>OX387340.1:7297958-8526708 GCA_947562085.1 Eudonia lacustrata
AACACAAATAAAGCAAAATAAATGTCAACTCAAGTACCCGCTTTTTGATCCCGTAAAAACAACGTCGTTTGTTAAAAATGATTCTCTATCATTTTCTTATATTATATTAAAATAATTCAATAATTAATTGAAGCTTTAAAAATGTAGATGGAAAGTCAATCGTAGCGCACACTACTTACGGGCTAGTGCCTCCGGCGAAGTAGAAGATGATGCTAAAGACCAAGTAGATGAGCGTGAAACCCACCGAGTAGAGGACGTGCAGCATGTGGGAGAGCTGCTGTGACGTCATCAGCGGCACAAAGAAGTGTAGATGGAAATCAACCGTAGCGCACACTACTTACGGGCAAGTGCCTCCGGCGAAGTAGAAGATGATGCTAAAGACCAAGTAGATGAGCGTGAAACCCACCGAGTAGAGGACGTGCAGCATGTGGGAGAGCTGCTGTGACATCATCAGCAGCACAAAGAAGTGTAGATGGAAAATCAACCATAGCGCACACTACTTACGGGCTAGTGCCTCCGGCGAAGTAGAAGATGATGCTAAAGACCAAGTAGATGAGCGTGAAACCCACCGAGTAGAGGACGTGCAGCATGTGGGAGAGCTGCTGTGACGTCCTCAGCAGCACAAAGAAGTGTAGATGGAAAATCAACTGTAGCGCACACTACTTACGGGCTAGTGCCTCCGGCGAAGTAGAAGATGATGCTGAAGACCAGGTAGATAAGCGTGAAGCCCACCGGGTAGAGGACGTGCAGCAGATGGGATGGCTGCTGTGACGTCATCAGCAGCACGAACATCATCACCGAGTTGATGCCGTGGATGAACACGTCCAGCACCGGGTCCACAGAGAACTCTTCACCTGATAGATGACAATTAGAGCGTTATTCACAATTCATTTCTACACAAAACCTTGACTATGTACCCTGCCAAATAAAATTCTATTTTCTTTATTATATGTACCATCAAGGATTGAATCCTTTCAAGGTGGGTGCCAGGAACGAGGTTGCCATTAACAAATAAAACTCGCACTAGGCACCCTGAATATTTCACGTTCTCATACAAAAATAAAAATAATAATTAATCATCGTTTATTATAAAGTTATACTCAACGCTTTCTTTATTTCACAAGATGAATTTTTTTTTAATTAGAGCGCGCCAATTTACAATCACCCACAACTCAGGCACAATATGTATTGTGACCCAAGCATGTCATTGTGTCTAAATGCAAGTGAAGTCCCCTTTTCCCGAATCTCCGCCACAAGGAGCTAGGAGAGTTAGCCCTTAAAAAAGCATGTGGCAAGATTCGCCTCCGTGGTCTAGTGGTTAAGTCCATCTGTTTAGACCCAGAGGTCCCGGGTTCTATTCCTAGCGGCGTACATGTTTGTGTACTCGGTTTGGTTGGTAGTAGGGCGTGTTTGTCCGCCTGGCCAGCTACTACCATCTTATCTAAATATGTCGCCATAACATCAATATTTCTAGCATTGTTGTGTTCCGGCAGATAAGATAGCCATTGCCTCAGTAGTTGAGGATTCCGGGTGAAGTGCGTTTCCACCTTTGGCCTTATCATCACTTAACATCAGGTGATATGAAGGCCAAGTACACGTAACATATAAAAAAAAATGTGTAATAAGTAAGGCAGTAATTAAATATTAAATTAAATAATCTATTCTAAATCACTTTCCACCTTTAAATTCAAACTGCACAAGCATTTACTAATTGAGTCATCTGCTAGTAACATGTTATAGTCTTTTTTTTTTAAATATAAGTATACTAGCGGCCGCTCGCGGTTTCACCCGCGTGTTTCTCGTTCCCGTGGGAATATCGAAATAATAAGTATTCGATGTGTTAATACAGGTTATAAACTATCTGTATGCCGAATTTCATCCAAATCCATTCAGTAGTTTTTACGTGAAAGAGTAACAAACATCCATCCATACTTACAAACTTTCGCGTTTATAATATTAGTAGGATAAATTTTATTTAAGTATGTATGTATGTGTGTGAAGAGTATTATTTGTACTTATTTATTTAATGTTAGCGCATTTCCTCTATCTCTTTCTTGGATTCTCTAACCAAAGGTTGTCTGGAAGAGATCCCTTGTAGCGATAAGACCGCCTTTGCCCATATACTAGCTTTAAGTTTTTGTTTAACTTTTTTTTCCTTTTGTTTCCAATTGTGTGTGAGCAATACAAAAATTATCTAAGTATCTATCTATCTATATATATCTATATATCTATCTAAATATAAGTAACTAAAACAAATGCTGTCGCCAGCCGGTGTCTCGGTACTGTATTGTTTTAAAGAAAGGGGAAATGTAAAAACTTGCCCAAGTCTGTTAATAGTATGTAATAGAAGGCTGTTATGTAGAATGCAACGGGCACAGTGATGTCGTATGCCATCCAGTACAGCTTCACGTACCAGGGCATGCCGAAGGTGGAATCTGAAACAGATGATGCAATTTACAATTTAAATAATGAAGTAATTAATATTTTTCTTGGTAAACCTCAAGAAACGAAATTGTACTTCAATTGCTATATAATGGACTTCAAAAATGGTATTCTGTTCTCGTCATGTGTTATCTATCAAATAGCACATTCATGATAGTCTCTCAGAAATGTCTAAAAATAAAAAAGGTCAAGCTCAGAGAAATCAATGAAATTAAAATTGGGGTGAAAATAAAACTTAACTTATGTGCTTATGTTGCGAGCATATATTATGCTAAAATATCAGTTATAATAAATGCAACAAAATAAAGGAAATAATTTTCTCTACGAAAAAGTATGCTATAAAACACCTTGATCTACGTTAACAATCCCCTATGACCCTTTGGTGAACACGAAATGTAGCTTATGACCGGACCCATTAGCAGCGCTGTACTACTTACAAAGGATGGTTCCTTTGTAAGTAGCACACCGACTCTTACTAATCAATGTTTCCAAAGTAACGTGAACAAAAACTTTCCTAGTCATTGACTCCTGCTTACGGCTACCAGCTAGGTAGGTATACATATAAAATATTTAACTGGCTTAACGTGACGTCCTAAGTATAAGTTTTGTATAAAGAATGCGCTGGTTGAGTCAGCCTCTGACGTCGGTCGGTACAGCTCGGCCAAAACGTCGGGTATTTATAAAGCTAAGGATAGCTATACCACAAAATAAAGAGACACAGCTCGGAACAGTTAAAGCGCATCTGTTGCGAGATACCGTATCCGTGAGGGTGTCTATGTGAGCGGTACAGTCAACAGCAAAGGTAATTGATGATTGGTCAAGTTTCAAAATATGAAATCAGTATGAAAATCATAACTTTTTAAACGCATATAGAAAAACCTTCGAGTGTCTACTAGTACCTTGACGACCTCCTTGGTCGAGTGGTTTGTACACCGGTTTTCATGGAGTCGCCATCTCTGAGGTCCCGGGTTCGATCCCCGGTCGGGTCAATTTAGAAATTATTGTTTTTCTAAATTGTCTCGGGTCTGGGTGTTTTCTATGTATAATAAATATGTATTTAAGTATTTTAAGTATGTTTATCCGTTGTCTAGTAACCATATAATGAGTTTCATAACGAAGCTTCTCTTGGGCTAGGTAATTGGTGTGAGTTGTAGGAAATTTTATTTATTTATTTAAATTGACCTGCAGACTTTTACTAGTTATATAGAAAATACCGACATACACTATCGAAACTTAATTTTGAAATCTACTAAACATCATCTAATTTTGCTGTTGACTGTACTCGAGACCGCTCTCAAGGACAGGGAAGGGATCAAGAGACCTAAGGTTCGGACCTAAGGTAACCTTTTAGGTTGCAAAAAAGCCCGGTGAAGCTGAAAATGTCGTCTGAGGCAAACAGCAATCTCTCTCAAACAAAAAAAAACCATCCCCGCCCACCTTGTGCAGTCTCCTAATTTGTGGCTATTAGGTACTAAGAAGATTGCGTTACAAAAAAATACTTTTATTTCAGACCATGGTCCATATTCACAATTACCAAATTCAAATACAATAAAATTAAAAAACTAAAACCTACATTAGATTATTAAAATAAGCTCTGTAAAATATTTTATTTGAGATGGAAGTTAAATGTGTATATGCTGCTCCTTGCTTAATTTTTTATGAAAGTGTTGGCGTCCGCCTGAATCACTGGTTGCTATGTTCAGGCGTCAGGTATACAATACCATCAGGCGATTGTTTTCCGTTATTACGAAAGCGTTTAGAAGAAGCTCGTTTTGTTTGCCTTTACCGGACGAAGCCGACTCGCACTTGGCCAGTTTTTTGTTTTCCATTCTGCCTATTCAATCAATGGTAGTGTGGTAGAAAAGGTCACTTACCAATAGGTCCTAGGAAGAAAGCTCTTGCAGACACCGCGAAGCCGAGGCCACTTGCTACCGTGATCAGGCCCAAGCCCCAATGGGTCATGTAGATGAACCAGTAGCCGAAGCTTATCGACATGCCCGTCAAGCTCATAGAGCTGAGCATGATGGCCGTACATCCCAGGAACACCAGAAACCGCACACACAACAACGCCAATGGGGAACGATTCCTTTGCCAACAACAAAGAAAAAAGTCCGATGCTTCCTCGTGCTCAAAACCTAACTTGCTCAGTTGGAACTGCCTTCCAAAGTATCGTTTTGCCCCCATTTTCGATGTTTGTTACTAAACACCGAACAGACGTTCGACAGCGCCGGTGTCGCGACTTGTAAAATCCTTATCGCTGATTAGGGCACCGTGATTCGCTCTATCACTGATTCCGGGGGCAAGGTAGGTGAGGTGACGTATATACAATTTCGTGAATATTATTCACTAGCGAATTAAGATAAAGACTTGATTATTAGTTTATCTATTTTGACTTTAAACGATTTTTGAAGTGTTCTGGACGAACGCGCAGTAGTTGTGACTAATAAAAAAAACCGGACAAGTGCGAGTCGGACTCGCCCACCGAGAGTTCCGTACAAATTTATGGGTACGTATTATATAGTTCAGGAATCGAGTCTCGAACTTTTCTTCCCGAAATTCAGTTTCCAAAACCTACAATTACTTATATTATTTATTATTTTCTATCATTTTTATTTTTGACTAATAAATCATTTGTATTTGTATTTCTTTATTTTTAATGTAAAGAGGGAAGATTTGTTTTCTGTTTGTTATGATTTAACTCTAAAAATATAGATACTCAACCGATTTTAAATATTTATAATGATACCTTAAAATTTGCGTTAAAATTATATAAACAAAACAAAAACATATTATAAATAGCTTGCCTACTTCTTAACTGATCTTCAGTATTCGTAAAAATATTATGATCGGATGTTAATGACGGTGTTGACATTGAATGGGCGCCTTTGGCTTTCAAAGTAAAAAAATAAATAGTGTTGAATAATTTCGGCGGGCTGGTTAGAACTACGATAGCTCAATTGGGAGAGCACCTGACCCGGTATGTCAGAAGGGTGCAGGTTCAAATCCTGCTCGTGGAATTTTTTTCAACACAACATTTTTTTGTGTTTTTGTAAACTTCATAATTCTAGATCAACGGCAAGTACCCTGTGAATTTTGATTCCCTTGACAGTGTCGAAATATACGTTTTTGGCGACATAAACGGCCGTATTCTTTTTCAGTTTCAAGGGACCGCATACCTGAGTATATGGTTTTAATTTATACTCGATACCTCCACGCGTTCTCGAGATAAAGGAAGAGCCTTTATTGCTGTTAGACAGACAGACAGACAGACGGACAGACGGACAACAAAGTGATCCTATAAGGGTTCCGTTTTTTCCTCTTGAGGTACGGAACCCTGAAACATTTTACATTGTTTTCATAAGGTTTCAGGATAAACATTTAATCAAATAAATGTGTAAAATAAACGCGAGTAGGTACGAAAAAGTAATTTTTAAACATTTTATGTTAGTATGTAGTTACCCAGACAGATACAGTTATCAGATTTGATAACAGTTTACGCTCAAAATTAACTTTTTTATTTTATATTTTCAATCTACTATACCAACCGACACGCTTCAAAAACTAATTAGATTTTTTAAAATTTTATTTAAAATACTAATAGGTAATATAGGCAATAACAATTTAATTAAAAATAAATAGTATAAGGTAACCAGACCACAGTATATTTATTTAGCAATGCTATAGTTATACGTTATCAATGTTATCGTGATACGGAGAATAACGATTGGCGAATAATCGATCAACACACTGAGAGTGATGCCATTCTATAAGTGTGAGGGTAAACATACCAACAGCATAGTAGAACAAATAACCAGAACCAATACCTCGACCCCGAACTTATATAGGTAGATAATTTTGTTTTAGATTCATGTTCTAATCGTATTCATCAGTACAGGCTGCGGACAAGAAAATTTACTATTTATAAACTGAGATCACGCAAGTGCAGACTTCGTGTTGCCAGCTTACTGTTTATTATGCATATTTCAGAGTCTGAATCGCTGAATATCTAAACTTTACAGATTTCAAGTCGGTGATTTTTAGACTTTTTATTTCAAAACTGAAATATTTGCTTTGTTGTTCCCTGATAAAGTGTGCAAGTTAGTTCTCAACCTGCGACCGATAAGCAATTTTCTAATTGAAATATAATATGAGTAATTTATTATAACAAAATTATATAGTTAAAGTTGTCTTTCAAGGTTAGCAACGTATCAATATCGGATGGGAGACTAAATAAAAATAGTTATATTTTTTATAGAAAGGTAAGCAAAAGACTTTGTTCTACCTGATGTTAACCGAAAGCGGAGTCCAAGATGTGAAGACAGCTACTGAAGAAGAATTACGCCTCAACAAGTTGCTTATTCACACCTCGTTTCTTCTCACCTTCGTGTGCTGCGCATTCCATTTTATAGTGGTGCTACAAAGAAATATATTTCGTAAAATATCTCGAGTTCCGTCTTGTTTCAGAAAGCACGTTGAGCCGTTGGTCCTTTGCTGTCGTAAGATAGCAGTCGTTCAAACCCACCAGCCCGTATAGGTAGTTATGCTCATGTTCTTACCCAGATACTACGGCGGGGCTTTTAAAAGTCCCGAAAAGAATTATATAGATATACCCTAAGTTTAATTTACAACATCACACAAACGCCTGGCCGAACTATTTGGGAAAATGAAGGGCATGATCCAAGCTGTGGGATGATTATAGGCTGACGATGATACGACTTGTCATAATGCCTGTGAGTTTTTATGTAACAAACTCATTTTGCTTTCATGTACGTTCAAATACATAATGCAGTAAATTAAAATCGTAGTTAGTTGTAGAAATCGTTTAAAGCAGTTGCCGCTGCCTGGGGAATGGGATATGGATCTTCGCATGCTGGTTTCACGATATATACGCAATTTTTGCTTGTATAGACATTTTAAGCCACCTTTTTACCACCGCAAAAATCTACAATTATCTTTCTAGAATCTTACTTGCTTTAAACCAGTTTTTGAGTTTTAAAAATGAGTTTTTATGATCCTGATGAGATATACCATGCAAAAATAGATTCATTGTTTGCTGTTTCAATTTTTATTCTCCCTAACTGTACTTATTAGTTGACTTTTAGAAATCAGCGGGGCATTAAGTCTGCCACTAGCATTTTTTTGTTTATAACATATTAAGGTAATGTAATGTCTGTAATAAATAAATGTGTTAGCAAATAAAATATCCGCACATGTTATTTTTTTGACTTTACTCGTAAATATTAAATATAATCTATTTTGAGCACAAAATATACAGTAATAAAATAAGATACCCTAAGGTGTTATGAATAGGATTTTGTAAGCAGTCCGAACATGAGAGTCAGCCATAATAATAGAACATACGAGTTATTACTATTTATTTACATGTTTTACATATTTCGATTAGGTCGTTTATATAGTTATATTATATATTACTAGCTAACCCAGCGGACTTCGTACCACTTTGTCAGTTTCTATGACAACAAAACAAACAAATCGTGGAACATTTTGTATTGGAAAATTAAATTGTAAAAAAAAATGTTTGGGGTGGACCACCCTTATCACTTAGGGGTATAAAAAATAGATTACGACCGATTGTCAGACCTACCGAATATACATATAAAATTTCATAAAAATCGATCGAGCCGTTTCGGAGGAGTGGCAACTCGCATGTGACATGAGAATTTTATATATATTATATAGATAAAGATATAGATATAGATAGATATATTATGTATGTATAAACTATTACATTATTTATATAACCATAATCTTAGGTGATTTGTTTATTTATGGATAATAAATTACATAGTATATTGACGGTCGCTTTTAATTCAACTATACATATATTTGAATAACGTGGATTGTTTAATTAGTTTAAACGTCATTTTAACAATATGTTGCATAAATTAAACGATTTCTACAAGTTTGACTTAAAACTAATATTTTGTTTTAAAATTAAATAACTTTGTATAATTATCACAAAGTTAACTTAGTTATGATACAGAAGAATCGTATAATTAGATTTTAATATTTAGATACTATAGTTATGCTTTTTTTGTGTATTCATTGAACTGTGTCATGTGTGTTAATTTATTGACATGTAACTAATTGTATAATTAAAGTTCGTCCATGTCCGAATTTAAAGAAAAACCTAGAAACATTCATTTAAGATTTGTTTTATATCTGAGTGTTACGGGTATATTGAATTTGAAAGTATGTAATGACATTGTAAAAAATAAGAAGCGTGAAACGCAACCAACTAACCTTCTGTCGGCCAACCACCTTATGATAAATAAGCGAAATGGCATTGTTCTAGATGTAAAATTATTTAAGCCGGCTTGGTTGTTACTAATAACTATTGACAAACGATATTATAAAAAAAAAACATATTAAGGCAAGCTATCTAACTCGATACAAAGTGGTGATCTAATCCAAGGTAACACTAGTAAGTTGAAATTATTGTAAAATATGGACGTCTTCAACGATTGATGTAAGAAGATTGAGTTAGAGAAGGTTAACTATCTTTTTCATATCAATATGTAATATAAGTTGCCAAATTACAATGAACATGCGCAGTTTAATGACGTCATGTATTGGTTAGTACTATGAAACTTTAAGGCATATAAAGTGATGAAAATTCTTTGAGGGAGTTCCTTTCCCTCGAGTTAGCTTGTTTTAATAATGAATTATTGAACTCACACTAAATAAATCACAGTTCGCTTTCTTATTCTAAGAAATATTGTATACTTCTATAGATAACATTGAAAAATAACCGTACAACCATTATAAAAACTTAAATTAGTTACATATTGTATTCCTAGAAAAATCTTTAAAAAACTAGAAAAATTCACAAAAATTTCACAATTACTGGTATCGTGGATACTTTCCTTAACTATCTTAAAATAATATGTTAAATATATTTTGTTAAATATAAATATACCTAGTGTCTAAATACCAGAATGAAAAATTGATTTGAGCAAAATCTAAATCTAAGTAACTCAAGTTTTTAGCTGTTTAGTACCTGGAAATACTTTATAATGTGCTGTTTACTCAAATAAACAAACTAATAAATAATAAAATAAACAAACATAGGAAATCTATTAATAAAATAAAATATTTCATACAGAGCTTTTTTATATTTACTTATTGATCATCACATCATATTTGTTGGAGATAATTATTTTCCCCACTGTTATTCTTACTATGATTGATATGTTATTCTTAAGATCATATTGTTCGATTACCGGGTCTATTGTCGTAAAAAGTAAATATTATTGGATCATGATCATGACTGTTTTCAAAACTGTCCTGAATAGGACACTAGAAAAAATAAAATATAAACCCAGAACGGGATTTCAACACGCATCCTTACAAAAATCTCTTAATTTACTTTTACTACTGTATCTATTGAACAATTCTTACATGTACAATAAATATGTCCCTTAGAAATTAAACAAATTGGATCTACTGCGTTTATTTTATGTATTATTTTACCCTGACGTTTCTAACTCTTCAGGCTTCAGACGCACAGACGGACGCAACGAAAAAACGCGAGTAATCCCTTTAAAGAGTTTCATTTCAGTGTAATGTTCAAGGGAACTTTTGAGAACAATAACTGTCACTTAAATTAGAACAAATTGTCAGTTTACAAGCTTATGATTCTTCTCCGAAGCCGTCGTTGTAAATGCCAGCGGTTGCCCTGAAGCGCCGCGAGATGGCGTCCCTCGCTGCTGCCACAGCTACCACCAGCAGATGCATCAGCGCGAGGAATAGCGCCGTCAGCGCCACCACGACCGCCGTATGCCGCGGCTGCGACCAGTCGATCACCGGGTAGATGAACGGGTTGCCCCATCTGGAATATATTCAATTGTAATGGTCAGTATAGAATACTCGTAGAAGGACCAATTCCTACTCCCTCCTCAAGATCCAATTCCTTCCTCAAGGTTGGCAACGCATCCGCGATTACTTTGGTTTTGCGGGTGTCCATGGGCGGCGGTGATTGCTTTCCATCAGGTGACCCGCCTGCTCGTTTGCCTTCTTTTAACATAAAAAAAAGGAAATACAGACACGTTTTCAAAAAAGGTTTTAAACAGTTTTAGAAGTCGTATAAAGGGCGGCTTTATCACTAAAAGCGATTTATCCCGGGTAACCTAGGGATGGAAAAATTATAGTTTATGGTTTAGTTAGTACCTTATCTTCATAAAAACTGCGTTTAAAAAATTGCTGATGCAGGTCACATAGCTGCCAATCTAAAAACTGTGTTAGTCATATTATAATCTATCACATGAAGGAGCTATGGGTTAAACGATAGCCGATAGCTGTTAGAAACTATATCTTATAATAGCGGTCCGTCCCGGCTTCGCACGGGTGGACATTTCTTTTTTAATATATCTAGCCTATGTTACTCAGCACTAATGTAGCATTCTAATGGTGAAAGAATTTTTTAAATCGGTCCAGTAGTTTTTGAGTTTATTCGTTGCAAACATACAAAAATACAATGCTTTCCTCTTTATAATATTAGTATGATGAAATTATAGTCGTATAGGAACATTCTAAATTATATCCGGATATGTATATGGTCGTAGGATCATTCTCAAGTCGAGCAAATTGTGTTTCGAATTTTGAGATGCATAAACCAGGTTTGTGATCATCACCAACCCGCATTTAGCAAGCGTGTGGTGATTAGGACATACCCATCAATTGTAGTGTTAACTTGATTTCAATAATAGAGGCCCTTGCCCAGCCGTGGGACTGTTTATAGGTTACTTTAGCACCATCAAGGAACACTTTGGCACCATCAATCACATGCTTGGAAACCAAATAAGCCAACTGACGTCGTGCGGTGCAACAAGGCCACCACCGTTTTGTTGTTCTTCGGTTTGTTACTTTGTTGTTACGATTTCTCGAAATTGTATGCACCGTAAGCACGATCGTAAACAACCGAGTACGCGGTAATAGCTGCTTAGCTGCGTTGATTATAGTCGTTATGAGCTCTACCACTACAATAGACTCTACATTGTCTTCCGTCGTTACGAAGCCATGAATTTGGTTAAAAATCAGGAAGGTCAAACGAAATCTTTTTTTAATCGATAGAACTTAATCGTAAAATGATTGCCAAGATTCGCTCTTTGTATTTTAATTTATATTTGACATTGAAATATCAAGATTTGACAGTAGCAATTAGCTTTAAAAATTTTGCGACTCCTTAATTTAGCTGTGAATTATATGGTTTTAAAATCTTTGGTTATAAGAAATATTATGATAATGTATTCATGGCATTTCGGAGAAATATTGCATTATCGGCAATAAATTTTTGACATTTCTACCAAGGCAACAATGTATTCCATTCATCTTCGCATAAATTAAATTCGCGTCAAACAACAAAAGACTGAAATAGGCAAGTAAAAGGGTACGTTTCCACCAGAGCTGTTCGATGTAGCTAAGCGGTGCGCGGAAAAATCTACCAATAGGATTACTTGCCTCGCTCAGGCAGCGTAGCATGAAGAAATCCTATTGGTAGATTTTCTACTCAGAAACGCAGCCTAATGAACTTAAGCTATGCCACGCGACCTCCGCGAAGTAACACATTACGAAATATGAAATATGAACTTGCGTTATACCTACCATAAAGATCTTTTTTTCAAGAAATTTAAAAAATTTAATCTAACTACTTCTACTACTTAACAACATTGTACGATTAAAAATAAAATAATAAAATATATAATATTTATTGATTCAGACAACATAGATAATAATTATCCATTTTTTGTTTGTAGCAAAACCTACATGAGTAAGAAAAATTTAAATTTTATTTAAAACATGTAAAAATATGCCATTTGAACAATATATGACCTCAATACAGGAAACCGATTATTTTTATACTACCGTACCGGTCAATAAACACGGCAAATGATAAAAATGCTCTTGTATTATTGTCTTTTGTACGCCTACTTATGTTTCAATGACAAAGGTGTTTGTGGTGTACAAATTATTCTTAATTATAGCGAGAAACGTATACCTAGCTTAATGAGAGGTTTGCACTTCAAAGCCTATGACCGAAGCGAGTGATCGGTGCCCTCCGACCGATGCTTTTGCTTACCCAGCCACTCGAGATAATTGATGGCAGTCGCAACGTAGCTCAAGGTTTGCTTCGAGTGATCTTCGGAGACTAAGTTAGTAGTAAAATAAGTAAATGTAAAAGACATACCCTTGCAAACCCAACCAATATTTATAAAGGGACCCAACCATTTTACAGGTTTCGACAAATCCCAGATACTCGCAAAAGAGCAACGATTCATCCACAGAATGATACGAGAGGATACGATATTAAAATCAAGTACATTCGTAAAAAGGTTTCATAAAAATGTAACGAGCATATTTACTGCTGGGCAAAGTCCTGCTCTTCCTTTGAAATCAAGTTAGGTATCTCTACAATTTAGGGGGCTATTAATAAACAAAGTGTAAGCTTGGAGTAGTTACTCCGTGTTTTGTCTTTTTTACTCTAATAAGAAATGAAGTTTACATGACGGGAACAAAACACGGAGTAGCTACTCCAAGCTTACACGTTGTTTATTAATACGGATACCCATACCTACGGGTATTGGTTTAATGCCGCGCAAGACAAATGCTGGTCGGTGATCGGTCTCTAATCCGGGTTATGTATTAAAAATCTGAAATACTTTTGTCCATCCTGGGAAATTATCTAAACTATTAAAGTTGTACAATCCAGAAATAATCTATGTAAATCGTTTTTTAATGATTTGAATACTAAATTTTTGTTGTCAATGACGGTTCATCTGAAATTATGTTGTAGGTACCGCAGTTTAACTTTGAAACCACTATTATCCCATTTCCGTGTGACATCAGCAATTTTAATAAAATGAGGTACTATTCGCTCAAGTTGTTACTTCATAGTTGGATAGTAGAGTTACTGACGACAAAATGGTAAAACAAAACTAGGCAATGCCGAAGGATGCGCACAGTCTCTGCCTGGAATAGTCTGAATAGATACCATCCAGACTATTCCAGGCAGAGAATAGCTACCATCCTCACACCAATTTCTGCAAGCTGCTCCAAACAGTGCTCTTTGTCATTATTAAACAGTATTCCGGTAAAAAATATGTGAGATCTAGTTAAATTACATCAGAGAAACTACACGCAGGTTGACAAGCGTTATTAGACTGCAGTGATCACTTATTATTTGTATCCGTCATCTGCTGTGAATACAGACACAGACACAATACTCAAAGGGTTTTACAAATAAACAAAGAATAAGGTCGGAATAGTTATTCCGCGTTTTGTCTCTTTTAACTCTAATTTGAAATGACGTTTACATGACAGGAACAAAACACGGAATAACTTATCGGACCTTCTTTGTTTATTTATAAGGCACTTATAATGTTAATTATTTAGGGCACGGGCATGGGTGCATAGTGCGAGTTTCATTCGCTATTCGACTACGTTTCCGAAAACGTATGATTTCTATTTATTTATAATTTGTATGGCAATATTTATTTATACTCTTCTCGTATGCCGCCAGGAGGCGCTGCTTCAATGCCATACTAATTAGCGTTTTCGTAAACGTGATCGACTGTCAGTCACACTAGCTAGGCACCCTGATCAGTGCTTGCCGCATATAAGCTGTTAAAATAGGCTAGCCAACAAGATATATATTAAATACAAGTAAACAGTCACACTATTTAAATAATACCCAATGCTGTCTCTGTCTTAATTATAGCTGTTTGCCCCGACACGCGTTTGCGCGGAACAAGACCAAAATAATAGGTTGGATGTCCATTTATTAATTAGTTGGCCCATGCTATAAATTACATAGCGCATAAATTTGTACCTAATAATGTTAAGTATATTATGTTGATGTTAAATATAGATTATGTTTATTAATGATTTTGCGAAAAAACATAATTATGTTCGTAAATCCATATTATTATAATTTTGTTTAGCGAATATTGGCGGGTCGATTGACAGCATTATACCGGTTAGTCCTATGGTTATTATTAGAGTTGGGTTTTCATTTCCTTATATTTATATACCAAATAAACGTATATACGTATAGTCTAATCTTTTCGTGTCGAAATAAAAAACGAAAATAACAGATCAACTGCGATGATGGAATAGTACCCTAATAATTGGATTGAACATACCTACACAATAGTAGATTGTACACCAAGGGGATAAAGCACTGTATTATGTCACGGGCGCGATATTTGAATCCTGAGCGTAACGAAGGACTCCAGATTTAACTCCCGAGCGTAGCGAGGGGGTTTTGAGTTGATTCCCGAGCGAAGCGAGGGAATTAAAATGGAGTCCTGAGAGCAGTGAAGGATTTAAGCGCGCCCAAGGCAAAATCAGTTTTATCCCTGAGGAGTATACTCTACTTTTCTCACCTTTTGCGAGACAATAAAAACCAAGGCTACTAGAAAAAGTATTTTATTTATTAAAATACTATTTTCATTACTAATTATATATAATTGGCACAGTAAATAACAATAAAAAGTAAATTAAAAATTAAAATTGATGTTTGATACATTAGTCCAGTTATGTAAAGATATGGTTATATTTTTTGGTACGCTTATGTTAGTTGAGGTGGAATTTATTTGAGTAGCAGCACCCAATACATCAGAACCTTGCGTGTGATGGTCGTTTGGCACAGTAAAGGTTGGGGAAAATGGTGCTTGAGGCAGTGGGCTTGACGGGATATATTTTGAGCTAGATGGCTGTGGTGGCAAAGGTTTCCAAGGATCATCAATAATGGACGTAGTTTTCAGATGAATGTTGTCACCAATACGACAGCTTATCTTGTTTTTGTTTTGTATGGAATTCTCTATGTAGCCTTCCGCTACTGCATCGGATTTCCAGCCACCATGACGTTTTATCTGGGCCATATCTGCTCCTGAATCTGCCAACAGACTTGCCGATGTTCTCCTCAAACAATGACCCGTATAGAGCTCGGGATTTTGCAATTTGAGGTATTTTGCAATTTCTTTTGGCATGGTGCTGATTTTATTCTTGCCAATGACTTGCCTGGTGCATTTGCCATTACTGTAACCGATAAAAAATCTGTTGGTGTTTATATTAGAGGGGCGCAGAGCTTGGTACTTTTCAACAATTCTTGCATAATATTCACGAACTATGAACGAACGTTCTCTATTTGTTTTGGTATCTGGTAAGTTAATCAGCAATAAATCTGCATGTTTTTTGATATCATTGACTTTTATGTTTACGAGTTCATTTCCACGACATGCGCCATTCACTCCAAAAATCAAGGCTACCTGTAACAAAAAATAGGATTGTGAGTAAATAGATAGATACACTACTACATTTTTTGACCTTTATATTATAAAAAAAGCTTGCGACAAAACCTTAGAATGTGTATTTTTTAAATGTGTGCCATTTAAATACCCTTTTATTCATTAACTATTTTATAGAGCTATTATAGGTAGGTACTAGAAACGTAACTAAAAAGTAGGCAGTACTCATACTTACTTTCATGGCCAGAAAGCTGTGATCAGGAGCCTCATTCAGAAAAGTTTCCACATCTTGCGCTGTCAATACTTTTGACTTCTTTGCTCGATGACCATCTGATTTCCTCTTTAAAAATGCCAATAACTTGCTATATGTATTTATCTTAATGTCGTGTTTGATGCTTATTGTTAACCTGAGCATCGAATAGATACACCACAGGCTGCTGGACTTCTTTGTACACGATAAATACTCGAAATAAACAAGAAGCACTGACTCCGACACAGACTTTGCGCCTTTTGCAGTTTTCCATTTGTGGAAATCGTCGTAAGCTTTCAAGTATTTTTCCTTCGACTTCTCTGGTAGTAGGTTATTAACAATACCTAAGGCGTCTAATTTAATGGACTCCGGAGTTAAATCACTTTCGTCACTCGACATTTTCTTAATGTTTTATTCCATCTTCTTTTGCAGTTTTGTCTGATACTGATTGCACCGTATTGAAATACTCGCGGCTTTTGTTTTAAGTATTGATTTTTTTTCATTCGGCTTGCCGTGGCGTGGCCAGCTCGATTTTCGAATAAGTTCGATTTTCAAATGAATGAGGCGCGGCGCGCGCCTCCGTCCACCTCCTCGCCGTCGGCCACCAGCAGCAGCAGCAGCCGCGCGCCGCGCGATTTTGACGAAATTAGACTTTAAATGCATAACAATAAGAACTAAGAGAAGTGAGAATCACATTACTGCCCGGCGGGTTATAATGAAATTCAGTACAACATTACACCCCGGCAAAAGACAAGGGCTATAATGATTTACTTTGAGTAAGGTTTGCATGATATATAATGAAGCATTGTCGAGCAGGGGTGTGAAAAAACAATTATTAAATAGGTAGGTACTGCATCATATTCGGTTGACAGTACGAAGCCCGTCAAGTATACATAACAATCACAGTATCCATAATTCTCTGTTTTCTCTTTGCCTGCTTTTACGAACACGCCTAGGGAAGTGCCTATGTGGCACCGCACACCTCTTAAGCACACACTAGCGCTACTAATGAAAAAAAAAAGATATCTAGTAATTAGAGATATAAAATCAAATTATACTCAACAAACTATTTGAATGAAGTGATTTAGCATTTTTACGTCACCCAATGAACACCTCACATGTTATGGTTTAGTTAAATAAGATGTTACGGCCACTTTTAACTATAACGCCATATTTAACTAAACTATAACATGTCAGGTGTTCATTAGGTGACGTAAAAATGCTAAATTACTTCATTCAGATAGTTTGTTGAGCATAATTTGATTTTCTATCTCTAATTACTAGATATGTTTTTTTTTTCATTGGCGGCGCTAGTGTGCGGCGTAAACGCTCTTAAGTTTCGTATAATCAGGATCTTATCTGCTACTTGGTCTTCAGCGTACTTGTAGGTATACGACCGTGACCATCAGGTACACCAGCGCGAACGGACCTCCAGTCGTGTGGTACACCTAGGCTTTATATATGGAACAGCGGGCGCAAACCGCAGTCGCCAGAAGATGTGTAGCAGCTCTATTAATATAGCGACATAATTGCTGCCATCTGACACACTTATAGGCTTTGTATTTCCTGGATCTTATCAGTAAGGGAATAGAGTTCAAACTAACGGGTCAAGTCCTCCAGCGTAGTAGTACGCGACCGTGAACAGCAGGTACGCCAGTGCGAACAGCAGTGGCTGGAAGATGTGCATCAGGCGGCTTGGGTGAGCGGAGAGGACCAGCTCTATGAACATCGCCACGGAGTTGCCGCCGTGCAGCATGGCGTCTAGCACCGGATTTGGCGCGTACTTCGCCATCTTGCTGGCTGGAATGATAGTCAAGAAATATTTTTATAAGTTAAAAGCAATGTACAATATTTGTTTAAGTTCTGAAATCCCCGATCCGATCAGAACCCCTCGGAGAATCTAGTAAGGCACGGGGACACGTACTTTGTATGATGCCGTTCCGTCTAGAATACTCTAGAAAACCACCGAAGGTGATTCGTTTTACACGGCTTGAGGAACCCTTTAAGTTTCTCGCTGCTCACAAAAAAGCGCGGTGAAGCTAAAAAAAAAGGTCTGACAATGTAACACGCAAATAAATACTTTGATCTGATTTAAGTTGGCCCGAGACGTATCACAATGATCCAAGCCGTATCGACTGACTTCTTCACTGTTTCCTTATGGAAAGGTACACTTTTCTCTAAGTTTGTCGCTAAAACACAAAGTTACAAGCATTGCTGTGTGTTCCGGCAGACAGAGATAAGATAGCCAGTTTCTCAGTAAATGAGGATTCCTCCCTCCCATATTCGGTCCTATCCTATCATCACATATCATAAGATGAGATGAAAGTCAAATGCTTCCTTGTACTGTGTGGAAAAAAAATAGTAGATATTATTTTAATTGACATAATTGATATCGGCCAATACATGACTTGGATCATTTTGGCACAACAAAAAAAATTGTATCCGTAAACAAAACACCGTGCGTCGTCCTTGAATCGTCAATATTTATATTAAACTTCAATGTATACGTTACTATAACATTTTATTGAAATGGTTTGAATATTTTTAATACGATTTTCCAATCAAACGTATTCTGATCTTATAATATTAAGTTTTAAAATTGCAGGTGTTGTCAGTATGAAAAGTTATTATTATTAAAGTAACATTTTCTAAAGTTCACAGCCTTCCCTTAGGCCTATAATATAATTTAAAGAAATAAAATTACATTAAATGTAATACTTTTACCTCACATACTTTAACAAATACTATAGTAGCCAAATACTAGGTCTGTAGGTAAATACAAAAGATAAAAGTGATATGAATTACTAATTACTTACTTATTCTTATTTATCTTATCTAGGTGCATTATCGTATTTATAATTCTAATACTTGTACTAATTTAAATTAACATGATGTCAATACTATTAAGGTACAATCACACCTTTTTTGTTACTAAGCCGACAACAGAGCATACTCGTATACTACCCGCCTGCAGACAGATTCCCACTTAGAGCATTAAACTAGATTCCCATAACGAAAACCGTAACGATATCGTACCGATTTAGTCGTTGTTACCATTTTCGTATTCACAACCGATTTTAAAGTCGTTATGCAAACGAAGGTTTAAGCAACCAACAACAAGTATTAAAAAAATCTGATTACGCTGGTTGGAGTTTCGTTCGAACGACTTTAAAATCGGCTTAAATGACACAGTTTGACTTAATTGCACTAGCGCGTGTCCCGTTCCCTTGCTAGATTCGTGATGCCATTCCCGCTAGAAAAGCTCTGACGGTGGTTCGTTACACACACCTTAAGGAACCCTTTAACTTTCTCGCAACCCCTAAAAAAGTTGCCTCAGGAAATCAGCACTTTATAAAAAAAATTACGTCTAAGTCATTACGGTTTTCGTTATAGGAATCGGGATGCTGATTAGAGGCAGCCCCCGCAGCCCATAGTAGCTTACAACTCTAAGCAAAGATATGTACGCGTTGTCGATTTTGATATTTCAGTTATTATGCACCGGATCTAGTAAATCAATGTGAAAAATTGGAAGCCTAAAATAGGTATGAAGGAGCTTCCCGTCAATGGTTGGAACCCTGCTCTGCTAGCTGTTCTCGCACCAGGACCCTGCTTCTGCTTTACTTACATGCAGAGAAGAGTAATTTGCCACTCCTACTATTATAACAAAAATGTCGGCAGAAGCCGTACCCAGAAGGGTAGGTGCCGGCTTCCCACCAGGCTATTGATCTATCCTAACATCAGCCGTAATAATACCAGTTCAATATGCGCTCAGGGGCAGTAACCTCAAACTGCATGCAGTTTGAGGTTACTGCCCCTGAGCGCATAATTATAATTGCTCCATGAGCAATTATGTCGTCGATCCATTATGTTGTCGTCCAGCAGATGCAATAGCAATAGTGATATAGGGTTAGGGTGTAGCAAAGGGGGTCCGAGACATAGCCGATTTTTCGATCATGTTTTGTATGGAGCTAGGACTTGTAAAATTTTCACTTTTTGCTGTAGGTCACGTGATAGGTTAGAAATTTAAGACAATCGCGAAGCGCAGCGTAGGGATTGTCTTGAATTTCGAGGTTATTTTTTTTATTAGACAACAGAAATCTAGCTCCATACAAAAAATTCAAAAAAATAATAAATATCAAAAAAAATATATTTTTTCGTTAGCAATGTTTTTTGGCATATAGTGACAATAGCTATAGTAAATGAGAATAGCGAGTTATTTCTACACGCTGTTGTGTTTCCATATTTTACTCGCCAAACGGCAAACATATGTATGAGTATGACCCCACATAGCTAGCTGACCCAGCGGACTTCGTATCGCTTTGACAGTTTCTGTGTCAACAATACAATCAAATCGTTTCTATGACAACAAAACAAACAAATCGTGGAACATTTTGTATTTGAAAAATAAATTGTAAAAAAATAATGTTTGGGGTGGACCACCCTTATAAATAATAGATTACGACCGATTGTCAGACCTACCGAATATACATTGCGCTTCCACCAATTGGCCTTATCATCACTTAACATCAGGTGAGATCAAGGCAATGTGCTTACCCGTAAATATTAAAAAAAAAAAACAAAAAAACATAAAGTTTTATAAAAATCGATCGAGCCGTTTCGGAGGAGTATGGCAACTCACATGTGACACGAGAATTTTATATACAGTACCTACGAGCATTAACATGCCATGCAATGTAGCTCTTAATACAATGGAATACAAATCAAAACTAAACAAAAGAGTGTAGAAGTTAATGCTCGTTAATGTGCCTATTAAGTTTTATTCACATTAAATTAACTCATTTCGGTTTCCAGCAATTATAGTAACTATTGTCCCTATTGATAGCAAAGACATTGACATATTTTACACTTCAATAGCACCACTTAGTTGAGATATTCAAAACGAGGCTTTTGTAAACACACACACACACACACGTACGTACATTCATGATGAGGTAGGTATAGTGGTCTATGCTTGTTTACCAAACGGCAATACATTTAAATTAGCATGCAACGCGTAACATTTATGCATCGTTTAGCATTATATATTAACGTTAAAATGCCAATCTTTTCTGGTGAATTACTATTTGTGTTGATGTAAATAATTTTGCGGACCTTTTATAAATAATGTATAAGCTATCGCACAAATAGTCAATTTAAGAAAACAACATACGTACGTGTAACTATGCTAGGTACGTGCTAAACTTTCATAAATTATAATTGATCGAAAATCGATTGATTCGATTTTATAAATTCGAATTCGAAAATTGCTTATATCAATAGGGATGTTGACAACAACAATTAATTCCAGAACACTAAACAATAACAGTCATCACGTAACAGTAATCACGTAACAGTTCTTTCTTATTTTTATTCGTCCTCCTCCGTGCTTCAGAAGGCACGTAAAGCCGTTGGTCCCGGCTGCATTAGCAGTCGTTAACAACCACCAATCCGCACTGGGCCCGCGTGGTGGTTTATGGCCCATTCTCCCTATCCATCCAAAGGGAAGGCTCGTGCCCCAGCAGTGGGGACACAAAATGAGCTGATGATGATGATGATGAACTTCTGTAACCTAAAAAGTTATTAATAAACACTGAATTGACGGATCAAAATAGTGACGTCATAGTTCTCCATTCTCATACAATTTAAATTAAACATAATCGTTTTGACAGTTGCTTATAAGTTTCTTTATTGACTAATCAGTCAACTACCCAATTATAATTGATCGAAGACGTACGGTGCGTACTTGAGATGTTTTTAACACAAAGTTTTGACATTGCATTGCATCTAGCAGTTGCACATAGCATGCATGTATGTTATAAAGTAGAAGGTTCGTCGCATATATATATATATATACTAGATGACCCGGTGAACTTATCGGATGGGGTGGGAAATTACTCTAAACATTTTCATGCCCACTTTCAAGGTAGTATACCATAATTATTGTTTTTGATAAATTATTAATTTCCCACCCCAGAAACTAATGAGCGTAATGGATGTGGCGGTGGGACCAATTGTGGCAATTTTACCTTACCACCAGCACAACATAATCCAGTAGATTTACCGCTGTATTTTAACGCTTCACAATATTGACAAATGTTTGTCATTTCCCAATTGTTACGGCACAATAATCTATTTCCGGGTCGTAGTGGAATGTTACTCGTTCCAGGTTTACAGGAACACTGCGTCTGCGGAATCGCTCTTTTCATTGTGTCGTGCTCGTTGTTGTTGTGTTTGGTGTGCCCGAACTCATTCCATTCTAAGCCTATCTACTTCATTATTATTCACTGTGGAACTTCTGCCATACAAACGAATGTTATCATTATCTCCGTCTCTCGCTGGTCGTTAGTGCGGTTTGCACGTGACTTAGCTCGTCGCACATTTGATTGACTTCGACGACCTAAGGCAGGTTCTCTTTTCCTTGGCATTTTAAAACAATAACAGTAAATAAAGTTTTCGTGCACTGACAAACTGATGATAGATTTTAATAATCGTCTTGAAATTTATTTATTTATTTTCTTTTTATGACAACTAACTGACACTTTTACACATTTTTTATTTCTGAAACAGAACTGTTTTGTATTCCAACAAAACAGACCAAAGAAATCGGACTACTACACACACTACTACAGCTATGAAACATACACAATACACAACTTAAATATTTGACAACCAACTAAGTGACAAAAGACATCAAATGTTTCACAGCTAGGAACATTTTGTGACAGACCATGACAACGAAACATACAAATAATTTTGAATTGGAAAATTAAATTGTCGTTTTTAGTATTTTCCGTTACTTATTATTTATGTTTCTCACCGCTTAAATCTTCCCTGAACTTCCACAAATATTTCAAAATCAAAATTAGCCAAATCGATCCAGCCTTTCTCGAGTTTTAGCGAGACAAACGGACGGCAATTGATTTTTATATATATATATATATATATATATATATTTGATTTAACCTTAGATTTTACATATTCTGGTTATATTTTATACAAAAGTTTTCAGAGAACTAGACAATTAGTGGATACCACTGTGATTGACAACGACGAGTAGGAATTTTATAAATAACTTACAATAATCAAATAATGTCGTGTAGTGTGAAGGTTTAAAAATTTCCATATCTAACAATGTAAATTTCTTACAAATCTAAGCAATTTTAAATTATTTACTTGTTGTTAAATTTTAATTTTGTAAAAAATTATATGTGTTACAATAAATTCTAAGATCGGGAACCGAATCGAATAGGACCGGGATCTTCTAGATGTCGGCTCTTAATCTGAATTTAGTTTTGGTTATATGTAACAAGTTAGTACATAGTGTTGTATTGATAATATTACAAAGACCACAAAGGAAAAAATTTGCCAAAATCTATTTGACACTTACAAGTCTTCAGAATGCCCCAGTAGAACACAGTGATGAGGAAGGCCACGGGGATGGTGACGTTGTACAGCACCCAGTAAACCTTCACGTACCACGGTAGCCCGAACGTGGCGTCTGTAACAATAAACCATTTACTTATTATTATCAGCCATTACTTTCCACTGCAGGGCAAAGGCTGGAAGGAGGGGCCCTCCTTCCACCTATCTCTACCTTGAGCTAGTTCGTTTTAAATGACTCCTAGAGTGATAATCAAATTTTTATATGAATTTTTAAAAACCGATTAATACTATAAAACTACTTTTAATTTATCATTTTCAATTTTCGCGTGGAAACGCTAGCCGCCATGCTGTTTTGGCTCGTGACGTCACTGCGTCAGTAAATAAATATCGCTTACATAAAAAACATTGATTTACAAATAAAATACAATAGACTATTTTTCGAAATTAATAATAAGTTATATTGGTGTATTGTGCCTGAATGCAAGAATACGAGCATAAAAACGCCGGGAAAGTTGTGGATTCAAGTGCCAATTAATATAAATATGAGATATACTTGGTTAAAATTGGCAAGAAGAGATCCAAAGTCATTATCCACAAATACTAGACTGTATTTCTGTGAAGATTACTTTGATAAATATAACTATCGTTTGACCAACAAAAGAAAACTGATAGTGGAAAAGTCAACATTTGTTATTTATTAAGTGTTTTACATTGATATATGGTGTTTTAGCTGGAAAATGATGACGATACGCATGATACGATTTCAATAAAATTTTACAAACGTGATAATAACTTGAAAAAAATATAAATAATACGCAACGCAACCAAAATCTAGTTTGTTTACTATCGAAGTGACGTCACGTTGATATCCAATATGGAGAATAGCATTTTAGAATAGATTAAAAAATATAACTTTATATTTCATTATTATGAATAGAAATCAATATTTCTCGTTTGTTTTTTACAAAATCTATCGTAAATACATATTTTTAGATTTTTTCTTACATGGTGCAAAATACCATAAATAAATATTCTTCAAGTGGGAGTCCAACTCATCCTGCCTTCTCCGTCTAGGCCTTCCATGTTGTCGTCGTACATTTGTTGGGATCCATGATGTGGCAATCTTTGCCCAGAATTCGTCCGACATACGGGCAATGTGTCGGGCCCAGTCCCACCATTAAGAAACCATTTACATCTATATATTAATACGTGAAGCAAAAACTTTGTACCCCTTTTTACGAAAATTGCGCGGACGGAGGAGTATGAAATTTCGCACACTTATAGTTTATTTAGAAAAGAAGTACCTACAGAATGTTAACATTTTTTTAAAATCATGCATAAAATCCGTGCAGCCTTATTAAAATTACGGTCGAATTTCGACCACTGGGCGACCACTAGTAGTATTTATTCTACTTAAAATGATGGTGAGTGATGCCTTTTAGGATGGTGGGAAACCGCTAAGAATCTGGAGGAGTGAAACGGTTAGAGGGAGTACTCTGCCCTAACAATGGAATAAAAACTGGTTACTTACAATTTACTTATTTTAGTCAACCATATACATATTTTTTTACATTTAGTACTTAAAATCAGAGAATTCGGTCATTTCTCCATACATATATTTGGTACAAAAAATACATGATTGTAGGAAGGTATTTTAAGACTCCTTGAAGTAATTTATGCAAATACTGAAAAAATGCGGAAAATCAAAATTAAAATAGTCTCGTAGTCAATAAAAATAATATGAATAGAATAAAAATGTAATAAATATCGGTATGTTTTATAAACAGAACATACCTGCTCTGAATTGGAATACCTTCAACTATGCACATTAAAAACCTACGTCACAGAATAGTTAGATAATAGTGTACCTACGTACGTAAGTACGATGGTGATATTTAAGACCCCAATATTTTTTAACAAATTAACGTCGCCATAAAGATAGGTATTTTATTTAACCTAGTAAATTTCTGTTTAATCCTCAACATTCACATGCGATCAAAAACAATTTTGAAACATGATGTTTAATCTGCAAAGCTGATTGAATTGAATAAAACAATCGGCGTCACTCAGTAGTAACAAGATCTATCAGTTTGAGTTAAAAAAAGTGTCAATTTTCGGGTCGAAGTGTCCTCCAAGGATTTTCTACGAGAGGGCAAACACACCAGCGAGGGTCAAATCATTATTCAGACAAAATGTGTGTGAGTGATGTCATTACTCATTTACGTTCAACTTAAACCAAATATGTGTAAGTACGAAATTTGTAGCCGGTTTTGATGTTTCGGTCAACAGAGAGGGACATGTATGGTTTATCTGTCATCAAAGATTTATTGTATAAGTGTTTGAGAATCCTTTTAAAATCACGATCGCTTTTCAAGAAGTTCTTGACATTCACCAAATAAGATTGTATTGTAATCGAACATTTTATAACTGACATTGAACAATTTAATTTTGCTTTAATAGTGATGGGTCTTTATCATAGAAAGAGAGCCATAGCAACAGCATCATCTTCATCAAAAGTCTGACTTCATCCATTGCTTGGTTTGCATTGCATTTCATCCACGTGGGCCGTGGGCTGGCCTCTATTTGACAGCGTCAATATTTTTACGGTTTTCGGAATGTGTGAAACCACAATCAGGTAATAGTTAAAAAAAAATTCTAACGTAATAAATAACAAAGATGTTAAATGTTCATTTCGGTAGTAATGTAAGGTGAGAGGAGAGGAGAGGCCTATGTCCAGCAGTGGACTAATATAGTCTGATGATGATGATGATGATGATGATGACTTTAAGGTGTGTGTTAAAAACTTTATATATTTTTAGACAATTATGAAGTTAACAACGTAAGTGAAAATATAAGGTAGAAATTTAGAAATATATTTAGATAAAGAAAACGTTTCTGTGTGCTTGACGTGTGATTAAAACATTAGAATAGTGTTACGTAAAAATTGAATTTTTATCACCGTGTTCTTAACGAGATGGTAAACTGCACAACTTTTAGCATTTCATTTATACAATGCTCCATTCTAATTTACCTTCCTACTCTATTATTATAATTGCTCAAAAAGTTGAATTCTTATATAGAACTAAAGAAGTAAATACTAACTAATTGCAATAATCATTAGCAGATATAACCTTGGTACCTTGGACTTGTTAGATGCATTCTACAACCCTATTAACCTTACGGCATATACTTTAAACACAGAAGTATGTTTTGTCTCTTCTTGAGTCTATACATGTGAGAGGGACAAATATACCACAGTTGGAACCCTGTCATTTGAGTAGTGATTTCGAATAAGGGGGCAGAATGGCTGCAATTAGCTAGTCGTTAGGCCAGCGATGGGCCGAACCAGCACGAGGCCGCGACCGCGGGAAGTGCTCTCCGAGATTAGCACGTGTGCTCGCTCATTATTATATAACGCGCTCGTGCATAGGAATTATATGTAACAATTTACGACATACTAAGTAGTTACACTTCTTGGAAATCGTATGTGAGAAATAATGTGGTTGAAGACGATTCGTTTAAGATTACTCTAAATACGCAACGAGTAATTTATCATACAGCATCTAAACATGAAAGTCAACGATCTAAAAATAAAGTCATGTCGTGAACATTGCAACGAGTGGCGCAAATATTTGTACAGTAAGTACAACACAAGACCCGACTCTATTAATGGTTAAGGTAACAAAATAAAAAACGTGCTCACCGATCGGTCTCTTAAAGTGTGCATACGCGGAGATAGCTGTCGAAAAACCTGTTTCAAGTACAATAGCGAGGAATCCCCAGTGAGTGAAGTACATGAAGCGATAACCAAGGTATGGGTCCAATACCGACGAGGCGACGACCACGCTCAGCGAATACAGGAAGAGGAAACCTCTAAGTAGTAGCAGAGGCCATGAATGATGGCTGCTTTGCCAACAGCTCACGTAGAAGTCCGAGGGCGAGCTGTGCTCGAGCAAACACTTCTTCCAACATTTCAACAAACAAATCACAAACGCCATTTTTTGTGACGATACGACCGACGGACAGTCACACTCACTAAGGTACCACCGAATACTGCACTGGCCTTCTAGCCTTGTGTTAAAGGCGATAGTTAGTTATGATTCGTTTTGCGTGACGCGAATAAAAAATACACGGCGCGTGTTGTACGTTCATTAAATATTACTATGTACACCATCTAAATGACAGGAATGTGAACGCGTTTGCTATCTCTCATTAACGGAGAAGAACTAAATAGTGAAAACGTTGAAGTCAGCGAACCATGACAGTGACTAACGGCCGATCGAGAGGCTGAACTTGTTGCATATTCAACAGTCAAGGTCTTTCGAACATAAGTTAATCTTTATGCTTTCGACACAACCTACTTTGGCGATAGTTTTTGACAGCTAAGTTCAACGTTCTTCTTTTGTCAACAGTGACGTATTAAATATCTTGTTCCAATAAATTAACTTTAGCAATGAGTATATAATCAAGTTATATGTTTACATGGCAGAGTTGGGGAACGTTGGTTAATTTTTGCCCAATTTCAGACGACTGGTTCTAAGTTTATCAGAGTGAAAACCTTATTGCAATCCATTGTGATTGTGATTGCGATTATGAATAAAATATCTTTATACAATATATAAATCTTCTGTGCGTGTGTATGTTATTGAACTCCTTCTAAACGGCTGGACCGATTTGGATGAAATTTTCTGTGTGTGTTCAAGTGGATTCGAGAATGGTTTAGTTTACAATTGGACCTGGTAGGTGGCGCTGCTATAGGAGTCCATCATGGGATACGGGTGTTCTTAAGGGTGCGCCGTCCGTAAGTGACAAGTGTCATATGTTTTATTTGAAATGTCGTCGTCCATATTTATTTGATGCCGCGCGGCCATACTAATTTTGTATGGGGAATTTAAGGTGCTTAATAAAAAATAATTATTTAAATAACCACTTGATGAATCGAAAATGTAGTCTAGCAATTTGTAGTTTATCCATTGATGATTGTTTAGACAAAATCAGAGGTACAATAATTTAGATAAACTATAAGAAATCTACTAAACGCCGCCACTCGTTTTCATGATCTTTGCCCAACTTTAAATGATATTGTAGAAAAAACTATAGCGTGTTATGAATTGATGGTTCTGACAAATTGTAAACACGTTCCCTATGATACTAAATATATATTTTGTTCATTTAATACGATAGTATTTTCAATTATATTTACTTAACCGTAACTGCATTTTTGGCATTTTTTGGTCGGCCCACCCTTAAGCGGACTAATGATTTGTTTGTTTTGTTGTCATGGAAACTGTCAAAGCGGTACGAAGTCCGCCGGTCAGCTAGTATACATGTCACTAGGTATTTGAGTTTTCTCTTACTAGTGTTTTGACGTTTTTAGGTTTTACCTGCGGTATATTTGCACGATTCTTTGTCGATGGCATAACGAAAGTAACTGGATCGTTGTGGACAAGAGTAACACAACTAGAACAGCGTCCCAAGGACGTGCTGATAAATAACATTTAAACCGAAGTGTAAAAGTTTAAGTTTTTTAAAAATGTAAATTCTATTTATTAATTAAATAAATGCTTTTATTTTTATTCAAATTTATACTTTTAATGCACAAACAGAGATTATTCTTAAGGTTTTTGATTTATAATACTTTTCGACTTTGGTTGTTTGATCATCAGAATCTGTTCTGTAATTTTTTCATCATATTTTTCATAACTATGCACGTTTTGTAAGGGATATTTCAAAACGAGTCTACTAATGAGGGTAGATCGCAAGGAAGTGATAAAGTTTGACCATGAGAAACACCATGATGTGACGTAAACTCACGCATCTTCAATGTCCATGCGAAGGATAAGTGGCATTCGTTTATGTTTCTTTGACCACGTATTGAAGATTATCAGTCATGTAGAACACTATACTTATGTTTTTATGAAGCTTTTAACCCATAGGTTAACGGTTATGTATTGTAAAGTGTGGCCCTTACGGCGATGCGTGATATTGCAAAATCGTCAAATGAATAGTATCGTAAGTATTTCGGAACCTTATTCGATTGATGAATGTCAAATTGGATTTGTACAGAAAGATTACTAAAAAGGAACAAAACTAATTTTGTTCCTTTTTAGTAAGTGCATATGGTTGGTGCAATAAAACTGCGATGATTTTATGGGACAAATGCAAAAAAATTTTACATTTCTGAATGCGTGAACGTCCTATTAGAATAAACGTTCAATACATAACTTTTTTTCATATATTTTTTTAAATACGTTTACAAAATTACATTATAACAAAAACTAAAAGAAATAAATAATATTTTTCCGATAAATCAATGAAATAAAAATCAAATCATCAGGATACGTTTAGTTTTCTTCATACAAGTACGCGTGTCCTTCTCGTTAGTGTTCAGCTTTGTGTATGGGGAAAAAAATACAGTTGAGTGATTTTATACTGTTAAATATTTTTAGTTATTTATAGAATACTACATACATTTTAATACTTTAAACAATAAATCGGGCCTCTCTATTAAAAACTGTTTTAAATATCATTTTTAAAGCCGTCCGTAATTTCTTTCATATTTGTTATTCAGCTTTGTTTATTGTTATTTAGTAGAAAAATAAGTTTTTACCTGGCAACACTAAAATCATAAATAACGTCTGTAGGTGGCGCTAGTTCTGCACGACGGCCATTTTGCTGGAGTTCTGGTTAGACGGTCTACAAAAATTTTACTAAATTGTGCGGGAAAAATACACAAATTAGTTTCATCTTGATAACTTTTCCATTAAACTAATTGGTTAGTGTATGTTTAGCTTTCTATATAGTTTATTTCAAGGATACTTCATGATATATTTAGAAACATATAAACAGTTTGATTCAAAGACATCTCTTAGTATTTTTCACACATTTTAGGTTGTACACACGAGTGTTTTGTTCCTTTTTGTTACGAATTTGTTACATTTCTTTGTGACGTAACAAATATGAAATAACAAATATGAAGTAAAGGCGCACTCACATTGTAATAGTTGACTTGGATTACTAAAGTTGAAATATTATGATCACAGTTAATTTTAAGGTTGATTTGCAAAAAAAATGTTAAGTAAGTCGAAAGTAATACAAACTAGACTTGCTGCCATTCTTTATTAAAATAATCAATCAAGATACTGCTTTTTACTCATTAACAAATTTACCTTTCAAATAGAATGCACAACATGAACTAGTCCTTATAGTTCATCTTTGTTATTTTTTTGTAACATCAAGTTATTTTCATCTTTGTTTCCTATTTGTTATATGTACAATTTTTTTGCATTTGTCCCTTATACAGAATGTAGGTTTGCTCATGGCAAAGCAATGTAAAAAATAGGAATAAATCAACAAGCAGCTACAGTTAAAGATTCTTAACAGTGTATAGGTACAAATTTTTCTTGAGTTTCTTTTGTTCTTTTTTCTGTGTCGAGAATGTGATTATTTCTTGCGATGGTAGAGTATTTGCGTCACTCTCAAATTGTCACCGTCATTAGTTCTCATCCACTATGAATGGCTGCCTACTGACAATTTATATAAAATGGCGGCTGCCCATGACTTCGCCTCGTGATCACCAACTTTCCGTGTAACCGAGTAAGGGAAAAAATCCATTTTTAGCGGATGTCTACAGCGACCTACCCTATAAGCGACCCACTAACACTATTTACATTCAACTTTTTATAGTTCCCGAGATTTCGTGATAGTCAGTTTTTTATTGAGTGGGTATTTCGCTTGTATATGTAATAAAGATTACTCGAATATAAGTCAGCAGAGTCTTACGCAGAAAATTAAAGATAAATTCGTTTACGCTTTGCTTGGATAAGCATACTCAATTGCCTAACTGCTTTTAATATAATCTATTTTAAAATTTAAATACTAAAATGATTTGCTTTCGGTTTTTTCGATGTTAGGGAGTAAATATCTTTAATCTTTATAAATACAACGTTAGTTGGAACGGGGGTACTAAGCCGAAAGGTGGGTAAAGTATACATGATAGTGAATAACTTTTATCTAAGAACTTTTCCTTAAAAAATTATAATTTTAGGTTAACAGCTTTTTAAGATTTCAAAAGAAATTACGCTGTAGTCACAAAAAAAAACAAATTAAAAGTTAATATTATTGGTTACATTAGTCTAATTATGGAGAAAAAACTCGACTCTTATCAATGCCCGTACATTGACATTAGAGGTAAACCTATTTGCTAAGAACCTACGTCAAAACCGTAGCCTACTAGATTTAAGTAGTTTTTTTTATGACTTTGCAAAGCATTTAGCCAATGAAATAATTTTTCTTACAAGTAATACATAAATAAACAATATTTCCTTCTTGTATGATGATGATGATGATGAATGAATGATAATAGAAATGGGAAGTGAGAAATGATATACCCCCCAAACCCTCGAGTATCTCAGTAAAGATGTGGGGTTTTACTAAGTCCTCACGCGGACTTCTTGAGAAAACTTGAAAAGTGACGTTGCACTGTTTTATTTCATTTGCTAACATGTGCATGAGGCACACTCACGAACACTTAAAGGTTAATAATCCACCATTATTTCACATTAATATTAGACATAACACAAATTTTACAAAATAAAACAAAACCGCAGACATGAATTCCCGCCAAGAAGTCCCGATTTTAGTAGACCAATCAAATGTAAATGTAAAAAAAAAAACAAAAAAAAGTAAAAAAAAGAAAAAAGTTAAAAAAAATAAAAAATAAATAAAAATTATTCACTATCATATACTTTCTCCTTTCGGCTTAGTACCCCCGTTCCGACTAACGTTGTATAATTCTGTGCGTGTGTATGTTATTGAACTCCTCCTCCTTTATGATGAAATTTTCTGTGTGTTCAAGTCAAGTGGATTCGAGAATTGGAAAAATTGGACCCGGTAGGTGGCGCTGCTATAAGGGTCCATCATGGGATACGGGTGTTCTTAAGCGGACGAATGGATTTGTTTGTTTTGTTGTCATGGAAACAGTCAAAGCGGTACGAAGTCCGCCGGTCAGCTAGTTTTAAAAAAAAAATCTATTTTTCTACTTTTTTTTGATCGGTTTAATTTTGTTTATGCTAATTGGCGCCATTTTATCGTCCTAAGTACCGGTTTTTATTTCTTATTTCCTATTTTATAAGATACACTTAAGACTTTGTTTCAAACTACGTCCGTTTTCCTTGAGAGACTACATTGTGATTTGTGGTTTATCCATTCGCAGGCATAGTAAGGCCCCAGTGAACATGACCAGGACATTTGGCAATTAAAGACATCCGATCCGTCTAATCGTTTGCAGCTCTCATTATAGGCTGGCAGCTTCAATCCGGTCCTGTTATGCGCAAGAGCACGCGTGAACGAGTCTGCTGAACTCTTTTGTTTGTGAGCCAAGACCCAGGAGATTGGTGGTGGCACGTCATGCATCGCAATGACCACGTGTGAAATACTTAAATAATATATGTTGAAATATTTTAAGACAGATTTAATTTTGCGCATTGCTTATTAAAGGTTGGCAAGCTCTTTGGCTGAGATGATGATGATGAAGCTCAGGAAGGCTAGTGCTACATAACATAATATTGCTCTAATATTTTTCTTCACTTCCTCCATACCATGTCTTTGTCAAAAAATAAAAAAATACTTTATGTCTGTCATCACACAAAAACCAAAACAATGACTGTGTAGAGTTTATTTAAAAAGAAAAAGAGATAAATGGCAATTCACCGAAATTTACCGAAAAAGAAACATTTTCGATCAGCATTTATAGGGGAACCTTTACTTTAAATCAGCCCAAGGTTAATTCCGTGTGCAATTATAACTTACTAGTTGTCGCCCGCGACTTCGTTCGCGAAGACTACACTATCCTACAGGAACCTGTTACCGGGATAAAAAGTATCCTATATCTTAGTCCGGGTCATGGTCTGTCTATGTGCAAAGTTTCATCCAAATCAGTTCAGCCATTTTCACGTGATGCGCGGCCAAATAAACAGACAAACAGACAATAATTCTAAAAACTGTTGGAACGTGTTCTGTTATCGATTTAAGTACCCCAGCCAACTTTTTTTCAAATATCTTCCATGTACAGACTTTCGACCCTCTTTTGCTTATTATATGTATAGCTCAACCTGAATAAAACGTTACAACACCAATCCTTCTGTGGAGATGACGTATGAACGTATGGTTGTGCGTGTATACGTGACGTGAATATAAAACGAAGACAGAGGAAACGTACGATTGGCAGATTTAATATAATCACGAAATGGCTTTACTAGATATTTTATATTTTTCAAAACTTATACTTACATATATGCTTATTAAAATTTTACTAGAATATATAAGCACTATTTTTTTATTACCACAAATCAGACACAAACCTGCACCTTTTAACAAACCCTTTCTTTTGATTAAACTTCAGGGCAACCTACTGATACTCCCGTAAGTTATAACATGACGAGAGAATATTAACTTAATCTATACATATAATAAAGCTAAAGAGGGTCGAAAGTCTGTACATGGAAGGTATTCGAAAAAAAGTTCGCTGGGGATACTTAGAATCGATAACAGCGAACACGTTCCAACAGTTTTTAGAATTTTTGTCTGTTTATCTGTTTATCCGATTGTCTGTTTATTTGACGGCGCATCACGTGAAAATGGCTGAACGGATTTGGATGAAACTTTGCACATAGACAGACCATGACCCGAACTTGGATATAGGATACTTTTTATTCTGGTAACAGGTTCCTGTAGGATAGTGTAGTCTTCACGAACAAAGTCGCGGGCGACAACTAGTTCCATTTATTTTGGTGAAACATCATACAAAATAAATCATTAACAATATCTGCAAAACAGTTATACGACAGATATGGCAATTACGATAAAACCAATCGGTGTAACAAATAAGGTTACGCTAACTAATAAAGGTTGATTAAAAATATGTAGGTCGTCGTTATTGTATTATAAATGAATGTTTTTCTCTACTTTTAAGTTATGGGGATATGAGACTTCTTCTAAGACCATTGCTGAGATTCTGACGCAAGATCAAACTGTTTAATCTGCTTGCTTAGAAGAAAGAACATGTCTTGAACAAACTTACCTAAATATCCCATCTTATGTTTCTTAGTGGCGACGACGATTCCAAACACCGACTCTGCGACTATGAACAGCAGGCCCCAGTGCGTCATGTACAGGAAGAACATCTCCATCGGCCCCCAAAAGAAGGCCACAGACCAGGAGATGATGGATACCGCCCACACCAGTATGGGAATCCGCCACAACAAGGGTGAAATGCCTTCGCGGCAACATTTCCCGAACTTCTCAGGAATTGGCTCCACACTCCTGAGGCAGGAGTGCGTTTTCCACGTCCATTGGGTCATATTGTCGTCCTGTTTCGCAGCTACTTAGTCCAAAACCTCTTCAAGTCATGATGAGCTTAAGACGTCAATCTGTAAACAACGAAAACAATGAATGGTTTGTACCGTTTGAAAGTCAAGAGTTTTTCAATGTTAGAACGGTATACACATGTGACACTCAATTAAGCTGTTGACTATCGCTTCGGAGACCTTGGGTTAAGAAGCTTTGACAAGAGCTCAGCAAGGGCATCCGTTTTTCAAATTGCACAACAGAGCACATAATACTACGGTATGTTTAGGATAACGAATTTATTATATGGTTTGTCTGTTGGTGATGCAATGATTTTTATTTTATAAATTGTAAACATTCATCACAGTCGTAAACAGACAAATAAATGTGAATACCACAAACAGCTTCTATAATTCGGAGAAGTATTAAAAAAGTATTTATAAAAGAAGAAAATTATGGGACAATATTGTCAAGGTACACTTTTCTGATTAGAATTGGAATCTGATTGGATTGCATTTGTTTTGTCCTAATCAGTCAATACTATACGATGTATTTAGAAAATGTTGTGTATAGATTTTGTTGATTTGACCGTAAACTAAGATAATATGTCGTTTTTGACAGATTTTTTTTGTTATTTTACTACGTGTAGCACTTCACTTAGCCTTCATCACAACTGTAGGCTTAGCAGAAACAGAAACAGAAATAGAAACAAACATTTATTGACCACAAGCACCAATTTTATATAACAAAGAAGATACACATGAGAGAAAAAAAAAGATAAGGCGAAAACAAATGAAAACAAAAAAAAAAGTTACATTAGACAACGTGCATGTGGCCAATTAGGTCCCTACCTCAGCTTGTGCTGCAACGACATACAAGCCGCTACAGCGCTGGTATTCTGGTAACCAAAGTAACATTAAGAAAACGATAGCGAAGTTCGAAAAGAATAAAATGTATGGGATCGACATAAGCCGCGCTAAATCACGTGGTCAACCTTATGTCAATGCCATACATTTTATTCTTTTCGAATTTCGCTATCCGTTTTCTTAATGTTACTTTGGCTACCGGCACTGATGTGATGTTAAGTGATGACAAGGCCGCAGGTGGAAGTGCACTTCACCCGGAATCCTCAACTACTGAGGAAATGGCTTTCTTATCACTCACTGCCTGAACACAACGAATGTACGATGCTACTGACATTGACGTTATGGCAGTTATAGTGACAGATAAACAGTTTTTTAAATTAAGTTAAACGTTGAAACTCTATTATTCATGGGGTTCCGTTCTCACAGGTTATTATTGTAACTGTTAGCACACTGTTAGAACTAAAAAATGTCTTGCAAACTCTAACGTAATAGCATTGAGTAGCGCTGGAATTCTGAGCAGCTCGCTTTAACCATTCATATCTAGTTTCATGTGAACTTGTTAATCGTATTAGCAGGTTTGCATTTGCACTAGAGTGATACAACACAGACGACCCTTGACCCAAAACGCTCGCAATTTGCCCACAGAAATTACGTTTCCATTGTAGGAATATCATTCTTTAGAATTATTACTAAAGATGATTATTAACGGTATTGTGACCATCTATTTATTCTTTTTTATTTTGTGATTTTTTTTGGAGCTTGATAGCGCTGTGGTTAACGCGCCCGGTCTGCGGTTACTAAGGTTAAGCAACTCTTGCAAAGGCCACTCATAGGATGGAAGATCAAAAATGTATTATCTCGAGCTCCTCTGCTGTGCTTCGGAAAGCACGTAAAGTCGTTGGTAATTGCTACATTTGGGCCCGCGTGATGGTTTATGGCCCGTTCTCCCTATCCATCAATAGGGAAGGCTCACGCCCCAGCTGTCTCTCGATGGGGGCAAAAGTACAAAACCATAACTTTTCAAGAGAGGTTTTCATAGAGCTTGTTTTTTTTTATGGTAAAAGGAGGCAAACGAGCAGGCGGGTCACCTGATGGAAAGCAATCACCGCCGCCCATGGACACCCCAAAACCAAAGTTATCGCAGATGCGTTGCCAACCCTGAGGAAGGAGTTGGATCTTGAGGAGGGAGTAGGAATTGGGAGGGGGGAGGGGTGAGAAATAGGCCTCCGGTACTTTCACTCACCGGACGAAACACAACAGCAACGAGTGCCGTTGTTTCACGCCGATATTCTGTGAGAGGGTGGTATTACGCCGGGCGAGCCGGCCCATTTCGTGCTGCAACGCAGCGTGGCTCTACCACTCAGACAGTGTTACTCATTTAGCACCACCCAGGGGCCACGTGTAGGGTCTCAAGGGTAAACCTACGGACGCGAGTAACTTTGTTTTAAACATTATAAATGTTATTAATGTATAAGTTTTATTTACTAACATATAATTGTTTATATTGGTTGGTATGCCAGTTTATCAAATATATATTTATAAATACTAAAACAAGTAAATTTATTGTTTTATTATCATAATTACAATAGTCCTATTATCTTTTAACGACAGGCGCATATTAACACAACAGCACAGCTAATAACACAACAACAAAACAACTAATACGCTTGTGTGAGGAATGGGTTCACGTCAGTACCACAACAACAGTTAAAGAATTTAAAAAAGTTAAATATGCAGTTTTAAATAAATTTTGAACAAACGTATATAAATGAATCGCTATAAGACGTTGGTATGCAGGAAATGCTTATTTTATGAATGAAGTACCTACTTCATGATCCTGCGATTCTACACTACTCATTGCCTTGAAATAATTTCCTCCTTTCTTATCCATAAAAATGTCGGAGGTTTACGCGAATATACATAAAAATAATATATACCTACATACGATCCACACCTATATAATTTAATTGAAAACGTCCATATTCTTGAAGTGGGTAAAAAAGGCCAATGTTTCATAATTGAAAATCATTGGATATTGCTCTTTAGTTGTTCATAAACCAGACACAATACACAGACACAAGAAATTCAATTGTTCCATGGCACTGTGGTTACATTGGGCGACCAAGATCTACTCTTTATTTAAAACCACTTGCTCCAACATCCAACAATCTTGAAAACTATTTTTATTTAAAATAATGATTACGGATTAATTTGCTTCTTTAATAACTGCGACTTGACTACTTTTTGCTGGGGTGGTACGAGATGGCCCAGGGTAGAGACGAGTGGAGACGCAGAGGCCTTTGCCCAGCAGTGAAATACAATGGGCTACTTTAAAAAATGTGCTTCTGCTTCTTCAAGGCCCAGGCGAGGCAAGCAATAAAGAAAATATTTTTTACAAAATAAATTAATATTTTCTTTAAACCTGCACCCTTCTGACATACCAGGTCAGGTGCAAATCCTGCCCGTGGAAATTTTTTCAACATTTGTATTTTTGTAATTTGTTCGCAACAAAATTTGCGTTAGAAATTATATAAAGAAAACAAAAAACATTTTCTTTAAATATTTATAAAATATAGTGAAAAATTAAATGCCTATCCGTCCCAGCCAGGAATCAAACCTGGGTCTTCCGCAATCCGGTAATGGTCAGTGCAGCCGCACTGACCATTACCGGAAAGGCTGACATGACGTAAGCACTGAATTTTTTCACAGCTTTGATTTTGACTGATTTTTAGCGGCAGTAGTGCCCATCTATCCAACGGTTATTACAACCACAGAACAATAAAATATTGTTCTGTGATTGCAACCGATTGGCTATGCAGATTAATCTTCTTTACAGATGAAATACCACTTTGATAACGCAAAACTATAGTAAATTTTTATTTTTGTTTTTTAGTGCTAATTGCTGCTCTTAAGAGCGTTTATGCCGCACACTAGCGCCGCCAATGAAAAGAAAACCTATCTACTAATTAGAGATAGAAAATCAAATTATGCTCAACAAACTATTTGAATGAAGTAATTTAGCATTTTAACGTCACCTAATGAACACCTGACATGTCATAGTTTAGTTTAATACGGCATTTTAGTTAAAAGTGGCCGTTTTTAGCTGTAACGTCTTATTTAACTAAACCATAACATGTCAGATGTTCATTAGGTGACGTAAAAATGCTAAATTATTTCATTCAAATAGTTTGTTGAGCATAATTTGATTTTCTATCTCTAATAACTAGGCATGTTTTTTTTTCATTGGCGGCGCTAGTGTTAAACGTTAACGCTTTTAAGCTGATTTCTATAAAAAATTCTTTAATTACGGGTGTTTTTCATACAACGTCTGTGACTTCTTAAACAGCTGACATTGGCTTCACATACTTTGCGCAGACAAAAAGTTAGTTTATTATTTACAATAACCAAATGCAAGGGTAGAGAAATCACAGAGATCCGTTGTGTGCGCGTGCGCCAGAAGAGGATATGCCTTATTCTCCATTTCGTGAGCCATAAAGATATTTTGCATTGATATGAACAGCTCTTGCTAATCGGTCGCACTCACGATGATTTTATTACTTGGGTGTTAATATCGATTTTCGTTTGCAATTTGTGTAGATAACATGTTGATGTATGTACACAGATTGTTCACCGAAGTATTTCTTAATGTCCGGTGTATTGCAAATAGTGCGTGCCCAAGATTTTCCGCTTAATGTTTACAAAGTATATATAATAGGTATCAATACATTGTAATGCAGTTTGATTTGCGTTCTTATACAATGACTTACACCACTTATACCTGGTAGGTACAAGCAAAAAATTTGCTTAATGGATGGTCCCAACCACTGTACAGTTTTGTTATCATCATCGTCGGCCTGTGAACGTCCCATTGTTGCATGCATTGTTGTCCCAAAAGCACATGGGCGATCTCCATGGCTTTTGGGCCATAACCAAACGTGCTAGTTCAATGCGTATTGGTGGATTTTATCGAGTGAGGTCTTACAAACATGACCAAAACAGCTTAACGGGCCTTCTGAGACGTGGAGGAACCCGAGATTTCAAAAGTTTGGTTACCCATCTGGTGACCTGGCATTGTAAAGGTTGCTTAACTGGTAGGTAATATCGATATAGGAGCGCACCAGTCGCTGCGCTACGCTACGTCTCGTTTAATGTTCTATTTCATAAAAAAATTACCGCCTCTGTGGTCTAGTGGCTAAGACCACCGGTTTAGACCCAGAGGTCCCGGGTTCGATTCCCAGCGGGGGGTACATGTTGTGTGCTCGGTTTGGTTGGTGGTAGGGCCTCTTAGTCCGCCAGGCTAGTTACCACCATCTTATCTAAATATAACATCAATGTTTGTAGCATTGTTGTGTTCCGGCAGCTAGAGATAAGATAGCCAGTGCCTCACTAGTTGGGATCCCGGGTGAAGTGCGCTTCCATCATTGGCCTTATCATCACTTAGCATCAGGTGAGATCAAGGCACAGTCGACGACTTGTTGACGACCTCCTTGGTCGAGTGGTTTGTACACCGGTTTTCATGGTGTCGCCATCTCTGAGGTCCCGGGTTCGATCCCCGGTCGGGTAAATTTAGAAATTATTGTTTTTCTAATTTGTCTCGGGTCTCGCTTATAATAGCTTCTCTTGGGCTAAATAATTGGTGTGAGTATAGGAAAAATTTATTTATTTTAAAATTTATTTATTTACTGTGCTTACTCGTTTATATATTTACGAAGAAAAAGAAAGCTCTTTTCATTTCAAGTAGATAATTGTCATTTTAGAAGAAGAAACACATTTATTAGCGAACGCACATAACATAATGATCAATATAAATAAGGCACACAGTACTCACGGAACAAAACAAAAAGGTTTATTATATTGTGTTAGGTTTCACTAAAATTATATTACTATATACTTTATTCTGCATTAAATTCAGGTCATTTCAAATCAATTTATTGCAGGCCAATCAAACTTTATATTTCTGTATGAAATACTACCTACCTTTGAACAATAGGTTTAAGGTTTATTGTAATTATTAACAGTCTATGGAATTGATCCTAAGTGAATAATAATAGTAGTTAAAGGCTTAAAATTAATTTGCTACACTTTTTTTGTATTTTGTTCGTACAAAGTTAGCCTGGCACAAAATCGCTTGATGCGTTAAAACCGGCGTCGTACCACGGTGCTTAGTGTGACACTGCTTAATCAAGCGTAGACAGTCGAATACTGTCTTGACGTCGTGACAAACTTAAACCTTATTGTATGTATAATTAATGACTACGCTGTCACTCACTGTGTCTTATTCCTCATTGTCTTGGGAACAATAGGTCTAATGGCCCAATAAGTTATGAAGACAAAGTACAAAAGTGTTCACCAATTGCCATTATGTAAATTTAATTGTTACATAGGTAATTCACTGTCTGTATTCTTGTTATTAATTATTAAATGTTATAAAAAGCAAATTTTACAAAATGAAAATGTCAAATTTATCAAAAATAATTAAAAATATTAGTTTAAATATGTATTTTGATTTTTTGTAAATAAAAAAATGGAAATTCTACTACTACGAGCCACCTATTTTTCTCGTATTGTAGTGTTGACGTATCTATACATTTATACATGGCGTCCTATCAACTATGCTGTATTATATAAAATTTTATTAAAATGAAATGAAATGAATCTTTATTCAAGTAAACTTATAAGATAAGCCCTTTTGAATCGTGTCAAAATATTTTTACCTACCAATTCAGGACGTCTTTTTGCTGTGCAGAAGAACGGGCGGATGCGACATTTACTAAATTGTATGCCGTTAACAAGTTATACAAGTTTACAATGACTTAAAAAGTAAGTAGATTGTTAGAACTTTATTGCCATATAGCCATTTTATTGTAATAAATGTAAATTGCAATGCCTTAATTTTTATAAAAACTACCTTTACACTGATAGTGCAATTGATGATTGTTTTGTTAATAATGAACAACGTAATCCAATAGTTTTTAGTTTGTAAGTGTAAATTTTCTTTAATATCCGTATTCATTTCATTACGTGTGCGAAAACGAAAATTAGTATGGCGTTGAAGCAGCGCCTCCTGGCGACGACGCCGAGAAGAGTTAAAGTTTTGCCATACAAATACTCGTTTTCGTTAGGGGTGCGCCGTCCATAAGTGACAAGTGTCATATGTTTTATTTGAAATGTCGTCGTCCATATTTATTTGATGCCGCGCGGCCATACTTATTTTGTATGGGGAATTTAAGGTGCTTAATAAAAAATAATTATTTAAATAACCACTTGATGAATCGAAAATTTAGTCTAGCAATTTGTAGTTTATCCATTGATGATTGTTTAGACAAAATCAGAGGTACAATAATTTAGATAAACTATAAGAAATCTACTAAACGCCGCCACTCGTTTTCATGATTTTTGCCCAACTTTGAATGATATTGTAGAAAAACTATAGCGTGTTATGAACTTATGGTTCTGACAAATTGTAAACACGTTCCCTATGATACTAAATATATATTTTGTTCATTTAATACGATAGTATTTTCAATTATATCTACTTAACCGTAACTGCATTTTTGGCATTTTTTTGTCGGCGCACCCTTAACGTGATCGAATGACGGATGAAACTCGTACATAGGCTCCCAGTCTATGACGCTGATAGTCGCGCGCTCAGAACAATAACTAAAGCTATAGAAGGAAGGCTAAAATAAAAAACGTGCAACTATGTATAGTTCCGTTCTATCTTATGGCTAGAAAAGGAGATTGGAGTGCGACAAATGGTTGACACTTAGTTTTTATTTTTTGTATTGTTATGTCATTCGGTCATCAGAAAAATAAAATCTCGAGTCCTTTTGCCCGGCCAAAATCAGTATATTGATTTAAAAGCTGACAGTCCGTTTCACAAATCTGGTGACACCTTCGAAATAACGAAAGAAAAGGGACAATCGATCTCTTTCCAATACATCACCTAGGTTCATTAGTTAAAATAGTGCGAACTGATGAATTTGTGTTGCTATTTTAGTCCGGCTTCTATAGCTTTAGTTATTATTCTGAGGTCGCGCGTCTATCGGTCGAGGTGCTCTTGTCTAAATTTACAGAAGCATTTGTATGTGTATGTAAAATATATTTGCATTTGCAGTTTCAAATGCATTCGTGCCGTTTGGCAATTGGCAGATGTCTCGTCCAACTATTTTCGACTAGGAAAATACAATGTCTATTAATATTGTAATTGGAAATTATGAATTCTGGCTAGGTTGTTATACAATGTTATTTTTAGTTTATACGAAACCTGAAAACTGTTTGTTCAGAATCAGTAATAGAATCGATTTCAATATTTTTTATACCATGTTACATTTTGACCAAATAATATTTACAAAATCTCAAATAAATTATTCCCTACTAAAAACACACAACGGGGCAGCACAAAAAGCTTGTAACTTCGTGAGTTTTCAAGATATTATTTTAATTTTTTTTGTACGGATTCTTTAAATGAAAATATTTGATCCGTGTTTCGGTTTTCGTATAAACTAAAAATAAGGTTGTATTTACGAGATCACTATACCGAGGATAGTGGCCCTAGTGTTCGACATGCTCAATATCGATCGATTAATAAATCGACACTTTATTCCATAAATCATTATAAAAGGGGTTAGTAACTGATTTTTTACGTATGCAACAATTAGACATTTTCCTAGCTGTCATACAGTGAAATTTTTATTGAAATCTATATATACTTATAAAAATGAATTGCTGTCCGTTAGTCGGGCTAAAACTCGAGAATGGCTGGACCGATTTGGGTTATTTTGATTTAGAAATATTTGTGGAGGTTCAGGGAAGGTTTTAAGCGGTGAGAAACATAAATAATAAGTAACGGAAAATACCAAAAACGACAATTTAATTTACCAATACAAAATTATTTGTTTATTTCGTTGTCATGGAGACTGTCAAAGCGGAGTACGTACAACAAAATGTTCCTAGCTGTGAAACATTTGATGTCTTTTGTCACTTGGTTGGTTGTCAAATATTTATGGTATTGTGTATGTTTCATAGCTGTAGTATGAGGTCCGATCTCTTTGGTCTGTTTTGTTGGAATACAAAACATTTCTGTTTTAGAAATAAAAATGTGTTAAAAAGAAAATCATCATTATCATCATCATCATCATCATCATCATCATCATTATCATCATCAGCTCATAAAGTCCCCATTGCTGGGGCACGAGCCTTCCCTATGGGTGGATAGGGAGAACGGTCCATAAACCATCACGCGGGCCCGGTGCGGATTGGTAGTTGTTAACAACTACTAATGCAGCCGAAAAAAGAAAATAAATAAATAAATAGGAAGACGATTATTAAAATCTATCTTCAGTTTGTCAGTGCGCGAAAACTTTATTTACTGTATTACTGTTATTGTTTTTAAATGCCAAGGAGAAGAGGACCTGACTTAGGTCGCGATGTCAATCAAATGTGTGACGAGCTAACTCACGTGTAAACCGCACTGACGACCAGCGAGAGACAGATAATGATAACATTCGTTTGTATGGCAGAATTACGTTTCTCAGTGAACAATAATGAAGTAGATAGGCTTAGAATGGAACGAGTTCGGGCATACCAAACACAACAACAGCGAGCACGAGTGCACGACACAATGAAATAGAGCGATTCCACAGACGCAGTGTTCCTGTAAACCTGGAACGAGTAGCATTCCACTACGACCCTGAAATAGATTATTGTTCCGTGAAAATTGGGGAAATGACAACCATTTTTTAATATTGTAAAGCGTTCAAATACAGCGGTGAATCTACTAGATTATGTGGTAAAGTAAAATTGCCACAATTAATAATTTATCAAAAACAATAGTTATGGTATACTACCTTGAAAGTGGGCATGAAATTTTCCTGTACAATGTGCGTTGCGCCAAACGACGTCATTTGAAAGCAATTGTTATATTTTTGGATGTTTGATGATGATGATGATTTTTGGCCAAGAAAAGTTTGTAGTAATTTCCCACCCCAGCCGATAATATTTAAGTTTTGACCATATTTTTCACCAATACATGTAGGTGATACGAAGTTCACCGTGTCATCTAGTTCTATATAATTTTTTGACGACGAATACTGGTGCCACGGGGACAAATGGGAATCAAATCTATTTATTATTAATGTAAGAGGCCATAATGTAATAGTTTGTAACACCGTCATTTTTACGTAAGGTTTTATCTCAGGGTTTTATGACGTTGTGTTCCTTCACCTTTTGACATGGATAAGTAGGTATCATTGGTGCGTAGCGGTTTCGGTAGTAGGTACCGGAAAAAAAGAAGACATTTTTTCATGTCTAAAACAATTTTTCTCAACCTCATTTATTACTTGAAGCAATTTGTTATTATTATGTCCAAGTTTTTATTATTATTAATGGGAAAGCATGATTTCCTCACATATTACCTTAATAAACCTATAGTTACTTATTATTTAAGTAAAAACAATATTATTAATAAATAATTTTACATTATCTTAATTACACTTTCCATAAAATTTATATAATAATTGTATCTTAATAAAAGATACATTGGATTTCATTAAACCCACGTCTTACCTTATCTCCGCGCTGTACACTACGCTCTATACGTGAACAACATCCCGCGCAAAAGCGGCGTGCGCGCAGCTTGCGCGTGCTCCGGCGCGCGACTGGACTGGCAGACTGGCACCTGACTAGCGTGGACGTGAAGATGCTGCGGCTGCGTGCGATCGCGACCTCGCCCAAGGAGACACACAGGGCTAGCATTTGTTTGTAGAAGAACTTTTGCTGTTGACTGAGCCAAGTGTAGTCACGTGCGTATCCAAAGCATATATTGTCATCACGGGAGTCTGTAAGTACTCTTTTTTTTAAACTAGGTAAAATGCTTTGCGCATACGCCGGGGTTAAGGGCGACCCCGGGTTATGTGGGTCTCTTCTCCTCTTCCCACGTTCAGCTACTAAGAGCTCGACGAGGTTAGGGCAGGTATTATACACTTGAAAACCTAGTAGGTACCATCTTTTGTCTGCCACGGGGATGGCTCGGGATCACGAATGACATAAGCATTGAGAAGAGAGTCTGTACCTACGCGTTTAACCTAGGTATCGAGAGTGTGTTGTAGAACTATCAACTACTAAAACTGTTCCTGCACCACGATATTGATAATTCCGTAAACCCGTCTCGTGAAAATACGGTTTTAAGTCAACGTAATGTATTTTTTTTTGGTTGATTTTCTAAAAGTTAGGCTTCTTCAGCTTTCCTACCAGAATTATAAGACAGAGAAAAAAAATATAACTGCAATTTGTTTTCAATTTCAATGTGATCTTTTGATATATGAAATTTGAATAACCTATGTAAATAGATAATTTTCTTTCAATCTCTCTGTTTTATTCTATCCATGTAATCGGTTCAATTTTATATTTAAACACAAATTAGAAGTGCATTAATTGGCATGGCAGCCCTGACGATATATCCAGTGCGGTATCAATCAGCTCAATATCTCATGCATTCACCTCGCTCTATGTGACGAGGCTCTCCGTAGGAAAACTCAAGGAAAACTCAAACTCCTGGCTGTAGTAGCTTCTATTGACAACTCTTCGCCCATCTCATACAAATACGGTTTTAAGCCAACGTAAGTTCTAAGTGAAACTTATTCAGCCATTCTTGTCTACCTGATTATAAGAAAAAATTTTTTTTTATATAAGCACAAGCTTTTTTATTTCAATGTTCTTTTTAAATGTGAAATTTCCTACAAAATAGATAATTTATCGATCTCGCTCTTGAATATATTGTACATACCCATGCAAGTTAATTTCTTTTAGAAATCCATTTTCCTTTACTCTACTGTTTATTGTTTAGAAATGCATTATATTGCTGATCATTGGGCAGCATTGCAACCCTGACAATATTTAGTCCGGTATAAAACACGAAGCGCCATAACTCATTCATAAACAGAGTGCCTAGTGTGAGTTTGGCTTCAAAATTCAAAATTCAAATTTTTTATTCGGTTTAGGCTACAAATAGCTTTTATGAACGTCTTTTTATGCCATCGGTTCGTAAGTCTATCTACTCTGGGCGGGAGATCTTGTACTGAGAGGAACCGGCAAGAAACTCAGCAAGTGTTCAGTTCTTTTCTCCCTTACAGCGTCATAAATATTGGAAAATGCCCTATCATAAAAGGACACTTACTATCTGTATTCGTTAACGAAAACTAGTATGGCAATGAAGCAGCGCCTCCTGGCGACATACGACAAGAGTTAAGAGCGTTTACGCCGCACACTAGCGCCACTAATGAAAAAAAAAACATATCTAGTAATTAGAGATAGAAAATCAAATCAAGAAAATCAATCAAATAGTGTGCGGCGTAAACGCTCTTAACATTTTGCCATACAAATTCTCGTTTTCGTTAACGTGAACGAATGGCGAATGCAACTCGCATTTAGCACCCTGATGCATTCACCTCGCTCGATGCGGCGAGGCTCTTGGTAGGAAAACTCACGGAAAACTCAATCGTGAATAGCAGGTCAATATTTTTTATAATATCCTCCAACTGAGTTTAGTTCTAGTTATAAGGTCTGATCACAAAAAGAGTAACAGAACGTTGCACGTGCTATGTAGTGATAAACTGATAAGTGGGATATTGACAATGACAAATTATAGCCAGAATACCTAGTTATTAAAAAGAGGCATAATTAAAAAGAAATAAACGAGCGAGTCTAGCCTTACAGTAGTCGCATATGATGTGTAACATTTAACATCTCACCTTTTGAAATCAATATTACAATAGAAAATAGAATATAGAATTAACAATGACGTATATTTTTTTACAAATCCTAAAGAGAATGCAGTAAATACTCAATACGTAAAGACATTTAACATATCAAAATGACCATGTGAGTCAAATGACACAATATGTCACATATAATGATATTAATCTGTCATGTTCATAATATCGATTACTGAATTTACAAAATGGCGCGCGTATGCGCGCTTCTCCGACTTCCTGTTACACATACTTCCGTCCCATTTCACGAAATCACTCCCACAAATTGCTATAGAAAGCGAGCGGAAAGATGTTACACATCAAAAATGTAAATAGTTTCACCCGAGTTCTTCTAGTAGGTAACAACATGTGTTGTGAGTTTGAGACTTTTCTAGTCAATCTACCGTACAATAATTGTACCCTTATTACAAATGATGAATGGAATTAGCTTAATGCTAAACGCGAAGTCATTAAATAAAATATACAAACATCTAGAAAAGTCCAACAAGTATTCTGGGGCCTCGGTAGCTCAGTGGTCAGAGCACTGGTTGTACCGGTTATCCAAAGGTCGTCGGTTCGAATCCCACTCGAGCTTCCTGTGGTTGGTTGATTTTTTCTAGTGAAATTTTAGCTTTGTAACCATAATACATATATATATAATAATATATGTTTATTGTTAAGCTAAAATTAAAATTATTAAGGTGGTGGTTTACGCTTTTTTCAACAAACAATTACGACGGCATTCGGATGTCAGCTTTTAGGCCGTAATTAATAATAATAATTAATTTATATGGGCAGTTCTACAGAAGGGTATTATTTTCCTCAATTCGGTGGTTAAATTAATATTTGGTTTTTATAAGCAGTTTAATGACAAAGATTGAAGTATATTCCATTCTGAATTTAATGGGACTAAATATTGTGAAGTGGTTTACGAAAAAAGTTAATCACCGAATTGCGAACGCATCGAATTGAGAAAATGAATCACCGAATTGAGAAGTGGCCCAGCGACTTCAGAAAATGAATCACCGTATTTAGAAATAGCCCAGCCAATCTAGAAACGCTGTCAACTAATATAGAAATTATGTGATGAATGACCAAAACTACAAATACCTAAAAACGTTTTTGATTACTGACTGATGGTCTATTAGTCAGATGGTTAATTTCATGCTTAAGTGCCTATAGTAATGTTTCTGAAATAAAAAAAAATAAAAAAAAAAAACAAAATTAGAATCAGTGTGGATATTCTTTTTCATTAAAGAACAAAGAAAGGAGTCATAATCTTGTACTAATTAATTATTTACCTACCTAGGTACTTATTTTAATTTAGCTTGATCAGTCTTTATTTCCATTTTAGTAATAAAATATAAATACCTCACGCTATACCTAATTTTAAAACTTAGTAATCACGAGATCGTAGGTTGAATATCTTAATTGTTAATAATCATTTCTGTTTTCTAAAATAAATTATTTTAAACTTTGTAGTTTCTTTTTCCAGGATACATGAGGCTATTTTCATCGTCTTCGTAAAAATTTACTACTGCTTCTTTTATATTTACCGAGGACATCGTAAATCTCTTTTTCAATTTCGCAGATTCTTCTTTACTTGAACTTTCTGATGTATTTTTTGTCAATGTCGTCAAGACTTTATTTTTTTTACTTCCTAATCTATGTATCGTTCTTTAGCATGTCTGATTCTTTCTTTGTAATTCAGCTATCCTATGATGCAGTAATTTAAACTCCTTATTTACCCTGTATTTGTAAAGAATGACGTTCGCGCACGCGGTTGTCTCTTGGGTGTTTCTGTGATACTGTTGTTGGCTGCATCAATCAAGTCTTTATGAACTTTCGAACGTAATCTGCGAATTTTTAAAGAGTTTGGTGAAGTGGCTGTTATTGGACTTAAGCATTCCGATGAAAGGGAAGTTGGCGTAACATTACGTAGGGCTCCAATTGATTCTAAATCAGAAATAGTAGGAGAAACGGGTACTAAAGAATTAGTAAAGGTATTTATCGGAGACTGAGGCTATGTAACACATATTGGAGAATTCGTAACAAGGGTACGGGATGCACTCAAAGAATCGTGATCGTTTAAAACTTCAGGAAACGACATGGGTTTTTTGTCTAGAACTTTGAGTAAGTTTTTTTTCTTCTTTTCGTAACTTTTCTTCGAATGTTCTCTGCAATACTTCCTCAAAGCTTTTTGTTCACGATGAGGTCTTTCACTCATTCTCTTTACCTTTCCTTCAGCCTTTCTTTTTGCATATCTTTCCCTGTACTTTTGTTTATGTCCCTCATATAATATCGAACCATTTTTTATTCTCTCCGCAATCCTTTTCTTTCCCTTTTTTTCGGCTGCACTCAGTTTGCCCATCCAAAAAAAATATCGAAATAAAACCGCTCGAGCAGCTCTCGCCTTTGATTTCCAAAAAAATAATTCTAAAATCTTAATAAAACATCATGACAACCAATTTAACATTATTGCCTTGTGGAGATCACTTTTTAGCGATAAGGTCGCCCGCTTTACTTATTATGAATATGGTGTGCAATAAAGAGTATTCTATTCTATTATTGACAAATCTCAGTTCGGTGTAAGTTATCTCAATTCGGTGTAGCATTTTCCATGGAATTGAGATCCACCGAATTGAGAAAATAACACATTTCATCAAATAACTTGTAAACTTTATAAATTGAAACCATTTCTACAAAACATACTGGTAGACATCACTTGAATATTCAATTAATTTAGCACACATCTCAATAAATACTTCATAAACAAAATTAAGGTCGTCCACCGATTTGAGAAATGACCCGACCCCAAAAGCACCGAATAATTTCATTCCTTCCAAAAATGCTCCTTTGCAGCACAGTCCTTCCGTCCACATTGCTCGGCCGCTCGGGCGCAACTGGCAGGTTGCGGGAACTAGCTAGTGACGTTCGTACTGCGCGTAGTTAGTGATGTAGGTAAATAAAACTAAATTACACCGAATTGAGGCATACGCTTCGGACAAGATCAAAACATGTTATTGTATTAAAACCCATGAATTCACAATAAATATAATTACATAAATGGCTTTATTATCTATCCCTTGTTCTGTAAATGGCGGAATTATAATTAGCAACTTATTATTTTGAAAGTTATGAAGCATTAACGAGTCTATTTTGGAAACCGGACACGACATTTTAAACCAAATTCTGCCCGTTTTTAAAGTTTAGGATTTTTTTTTGGCGCTATATAAAATCACACATGTTTATAGGACTCTTGACCTGATGCTCTCCATCAGGTCAAGAGTCCTATAAACATGTGTGATTTTTTTCAAGTACGTGATTAGACGTACGTACGTACTTTGTTAGCTCCAGTAGCTCAATCTGCTCTACCCGTAGAAATACCCATATAATTTATGTAAATACTGGTTTACCGCATGATAGATTTAGTAATATATTGATAATTCCGACGAAACAAGAATACGACGAATCCCGCCGTGGGACAGATTCTTCAAAACGTAACGTTTTTAACAACTTCGCTTCTTTTACATGTTCCGTCTTTTAGTAGGCGTATTTTATATTCCTGTCTTTAGCGGAATGTTCATTTACCAAAAAAAACCCTTTTCCTATTTTTTCGGAGACGTGTTACAGAAAATTACTTATTGAAAACTAACAAAATCAAAAAAGAACTATCCCAACACTTTTGCTCTTTTAATGGTGTAGGCGCCTCGACGGCGCCTTTTAATTGGTCAGTGGTCATATGACTATCTTATCACTACAACAACAATATTCGTACACTGCTAGCATTTATTATATTATATTACTAAAACCCAGTTCCTAAGTAGTTGATCCGGATATGTTTAAATTCAAGTTTAAGGCGACGCACCGCTAAATAATAAATCTCATACGTTTTGATACGAGCGTTTGCGCCCCGTACCATAAGAAAAACTGGTTCTTTTTCCTTCAAATTAAAACTACAAATTATTTAAAAAAAATGAACTACAATTTTGAAGTATGTGTTCAAACTAATCTAGTAAGAAAATTTAGATGCTTAAATCAGTCTGGTTAGCCTGTAAAATGTGAATCTATGTTTTAAAAGAGGTTACTTTGATATTTTTTGCTCTGTTATAAAAGTTGAAAAATCGTGTTTCTGCAAAACAAAATGAATTAAATGAAAAATCATGTTATCATATATCACTTTCATATGTTTTGTAATTGTTGGGAAAAATCAAAATCACTGCCACGTAAATTACCAATGCGTCAAATCGTCTTGGTTGCTCGATGCAAGATCTTAAATATTTCGAAATATTCTTCAAAATAAAAAATATTTATTAAGCGTTTTTGACTTGTTAAATAGATAGGGATTTTTTATGTTATTTCAATGCAGCTTTATCTACTTAATTTAAAAGTTATGTCCATGGTTATGCATTATAAAAATGTCTTAAATTCTTCCTAAAAACGACTCTGGTAAAAATTCTAAAAATCATAGTGATTTAAGAATTCACATTTTTACTGTAAGTAAGATAAAAAAACGAGCAAGCCTTACAGTAGTCGCATTATGATGTGTAACATTAGACATCTCACCTAATAAGCAATTTTAACATTATATTCTGGAAAAAATGGGTCAGGTATTATTTGAAATGATTTTTCATAACAAAGAATAATTATTTTTAATGAAAGTTGTATTTTATTTAATTTACACTAAGAGTTACCGCGCACTCATTCGTCAAATCAAATGGCGCGCGCTGGCGCGCGCTTCCCCGATTGGTTGGTACCATCCGACGGCCAACTATTACCGCGCGCTCATTCGTCAAATCAAATGGCGCGCGCTTGCGCGCTTCTCCGACTTCCTGTTACACACTTCCGTCCCAGAGGAAAGACGTTACACATAAAAAAAACAAAAGAATTCTTATAGTTATTTAATGCCACCTTCTTAGTTACACCCTAATGTATGTATAATTAATAAACAGTCAATACTTTTAGGTTGTACATAAAATAGATTATGTAAATAAAATTATTAATAGTTACACAATTGATATTGTCATCATGATACTGATAATAATGTCCTTATGGACAAAATATTTAACTAGTTAAATTAATATTATAAGTAGAAACTATATTGCCTATGATTTTTGAATATCACAAATTAAGACAGACATAAATACGAGTAAGTAAATCAAATGTTCTTCCAACATTTCTAATTCTGTAATACAATTATATCATTGAGCATTTTACTGGTTTCAATTATTGGATATATCAATTTTTTAAGCTCTTTATTAATACATCATTGTTTAAATTTTAAATATATTTTTTTTAATGCAAGCTCGTTATTTTTTTGAGCCTTATGTGTGTGTCGTGTAATCGTTTTGATTTTTTAAATTTAAGTATTTTATCCAAAATTACTTATTGCTTTAAAGTTAAATGATGACATTGTTGGGCAAAAATGTTTTAGCAACACTATTTCTATAGCTGTTAAGTTTTAAATGTTGAAATATTTATAAATTATAATTACAAATTATTAGTATTATAAATAATTAAAATTATTTATTGATAATTTTGATGAAACTACATACACAGTAAATAATGTAGTATTATAGTGTTTGTTACAGTGTTTGTTTTTAACATTTTCCCATATTCTTTCTTTCAAAAGGAATCATGGAATCTAAGTTAAGTGATATTCACAATGGTTTAGCTTCGCTATCTTATGCAAAAATATAATATACAAAGGAACTTGTTGTCTTAACATACACATGCTTTGGTACTTAGATTAGAATACGTGTAATAAGCTTCTGTATCATTATCAATTAAACTTTACGTGGATACATATTATACTCCTTGAAATTGTTATTATAAATAGAATGATTATAGTCTCTAATTAAATAAATGCATTTTTAAACATGAACGTGTTGTACACTCTTTGTAGAACTGTGATATATTGAACACCATAATTTGAACTTTATTCTCTTGGCAAAAAGTCGAAAATCAATGAAACAAAATAATAATGACAAATGAAAATTTCTAGATTATTAGAGAGAGTCTTCATGGTGTATCTACATATTCACATATTCTGCTGTTCTTTCTTTACTCACAAATCACAATACTTACAAGTACATTTACATTACATTACATTTTAATATGCCACTTTTGAAATTAGTTTTAAATGCGTAGGTATGCCATAAAGGGGAAAATACACTATACTACCCCAGATACACACTATACTGACTGCCTTGTGCGAGTTTTCTTTGCCATTCGATTACGGTCCTTAACGAGGGCGACGATTTTGACTCCCCTTTTGTTTGTCCCTAGGAAGCACTGCTTTGATGCCAGCATCAGTCAGCACACTACCTGCGCGGTGTTGCACGCGTGCTTACCAGGTTTTCCTACTCTTGTTCTTCGAGTAGGAAAACCTAGACCCAAGGCACTACGGTGCCTTAGGCTAATGTGCATGTGTAGTGTATCTAAGTGTGGTCCAGTATGTAGTAGTATGACGACCTCCTTGGTCGAGTGGTTTGTACACCGGTTTTCAAGGTGTAGTGTCGCTATCTCTGAGGTCCCGGGTTCGATCCCCGGTCGGGTCAATTTAGAAATTATTGTTTTTCTAAATTGTCTCGGGTCTGGGTGTTTTCTATGTATAATAAGTATGTATTTAAGTATTTTAAGTATGGTTATCCGTTGTCTAGTAACATTTTAACGAGTTTCATAACGAAGCTTCTCTTGGGCTAGATAATTGGTGTGAGTGTAGGAAAGTTTAGTTTAGTTTAGTTTAGTATCTCAGTAATGATGGTGTACAGCAGGCTTCGTGAATATGCAGATAGATTTTCGCCCGAGTCTTTATGGGAGCTATTTTCATAAGTATTCCGAGATGTCAGAGTGCATAATGTGAGTTTGGTTTATTATATATATGGTATATTATTCATTCGATTACGTTTATGAAAAACAAAATTGTATATGGCAAAATTTTAACTCTTTTCGTATGCCCCCAGGAGGCGCTGCTTCAATGCCATACTAATTCTTGTTTTCTTTAACGTGATCGAATTTCAAATTAAACTCAAACTAGGCACCCTGAAAGTAGTAAGTAGTGTAGAATTACTAAAGTATAAAAAACCCTCCCATCCTCTATTATAGGATTGAATGTAGTGGAACTAACAACCATGAAAAAAGGAGACTGCCACGGGTCTTGTTTGTGTGTATACTAAACGACAGTTAAGGGTGCGCCATCTGTAAGTGACAAGCACGATAACTGTCATATATTTTATTTGAAATGTTTTCGTCCATATTTATTTAATGCCGCTCGGCCATAGTGATTTTGTATGGGGAATTTGACGTGTCAATTTGAAAAATAATAATTTAAATAACCGCTTGAAAAATAGAAAATGTGAGACGGACGATTTGTAGTTTAGCCCTTGGTGATTGTTTAGACAAAATCAGAGGTACAATAATTTAGATTAACTATAAGAAATCAAATGCGCTCGTTAGGGGAGGCCTATGTCCAGCAGTGGACTAAGATAGACCGATGATGATGATGATGATAAGAAATCAACTAAACGCCGCTGCTCGAATTCGTGATTTTTGCCCAACTTTAAATGGTATTGCAGAAAAAACTATAGCGTGTTATGAATTTATGGATCGGAATAATTGTAAACACATTCCTTTTGATACTAAATATATATTTTGTTTATGTAATACGATAGTTTTTTCAATTATATCAACTTAACCGTGACTGCAATTTTGGAATATTTTGCTCTGCGCACCCTTACCAGTTCTAAGAATATGCAAACTACTTGATATACCTACTTACTATGTACCAGTCAAAACTCAAATTTCATTAAATTTAGATTTGACTAGGCAGAACTACTAATTGGTAAAGTTTAGCTCTCAAATCAATCAATCAATCAACCTAGTTTAGGCTAAAAATGGTTTTGACAATCAGTTATAATACAAAATGGTAACGAGCTGATATAATACCTATGGTACTTATCATCTAAAACTAGTGCGCAATGGTTCCTAAATAGCGCACAGTAGTGTACAGATTGCTGTACTAAAATGCACAGGTTACTTAAATCTATATTTTAACATGGCAATCAAGCTAGTTTTGCGACACTCGACGATTTTTTTTGTTGTATTTATGGCATATTATTCCCGTCCTTTAAACAACGTACAATATATTTTTAAACCGCTACAAACATACTTATTAGTTAAGATAGTGTTTCTTTAAGTCAATATATGCTAATATTCTGGCAGGCACTTAATTGTGTGTACACAGTCACTGTTTCTAATGATCTTTGGTCTGTTAGCATAGCTGTACTGAACTGTCAAATTATTTTGCTAGCTGCCAGCTGCTAGAAAATAACATAATTTAACAGGTTGGCACTGGCTACGAGGTTTCTGTAGGTTAATTCAAATTAAAAACTGCAACTGCACGTTTACGCCTGTCATTTGTCGCGTGTAGGAGCAGTGCCGTGGAAATAGACGTATTCTATTAAAATTCTCTGCACCACAATTACACTACAACTGCGCGACTACTACACTACAGCTGCACGAATCCTGCAATAACCCTGCAATAAGCTTGCAATAAAACTAAAAGGACTAATGTTACCTTATAATAATAAAAATGATTAAAAAAATGTTTTAATATATAAGCTAAAAAATAATACGGTAGGTCCTAGGTAAAGGTACAGGTAAAAAATAAAATCGTTAGACGCACGTAACCTGCGTAAATAGCATTTTTATAGCTTTTAGTACAATTTTTAATAAAACCGTATAAATTAAAAAAAAATTAACTTTAACTTTTCAAAATGCTTATAATACGCTGTGCAAAAGTTGCTCACGATCTCTTCAATAAACCTGCACAAAAACTGCACCAATACTGCTGTCATTACTACACAAATGTCAAAATAATCTTTTGGAATACGATTATTTTGCAGTAAACGTGCAGGTGTAGTGCAGTTTTGTTAGTGGAATACCTATTTGCGTTACTTCTCCGTCCCTGCAACACTAAGGTAGCAGCGCTGCTTAACAGAATACCGAAACGACAAAATTTGCTCATTTTGACACACGCGACGCTGCAGTGTAGTTGTAGTTATTTAGTAGAATCAGCCTGCTGACCTTGCTCCAGATTAAACGCAGTGTAAACAGGTATCTAAGTAGGTAGGGCAGTGGCACCTGTGTTTAGCACTTTAAGCCCAATTCGGTACCAATTTTCGTCGCCAAAAAAAATATTGCAAATTTTACTGGATGACAGCTAGAAAGCAAGTGGTCTGTATTCAATTGTCACAAATCAGCTGCTACAAGAAAAAGGCGTCAGCAGCTGATTTGTGACGATAGAATACAGACAATTGTCACAAATCAGCTGCAGACGCCTTTTTCTAGTGAATAAAGAATGATTAAAATGACGATCACTGGTTCCTGTCGAACACTGATACCGCTACCCTTATAGTTTATTTCATTACTAATAACATACACACTAATATAATAGTCATGTCACATTTTCTAGATAGCAATATGAGCTAGGCCACATGCTCTAGTTGTAATGGTGTTAAAATGTTTATATAATTTTTAACGCAAATTTTGTTGCGAACAAATTACAAAAACACAAATGTTGAAAAAATCTTCCACGAGCAGGATTTGAACCCGCACCCTTCTGACATACCGGGTCAGGTGCTCTTCCAATTGAGCTATCGTGGTGCTAACCAGCCCGCCGAAATGTATGTGTGTGCCGGTGTGCGGGTTCAAATCCTGCTCGTGGAAATTTTTTTTCAACATTTGTGTTTTTGTAATGGTGTTGTCTGAAGGCACAAATCAATGATTATTTAACGAGCTCACTCACAACGATACGTGCTGTGTACTGTTGCGGTAGCAGCAGTGCTTGCAAAATCAAAATAAATTTGATTGAATTTCTTATAGCAATAGTTCAAAATTACTTATAACAATAGTTGCTGTTATTCCACTTTGAGAAATGCTTTAGTATTCTGTGCACAGCGGTGGCGGGCTGTCAGTGCGCGGGCAGGGTGAGGCGGTCGGCGTGCAGGCGCGGGCGCACACGCGCGGCGACGCGGCTGCGCGCGGCCGCCACGCACGTCGCGAACGCGTGCGCCACGAGCAGCACCACCGCGCACAATGCCACGAAGCCGAACGCGGTACCTGGAACGATCATAAATATTTTTCTTAATATTAAGGGTTTGCAAACGAGCAGCTTATGAACCCATGAGCCGCCCATGGGCATCAGCAACATTAGAGGTGTTGATTTTATGTTGCCGACTTGAGAGAAACCTCTTTACACCCCTTTTTTATGTTTGCGATGAAAGCGGCCAATGCAGCCCATCCATGGTCGCTTGCAACACCAAGGGTATCACGAGCGTATTGCAGACTTTGAAGCATTGGTTTTATAACCGTTATCTAACTATTATCATAATTTAGTGCCATCTTCATACTGAAGTTTGGAGATCAGTAGACAATACTTCCATCTGTTCCATGCATCATATTTTATTTGACAATAGCTAAGTCCACTCCACTGCAAGCAGTGTAGCCGAAGATTCGGCTAGTCATTTGCGTCTAGCTTGCGAACACAGGCCTGCAGAACAAGTATATTAGGAAAAATACTAAGTAAGTAGGAGTAGCGTTCCCGTCACAAGAACATAATAACCCTCCTTCTGACGCAGTCGGGTAAAAAGGTGAATTACCTGGGTGGTTCCAGTTAAGCGCCGGGTAGATGGCGGGCAGGCCGAACCTGTCGGTGCCGCCGAGCGCCCAGTACACGGCGCTGAACAACCCGTACGCGATGCCTGCGCCGACCCCGTACAGCGCATGCGCGGCGCGAATCGGGTGCGCAGTCACTATCAACTCGCAAATCATCGCGAGCGAGTTGCCGCCGTGCACCAGAAGGTTCAGGGCGTTGATGTCATGAATTTCTGGTAATAGTAAAAAAGGTTTAGAAATAGAAGATTTAGTTTGACAAATTAGAAACTTAGGCATAGTGGTGTAGTGTATGAGTCACTTGCCCCTTAGTGCATTGCTAGGCATGGTTTATTGAGTATTAAATCACATATCAAAGGCTACACTCGTTTCCTCTAAAGCGTCTCCCAGTCCCCACATTGCAGTTGTGCTGATTGATTAGAGTTAATAAAGTTATACTCCAGTGTCTCACCATATCATAAATTTAAACAAGTTAGCGATAGATCTAATTTATGAAACAAAAAATGGTTGTAACTCTTTTGCGATGGGTATCACAACACGATGACACTCTTACAGAGAAGGTTTGCTCAAGTAAACACCAGGGATCATACTACGAGCTCTTAGAGTTTTTTTTGGAGAGAGACTGCTGATTGCCTCAGACGGCATTTTCAGCTTCACCGGCTTTTTTAGGGGCGGCGTGGTACGTAAAGGGTACCTCAAGCCGTGTTGAAACGAATCACCTTCGGAGGATTTCTAGAGGGTACGGCATCGCACACCTAAAAGTGCGCGTCCCCGTGCCCTCCCAGAGTCTCCGAAGGGTTCGGATCGGATCGGGGACTTAGAGTAGTTTGCAGCAGTCTTACAGCAGCGCTCATGATAACCCACCAGGAGTGTTTACAAAAACAGGTATGTTTACATAAGTAAAAAAAAAACGTAACTGAACACGTTGCAATCTACTTTTCTTTCTTCTATCATATATCACTATGTACTGTGATTACTATTGTATTGTATATAGCTTGACGTGCTTTTGTGATGGGATCCATTTATTGTATATTAGTATTAGTTAGTATGACATGATAACTTATTTAATCTTAATGTTTATGTTGTATTAATTTTATTATTGACTTGACATCTATCTATTATGATTGCTTTTGACATTGTGTTTGCAAACGCCGCACTCTGTTCAGAATTCAGAGTTTTCGAGGACAATGGGCAAAAATATATGGAAGCTAGTACACCCTTCAATAGCGAAGACATATATGTCGTTGGATATGTATTTTTAACTGGAACAACATTTACTATGACAGCTTTGTTGAAATGTTTGTCCGTTCTGAGTTATAGGTATTAAGAAAAAGGTAAAAAGGGATATCTATTAATATTGTAATATCTTAGTGTCTACAGGAAAATAACATCAATATCGTTGTATATTATGTATTTCGTAAAATATCAATTGAAATATAAAGTAAACACCACGTAAACACATAAAAATGTTATAAAAATATAAAAACTGAATGTAGAGTGTTATCTAAAATAACGTCATTTATGAACATTGCCGGGTGCAGTAAATCCCTCGTGAACTGCATATGCTAAATACCATATAATAGATATAATATGCGCACATGTACCCATGGTGCGCCGGTGGCGGCGTCGCCCGCCGTCGTCGTGACAAACACGTACAGTAGTGTTACTATGTTGTTGCTGCCTTCGATGTAGTTATTATTTATCAAGTACTTATGTGTTTACGTGGTTTTTACCTCATATTTCAATAAAATAATAAAATAAATAAACTAAATAAACTTTCCTACACTCACACCAATTATCTAGCCCAAGAGAAGCTTCGTTATGAAACTCGTTAAATGGTTACTAGACAACGGATAAACATACTTCATCATCATCATCATCATCTCAGCAAAAGACAAAAAAACCAACATACTTAAAATACTTAAATACATACTTATTATACATAGAAAACACACAGACCCGAGACAATTTAGAAAAACAATAATTTCTAAATTGACCCGACCGGGGATCGAACCCGGGACCTCAGAGATGGCGACTCCATGAAAACCGGTGTACAAACCACTCGACCAAGGAGGTCGTCAAATTGATAATTACGAAATACATATACTACGATATTGATATTATTTTCCCGTAAACACTAAGATATTACAATCTTAATAGGTATTAATTTTTACTTTATTCTTAATACCTATAACTCAGAATGGACAAACATTTCAACAAAGCTGTCATAGTAAATGTTGTTCCATTTGAAAAGATCTATTCAACGACATATATGTCTTCGCTATTGAAGGGTGTACCAATCTGCCCATTGTCCTTTATTCATCTGATATTAATTGACTTTTGTTTTGTATTGCTTTATATCTATTATTATTATTATTATTATTAATATCTATTACTTTGATATGTGTTTGTAAGATTTTAAATGTAATTTTAATCAATGCATGTAAAAAAGTTTTGCTTGTTGGCGCTTTGGTGAATGCTGTAAGCCAGTGAGTTTTCTTGAATAAATAAATAAAATCATCAATCATAGACTTACTAGGGTCATGCACCAGGGTCCAGTATATGAGCGTGATGACGAATGCGAGGTCCGTGGCGATGTTCTGCGCCAGCCAGTAGGCGCGGCAGAGCAGGGACGTGCGCGGCCGCCGGGGCATCAGCGCGTCGTCGTCCTCGCATGCTGGAATAGACAGAGAAATTGCTATTTTTAACATTGTTAATAGCAGGGCTTTCAATACCATTCAAAAATTGGTATCAAAACTTCTGTCAAACGAAGATACCGGTAAAAAAAATACCGGTATGCTTGGTATTGTTACCTGGGTAAATTAGCTAACCGCTCTACGCGGATTGAGTAAAGCGCAATATTTAACGAAAAGAGTAGCGATACTTTTCTAGATAACGATACCTGCATTACCGGTACCAAATTACCTTTATAGAACGTTACTTACCGGTACTTATAATGGGAATTTGGTAACGGTATCAAGCCCTGGTTAATAGGCACAGAAAATAGTTTTTTGTCGTTTAGCACACCACCACTAGCTCATTTTTATGTCCCGACTGCTGGGGCAAAAGCCTTCCTATGGATGGATAGGCCATAAGGGAGGACGGGCCATAAGTAAATCACCACGCGAGCCCCAGTGCGGATTGGTGGTTGTTGACGACTACTGATGTAGCCGGGACCCAACGGCTTTACGTGCCTTCCGAAGCACGGAGGAGCTCGAGATGATAAATTTTTGGTCACTCATCCGATGACCGGCTTTTGCGAAAGTTGCTTGCTTTGCGAACATTGTTGCTGGTTTTGCGAAAGTTATTCCTTTGCCATATTCAACCGCAAACAATACGTACTGCTGGGCTCAGGTTTTCCTATGTACCTACAATAAGTATACAGGGTCTAACAAAATCAATAAGCGTACGATTAAGGGCGGTATCTATACATCATTCTGAATACAATGACAAAAAATGGGCTCCAGTTTTATAGTGAATTTTCAAAGTTATGTTTTCTAACAAACTAAATAAATTAAAATAATGCACATCATAAAACATGCTGTATCTTTACTAACACGCACGCAAGCGTCAATAAAAAGAAAGTGTACAGATACACGCACACAATTGAAAAACCATTGTATGACATTCATACACAGACGGCTATCTTTGTGTGCGTATAGTACAGCTGTACGGGTTTGGAAAGGGTGTATTTTTTGATGAATTATGATAATGTTTTGTTGATTATCTCGGTAACGAGCCTGTAGTTTTGTACCAATTTTGGTGAGCATGCTCAGTATGATGTATAGATGCTCCCCTTGAACGTTCGCTTATTGATATTGTTAGACCCTATATAGAGACACGTCTCCCGTTACCCGTTATCTCTTTTACTAGGCCGTAGCAAAGTTGTAGCCGTGACTACGGCCGTGACTACGGCTACAACTTGGCTATGACTCGTGTTAGTGTTTAACACACACATTACACACACACATTTTTACAAAGCTTAAGCACGCGTGATGTACGCCATTTTAATACCATATACCAGGATTTGTCTTACTTTTCCCTTAGTAGAGAGTCCCAGAGTAGACTTACGAATCGATGGTATAACGACGTTCATAAGAGTTATTTGTAGCCTAAACTGAATAAATGATATTGAATTTTGAATTTTGTTGAATCTTATTTTAGGTAGGTAATCAGATTATACGCAGAAAGTCAGTTCTGATCAAAATATCCGACGCCTCATTTGTCTCTGGAGACACATTGTCTTTTTGTGTTCTAAAACCCCGAATTATGTTTCTTATTACTTTCTTTTGTTTTAAAATAAAAAAATATCTTAAAACAATTCCCAAAATTGTTTATTTTTACTTTTCGTTAATTACACATGGATCTTAGAAGTTTTCCGTAAATATTAACTGAAGTACTATCATCATACAAATTGGTTTTTATTAAAATCGGTTAAGGCCCGCATGTGTATCAAGGCCACATCAAACAGACAACTGTCAAATATATCGACTGCCAATAGATATGTCATTATTCACAGACAAAAGCCAATTGGCTTCTGTCGGATCAGTTGACGACACGAAAAGCAGGAATGGAGAAGCAATGAGGATAATTAGAAGTCCGTCGGCCGTTCGTCGTCTCGCTGGTCTAATTGACGCGAAATTGTATGAAGTGGCCGCGTCTGACCCCGGGTTGTCCGCGACCCGAATTGAATGCCAAATACGTAGTGATATGGGAAGCGTATTGACTCCTTGTATGTGAGTGGTGCATCAAATACACTCATCTCAAAACGGTTGGAGACTAGGGTTAAATCTGAGAGTTGCTTCGTTATAATATAATAGCATTTATTTGCAATGCTCCAACAAGTGTAACGCAAAATTCGTTAAAAGTTGTCTAGGTGTTTAAAGGTAGCATCTACTTACTCAATAGATCATTTAATTTAATTTTTCGCGAACGTATAGTAATAATTTTTAGTAGATGAGCGTTGAAATCGCTCTTTTTGTAGCAACGTGAATTGTTTATATTTTTTATAGCATCTTAGTTCTCATAGTCTATTTTTAGAGATCTTGCTGAGCGTTATTAGATTTGGAAGCCGAGAATCTTTAAGGACCCTCGTGCCTAGGTAGCTGAATAAGGGTTCTTCGGCTACCTGGAAAGTTTTATAAGCGTGCGTCCAGCCGTGGACTGTCTCTATACCTAACGAGGTTTTGTAAAAATGCGGAGCAGTGGAAAGTTCAAGGACGCCGCTTTTGAATGCCTCGTCACGGGCCATTCGTGTGATTTGTTTTGTTTATGGTTTTAAAATTTAATTTGTTTATTCTACGAAATCTACAGCTTTTTTGAATAGCAGGTTATAAAGACTAATGCACTAACTCTTACGTTGTACCAAAAACACATTTATAGTTTTAGATGCTTAGGAGCGAATTTTAAGTATATTTCTTACAATAACAATAAAAAGCTCAAAATATATATCAACGATTGACATGTCTTATGTATGTGTGTATTTTTTAAAGACATAATGTAGGAAGAAACCTAATAGGAAGCAATAAGTTATAAATAGTTATAATAAAGAATCGACCTAGAATCTATTAGCACCATAAACATTGATGGGTAGCAAAACGTGGGGATTATAAATCATTATTAATTTATTATTGATTGACTCCTGCGCCTAAAATACCATTGTTTTCGAGGTCACAACAAATTTAGATGAATTTGACTTTGAATGAAATATCAACTAGTAAATTGATATTGGTAGGCGTATTTTATCGAGAGGCACGCAGCAAAAACACTCCTGTTTTTCTTATCTGTTTCTTTTCTGTGATCTTCTATTTTACATTTATGTTTTTCTTAGTTCAGGCAAACGTATAATAAGAGGTAAAATAATAATAACTTTCCTAATTATCACTCTACCTTAGCAAAAACGAGGACTAATGTCATGGAGGTTACAGCATACGACAACCGACAAGTGCAACTTTACAAATTCGAGGTTTATCAATCAATCAATCAGGCTTATAAGAATTATCTTTAAAAAAATATAGAATGAGTAATATGAAAAGTACCTTTAGCTTCTTGGCGGGAAAGTGAAGCGTCATGTCTGCGGTTTTGTCTTATTTTCCAAAATTTGTGCTAAGTCGAATATTAATGTGAAATAATGGTGGATTATTAACCGTTAAGTGTTCGTGAGTGTGCATAAGTGTTGGCAAATGAAACAAAACAGTGCAACGTCACTTTTCAAATTCTCTCAAGAAGCTCGCGTGAGGACTTAGTAAAGCCCCACATCTTTACTGAGATACTCGAGGGGTTGGGAGGTATATCATTTCTCACTTCCAATTTCTGATATCATTCATCATCATTTATGGAAATATTGTTTATATATGTATTACTTGTACGAAAAATTACTTTGACACTGGCAATGTGCTAGTCGCACGAAGCCATCAACTAAAAGAAAAAAAAAAGGTACCTTTAAAAAAGATTCTATATAGATTCATAATAATTACTAGTGGACCCGGCGGACTTCGTACCGCTTTGACAGTTTCCATCAAGTGATTAAATTCTCTTTGGTTTCCATGACAACAAACAAACAAATCATTTTGTATTGGAAAATTAGATTGTCGTTTTTAGTATATTTATAGTACGATTCCCGTGGGAATATCAGGATAAAAATAAAGATAAATCCTATGTATTAATCCAGGTTATAGACTATCTGTATGCCAAATTTCATCCAAATCCATCCATCCGTCGCAGCGTGAAGAAGCAACAAATATACGAACATACATACACACAAACTTTCGCATTTATAATATTAGTGTGATAGTGTGATAATTTTAAATCCAACAACCTATAACGTTAGATAAGTACCTAAGTAGTACTCTAGTAGGAAGCAGGACTCGCCTAAGTAGGCGTAGTCCATCTATAGATTATGCCCACAATAGAGAGATTCCTCGCAAAAATCGTAATAGAAAAAGTGTGTCTCGCAGCAGGAGACGCCATTAACGGTCGTTCGCCACACAGGGTCGCATGATTTCGTTAATTGGTTCGCATGAGCCGCTCCACGGTCTAATAGACGCACCCACGCGAGGCTCTTGACATTGTACCTAATTAGCACACCATCACAGCCACTCAATGGAGTGACGAAAGTGATTGATTTCTTCTTGTGCTTCTTCAATCTTAAAGGTTGGTTGTCAGCTTCGTATTTCTGTCTTCGCAATAGCGAGATGAAACCGTTGTTCGACTGAGACGCTGTGCAGTTTCTTGCGCGCATTTTCTCTACAGCTAAAAGACGTCCTGACCTGTCCACTAACCACAGTGGATATAATATTTTCAAGGCAATTCGAAAGTGCTTATTTACTAAATTGATTTAAATAAATATTGGTTTAATTCTCCTTTAATTTTATTTTCGTGCTAGTCCACTCCCGGATGTTCCACGATTTCTTCCCTCGCCCAACACGTATTTTTCCTTCCACCTCTCTTAACATAGGTAATACTTTAAAGCAGCATGTATTTATCGATACACATCTTAGTGTTGGAAATCGGAAACAGCACTCGATAATGCTAAGCGAAGCTATACCTATGAGAGGGACTATTCATTGGGTATTTATGCAAGTAAAACTTGTAGCAATGTGTCTCATAATTATTACAGTAGAGAGTTATGAAAATCACGGATTCGCTTTGCTGGATAAAAAAAAACTTCAAATAATTTGTAAAATAGAATTGTAATATTCGTTTCCATCGATTACAATCAGATTTTATCGTTATTGCAAAGCAATTAAGTTCGTTAATTAAATTTCAATAACGTGCACCGTTTGTACCTTTACATGAGAACGCTTCATTTTTATGTTGGTGTAAGATGTAGATATAACAATCATCTGGATATATAACCACGGAAGTGGCGAAGTGGCTGACATTCAGTATTGCAGTAGCAACAAACAGATCAGTAATTATTAGCGGGTACAAAGTCCGGAATTATGATTTCAAATGTGCTGTCATCAGTACTGAATGTCGATTGCCATTATTTTGATTGCGAGGACGAGACTTTGTTTAAGAATTTTTTTCTGTCCTCGCTTTCCACCAGTATGCTTCAATGCAATTCAAATTTTTGTTTTTGTATAGAGATTTTTGAATGTACCTCGCACTACACACCCAGTAATCCACTGCCTACGTCCTTTGTGATAGAATGAGTGCCATCTAAACAAACAGCCGTAAACGAAACACGTGGGAGATTGTATGTACTCGCGGGGAGGTGATAAAAGTAGTTTCATTGCAAACGGTACCCAACGTCAGACGTGAAATTAAAGTAATTGTTCCTGTAAAATGTAATTACGATTCAGACGGACAAGGCGAGGACATGAGAAAATAATAATTGGAGATCAACCAGCATAAATTGTTTTTAAGGAAAATTTTGAGGCGTAGGTAGGTCATGAGCACGATCGTCTTGCGACGCGACAAGCGAATTGCGTGTGCATTGTGCCATATATTACGGAAGTTATAGGTAATGATTATAGAAAGAACGCAATGGGCAGAGAAGTGTACGAGAAGTGGCACGTGCTGCGCCGCAAACCGCCAGTGGTCATGAGCATGACCTAGCGGTGAATGAGTATAGTGTTTTTTGAAGCATATGCGAAGACGTAGCAATGAAATATTTATGAGTTTCCTCATCATCAGCCTAAATACCGACTGCTAGGCTAAAGTTATAATAACATTTTATTAACAAGATTGGGTCGGGTCGAACAAGACCCGGAATTGAGAAAGTTGCATATCGTTCAATAAGGTAGGCAGGTAACCAGAAAGCGTAACCCGCTGCGCCATCGAGCTCAAAAAACTAAAGATACATTATCGCATGACTCTTGTTAGTTGCAACTCATGTACTGTGCTAAATTGTAAGTACCTACTACTCGTAGAAGTACATTTATAATATGAAGATGTTGTCAAGGAATTGTTTACAAGTCACAACTGTCATAAGATTCCGACATGCAACGTAACTAAATGGATCTCAATTACTGTCAGGATCAGTTAGTCATCGCCATTATTTGGGCTGAGCGTAGGGTGAATAACCTTAGGACAGCGTGTAATAGGAGGAACATAATAGTTTTCCGTGATAAAGAAATGTGATATGATGGGGTTGCACAAACGTGGAACAGAGAGAAGACATAGAAGTCAGATGAGATAATGATTTGCTTTACTTAGCATCATTAGCATACAAAACATCCCACGACTGGGCTCGCTCTGGGAAAGCCTTATCTACAAGAGTACACAAGCAGATCGGGCTATAAACCATCATACTGACCCAATGCGGCTTGGTGGGTCAACGACTACAACCTTACGACAACAATGACCAACGCCCTAACGTGCTCTCCGAAGCTAGGAGGAAGTGGAGATAATAGAGTTTAGTTACTTAATAATAGGTCCTTACCTATGAAATTAACGTTTTTTTCTCACTTATTAATAGGTATTAATAGGACTATGTTACTTAGGCTTCAGTAATAACAATGATTATTCATTTTATGTCTTTATCGCCCAATTTTCTTTTTAATTGACATCTTTTTTGTTCGCGGGTTTGACCTTTTGTTTCATTGTAGCTTTGAAGGGTCTTGATTTTTTTTTCTTTTTAAAATCTGCTATATTTAGTTAGTGAAACAAACACACTACTCTACAATTTTTATAGTGTTAACATAAATGGATGCTAAGAAAATTAAAAAAAAACGTTAGTATGAAAAATATAATTTTAGAAAAAATCTTCATACAAAACGTCAATTTCATAGGTAAGGACCTAATACTTGCAAGATCGTAACTGTTATCGAGCTAGTTTGATCGATCGATCCAATCTGAACTCCTCGCAAAGTCTAGTAGGGAACGGGGACGCTTGCATATTGTCATTCTCTCTAGAAACCTTTTGACGGTGTTTCGATCGCAAGGCTTGAGGAACCCGTTAATTTTCTTGCCACCCCAAAAAAGTCCGGTGACTTCGTCAAAGCCGCGTAAGACCAACAGCAAATTCTCTCCAAAAAAATTGTTTGCTCGTTGACCTAGGTTGACCTATTGCCTATAGCTAGCATGTTGCCATGGGAACGATTTCTTTGTAACACACTAAGGCAACGGACAATCGATTCGTCAAGAAACCTATACGGCAGTAATCCGGATGTATAATGTGATTTGACAGCGCTCAGCAATTGGCATTGTGACGTTTTTGTATCGAAGCGAGCTCCTATTCACCCAGCTGCGGCCGGCATTGTGCGCGCGTTACGTGATGGCAGGATGTTGGACATTTTGCGCTGTGCCGGTATTGATATAGCGATCTTGCTAGCTATCTAAGGGACAGCTTTTCCGTTTATTTATTTTTTTAATATGTAACTAGAGAATGCGTGCGGGTTTGACCGCCTAAACAGCCGTTTCCGAGGAAATTAGGAAAATCCGGTCTTATTCCTTGTCTTTACCGTAACGGGAACCTCTGATTAAGATATCAGCTTTCTAGATCCAAGGGTTTAGACTGTTCGTTGAAGAGTCAGTCATTAAATAATTTCGGGAGAGTTTTCTTTTTATATTTTTTGTGAAACTTCAGTTGGACGGGTTAATCATCATCATCTGTATATAAATATGTCTCATGGATGTGCTCAAGTCTTCCTGTAGCCACAAAATAGCACGCCGAAGCATTTGAGCTCTCTGCTCAAATTATTTTTTTAATTGGTCAACAAACTAAACATTATAGTTGTGTATGATAGTTATTCTAATTGCAAATTTGCAACCTAATTGTAGTCTAGTGTTGTAATCGGTCTCCAGTAAAAATGAGGAAACACTTAAAATACAGCGTTTCAGAGACCTTTCACCTGTTAGTAGTGAGACTCAACTTACGTGTGTTAAAGGTCTTTTGCGATCTGTATGTGTGCACGACGGCGAGCGCAAGGCCGGCCTGCAGCGCGATCAGCATGAAGCCCCAGTTGGTGAAGTAGATGAACCACTTGAACCGGTTCACCTCCACCTTGGGGCCCACGTACCGCGGCGGCAGCTGCTGGCAGACGAAGCTCGCGATGCCTGTTGACAGCACCGTGATGAAAAGCAGCCACCTAAAGAACACAATGTATCAAACATTATCTAAGTTAAGTACTATATGAAATGTTAGACTCTATGCACATAGAAGTGTTAAAAATACACGTCACATAGGTTATCCTTGCTGGTAAGGTTTTGCCGAGTATTCGATTGAAAGCTATCTAAGCAGTCAGGCAGCATTGTTTTGCATTGCTAAGGTCCGGTTTTATTTGAAGGGTTGTAGATTCAATGAAATTATAGGGCACAGAGTAATAAGAACTGAACATTCAGGTCGGCAATACTCGCGAGAAGCCCTTTCCATCAGGTGGGCATCTCATTTTCCAGGTTAGTAGCATGATGTCCTCACGCCACGTTGGCGAACCAGTTAGGAGAAGAAGTGGCTTAAAGGACCTTATTTTCGGGAAAAACACGGAAAGCTCAATGTCAAGTACCATCGGGTCCAGGGAGCTTTTGTGAGGCTCTCCTCTTAACTCCCGCCTCCCCAATTAGGCGTGTTTTAGGGACCTATATAAAGAGAGGTCTGGGCTGGACGACATTAAAGAATTGGCTGGACTTAGCTAACTCGAGCCCTAAATAGCTATCGTCTGTTAAAAATATGCTACATAGGACCGCAGGAAGTTGTGTGTACTGATCTCTAAACTTAAGTATGAAGATGTCACTAAATCATGGTGATGATACTAAGCTATTGTCATTACCTGTACACGAGGTACGTTGTGGAGGGCTGCAGGGTGGCCTGCCACTGGCAGCACGCGAACTGGTACGTAGGCGCGTGCTCCAGGTTGAGCGAGCGCCGGCCCGCGTTCCACATGCGCCCGAACATCGCTGGCTTGCACGTCTTCTTCTGCATTGCTGTAATAAATAACATACTTAATCCTTTGTCCACTGGCTAAACTACCGACTGGTCTCAGATATACAAGCATGGGATCACTTCCCAGCAGGAAGAACGAGGGAGAGTCACGAGAAAATGTTTTTGCAAGGTATGTACAATACAAATACTAGTCTTAGGATAAAGCCGCTCTATTTTCCTCAATTACCGGTACAAAAATGAAAAAAGTATAAAGTTAGTAAATTGTAAAATTTCATATTTTATCACAGACTATCTAACCTCATTTTACTATGTAGAGTTATAGTAGTAGTAGAGTATAAGTAATCGATTTTTTTAACCAATCAAATGTATATATTTTTTAAATAGCAACATGTAAAGTTCTCTAACAGTCGAAACATCACAGGCAATTTTCTTAATTAATATTACCTTCGCCTACGCCGCCGCCGGCAACGTAACGTAACGTAACATGATATAATTTGTTTCTGGGCAAAACATATACGATACTAACCATTTCATTTGAAAAATATAAGACGTATTTAATATCATTCGTGACATATAGTTTTAAAGAGCAGGAGGCCTTTGCCTAGCAATGGGACACTTACGACTGACAAAGTAAAAATTATGGGTATATGTAATAAAACGCAAATGTTTGTAGCTTATAAATCTCGATTAGACAAGTTTTGAAAAAATTGTCAACACCTGAAATTTTTACTAGAGGGATTTGAACTCACACCCTCTTACGTACGCTATGTACAGTCAGCTGTCAGTCAGGTCAGCGAAGTAAATAAATTACCTGTAATTGGAAGTGCACCTGATCCGTTATGTCAGAGGATGTGGGTTTCAATTCCGATTGCGGTAAAAGAAATATTTTTTCTTAATATATACATATAATGAAAATAATAATCTTAATAAAATTTATGAATGTTTAAACAAACAACGGCTGGATTCCTAGTGGTTCGCGCGACTCGCACTCGCCATAGCAATAGCTCGGCAGCCAGCGGGTCACGCGACGGACATTTCGCACACAATCAATGAAAGCATTCAACCAATTAAAGGAGAATACGACCCGCAGATAACAACCAGACAAATGGGATACAACGGCCACCACTATGGGCGCAATCTCGACCACGAGAGGATGGAACTCACAATGGACTTATTATTGCATTGACCGCTGAAGGGTTATCGAAGCGTTTTAGCATTACATTGATTTATTTTATTTTAATACGCATAATGCTGAACTTGTTGCGTTAAGGTCATATCTGACCCGAGTGGAGATTACCACAATAACTTAAAGATTTGGAAGGTCACAGTAGTTTTCTAACCGATTTGTCTATTGAGGGCTTGATTGAAACATACTTTGTAATTATAATAACTTGGACAGCGCCTCTAGCAGACATATCAGTGTAGCTTAAATTTTTACACCAAGGTGAAAAAATTAACAAAATTCACAACTTTTCCAATTGGCGATACATTTAAAGTTGTATTTTGTGTGTTTTTATGAAAGATATAACTTCCAGCCTACAGTAAAAGATGAGGAAGACTTTGAGGGGTTTCGAAGGCTTTACCGGTTTGAAGAACAAATCGCGTGTACGCGCATCGCCGCCGCCCGCCGCGCTCTGTGCGACGCGGTTCAAAGGATTTTCGCCTTTAGACTGGTAAAGCGTATGTGGCCGCTATAGTACATCAATACATTTATTGTGGTTATAGACCCATTTATCAAATCATGCTCCATTGCAACTGGCATACAACCTAACCTAGCAATTAATAAGGCTAATAGACGCAGGTGGCCGGTTGAATAGGCTCGTTCAAGTGTTCGAAGCGACAATTAATCACTGATGGACCACTGACCCTATTCTAACCCTGACTAGGATGGATGTTGCAACAGGTCGACCTGAATTAGCGAAGGACATCAATCGAATAACATAATACGAGATCAATTTATCGATGCGTATCTACGTAAGAGAAATGATAATATTTCATGCGTATACGTGTCGCTAGATGGCGCTGTTTCGATTCCATATAAATTGCAGTTAACTTTGACTCGATCGAATGTTGAAATACCGCCTCTGTGGTCAAGTGGTTAACACCACCAGTCTCAACCCAGAGGCCCCGGGTTTCATTTCCAACGGGACACTCAACTGATGTCACCTGATTGGCCTGTGGCCTGATTTTGATATTTATTCTATGGGGTGAATAGTAGCGACTTTATTGACAATGGGAGAAAAAGTTACGAGCTTGTTTTATTAATCTGTCGCCTCCTGTGAATACAGACACAATATAATTTTAATTGTTTAGGGCACTGATCAGTGCTCGCCGCAGTTTGAGAGGTTACTAAATAGCTACTCCTAGTAACAAACGAGGCGATTGACAATTTTACCATACAAATCTCGTTTTCGTAACCGTAAACCATTCGAATGGTGGATAAAATTTGCACTCTGGGTGTGAGTATGACATTCGATCACGTTAACGAAAATGAAAATCGATCTGATCCGAACCCTTCGGAAAATCTAGTAGGGCACGGGGACGCTTACTTTTAAGTGTGCGATGCCGTTCCCTCTAGAAAACCTCCGAAGGTGATTCGTTTTAACACGGCATGAGGTACCCTTTACGTACCTCGCCCGCCCCCAAAAAAACCCGGTGACGCTGAAAATGCCGTTTGAGGCAATCAGCAATCTCTCTCTCAAAAAAAAAAAACGGAAATAAGTATGGCATTGAAGCAGCGCCTCCTGGCGACAACGAAAAGAGTTAGAATTGTGCCATACAAATTTTCGTTTTGGTAAACGTAATCGAATGCACTTGACCCGGCATGTCATGGGGTGCGGGTTCGAATCCCGCTCGTGGAATAGTTTCTACACTTTGTCTTTTTTCTAATTGGAATTTGTTCGCAACAAAATTTACTTAAAATTATATATTAGGTCCTTACCTATGAAATTGACGTTTTGTATGAAGATTTTTTATAATCCATACTAATTCCATACTAACGTTTTTTTAATTTTCTTAGCATCTATTTATGTTAACACTATAAAAATTGTAGAGTAGTGTGTTTGTTTCACTAGCTAAATATAGCAGACATTAAAAAGAAAAAAAATCAAGTCCCTTCAAAGCTACAATGAAACAAAAAGACAATTCCGCGAACATAAAAAGTAGTTAATTTAAAAAAAAATTGGGCGATTAAGACACAAAATTAATAATAATTGTTATTACTGAAGCCTAAGTAACATAGTCCTAATTAAAGGTGTATAATAATATTAACAACCGGTATTGACTTTTAGAACTTTTAGACCTTTTAATAAGTGAGAAAAAAACGTCAATTTCATAGGTAAGGACCTAATATAACCATAAGCATGAGTACGTACAGTAAACAAAACACACTAGGCACCCGGTACTCTGAGTGCTCTATCCGTATTCGCAAAAGTAATATTAGTTGCATCACCAAACATAGTTAACGTACCTATCTATATCGAGTTAACACCCGTAATTGGAAACCAGCAATATACCTACACCTACTTATATTTGATAAAACATTTGATAAAACCAACAAGTTTCATGATGTTAAATAAACACACGAACGTCACAAACTTAATGAAGTGATTTCGCAGTGTATCAAAACAAAGATTTTGTAATTGCAAAGGTTAATGAATGGAATGCAAGTGTACACTCTGTTCTGCACTCAACCCATAATATTAAACTAGTGGTCGCCCAGTGGTCGAAATTCAACCGTAATTTTATTAAGACTGCACGGATTGCATCCTAAGCAATGAAAAATTAAAAAAGATAGAATGTGAGTTTGGATTGGCATTGCCAGATTTCGGCCGCTCCTCTTCCATTTTTGAAATTTCTGAAAAGAGTATAATATGCGAGTGTGTCAAATACATTTATGCGTATGTGTCAAATACATGGTGTGTAATGTTTGTTTTATTGATTTAATGTATTTTTATGCATAATTAAAAAAAAAATTAACATTCGGATAACCTTCTCTATGTAAACTATAAGTGTGCGAAATTTCATACTCCTCCGTCCGCGCAATTTTCGTAAAAAAGGGGTACAAAGTTATTGCTTCACGTATTAATATAATATTCATTCAGACGGAGCAATCGGATCCAGTAATAGTTCGTCTTACGATTCAGTGATCAATAGATCGCCTTACGAATCAATAGTAAATAGATTAATTACGGGTATAATAGTAAATAGTAATAGTGAAAGTGTACCCATATAGTGTAATAGAGAATAAAGGCTGAACGCTCAAGTGTTTACTTCGTACTACGGAAGTTTCATTTCGTCACCATCACACGACCTTCGTAACTTGGCTACAGCAAGAAATAATTGCGCAATCCAGCAATAGGTGCATAAGGTGGATCCAGGATTTTTTTCTGGGAGGGGCACAAGGGGGGGGGGAGGGTAGGGGCAGAAAAATCAACAATAACTGTTAGAAATTAACATGAAGGATCATACTTCAAGTTTATTTCTACAAGTTCAAGTATGTATGTATGGAAGGTTTATGAAAGTGTCAAAACAATAGAGCTCTCGATTTGCTTCTATGTATGAACTGTGATGGAATCTCCACAGTACACTAAAATCTCGTCAAACTTGCGCAGTAAAGGTAGGTGCCTGGTGTGAGTTTTGTTTACTATCCGTATACGTTTACGAAAACGAAGATTAGTATGGCATTGAAGCAGCGCCTCCTGGCGGCATAGGTACGAGACGAGTTAAAATTTTGCCATATATTCTCGTATTCGTTAACGTGATCGAATGGCGAATGAAACTCGTACTAGGCACCCAGTATTGTTGCTATTGTGAAAACGAGACGCGTGTAGCGGCGTATATACACGTCTCATTTTCACATTGCAATAATACTGCTTTAGAAGCTCATGGCTAGTGTCTTTCTTCTGTAGGTACTCATGGTAAGGCTACCGATAAAGTTCGTATAAGTACATTTTTTAAATGTAGGTATTTAGTTTTTTGGGATGTTAGAGGGTACAAACACTATCTTATAGTGCCCTAAGTCAACCTCACCTGCTCGTGGTGCATCCTGCTGATCAACGGACGAGGAAATGACGACCGCCAGATGGCGGTAGGTATATCCATCCTAAGCCAGGCGTAGCCAAAAAAACAAAGGCCGGTGACGAGCAGCAGCGTCACCATTTCGAGGAGCTACGTCCTGCGGTCGCCAACCCGCATGTCCAGCGAGGCGACTATGGGTAATACTCCCCCTTATGCAGAGCCAACATAAAGCCGAAGATCGGGCTCAGTGGCATGCATTGGGAGAGGCCTATGTCCAGCTGTGGACTGATGTGGGCTGACTATGATGATGATGATGATGATTTAGTTTTTCAAGAAATTTTATTACAGACCCTTTTCAGCCGATAATATAGAGTACCTGTCTTATGTAATATACTTTAAACCAGTATTTAGCTCAAACGACCCGTCTACTATAGCAGCTATTTATTACAAATCAATAACTTATTTTGAGGAGCTCGATGGCGCAGTGGTTAACGCGCCCGGTCTGCGAGTGCTGAGGTTAAGCAACTTTCCCAAAGGCCGGTCATCGGATGGGTAACCAAAAACTTATCATCTCGAGCCCCTCCCTGAACTATGCTTCGTAGGGCAAGTAAAGCTATTGGTCCCTGCTGCGAGGCACTGCTGGCAGTGGGGACATAAAATGAGCTGATGATGATGATTCTAATATATAAAAATAAAAAAAACGCAAAATGAAAAGATCCAAAAAGTATCCGATCTAGATCTTGTATGCAGAGTTACTAAGGCTACTAATAACTTTAATTTGTTAAGCAATTTTTCATTAAATATTTCGTTATGATATCAATATTTAATTAACCAATTGCATGACAAATGTGTTAAATGTTGCCAGGGCCAGAGTTCGTTGTTGGCGGTAGCCAGGTCTCTGCCGGAGATTCTTAGCACCCCCTGCCCCGTCGCTGCCTTGGCCGCTACCGTAGCTAGGGCGAGCGGGGCCGCCGGGGACTAGGGGCCGGTTTTTGCTGGTGTGCATATCATGGGGGGTATTTGCCATAATCGCCACGCTTGGCAGGCGGATTGGCGATCGCAGTAGGTTGAAGGTAACCTCAGAGAGATGCTGCTGCCCATCCTCTGGAATGGTCCCTTAGTCGCCTTTTACGACACCCACGGGTTGAGATGGGGTGGTGCAATTCTTTATCCCCGGCACCTCACGGGGTCTTTGACCAGTGTGTGTTGCCAGTGATGACATACGGGACTGAGACGTGGTCGCTCACTATGGGCCTCATAAAAAGGCTCAAGGTCACTCAAAGAGCAATGGAGAGGGCTATGCTCGGGGTTTCTCTGCGTGATCGAATCAGAAATGAGGAGATCCGCAGAAGAACAAAGGTAACCGACATCGCCCGAAGAGTTGCTAAGCTCAAGTGGCAGTGGGCAGGTCACATTGCTCGCAGGACTGATGGCCGCTGGGGCGGGATAGTCCTGGAGTGGCGACCGCGTAGCGTAGTGTGGGCAGGCCTCCAACAAGGTGGACCGACGATCTGGTGAAGGTCGCGGGAAGCCGCTGGATGCGAGCAGCACAAAACCGGTCGTTGTGGAGATCCTTGGGGGAGGCCTTTGTCCAGCAGTGGACGTCTTTTGGCTGAGATGATGATGATGATGATGATGACAAATGTCCGTGTGTGTGTAAGTTAATAACTATGTCTCAGGTACAATACAAGACGCATACATGATCTAAATCGGATACACTTTTGAACTTTTCATTTTGACCACACATTTCTGTTACACGTTGCAGATGTGAACTTTAGAGTAAACATCAACCTGTTTGTTTTTTTTTTTAATACTTTTCATTAAATGTAGGTATGCACATAAGTACAATAAATTGTACAGCACTCATTCATGATATAAATAAAGGAGCGGAAAATAATGGTATTTAGATACAATCACAAGGTTATTTCCGCTCACAAGTGTAGTATTCACAATTTTTATTCGTATGGAACAATGTGCTATAAAGATATATAAAGTTATTTTAAATTTATGCAAAGCATTACATAGCGTTATGTGTTTTAGACGCCTCTGGTAGCGGGTTAAGTTTGTTTTAAGTCTGCCTTGACACCTTCCGACCTAACTAACACCATCTTATTGAAGTATTTCGCCATAACACAACCGAGAGAAAAGATTTATGAAAAAAAAAAACAAAAAAAAAACACTAATGTTGAAAAAATTTCCACGAGCAGGATTTGAACCTGCGCCCTTCTAACTTACCGGGTCAGGTGACCTGCTGACCTGCACCTGACAAAACAAAACAAACAAAAACAAAACTCTTGAAAACAATAATTACATTTGACAACCTTCTTATCCCTACGGTACACCTTGGGTTCGGATGGATTCTTCAAACCCATCCACTAAGCACATTAATTATTTATTATTACCAAAAGTATATTTTTCCTTTTTCTTTTCCTAATATTACTAACTTTTTTTTTTATAATTTATTGGTTAATAGTTTGTAGCATATTTTCAGTTTCGTTATACGTTTTCGACATAAGCCACGAAGTAATTTTTCGTTTACACTCATTACGGCACAGTGGGATAATATTTAGCTCTTTATTAACCTGGTTATATATATTAGGACCGAAAAACCCGAAAAATCTATGTAAAAATTTATGCGCGAAAACATTCCTTTTGCAGACCTGCCAATGTCTACGACTTTGTTGCCTAGCTGATTGGCTAAGGGCCAGTGGCAGTAACGTTGCTTGTGAAAGAATGTTGCTTTAAAATTGTTTTTAAAACAAATAGTTTTCTCACAGAGAGTACTTCACAGTATTGGTACAAGTCATGGGTAGGGAACAGTCTAGGTTTAAAATACAAACCTTTAAAACCACCCTCTGAGCTCTTTCTAAAGGTAAGTGGTCTTTGGACAGCCTCCCCAACAAGTGATACAATATAAGAATAGTGATTGACAAAGAGCGTAGTAAACTGACCTGCTGACCTGCACCTGACCCGGTAAGTCAGAAAGGTGCAGGTTCAAATCCTGCTCGTGGAAACTTTGTCAACATTAGTGTTTTTGTAATTTGTTCGCAACAAAATTTGCGTTAAAAATTATATAAACAAAACAAAAACATTTTAAAAGATTTATGATTGCCAGAACCTCAGTAATGAGTATTCCGGGTTAAATGCGCTTCTGTCTTCGATATATTCGTCACTTTTATCATCAGATTATATCAAGGTCAAGGGTTCACCCACTAAAAACTCTTAAACATCCCGTCACGTGAGGCTAGGGAGATCCGGGACCAACAAATGCAATGATCACTAGAAGTCTAGAGTAAACATAACAGTTCCATTGTTTGTTTTGTTTTTAACCTATTAGCAAAGCTGTTTTAAGCATACATTTGTGCCTGGGACGACCCCGAGTTATGTTGGACTCTTCTCCACTCTCCACCGCTCAGACACGAAAAGCACAACGGGAGAAGGGGAGGCCTACCCACTTGAATCCTAGTACCATCCTTTCTCTGCCGCGGGGATAGCTTAGGACTACGAAGCACTACAAAGTTACTCCCCAGCAGAACAAAAATGTCCTATCACACAATACCGAGAACAAAACCCGCAGTTCCTTATAAAAAATATATTCTAAAAACCGCCTAATACGGGTTTTTAGAATATGCTTTTGGTAGGTATTATACATAAATATGGCAGGTAATTTCGCGTTCGTATCAAACGTAGTTAGTTACAGCAAAAAGTATTTACGGTTAGCACCTGATAAGAAGAGGTAAATACCAAAAACTTTATGTAATTAAGTATTCTGGTTTCTCACCAATGTATTATAATTAAAACTATTTAATGGCAAATAATTAATTAATTATTTTAATTTCTCCCTATCCATCTATAGGGAAGGTTCGTGACCCAGCAGTGGGGACATAAAAATGAGCTGATGATGATGATGATGATGATGATGATGATGATGATGATGATGAATGGCAATTTAAGTTAGTAATTCTATTTTTTTTGTTTTTTTTGACATCATTAATACATAAAACCATAATTTGTACACAACAAAAAGAAACATAACTTGAAAAAAAACAGAGAAAAATAATTAGAAAATTAAAAACTAAAGACCTACAAATAAAAGATGTCCTCCAACTGTGGGCTCATGGGAACGGTCCCAAGAATGCTGGCAACATTGCCCCTTTGTTATTATATGCGAACACTGCACATTGAAATGAAACAACTTTTACGGATCTACTCGCGTTTATTTTACAAATTACTTTATTTAATGTTTATCCTGACGTTTCGAACCCTTTGCAGGGTCCGTGGTAACAGGGAGACTGAGGTGTTGGTCGTCTCAAAATTAGTTAGTATCTTGCATACCCTCATTTAAATTTAATCAGGTGCGTTCCATTTCCGTCTCCGTTCCGTCAGTCTCCCTGTGACTACGGACTCTGCAAAGGGTTCGAAACGTCAGAATAAACATTAAATAAAATAATGTGTAAAATAAACGCGAGAGATAATACAGATCTACCGTAAAAGTTGTTTCGTTTCAATTAGTTATTCTAACTCTATTAATGCAATATAATAATTAATATATAGAGTAAGCGATAATATAACTTGACCAAGAAACCTATTAAATATTATAATTTTTTGGGATAAATAAATGTTCTACATCCCTTCATTAATATTTTTTTTCGATTCGTTGATGTTTCGGTTATAGTTAATTAGTATTTATGTCGTAGCCATATCGTAGATTTGCTCACTTCACAAAATGCTCGAGAATTTCATGAAATGGTCGCATTTCATGAAATGTTTCACTGTCTATTGGCCACATCATGATGTGGTTTGGGCAGATCAATGATAAGAAATCGTTTTTTGATATGGGTAACTAAACGCGCAGCTACTTCATGAAATGGTCAAACTTTAGTGATCATATCGTAAAATATTTACATTACCCACCGTTAGAGGCGTTGATATCGTTTATTTTTTGTGTCGATACAATCGATTTGTACAATCTTATGCCGCAGTCACGGAAGGAGGGAACGCAGTCACGGAAGGGGGGACCTTCCGTGACTGCGCGACCAGTGTTGGTAAGGTTTCAACTTATGTTTAAATGATTCCACCGATGCCGATGGACTCTCACGAATGTCGGGAGGCAATTTATTCCACAATTTGGCTGCATGGACGGTGAAAGAATTGTGGCAAAATTGGAATAGGATTGAGGACAGATAAGGGTTCTTGTGTCATATGAACGGTTGGGGCGGGAAGTGGAAGGAAAGTGAGTAAACCGGGAACGTAGATAATGAGGGAACTCAGGGTAGTGAAGGATTTTGTAAAGGAGGCAGAGGATGTGCTCGGCGAAGTCGGATAGGGAGCCATTTTAACTTCGATCTGAAATCGGAAACATCGTCATACTTCCGTAGACCGAATATGAACCGGATTGCCAGATAGAAAGAGAGAAGAGAAACGATAGAGTAAGCATAATTTTAGTGTCATACGGCAAGAAAAACTGAAGTCGCTTGAGAGAATGATAGGAATAGTGCATGCGCCTACTCACTTCATTTACTTGTGATCTCCATGATAAAGTGTGAGCAATGAGGAGGCCTAAGTTTTTAGTTTGGGTTGTATATGTATAACTATTGCTTGTGACTTAGCTGGGTTCACAAGCAAACCAAACGCGTATGACCATGCCTTTATCGAGAGGAGATCATCGTTAATCGTTTCAATAGCACAATGACTATTGGCTGCATCAAAATGTTTATAAACTTGCAGGTCATCTGCATATAAGTGGTACGAACAAGATATAGTTTTAATGAGCTCATTCATAAATAATGAGAAAAGGAGTGGCGAGAGCACTCCACCCTGTGGCACACTCGCAGTTAATGTAGCCCATTCCGAAAAAGAATTATCACTCCTGATCCTTTGGTGACGATTGCGTAGATAGTCCGAAAACCAAGCGATCACAGAAGGGGTAATATTAAGGGTGCATACTACACGTATGGCAAGAAGGATGTCATAGTCGACGGAGTTGAAAGCACTGCTGAAGTCAAGTAGAACCAGAATAATTAATGATATGGCCATACGTGGAAGGGCATATCATCAAACATTGACGCTTTAACGATATGATCAGTTTAAGCTGGGCATATCATAAAATACAACCATTTCATGAAATGGTCGATTACATTATAAAGTGATAAATTTTAAGATCCGGCCACGACATTAACATAACGAGTAGATCTAAACATACAAACATAAATTTGAATTTCTTGTCTCTATTATTGTTATATGCGCATTGACTTTAATTTGGTTCGTGTTTCTATAAAAATAAACAAATAAAAGCAAAAAAATGTTTAACTTTTACAATAAGACTTATAACTATGAAAAATGTTTGGCTATTAAATAAATTGATGAAGAATAAGTCATAATAAAAATAAAACTGTGAATAAATGCCATTCATTGCTGGACATAAAACCTTTAACTAACACACGCTACAGGGTGCCTTGTTTGTGTGAGTTTTGTTTAGGTAGGTACCTACTATCCGTATTCATTCGATTACGTTTACGAAAACGAAAATAAGTATGACATGGCGACATACGAGAAGAGTTAAAATTTTGCCGTACAAATTCTCGTTTTCTTTAACGTGGTCGAATGAGTTTCATTCGCCATTCAAATACGTTAACGAAAACGATTTTTTTTAAAATGGAGCATCGTCGCTTCGAGTTTAAATATTGCCATACAAATTCTCGTTGGCGAATAAAACTCGCACTCTGAGCCCGATCCTCGGCTTTCAATATTCCATTGTAGCCTCCACCTGCCCGCCTGACGACAGACGACAACATCGCTAACTCGAGTGTTGAGTGTAAACAATGCTTGTAACACTGCATCTTTTTCTTACACCCGTATTTATAAACGAGTAAGCTTGTACTTAGGCAAAAATAATTGCTGTAACAACTTTATTCTTCGTTTATTCTTTAGTCAAGATAACCGATGACGTTAGAAACGTCAAAAGTTAGAATTCTTAGCCAAGCAAGTAGGTACTCACTCTTCACTATGAAGTCATAGAGAAATCTAGATTGCTTGAGTAAAATTTCATTTCAATCGGTTGAAGAAATCTGCTTCAAAATTGAGTTGCAAGATTCCACCCGGACAAACATACATACCTACATTGCAAGTTAAATAAAGGCTTGTAAAAATATTGGACGTTTCTTAGAACAAAATTTATTGACTTAACAGAGTAATTGCTAAAAAGCGAGTAAGGGCTTGTTTATAAACACGGGTGTCTCTTGGCAACTTCGTGTTTCGGCTGCCGTCGGATTTCTATCAGTTTTATATAGTACCTACTTATACAGCGTGTAACAAAAAGGTGTGGTCAAAATTAAAAGATCCAAAGTGTATCGCACCTAGAACTTGTATGTGTTGTTATTAAGACATAATTAATAACTTTAATTTGTCATGCAGTGGTCAATAAAATATTTATATTTGTGAAGTGATGCGCGTCAGGCGCGCATAAGCTAGCAGCAGTGATCATAAATGTTAGTACACAGAGGTTACTAAACCACTAGGGCTGAGACTTGTTTATTTTGATGTGACGTCACAATAGAAATATTAAATTAAAAATTGCAATAACACATTAAAGTTAATAATCATGATTTAGTAGCTTTGCATACAAGATCTAGATCGGATACACTTTGGATATTTTCATTTTGACCACACCTTTCTGTTACACGTTGTATAGAGTTGCTACTCCTTTATTATTCCCTTATTATTAATTTATTTTAGAGCGAAAGGAAATATAATACTATTGTGTCATAACATACGTAATTGATATACAATTTATAGTTTTATAGCTCTATATAATTCACACAAAAATCATAAACAAAACAACAAAAAAGTATTGAATTTAAATTATCATACAATGATAAATTTAATAATTAATGGACATGAAAATTAATATTCGTCCGATCCGATCCGAACCTTTCGGAGAATCTAGTAGGGCACGGGTCACGCACTTTTAAGTGTGTGATGCCGTTTTCTCTCTAGAAAACCTCCGAAGGTGATTCGTTTCACACGGCTTGAGGTACCTTTTAAGTACCTCGCCGCCCCCAAAAAAGCCCGGTGAAGCTGAAAATGCCGTTTGAGGCAATCAGCAATCTCTCTCCAAAAAAATAAAAACAAAAATAATGGTTACATTCGGAAATGCGATGATTACCGATAGACATTATGAAAATAGAAGCATTGTAGGCATGAAGCTGTTTATATCTACAGCTTGTATTGTAGGTAAGTTTGACACGTGTGATATATGACACTAAGAAATTGAAGCCTAACCAAAATTAAAAAAAAAAGGCTACATACCTATTACTTGAATCATCATCTTAATAAAATCGCACATATAATAATAAGTGTTCCGTAATGTACCTTCTTCGACCGTACGACTAGTCAAAAACCGGTCAATATTAATTTTATTTTAATTTAATTATTTATAACTTAATATTCTGTAAATATGTCAAGCGTCTACCTGTTGCCGTTATCAATATCGAGCAAAAACGAGCAAAAAAAAATCACAAAAACACAAATGTTGAAAAAATTTCCACGAGCAGGATTTGAACCCGCACCCTTCTGACATACCGGGTCAGGTGCTCTTCCAATTGAGCTATCGTGGTTCTAACCAGCCCGCCGAAATTATTCAACAATATTTACTTTTTACTTTGAAAGCCAAAGGCGCCCATTCAATGTCAATCAATCAATGTCAATTTTTTCAACATTTGTGTTTTTGTAATTTGTTCGCAACAAAATTTGCGTTAAAAAAAAATCACGTTTGTTGTATGGGAGCCATCCTTAAATATTCCTTAAATATTCAGTATTATTGCAGTTCTGAAAACGAGACGCGTGTAGCGGCCCCTATAGTCCAGGGGGCTGGTCGCAACTGGAAGCGAATTCCAGAGACGGACAGCTTGGACGGTAAAAGAATAATCATACAAGGTGGTGCAGTGTAGGGGTGTTTTAAGGCTTAAGTTTTCTGAAATGGTTTTTTTAATGTAATGTTCAACGTTTTTATTTAATACAGACAATCTAAATGATAAAGATTAAAACCTCAACTGAATTGAAGTTTTTTTTAATAATATGAATTGCAAGTAGGAATTCTCACTCATTCAAATAATAAGGAACGAGACGATTCGATAAACTTTGCAAATTGATAAATTTCGCAAAACTGAAAAACTTTGCAAAATAGTTTTCTATTTTATTTTATAATTATTATCCAATATTTTGTTTATTATTTTATTACATTTATTAACCGGATACATATTATACATATCCCTTGCAATGGAAAAAACGCTTAAAGCACTATGTACGTAACAAAACAATATTGTATAAGTAATGTACTAGTATTATAAGAAAAAAGATGTGTAAAACAGGTACTCCTATCTCGGGAGCATATGTTCAATATTAGATTAGTTCTTACAATAATGTCACAATGTTATAAGCAAAAGCTGGTTTTTAATTAAATTTATTGTTTTTTTAATATACTATATAAATTTTTTATGCCGCTAGGTGATAAGGGTGTCCTATCCATTAATCTATATGGCAGAACAACGTTTACCGGGTCAGCTAGTAATTTTCATATTGTTTAGGGACATAGTACAGTCGGCGGCAGATTAACCTACCCAAACCTGTCAAATTTCCCCAATGAATATTGATCCTTATAACCAAACGATAAAGTTCAAAATTGATTGTAGTAATTTGACAGTTTTGGGTAGGTTGATCTGCCGCCGTGTGTATATGTATGGTCCGGCTTAATAACTTCAATAAATAATATTCTTAATTGACTACCTCACGAATTATTTAGTTTTGTTGTGTTCCGGCAACTAGGGTAAGCAGCCAATTCCTCAGTAGTTGAGGATTCCGGGTGAAATGCGCTTCCACCGTCGTCGGCCATGTTATTACTTAACATCAGGTGAGAGGAAAGCCATGTGCTCACCCGTAAGAAAAAAGAGAGATCTATTAAAGAAAAAATCTACACGTACCTAAAATGGATGGATGGAAAAGTGATTTAATACTGTAGAATTTAAGCACGTCTATTTTTTTTAAATATTTTTATGGCCATGGTTACAAGCCCTTTAGCCGAAATGTTATCCGATGTTTGCAGATCTTTTATAGTATTGAAATGTAGTAGCTAATGAATTTAATTTAATTTAATTTAATTTATGATTTGACTTTAATTTATTTATTTATTTATTTGTATAAAAGTGAACTTGCTGGCTTACAGTATACACCAACACGCCAGCAAGCTAAATACAATACTATGGAAACATTAAACCCACCACCAAAATAATAAAAAAAATAAAAAACTAATACAATTTCGAACACTGGGCGACCACTAGTAGTTAATAGTTACCTGATAAATCAATTCTGCGATATTTCACTAATTACACGATAACCGTCTTGCTACACAAACTTTATGGCGCGTGTATATTCACTTTGCCAACATTTAAAGCGTGTTTGAATCCAATTCATGTTACTGAGAGTAAATTTACTAATTTCAATAATGTTGTAGATATACATTTTAGGGGTCAACACCTTTTTTTCATGTCAAAGTTACCTGTTATAATGAAATGTCTGAAAATAATAGAGCTATAATGCTGGTTTAATTAAATGACTGTTACGAATAGGTACAGTCACAAGCATAAATTACAATATGGCCAAGTTGTTCTCATATGTTTTCGATTCGAGTATTTTTAATGCTAAATATGTTACAATATGGACAAATTGTTCTCATATGTTTTCGCTGCGAATTGTCACACACCTATATTGGAAGCTAGACTTACAAGCTGCCTATGAATTATCGTATATATCGTTTGTCTATACTAATATATTTATGCTCGTGACTGTACTTAGTTTAGTGCTAACCGCACATTCAAAAAACATTATAAGATTAAAAATTAATGGTATTATTATATTACCATTGGTTAGCAATTTAATTAATTTACCAAGGAAATATTCCTGTTAATAATTAGGTACTCCAATGTTAGTGACTATGATGGTTTAAAAAGAAATACATTATGTTGTTACATAAATTCAAAGTAGAACAAAAATACTGTTATACCAGCGGTTCCTAAACTCTTTAGGCTTCGGAACACTCAAAAAATCCCTCAAGTATATCTTATTTTATGGAAACCCACATCAAATGACAACAAATGAAAGATTGCAATTTACATGAAAAAATACCCTTCTGACTTGCCTACGGAACCTACATTAGCAAACGCTGTATTAAGTATAGTGCTGAAATAAGGAATCATTTTCTTAAATTATCTTATCTTATTATTTTACCTGATATATAATATAAAGGTACTCACACAAATCAAATTTGGGGAGCTTCATCCTGACCGGCAGGCAGGGGAGTTTCAAAGTCACGGCCCCTATGGCTGGTGCGCGCGCCGACGAAAATACAACTCAAATGACAGCGGTGGCCGTGTCGTGTTTCATCGCGATGTTTTTAAATAAAAAGAATGCGTTTGATTCGTATTTCGCGATGTTGTTGTACGGCGGTGCATCCGACACGAGTGCGCATGTGCGCGGCCCGCCTGCCCACTGCCGCGAGGACGTCGATACGCAGTACGCACCGCTCTCGTCTCGAACACAAATTAATTCCTGAGCACAGTACAGGGAACAGTCAGCTAGGAACTCAGACTCTTAAACGGATGGAGCTTTTTTTAATTTTAACATAACACGTTGAAATGAAACACTTTATCGTAGTTGCAGCAGTGTTATATCTCAGTTTTCGTCGCCAATTAATACTATAGAATTTAATTGAAATACTGGATTACAGCTAGGAAGAAGGTGGCGCTACCGGATATGGATACTACTCGCGCGCACAAAAAAAAACAAAGAACTTCATTTAAATTTTACAGGATGATAGTTCTGCCGCACAATTTATGAACGCAGTAAGTACAACTTACTGTGTTTGTGATTGTGATATTTGAAGTGCTGACATTACGATCTATTTTCTCGAAACTGTTCACATGTTCTTTACTGCGTTCATAAATTGCGCGGCAGAGTTAGTAAACAGGTATTGGTGAACTGTATACAATTGTTGCTAAAGACTCAAATCAGTTGCTGACCTGTATTATTTTTGAACTAGCTGTGCCCTGCAGTTTTACCCGCGTTAATTAGCGAACAATCTATTAGCGTGATGTAATATAGCCTATAGCCTTCCTCAATAAATGGACTATTCAGCACAGAAATAACTTTTCAATTCGAACCAGTTGTTCCTGAGATTAGCGCGTTCAACCAACCAAACAAACAAACTCTTCAGCTTTATAATACTACTAGCTGTGCTCGCGACTTCGTCCGCGTGGAATAGTGACTTTCGGAAGCATTTTTAATTTTTTAGGCTCTTGTTCCCGTTTTTGCAACATTTTTCACTGATGCTTCGCTCCTATTAGTCGCAGCGTAATGTTATATAGCCTAAAGCCTTCCTCGATAAATGGACTATTCAACATAAAAATAATTTTTCAATTCGAACCAGTAGTTCCTGAGATTAGCGCGTTCAACCAAACAAACAAACAATCAATATTAGTATAGATAGTATAGATTAAGGAAAAAAATATCGATCACTCGTTCTTGTCGACCCCTGATGCCACTACCCTTTAATAATTATTATAATGTTATATATAAGTGTGATCCTGACTATTTATTTTGGTGACAGTACTGTTTGTTTTGGTGACATAGCTGATATCCTGGAATCCGTGAGATTCATCTACCGCTCGCGTAGCTGAACTGTGCGCAGTGTCAGTTCCGTGGCTTCTCCTGAACAATCACTGCGGATCACTCGGCCCTATCCTCCATATGACAGCCAGTTAGTTTAAAATTTTAACAAAATAAAAAACCGACTCCAAAAAATTTTACTGATAAAATTGCACTAAAAAGTAAAAAATAAGCGTTAGACATATACAGACAATAACTTTATTAAGAAAAAATATAGGTACAATTATTGTTATTTTTGGGGCCAGTGCCAGCCAACGAAGTTTTTGAAGCCGGTGCCAGTCCGCGTTTGTAGTTAAAATTTCATGCATAAGATTGAATGTACTATTATGATTATAATATAGTATGTCGTTAAATGTTTATGTTAAAGTTACCTTGGCTGGCACCGACTCCAAAAGTAACAATAATTGTACCTATATTTTTTCTTAATAAAGTTATTGTTTGTATAAGTCTAACGCTTATTTTTTACTTTTTAGTGCAATTTTATCAGTCAAATTTTTTTGAGTCGGTTTTTTTTTTGTTAAAATTTTTGTTTATTTTTCGCTTTTTAGTGATTCGTTTCGATCTATTTATCAAAAGCGAATATGGGTAGACCTACTAAACACGCTGCTCGTATGAGACAGCGCCGTGTAAATGAGACAAGCGAAGAAAACGAGAAACGCCTATCTCAAAGTAGGAAATCAAAAACTGAGTTCCGGTGCCTGTCTTCTTTTGCTTCGTCATAGTCGCTTAACTATCTTAATCGAGATATTTTATCGCCACCCGTGAAATACTTATCATTGAGGAGTTCCGATGGCAATCTGTGGTCTTTTTCATCAGTTACACTTCATCAAATGATACTTTCTGAATACAAATGCTTGACTTATTTCTGAAAATACCAAAATCGCGATAGGTATGCCTACAATATTCGAGAAGTTCCCTCAATTCCTCGAGGATCCCATCATCAGAACTGGACTAAATTAAAATGGGACCACACGGGAAGCACCAGCATTCAAATAAAGAAAGAATCAAAAAAACTGTTCGAAGTTACACATTATGCGATATCATACGAATCTTCATTTTCATTTCGGAATTTATTGATTTCGAAAATATGAATTTCCAACACTTTTTACAAATTTGAATATTGAAATTAAAAGTTTTTGTTTTTTTATATAGTTTTTAACGCAAATTTTGTTGCGAAGAAATTACAAAAACACAAATTGGTATTGGTATGTCAGAAGGGTGCAGGTTCAAATCCTACTCGTGGAAATTTTTTCAACATTAGTGTTTTTGTAATTTGTTCGCAACAAAAAATTTGCGTTAAAAATTATATAAACATTTTAAAAACACAAATGTTGAAAAAAGCCAAAGGCGCCCATTCAACGTCAACAACTACCGTCATTAACGATCCATATCCGATCATAATATTTTTACTAATACTAAAGATCAGTTGAGAAGTAGGCAAGCTATTGTTTCTGTTTTGTTTATATAATTGACCCGGTATGTCAGAAGGTTGCAGGTTCAAATCCTGCTCGTGGAAATTTTTTCAACATTTGTGTTTTTTAAATTAAAAGTGTTAATTAGAATAAAAAGTAAAAGTGTTTTATTTTTACGAAATTTACTCACGTTTTCTATATGTGAACTGACATGGAGTAAATTCGTAAAGTGTTTAACTTTAATGAGTCGTATTAAACTTTACAAAACAGTAATATCTCTACAAAATGGTTAAGGCGACGCATTGGAAATTTACGTGGCGGGGATCTTGATTTTTCCCAACAATTACAAAACATATGAAAGTGATATTTGTTGACATGATTTTTCATTTAATTGACTTCATTTTGCTAGTTGCTGCAGAAACACGATTTGTCAACTTTTATAACAGAGAAAAAAATATCAAAGTAACCTCTTTTAAAACATAGATTTGCATTTTACAGGCTAACCAGACCGATTTAAGCATCTAAATTTTCTTAGTAGATTAGTCTTAGCACACACTTCAAAATTGTAGTTCATTTTTTTAAAATAATTTGTAGTTTTAATTTGAAGGAAAAAATAAACAGTTTTTCCTTTGGTACGAGGCGCAAACGCTCGTATCAAAACGTATGAGATTTATTGTTTAGCGATGCGTCGCCTTGAACCTTTTTCACATTCGCGAAAAGTGTAGTGTAAAAATAACAACAATATTAGTAGCATTGTACTTTTTGTTCTTATTTCAATGGGTAGAGGTGGAAAGTCATAGGTTAACCAGGTGGAAACGAATTATTTGCCCACTCTTCTATATAAACAAATACCCAACTAGATTCTTTGGGGTGTTGGGGGTGGGTAGAATAGAATAGAGTGGAATAAACGACTTTATTGTACAGGTATTGAAAGAGAAAAACACGAACAAGAAAAAATTTGCTCTTGGCTGCCTTTGGCCTTTACAGCGTAACCAGGTTTAAGCTGTAGTAATGCATCACGCAACTGTTTTCATATCTTACTACACTCTCCGAAGCGTTCGTGTCGAATGTGGCCCTATTTATGGTAGTCAGTTGTTTTTTTATCTTACGGTAGAAGCTATTTTTTATAATCCATTTGCTTATAAACCTCAAAGCTCCAGACCAGAGAGAATGGCGTGCATTAGAAGAGACCTACACTCAACATTAGGTGGATAACGGTAGAGAAAGCGAGAGATAATCTGTGATGTGTAGTTATCCTGTGTAGATATTGAGCTAAATAAACTAAATAAAAAATAAATGAGCAAGTTTTGTCAACGCCATCTATTAGTACGTGGTTAGATCGCTGTACTGTACCTACAAGGCGCAAGGTTTGCATTGTGGGCTCGTGGGTAGATATCGCTATAAAATAAACATTATCGCTGACCGAACATTGGCAATTACCGTTTGAGTAACTACGACCGATTTATTTGATTGCTCCGCACACGCTACTAAAAGCGTATTTTGAAAATTGTTAACGCGTCTTCATAGTTGCTCTACCTTGAAATTATTGCTTGCCTTCACAACAAATATACATAAATAAATACAAGTACCTACCTATATTTTTATTTTTCATTTTCAAGTGCTAATTGCTGCACTGAAGCTAATTTAAATATTCATAATTTTTTATAAATTACAGGGGAAAAATTAAACACCTACCCGACCCAGCCAGGAATTGAACCTGGGTCTTCCGCAATCCAGGCGGCTGCACTGACCGCCATGCTACCGGGAAGGCTGACGTAAGCGCTAAATTTTGTCACTGCTATTTTTGAATTTTTTGAGTGCTAATAGCGGCACAGTGCGCCATCTATCCAACGGTTATTGCAACCAATGGCAAATTATTTATTACATTTTTTTTTAAATAAAATTTTGTCATCGCTTTTTAAAATTTTATGAGTATTTAAATACCTATATTATAAATCAATAACAGGTAAATGTAATAAAAATATTTAAATAATGAATACAAACTAAAATATTTTTTATCAAAACACAATAATATAAAAGGATAAATAAACTCAGTACAATTTAAATCTTAACACTAATCTTAACAATCAATCATCATCAATCATCTCAGCCAAAAGACGTCCACTGCTGGACAAAGGCCTCCCCCAAGGATTGAGGGGTTTTGCCGTAATCGCCACGCTTGGCAGGTGGGTTGGCGATCACAGTAGGTTGAGGGTAACTTCAGAGAGATGCTGCTGCCCATCCTCTGGAATGGTCCCTTAGTCGGCTTTTACGACACCCACGGGAAGAGATGGGGTGATGCAATTCTTTATCCCCGGCACCACACAGGGTATCTTAATATACTTCTTAATAACTTCCATTATTTACCAACAATTAATTTCATCTCATTGTCAATAATTTTTCATTGGGTGGGATGAAAGCCAAGTGTTTACCCATATGGAATAAAAAAAATACTAGATATTATTATTATATCTTAAGAGCGTTTACGCCGCACACTAGCGCCACTAATGAAAAAAAAACATATCTGGTAATTAGAGATAGAAAAACAAATTATGCTCAATCTGAATATCTGAATGAAGTAATTTAGCAGTTTTACGTCACATAATGAACACCTCACAAGACGTTACGGCCACTTTTAACTATAACGCCATATTTAACTAAACCATAACATGTCAGGTGTTCATTAGGTGTCGTAAAAATGCTAAATTACTTCATTCAGATAGTTTGTTGAGCATAATTTGATTTTCTATCTCTAATTACTAGATATGTTTTTTTTTTCATTGGTGGCGCTAGTATGCGTAAACGCTCTTAATTAATAGCTTCACGTTTAGCATTAAGCCAATTTTAAGTGGTATTATCTTACAAATATTATAAACGCGAAAGTTTGTAAGTACGGATGGATGTTTGTTACTCTTTCACGTAAAAACTACTGAATGGATTTGGGTGAAATTCGGCATACAGATAGTTTATAACCTGGATTAACACATAGAATACTTTTTATCCCGATATTCCCACGGCAACGGGAAACCAAGCGAAACGAGCGGCCGTATTGTTAGTAGGTTGAGTTTAAAATGGAGCCTCACAACACGTGTTATTTTACACAAAGAACTCGGGTGAAACTCCAAATACTAGATACCTTTTCTCTCCTTCTATTGTTGTACCTGTCAAGGTCCATGTTGCTCTAATTCGAATTAATTAATAAATATGGCGGTAATAGTAGATGTTCTGGCTTCTTAAGATTACATGAGCACTATATTGTTACTACATGCATGTTTAACCTATTCATCGTCGTCATCTCAGCCAAAAGACGTCCACTGCTGGAGAAAGGCCTCCCCCAAGGACCTCCACAACGACCGGTTTTGAACTATTTATTAAATAAAATAGTTTTACCGGAGAATAAGGGAGTTAGCCATCATGACTGAGGAGGTGACATCCTCACGTTCGTGAATGTTATATCTGTGCAGCCTCCATTGTACGTGTGGATAAGAAACTATCTTGTCTGCAGCTGACCGACTCGTTATGTCTATTTTCGCATTGTGGTGTGCAATAAATACATTGAAATATTATACCAATGCTTTGTAACTGAATTGTCACCTTTGCAAAACGCCAATTATTGCGCTAGTTTTTTTTTTTGAGAGAGATTGCTGATTGCCTCTAACGGCATTTTCAGCGTCACCGGGGTTTTTTGGGGGCGGCGAGGTACGTAAAGGGTACCTCAAGCCATGTTGAAACGAATCACCTTTAGAGGTTTTCTAGAGGGAACGGCATCGCACATTTAAAAGTGCGCGTCCCCGTGCCCTACTAGTCTCCGAAGGGTTCGGATCGGATCGATTGCGCTAGGTTCTACATGTAGCAACTGAGAAGTGCGTATGCAATTAGTTGCTAATGCATAAGCGTGAGCGATCAGCGTATAGGCAGTGTAGGTAGAGTAGACACACCAATGTGCTAGATTTAAAGGTTACATTTGGGACAAAATTGATGTAATAACCACGGTGTATAACTCAAAACAGTATTAAAACAATCACAAAATAACTCTGACGAGATAAGTATTAAAAAAACATCCTGAAAAAACTTCCACTCTCAGGTCGCTAAAATGTTGATCGGATTACATAATCACGTGAGTTCAATATAGATTGGGTGGTGTTCAATTGAAACTATTCCATATAGAACAATCAATAGGTATTGCCAATATAATTAGAAGGCCAAGTTACCCTTTAAATATTTAATAAAACTATAGGTATTAAACTATTTGAAAAAAAAAGTCATATGACAGATGTTGATGACGTAGTTGTCGACATTGAATAGGGCTCCTTTGGCTTATAAAGTAAAAGTGGATAGTGTTGATTAATTTCGGCGAGTTAGATTGAGCCCCGATAGCATATTTGGCAGTGCACCTGACCCGGCAAGTCATGGGGTGCGGGTTCGAATCTCGCTCGTGGAATTGTTTCAACACTTTGTCTTTTTTCAAATTGTAATTTGTTCGTTACAATATTTGCGTAAAATTATATGTAAATAATTAAAAATGAAGAAAAAAGAAGGTCGCGGGAAGCCGCTGGATGCGAGCAGCACAAAACCGGTCGTTGTGGAGATCCTTGGAGGAGGCCTTTGTCCAGCAGTGGACGTCTTTTGGCTGAGATGATGATGATGATAATGAATTAAAAATATTAAACTATCACGATCAATAACATAACATTAGTGTAATAACAATCGACTTTTACGCACAAACAATAATATTTATTGATCAATATTATGTATGACGTCAACGAATGACCTCCTAATTTAAAACGATTGGGTGCGAGTGTATGAAAGATTTTAGATGATGATGACTTTTATTGTAATCAAAGTGTGTTGCGTATGTATTTATATAAAAAAGAATATTTTTATTAACAAAATAGCAGATTTAAATCAACTAGCGATCGCCCAGTTGTCGAAATTCGTCTGAAGTTCATAAAATATATAATGTTTAACAATTTAAAGTTGTACATAGATTCGGAACTTTTAATTAAAGTAAAAATATGGTGGCGTTGGTGTCAGCCAACGTCTTGAGCGCTTACCGTAATATTTTGCATATTGACGTACGTAGGTACTTCGTATGCATTATTGTGGGCTGCCTGACGAATTGGGATGGGAAATTGTTAGTTATTAAGTTATTGTTTTTATTATTATTGTTAATTATTAATTGTTATTTTTTATTTACCAACGGTTAATATAATACCTTTATTTTTTTCATAACAAATAAATTCACAACCAGTTACAGGCAAACACTATATCAAAAAAACTATATAAAAAAAGGGAAAACTAATAACAGTGTATTCTTAATTAATTGAAATTGAGCTGTCAGGTACTTATTTATTTTATATTGGCCCTATTTATTTATTTATTTATTTTGACTTTAATTAAAATGGTTTTAAAAAAACCAATTACATTCATTAAAGATGTACTATATACTTATAACTATGACACTAAGGGTAGGTATATACATATAAACTTACCTGATTCACTTAAGTCCATTGAAAGAAACACCACGTGGTTGCACATATTATTACTTAAATTTACACAGCTGCATAGTTTGCTATGCTAAGTTACACTATTGAGTTTTGAAGAGTATTTTTTGTTTACAACCTCATTATAGGATTTAAAAAGAAACTAATAATGTTGCGCTGAGGCTCGCGGTGTGACTACATGGCATCGCATGTCCCCAAGGCATGCGCCACCATATGCGCTATTGTGTGCCAACACTAGTGCCGCACCGGCCACCGGCGACTAGGGTGGCAAAAATATTTAAAACTAACTACGTACCGAATTGGTCTGTCACAGAGGCGCGCGTAGGTAGGGTCTGGTTCTCTTTAAAATATCTCGGTGCAATCCTACTAATATTATAAATGCGAAAGTTTGTGTGTATGTATGTTCGTATATTTGTTGCTTCTTCACGCTGCAACGGATGGACGGATTTGGATGAAATTCGGCATACAGGTAGTTTATAACTTTGATTAACACATAGGAAGTTTTTATCTCGATATTCAAACGGGAATCACACTATAAATATACTAACAACGACAATTTCATTTTCTAATAAAAAATGATTTTGTTTGTTTTGTTGTACGAAGTCCGCCGGGTCCACTAGTAAATTAAATAAATCCGATGCGTTGCTCCGTTTCAAAGTGAATCGACAAACAAACACAGTTTGGATTTATATTAATGTACATATACACAAAAAACACAGTGTTGCGTAATTTTTTTTTATATGTACGAAAATATTGTTCTTGTAGTGAATTATTATGTAAAGTTGTTCAATTTACTTTTTTTCCATTCAGGCTAATATAGAATGAATTTAAAGTGTTTTCATTTCTGTTTATCAAAATTAACCTAATTATTATGTAATAGTTTTTTATAACAACGAAAAAAATAAAATACGAGAAACGTCTTTGAAAAAAACTGAAAATTCGTGAGGAGTGAGAATGGGGGAATGCCTTTGCCCAGCCATGGGATAATACAGTTTAACTGTAACTGTAACCGTATTAGTAAAACAGAAATTCGCCCTGCGCCCAACAGTCTTATTGCACAGCTAAGATAATCATTTCCTCATTAGTGGAGGTACACACGCCTGCACATCAACCAACCACAAACTGTCAAATTTCTTCAATAGACTTTGAACTTTATGCCTTAAACATATGGTTGAAAGTGTATTGAAGGAATTTGACAGTTTTGGATAGGTTGATGTGCAGGCGTCTGTACACTTTGAAAGAACTTCAATTTCAACCTTATCGCCAAAAACCATTCGGTAAGATTAAGGAAAAGTATTTCCCCGATCCTTGTGGTTAACCTGCAGCTTAGGTAATCAGTTCCTCATTAGGTGGAAGGTTCTGGATGAAGTTCACTTTGCTTTGACCTTGTTATCATCAGGGTGAGATGAATGATGGATGTATGAAGGAATCAGAAGAAGGGAACACGTTTGCTGCGAGACCATTCCACCTTTTAGTAATCCACCGGCGCCAATAGTTTTTTGTTTTAAGTAAGTAAGTTTATATGCGCCTAAACCGTTATCACAATTAAATGTAGAGTCAACTCAATTTGCAATTTAAGTTAACTCTACTAGGTGGCTGTGTAGTATCGAGTCGTTGAATTGATGAGAAATCGAGTTAGTACGTAAATCGAGTTACTATGTAACTCGATGCCGCTCGCGTTATCTTAGCAGGCAAGTCAATTCAATCAACTCGATCCAATATTTTCAGAACTCAGCCAATATAAAACAAATGGATGTGATGATATCTAACATAGATGTTTTACGATAATTTATTGTGAGTGGAAGAAAAATTCTGTTTACTAAAATATTTTATATCGAGACTATAAATACGGAACTTTTCAGGTGTATTTCAGTATTTAAAACGGGAGAGGTCTAGCTGAGTAACCAGCCGAGTCAGCTAATAAAGAACGACTAGACTTGCTCGATGCGCGATCCCCGAGTTTTGACAGCGTGTGTGAATGGCGTGACCAATTAACTCGAGTAGATTTCAACCTAGACTCGAATTGACTCGTTCACAACTTAACTTGAGTAACAGCAGTAACTTAACTCCACTTGTGGATATTAGGTAGTGGACTATACGTGTCCACGGGGCGACTAGCTTGCGACACTAGTCTTAAAAGTACTGGATGAAGGATGCGTACCGGCGTGTTCTGATCTGGCGTTATGACCTGACGTAGATGGACCCTTGCGCTTGCGTAAGGTTATTCTGACACCTACTTTGTAACCGGAAGATGGGTAGGGGGTGTCAGTATAAACTTTAAAGTAGTGTATAGCGGGTTGTCCACTTGTTTCATCGTAGGCTACATCATCACTTACCATCAGGTGAGATAGTAGCCAAATGCAGGTCTCCATCCATCCATTTAAAAAAAAAACGAGCGAGCCTTACAGTTGTCGCATATAATGTGTAACATTTGACACAAGGTGAGAACCTTAGTAATAAGCAATTTTAACATTATATTTTGAAAAAGATGGGTCAGGTATTACATTATTTTATAACTATAAAATAAATGCAGTAAATACTCATTAGAAGACATTTGACTTATCAAAATGACCTTTGATAGTCAAATGACACAATATGTCACATATAATAATAATATGTCATGTACATAATATCGATTTTAAATTTACAAAATGGCGCGCGCTTCGCGACTTCCTGTTACACACTTGTTACACTGTTACATATACTTCCGTCCCATTTCACGAAATCACTCCCACAAATGCTAGAAAGCGAGCGGAAAGATGTTACACATCAAAAAAAACTTGCGCATTACTGCTAAATCCCCGGCTACATTTAGTTACTAGGTTCTGCAGCTGCCAGTTGTAGAAATAAAATAATAAGAGAGTGTTGAACTTCGCGCCAACTTTTCCCCTTTGACAACTTTCTGTAATACTATATCTCGATTTCCTTTTTGCCGAATCGGATTACATTTATTTTTGTACCTTTGAGTATAAAAAAATCCTTTGAAATCCAAAAGCCTGTCCACCCTAGCAGCACGAGCGGCCTTCCTTTTGTGAGGAGTTTATTACGAATCGATATTACCGCACGCCTACCACAGGTCATCATCAATAAATAATTATTTTTAGGTTTTCTGAGCCGTTTTTCCGTTGTCCTTACTCAAAATGCTGTTCGAAATACCAATGGACTATTTTATGCTATGAGCGACTTAAGAATATATGACATTCTCTTTTAAATACATAGGTAAGTAAAGTAACGTAAGTTTAAAAACATCTTGACGAGGTATCAAGCAGGTAACATATATATTAACTATACTTATTAGATTAAGACTAACATTTTAAAAATGTTATTCCTATGAAGTATATGTATATATAATATATTCATTTCATTTTGTGTTAAATGTTAAAAAAAAAATTGAATAAAAAACGTAAAAGTCCCTTAATGTGTTTAAAAATTAATTTGAAGGGATTAAACATTTTAAAGTACTGTCAACAACGCAATCAAGATAACAATCTAATAATGCGTTATTAAATTTGTAGGAACATTAAAAAGTAAAAATTAATTTAACAATAAATAATCATACTAATATTATAAAGAGGAAAGTTTTGTATTTTTGTATGTTTGTAACGAATACACTCAAAAACTACTGGACCGATTAAAAAAAATCTTTCCTCATTAGAATGCTACATTAGCGCTGAGTAACATTGGCTATATTAAAAAAGAAATGTCCACCCGTACGAAGCCGGGACGGGCCGCTAGAATATATATTTTAGTACTCTACATACATTTCGCTACAATCTAGATCAAGAATGCGAGTGTAAGTAACTGCGAACATGAACCATTACCGGCGCTCATACTTTACCTCATGAGGCCTTATTTTGGATGTTAAAGACTGAGATCCTGACGACAATCGAGTGAGTTCCTACAGTAGAGGGTGGAACAGCTGTTCGCCCCTCGCCCGCGATCCTGAGCACGCTTCGCTGCCCTTACCTGGGAATCTCCACGTGGTATTGTTACTGCGAGCCAATAGCTACAAGCCACAGAAATCGTCCGCTATCCAAACCTGAACCTTGTTACGTTGCTCTAAGTGTCGTTTTGCTATGTTTACCCATTCATTTGAATATTAATTAACAAAATATTTGACTTACCGATTTAAAGTTAATATTTAGTTTGTGGTAAAGATGATATTAAATTGATAGCCGAGAAATAGTAAACCGCAGACAAAAATAATTCGTAATAAAGGTATATACTAACTAATAGTCTGATTCGAGTGAATTTAAGCGTTTAATGTGTAATATAACAATATATTAATATATGAAATAATAACTAAGTGTTCATATTTTTATATAATACCTAGTTATGAACGACTTTAATGTAACAAAATGTGAGCCGTAAGAGGCACTCGGGTCCGACTTTTGAATCTTACCGGCGATTTTAAAGTGTCAAAAACATAAAGCTATCTTCCTTTTTTGAGTCAATGGTTTAATTATATATTATTTATTTGTCTGTCTAGTAGATATCCACGTGCATGGTTTTGAATGGCATGAAATGTTAAACTGTTTCTTGACCCCAATTAAATCAAAAAAATATAAATATGAAAAAAAATTAAAATAGGTATGAATTATTTTTGCATGATTTACAATTTGTATTTTTAGATAGATACCGTTCGCGATTTTAGAACCCCTGTGTAACAACAAAACTGTAACAATATTTTAAAATTAATATTTTATAATTGGAAACTTGATTGTAGGTATCGCAAATTTCCCATTTCCCATTATTAAAAAAAAACTATCAAAAATAGTTTTATATGGTATCTGGCTATGTGGAGGTTTTTTCTCCAGATTTCAGCAGTAAAAAGTGTCGGTAGGTTAAAGAATAGATTCTCGATTTCAATGCGAGAAATCTTGGTTCAATCCCCATAGCTGCGTATATACTATGACTATTATGAATACTATGACGGATGTAACTAACCTAACAGTAGGTAGTAAACAGGATTATTATAAAATGTGGTTATGAAGTAAATGTTAATATTAATCTATTTCGTTAAAAATATCGACTCCTTTATATCTATGAAATTAGGAATTTCACGAAGTATTTAGTGGAGGCACGTTCGTAATCCCTAGAAGTTGAACCTATTAACATAAACTACTCGTATATATGATACTCGTATATCTGAAACTCATTAATTTTGCTCATTACCATTGAGAGCAATTATAATTATGTAGTAAAGTTTTAATGTCGTCCATTAAGCGAGCAAGCGCGAGGCTAAGCATATCTCAGGGCGGACGCGGCAGGGCGGCGGCGCCCAGACGCGCCGCCCGCCTTGTCCTTGGGCTGCGACCGCTCTACGTATAATAAATATTCAGCAGTAGCTCACCAATCTATTGCTTACATGCACAAGACTTATAGTGACAATTTAACATATCCAGTACGTTTATTATTATCCGCTTCTTTGTGGAGGCTACACCGTCTGTCTTTTACTCAAAGTATTTCAGAGGTGTTGCGTTTGATTGCCAGGAAGGGTACATATTGTACTCGATTTGAGGTTAAAGAATTTTATTTAACTCATAAGAAATTTACATTTCACTTACTGAGCTAAACCATGCACTTAATCTAGTAAAATTTTATGTCTCGGCGAACAAAAATGTACTTAAACAAATAACTAAAAGCTTACATTATAACTTAAGTTTTGATTCGTCATGGTGTTGGTTGCCATCTGTAACTGATACTAGTAGATAAGCAAACAAAACAAAACAATCACTTTAAATCTACTATAGCTTAACATAATTTATATAGCTTTTTTTTAGTAGTCAATATTGCTAGTTATGTAGGTTGATTTACATGGCTTGTTTTACCACCATCTTATTAAGTCTATCGCCATAACTATTGCCATAACAAAATGTAAGTAGCTTGTTGTTCCGACAATTAGAGATAAGATAGTTCCAGTTCCACAGTAGGTGAGTATTTCCGGTGATGTGTACTTCGTCTGAGGTCTAATTCAAGTAATACAATGTTAAGTTATGTTTAGTACAGTACAAACTTATATTTTTGAATTGTTTGGATTGCACTTTGTTATGCAATATTTAACGTCGCCTTAGGAAGTTTCAAAGGTGACTATATCACTGATCCAAGTTTAGGCTTTTTGAGTATATCTTTTCAAATAACTTGCCGTACTTAACTTTACTTAACTTAACTTTTACGCTGATATCGTCGTGTTTGAACCCGCTGTAACTATTGCCATACCTATAGATGCTTGTGTAGTGGGCTGGGGCTGAGGCGTCGCGCCGGGCTGGCGCCGCCGGTGCTGCGACGACTGCCTTATCCTTGCTCTTACTTACCGAACTGACGGATAACTTCATACATTTGACGTGTATTTATGACTTTCAAAGGGAAACAAACAGCATTTTAGTTTTACCCGAGTTATTTTTTGTAATCACACGTGTTGTAAGAGTCCATTTTTAACTTAATCTACCGTACAATTCTAAGTTTACTTATACCAATCCTACTGCTACCTCATTACTTGAAATTGGTTGAATGCGTTTACAATAATACGATATTGACGACCTCCTTGGTCGAGTGGTTTGTACACCGGTTTTCATGGTGTCGCCATCTCTGAGGTCCCGGGTTCGATCCCCGGTCGGGTCAATTTAGAATGATTGTTTTTCTAAATTCTCTTGGGTCTGGGTGTTTTCTATGTATAATAAGTATGTATTTAAGTATTTTAAGTATGTTTATCCGTTGTCTAGTAACCATATAACGAGTTTCATAATGAAGCTTCTCTTGGGCTAGATAATTGGTGTGAGTGTAGGAAAGTTTATTATTATTATTATTAATAATAATAACTTAGTTTACTTAGTTTTGTTTTTGCCAAAACCGTTTTCACTTTTAATAAAATACACGAGATGTTTGTAAAATTGATATAGTTAGATTAGTATTTTTAAGATAGGTATATATTGTATATAGTTTACACAAATGTGTACAATTTAGATGAAAAAAAGATACACCGTTCTTAAAAGATACAACTTGAGTATGACACAAATACAATATTCTTTACCAGTGCCGGTATGTAATTGAGAAAGTGGCAGGCATATTCTTGATCACATGCAATATTCAAATACAATTAGTAATAAAAGTCATTGCAACTAAAAAATAATAAAACTTTGTAAGTAATTTACCTGAATTTCTTAATATTAGTAGCTGCGGATCGTGCTCAGTGGCGTGCACTTGGAGAGGCCTATGTCCAGCAGTGGACTTTTATTGGCTGATGATGATGATGACAATGATTTCTTAATATTATAATAACACTAGCTGTGCCCCGCGGTTTCACCCGCGTTCTAATAGTCATAACGTGATATAATATAGCCTATAGTCTTCCTCAATAAATGGACTATTCAACTCAAAAATATTTTTTCAATTCGAACCAGTCGTTCCTGAGATTAGTGCGTTCAACCAAACAAACAAACAAACTCTTCAGCTTATCTTATCTTATCTTAGTAAGGCCTGCCAAGGTTTCCACCTCCCAGTAACACTTCGACCCATTGGGATCTTTTGTGCAACCCCATCCTTTCACTCTTCCTCCTCTGTGAAGATAGATGCCATAAGTCTGGCAACGTCCTTAAGAGCGAAGAGCCTGAAGTCCTCCGGTTTCGGATAGGCCGACCCCAGGAGTCCCATTCTTTTCCTAGCCAGAGCGTCGCAGTCGCACAGTAGGTGCTGCATTGACTCGGTTTGCTCTCCACATGCCCTACACAAACTATTTGTTGAAAGGTGCATTCTGTGAAGCATTTGTTTTGTGGCATAATGCCCTGTCAAGGCACCGATGGTTAATCGGGCCTGCCTTCTGCTGCCTCCGCATATGAACTTACTCCGTCCTAAGGCGTTTTCGCCTAGGAAGGATTTGGAGTGTTTCATACCCGGCTGCTCTTTCCATTCGATGCCGTGCCTGTTTTTGATGTAATCTTTTAAGGCCTTGTTGATGGTACTTTGTGCAAGTGCCACGAACGGCTCAGGACCAATAAGCTGGGTCTCTGAGCCCTCCCTGGCAAGTGCATCCGCCATCTCGTTGCCGTGGATTCCCATATGGCCTGGGACCCAGATCAATCGCACCTTGTTATGCCCACCCAGCTTGTTTAGAGCTTTTGTGGTTTCCAGAACAAGGCCCGAGTCGATTCGGGGCGATATGAGTGACTCGAGCGCGGCTTGGCTGTCACTCAGGATGAATATATTGCGCTTTTTAATAGCTAACTCTATATTCCGCTTTGCGCATAGGAGAATTGCGAAAGTTTCTGCTTGGTAAACAGTAGCAAATTTTCCCATGCTTTGACTATGCTTGAAGTCGTTATTATAGACGCCTGCCCCTGTGCCCGACTTCATTTTTGATCCGTCGGTGTACCAGATTAGGCTGTCTTTTTCCGGAGACGGTGGCCCTCGTTTCCATTCGTCCCTGGTTGGAACATAAACTTTAAATTTCTTTTCGAACACGAATATGGGGGATATTTTATCGCACCCCATTTCCATGATCCTATCAGGAATGTCACTTGGTTCCCATTTTGTGTGTCTGGTCAGAGGTTTAGATGCGTCCCATAATCCGGCCACCTTTAGTCTATGTAACGCTTTCTTTGCCTCTGTTTCCATTACAATGTGCAGGGGTGGAAGGTCTGTGAGGACCTCCAGCGCTGCCGTTGGAGTGGTTCTAAAGGCACCAGTGATTGCTAGACAAGCTGTTCTCTGAAGTTTGCTAAGAGCATTCTTACAGATCTTCAGCCTGGTTCTGGGCCACCAGACGATGCTGCCATATGTGAGGATCGGTCTCACCATCGTCATGTAGATCCACCTAATGATTTTAGGGTTGAGTCCCCAAGTCTTGCCATATGTAGACCGACACATGCCAAAGACTCTGTAAGCCTTGGCTACGGTTGTGTCCACATGCTGTTTCCAAGTAAGTTGCCTATCCAGCGTTAAGCCTAGATATTTCACTTCTTTGGACCAAGAGAGCCGGGTGCCATAGAGTGTTAGGTTACCCAGTCCCGTAGTGTTTCTCATTCTTGTAAAGGGGATGGCTGTTGTTTTCCCCGGGTTTACAGAGAGGTGATGGGCATTGCACCATTCCTCCAGCAGACCTAGGGCACGTTGCATTAACCCCGATACCGTAGAGGGAAATTTCCCACTGACTGAGATGACCAAATCATCCGCATAACCCACCGTATAGAATGGTCCTTTATTCAGCCTTACTACAATTGAATCAACCACAAGGCTCCACAGAAGAGGCGAGAGAACCCCTCCTTGTGGGCATCCTCTAGTTGTTCGCGCAATTAGACTGTCACCTAGCAGTTCAGAGTTAATAATTCTACCCTTTAACATGCATTCAATCCAATTACAGATCGGTTGTGGCACACCAAGGTTCTTGGCTGCAACCTTGATGGATTCAAAGGTAGTGCGATCAAATGTACCTTCGATATCTACGAAAGTGCAGACGCAGATCTCCTTGTTTTCCAGCGCAGATTCCGCTCGACTCACCACATGATGAAGAGCAGTTTCGGTTGACTTCCCCGCCTGATATGCACACTGAAGTCCATGGAGTGGGAATCTTTTCAGAGGTCCCGCTCTGATATATTTGTCTACCATCTTCTCCAGGGTCTTCAGGAGAAAGGATTGTAGACTTATAGGCCTAAAGGCTTTGGGTTCTTCGTAATCTGGTTTTCCCGTTTTGGGTATGAAGATTACCTTAACACGCCTCCATGTTCTGGGAATATGTCCGAAAGCTATGCATGCTTTATACAGCCTGCAGAGATGGGGTCCCAGGATGGAGGCGCCCTGTTGTAGTAGAATCGGATAAATGTTGTCAGGTCCTGGCACCTTAAACGGTTGAAAGCTCCCAAGAGCCCATCTAACCTTACATTCATCCACTACCCTTTTCGCTGTAATCCAATCATATTTGGAAGTTCTCCTCTGCTGTTCCTTCCAGCTGATTGGATCATGATCGTCTTGGATGACTTCTGATCCAGGGAAATGAGTGTCAAACATAGCCTTCAATGTCTCACTCCCTGTCTCTGTACGTACTCCATCTTCCTTCCTTAACGTGGTTAATGGAATCGCCTTTGTTGTAGAGATAGCCTTGGATAATCTCATTGCTTCCGGAACAGATTGTATCTGGTCACAATGTTTCCTCCAGGCAGATCTCTTTGCCTTACGTATCGCACTACTGTACCGTGTTAAGGCCTCCTTGTAGTCGCTGAAGTCGTTCCTCGCTTTCGCTTCGTTGAACGCCTGTCGTGTAGCTCTTCTAATGCGAGCCAGTTCCGGGTTCCACCATGGTACCCTCCTTGTCACTGATTTCGTCTCTGGACAGTTATTTTGCCATGCCGTCATCAGTGCTTCTGTAATTCTGTCAGCTTCAAACTCTATGTCCAAGGCTGAGTTTAATTTACAGCTGGGACCATCCAGCTCCATTCTGAGGTCCTTTCTGAAGCCCTCCCAGTTAGTGTTCCAGGGGTTCTTCCTACGCACAGTTTCTATGGTTTCACCTAGTCTGTAGTCCTTACCGCTCTATTGTTAGCAATGGTTACGTCGATCACCTGTGCCCTGCGGGCGTTGAAAAAAGTAGGCTTGCTACCTTTGTTAAGTAATTGCATGGGTGAACTTACCAGATATTCCAGAAGCTTCTCCCCCCTTTCATTGGTGTCTGAGCTGCCCCAGACGACATGATGCGCGTTCGCGTCGCAGCCGATGACGACATCTAAGTTTTCTCGGTTGCCGTAGGTTACCAGTTCCCGTATCTGTGGTGATACTGGGTCTGCTTTCTCGTAAGGGAGATAAGCTGACGATAAGATTACCTTTCGCTTTGTCCCCCCCTCCCCTGTGTGGATCCTGACAACTGTCAGGTCCCTGCAACAGAACTTGATTAAAGGCATAGCATGTATGTCATTTCTGACATAAATGCAAGTCCTCATGTTATTAGTGGAACAGTTATGAAAAAGAGTACCAGGAGCTCCACCTAAGCCCTTTATCATTCCCCCATATAGGTAGGGTTCCTGAATTAGGGCAATATCAAACTTGTTCATTTTAAGCTCGCGTGCCAGAAGGGCAGTCGCGGCCTTACAGTGGTGCAAATTAATCTGTACACACCTTAGTCCCGCCATTTCCTCGTCTATTGGCCGTCTTCCGAGCTAGGTTCCCCATCCGTTGTCGCCTGCGCGCCCAACGGGGTCCTCCCCGTTGGGCGCGCAGGCGACAACGGGGGTTCTCCCCCCCAGAAGCAGCTCGTCTATGGCGAGCTCTCCCACAATGTCTTCAGATCTTGGGGAGGAGATCCTACCACATTCCATTGGTGTCATCTCCTCTCCAACATCCCCTACCGCAGCGACTAGAACACCCGGTCCTGGCTGCACCTTTGCCACTAGTGCGCTTTGGGAGCACTCACCCTCAGTCGCTCCCGCCACGCTCACTCCTTCACTATTGCCTTGGGCCTCGACAGGCTCGCCCGTAAGCTTCTCCTCTAGAAGCTTAATGCCTCCCTCTGCCGCTTAGAGCGTTCCACCGCAGCCTGCTCACCTTCGGCTTGCTGCCTAACCAGCTTCGCCTTACGCTTGCGGTGGCCCGACATATGACCTGACGCCCTGCCCTCGCTCACCTTCTCTACATCAGGCCGAGGACCAACAGGCAGGATCCCATCAGGACCCAGTACCTGCAGCCCCGATGGTCCGGCGGTGACGACGGGATGGATCCCATCAGGACCCCGTTCCCGTAGCCCCACCATTCCACGGCCCTCCATAAGGGATTGCTGGGCTGATGCTGTAGCCCCCCCACCATGCAACGAGCTACCACCTGCTTGGTCCCCTCGCACAAAGGTCGATGGGTTCGGCCCCCTAAGGTACCCAATCCCACCTGACCCTGGCATGGAGCCCGACTGCAGAGGATGCCGTGCCGGAGCACCGGACGCCACGCCCTTCCCTCCACGGTTTCTACCTCGCCCGCTAGGCAGATTCGGTCCCCGAAGGTGTCCGTCTCCACTTTGCTTCGAGGTAGTCCCCGCCTTTAACGCGCCTGCACCCGTAGGAGCGCGGCGCGCTTTCGTCCCTTGCGGGACCTTAGTTTCGCCGTGCATAGCGGCACTAAATTGTGGCAAACTTTGTGCCCCCCCAGATACAAGGGGCAGCCTGAGCCCGAAGGCCCAGGGAGGGATTCTCCGGCTCCGCCGGTACCCTCCTGGGGTAATTTTGTGTTGCAAAATGAGCCATATTTTTTTTTTTTTTTTGTTTAACAATTTTGGAGTCGAGGTTGTCATCCCTCCGGGACAGGGGTAGGAAATAAGGAATGCAGTAAGGAGTGAAATTATGTGGATGGGATCATGGGAAAAAAGGGTAGGGTGTTGGCCCGCCGTGCAGGATATCACTGGCGGGTTAGCCCTCCACTCTTCGCTACTGAGGCCGCAAGGTAGATTAGTGAGTGTGCGATGCTTGCTTAGTGACCACAGCATTGCCCGGGGCGGACGACCCACCGCAGGGTGGGTTCGCCGCCTGCCTGTACAGGTGGTCGACAGGACAAGCGGCGACGAGGACGTGCGTGATAGGACTTGACGGCAGACGCATATAGCTCAACATCGCACACTTGAGCATACATCTTTATAATATTAGTATAGATAACTCCACTAGCAATTTAACAGATTCATTGAAAAGGAAGTAACGAGTTTTAGACTTATTCCTTTTACTCGGCAACATAAAAAAATATGGCGTGCCCTTTTTCCACGAGATTTATTTCTGGTGTTATATCTAACAGACGAACGTTTTTTGTTCAAAAGATGATATTCAATTTATTAGGTCGTGCAGAAAAAGGTCGCCTTACTTTCATCAACCCGGTATCTTTTATAGTTTGATTACGTCGGGTTCAGTTGTAGGAGGAAAATAATATTAAGATTAAAATGCCGCAGCTCAGAATACTGATTATACGAATTACTTGAATCACAAAACCGAAAGTTAAAATTTATAGCAAATTTATAGCAAAGTAAAATTTGGAGAAATGTTAAAAAAATAATCCACTGATACTTTTGCACGGATTTAACAAAGCCATGATAGTATCATTGGATTCCCAATTCATCACTTCCTTTCCCCTACCCGAAGAAACCCTTCCTCTGCCTTTCCTCTTGCACCCTGACCCAGTACGTCAGAGGGTTTATATCCCGCCCGTGGTTTTTTTAACACTTTTCCAAATTGTAATTGGTTCGTGACAAAACATTTGCGTAAAATTATATATACTTACCAATAATTTTAAGCATAGTGTAACTTCTCAAATAGCTCATAGTCGATATGATGATTTAGATGATTAAGTCAAAACTTTAATGCTATTGAAATTCTCAAAATATACAACGTTTATACAATACAGCAAAACAAATATTATTCATACATTTTATCTTGCAATCCTTCTTTTTATGAACTTTAACTCCGCCCACAAATCTGCCAATCATCCGTGCGCGATAAGTGCTTATAAATAAAAGAGTACAAAGTTCTTTTTACGTTAATAGATAAATAGATATACAATTTATTTATATTTTATGCTAACACACTTGTTTTTATTTACCTGAGTAAATTTAGTAAAAGTTATTACTTTAGTTTAGCTTTAGTTAGTTTTAGTTTAGTTAGTAGAAATCACTATTATTTTCTAGACTTGCTGAGACTTTATGACTTTAATTTGAGTGCGTTAAAAACTAGTTTTGTGTCCATAAAACCGCAAATATTTGAACAGGGTCCTGCGCAAATATTTGCGTTATCGTCATACAAGAGCCGAGATTCAAAAACAAAAAACAAACATTTTCCGTGTTCTCAAGAAACCAATTTATTTTATTTTTTTAGCAGAGTGGACTGAAAATTAATTGGACAAATATAATAAAGGTAGGCGAGTTAATGGCATCATAAAATCTGAATCTAAACTATTAATAAAGAGGTAAAGTTTGTGATATTGTTTGCTTGCTTATTTGTTCGCGGAGGGTAATCTCAGGAACGACTGGTCCAATTCCAAAAATTCTTTCGCTGATATAATGCTACATTCCTTGCCGGTAACAAAGGCTACATTTTATTTCGATAAAAATTTGTCGCGGGAACAGTGCTGTAGCCTGAAAGCGATTTAAAGACTCAGGAGATCCACAGTAAATATTTAATCAGATAAAATTTATAATTAAGCAGAAAAACCTAAAAAGAGAAAAACAATAAATCAGTATACAAAAATCTAAGCCAAAACGTTACTTACAAATATTTTTTATAGGAATCAAATTACCTGTTTATAGATACAGGTTTATCACATATCACATTTTAAACAATAATAATTGCACAATCGATGTTACTATGAAACAATGTTATTATACTGAAGAATTTTGAAAGACTGACCATATCAAAAACGAAACTAAGCCAAAAATACAATAAAATGCCATGACAATGACATGACATTCAAAGTATTCTTTTTCAGAACAGTGCAAATAAATCTGACAGATAGTTTTTAAAACTACCAAGGAGGCTATAAGATGCATAGCATAAAAACTATAACGTTGAGTAAATTGCAACGACAACGTTACAGTGCTAGTCTTATAAAAAAGTACTGGCCAAAAAAATTGCTCAGCCTCAAAAGAGGGCGGCATAGTTCTTCACTTTATCTACCGAACTGTTAGCTGTTTGGAGCAGTATTTGTTATTTTATTCTGCATTCATAATACTATATTTTAACCGAAAAAAGCACTAGTAAAAAGACGAATGTCTTAGGCAAGGCTCAAATTCACGACGGTGATTCACGGTATAGAGTCTTATCCTTATTCTACGAAACTACCAAGTACATAGAATAGAAATCATTTAGTTCAGGCAACAAACAATGTATGGTGGTATATATAGAGACCCATAGTATAGATACTTTACAGACCAACATACTTATAACTTTTATATAAAACTAAAAGTATGCTGTAGTACATATAGCCGCAGTACCTAGGTAGGTACATATTAAAATTTAAAGTTAAACATTTTTATTCAAATAAATTCAGAGATAAGTGTCTTTGAATCTTCCAAACACTTATTTTAAAGGACGTCTTTTAGTTACTTTATTACATAAAAGTAATAAGAAATTTACTTCACGTGTATTGTATGCTAATTACGACGAGTTTCTCGCTATATTCACGCCAAATTACAAATTTCAGCAACAACCTTAAGCCTTAATGAGCGCTTTCGAGAATTAATTAACAGCGTCAGAACCCAACACTTAAACGGTTTCTCAAATTTTATGTGAGACTGACTGTTCAACCCTGCTCCGGTGAACGTTAGCTTCTGCGTTATTTTTATAACATTAATACTGGTACATTATAAATAAAGTAACGTATAAACAAAAGAAATACAAAAGAAATGCAGGTGAGCCATCCCTTTCATAAAAGAGAGACGAGAAAAAAGCGTTTATTTTTCTTATCAACATAACCCAAGTTTTCTATTTCTATAAATTTTTAATTTTACTTGTTTCATGTATTAAAAATGTATTGTATAACTACTCGCACTTTTAAAGAAATTGTAAGCTATTTGATGCCAATACAATCTATCCTGTTTTTCGCCGCACATGTTCCGCACCGCTTCGGTGCTACAAAAGTAAAAGTTCGCCAAGTTCTCGTAAAGTGAACAAGTTTGTTCAGACAGCCAGCTGCGTGATTGCGGGCTCCTCCACACATAGGTAGTTACTTAGTATCTGAGCGCAGTCAAAAAGTGCCATTAGTAAACGTTTGGTAAGGTAAACGTTTGCGCAAATTGTTCGCGCCACCCGCGGGGCTTTCGCGAAGCTCGGCTTCGTCAGCGGCGGAGGAGCGGCAGAAGCTCCGCGAGCGACCTAGTTAGCGGCCGTTCGATGCCGCCCGTCGCCGCCGCCCGCCCAGAATAGACGCAGCACGTGCGTCGCCGCCGACACACGCGCCCCGCGCGCACAAAAACACTGCGTTGTGAACCCGTCAACGACATCTTCCAAACAAAATTAATTATAACTAGTATAACGATTAACAACCGCGCTTCGCTTCAGTAGTGGCCTTCTCTTTGTAACTTGTGACTATATTTTAATAATAGTATAGTGTGATAATAGCCTTAAAACATAAATAATACGGTAACAATGTGCCTTAACGTGTAATAATCCCGCGGCGTGTGCCGCCATTTGACAGCTGCGCGTGAGTCATCGAAATGCAATGTCTGAAATTTTGCCTTTTGCTGGCTATCTGCGTGGTTCCGGAGCCGGTTGCGGCTTGGAAAGGTGACATGTGAGTAGCTGAGGCCTTATAGCAGTTAGTAGCGTGTTTCGTTACCCAGAAATATACTTATGCCAACTATTCATTATCAGTGAAAACAGACCAAACCATCCATGATAACTTCTGAGATTAAAGGCGATACGACGTATACTATCTACGCTGTTTATGGTTTTATGAATAGATACTCATTGGACTGTCACGTTCATTTTAGTCCGTTTGAAGGTAGATATCGATCCGCGGTGATGCGGTGCTGTTTTGGTTTGTCATATAGAGCGCCTTTTTTAAAATTCGTAAGCATAGTAAATAGTGTAGGTATTCTAGTTAAGAGATTATCTTTTATCACAAAGTTGATATTAAAAACAAACTTCTTTGACTAGGTACGGAAACTGCGGAAAACAACAAGCAGTTTAGGGAAAAATTAGGGCGGCTTAGAGATACCGCAATGCTGTTACTTTTAATATGGTTTCGTAATGTAACTTTGTTCTTAGGACATAGTTATTATGTAAATTTTATTCAGAACAATAATTGGAATACGTCGTTGTGTTTTATTTTTGTAATTAATTTTTTTAGCTTAATTTCTGTAATTTCAGAAATAATAGTTTCTTAACAAAATTACTGAAGTAAATTTGTGACATCGTTAGGTACATGATTTGGTATACCTTAGCATTTAAAGCTTGTTTTGAAACAAACAATTTCCGCCAACCACAGCAGTGCGGTATTTTGACTCACGGAATAGATAATGACTAGTTTCACTTTAGCGTCAATTAAATATTAGTATATTGAGATTCCTAACAATGTAAAGTTTTCTATAACTTTTGCAAAGGTTAAAAAGTAAACTTACTGACGGACCTTTAAAATTTAAAATAAAATAAAATACAATAAATAAATCTTTATTTGTTTTTTTTTTTTTTTTAGTAACTATATTTCAGTTATTTTTCAGTTGAGCCAACCAAAATAATTGAAATTTAGTTATTTCGGTTGGCTCCTGTTATCATGTAATTTTGGTATATTTTTCATCATTATGACTAAGATGCATAAAAATACAAATTACGACCAAAAATAACGCAATGATCACCAGATGAATAAGCCTGAGTTGAAATCATAAAGCGATTCAGTCAACAACTAAGTAATCAACTCGAAAAGAGAGACATATTTACACGACTAAAATACCTATTTGTGTACAGAAACTTCAAGATTTATACGTTATATACTTAGTCATAATATTAAACAAAACAATAAAAACAGATATATTTATCGTATTAAAAGTATTAATAGGTAGTTTTTTTCTATATACTTAGTACGCTCAATTACAATATCAAAGTATCTAATCTCTATCTTTCTAATCTCTAACTATGTGGAGTTAATCGCAGTCTTGTTTTTAATTAATAAGTTGAGGTTAGTTTTGATTTTTTTTCTAATTAATCTATCAACATCTGTTACTCGGTCCCGTTTTTCCCTTAAGCAAGTCGGCTTTTCCGGAAAGAATTTATGTCAGGCCGCAGTAATAAATCCAGCTCTATACAACAATTGAGGAAACGAGTTTTAGTAATATGGATGTATTTTGTATGTATAATTCAAAGATTATGAAAATTATGTGTGTCCCCACTCGAGTAAAAGAGAAAGAAAAAATTATATCTTGTAGCTATAAATAGCATTGTGAATGAAAAATTCAAAATAATAAAAATATAATGAAAATTGTTTATGAATAAATGAAAATGAAATTTAAATGTATCGTACACGTTTTATAGAATCTTGCACAAAAATGAGTTTTTGATTAAAAACAATAAACGTACAAAGTAGTAGGTACGTTAGTAGTGCTAATGTGCCGTCTATACAATGAACTGGTTGCACTTAATAACAACATCGACATATTTTCCATGAAATTACATAATTTTAAGAAAAATGTTCGGGAAATTCTCGGTTCGGCATCTCCCACTTAATAAAAATTGTAAAGTCAACATTAACCTAGAATAAGTTTTCAATTTGTTATATTTTTTTTTTTTATATATTTTTTCACCATTACTATGTATTGTATTTGTTTAGTTTTTAATTGGATATAGTTGTAGATTAGGTAAACTTTAACATGGACGCTTATTGTTAATCGTGTTGTGTACACATGTTTTAGATAGGAATTTAGCTCTTATACAATTTATATGCAATATTGTCATTTTTTAATTTCTATTTGTTTTGTGTACCTAATAAATAAATAAATAAATAAATAAATAAATACTTTACGTAAAATGTTTATATAATTTTTAACGCAAATTTTGTTGCGAACAAATTACAAAAACACAAATGTTGAAAAAATTTCCACGAGCAGGATTTGAACCCGCACCCTTCTGACATATTACGTATTTAGTAATGGCAGTATTTTTGTTTTCCTTTTTTTGAAACACCTAGGTGGCCGAGTGGGTAAACGCTCGGCCCAATACCCGAAGGTCCCGGGTTCGTTCCCAGGTCGGGCAATGAGTTTCGGATTTTTCGATGCATAGCCCGGGCTTGTGATCACCAACTCGCATTTGGCAAGCGTGGTTATTAAGCCAAACACCCATCATTTGTAGTGATGACTTGATCATCTAAGTTTGATTATAATGATGGAGGCCTTAGCCCAGCAGTGGGACAGTATTATAGGTTATATACTTAGCTTACTTTTTTCAAACAATATGCTGTTGTAAAAAAATTACGAAATGAAAAAATGTGTGGGTTTTGTTCAAACGAAACATTCGGCCAAACCCTTTTGCGTGATGTTGACAGAAAAAGAAAATTAATACGAGACACGCCGACGCTGACGCGCCACATTCTCGTCATATTCACAGGAAGGTTAATTCAGCATTGTTTTTTGGAGAACAAAGGAATGGAAACAAATTAATATACATATAGGAAAAACAAAAACTGGATTGAAAATATCGTAATCGTATTATATCGTATTATCCGCCTCTGTCAGTGATATCTAGTGACAGACCTATTAGGTCCTGTTTTTGATTCCGAGCGAGGAGTATATATATGTCTATACAACGTGTAACAGAAAGGTGTGGCCAAAATGAAAAGATCCACAGTGTATCCGATCTAGATCTTGTATGCAGAGTTACTAAGACATGATTATTAACTTAAAGGAGGACGGGCATTATTGCCTAGGAACCAATAACAACATGCGATATATCATTGGAAAGGATTTTTTATGTACTTTAATTATTGTTATGGCGGGAAGTACCAAATCACTGTGTGGCAAAAGTTATGGCACAATAAAGCAGACTTAAACAAAATTTTTTTTTTCAGAATTTCACTATAAAATGGTTTAACAAGCATTACGTCATTTTAAGTAGGTACTAAAACTCAAGTACATAGTCTGTGCAGACAAATACTAGTCGAATAAGCTTTATCAATATTAGTGTAAAATTACAAAATAATACATTATAGAAAACTTAAACCGATAAGTATTAATCGATCGTCAATAGATCGATTGAAGTTAATTAGTCAGCCATATTGAATAGAACTGTCACTTGTAAAAAAAAGTGGGTATGCATGTTTTGCTAATGGTAATAAATAAATAATACTTTGGCTTTGTTTATCGAACTGTGATTTTTGCTATGTGTTATCGACCTTTGGCTTTTTTTTATCGGATTCTGTGATTTTTGCTATATGTTATACTAGTAGCTAATGTTGTTTTACAAAAAAAATCAAGAAATTGATGATAAACATAAAAATAAACACCTAATATTTTTAAGGAAGAGTTTGGCTTTATTGCGTCTTAACTTTTTTTACACAGCAGCTTGAGACTTCCCACCATAACAGTAATTAAAGTACATTAAAAAATCTTTCCAATGATATATCGCATGTTGTTATTGGTTCCTAGGTATGCTTCCATATATTTTTGCCCGTCCTCCTTTGTTATGCAATTTTCAATTAAACATTTCTATTGTGACGTCACATCAAAGTAAACAAGTCTCAGCCCTAGTGGTTTAGTAACCTCTGTGTACCTACATGCTGCTTGCTTATGCGCGCCTGACGCGCATGACTTAATTAATATAAATATTTTATTAACCATTGCATGACAGATTAAAGTTAATAATTATGTCTTAATAACAACACATACAAGTTCTAGGTGCGATACACTTTGGATCTTTTCATTTTGACCATACCTTTCTGTGACACGATGTATAATTGATTCGGTTGGTGGTAGGGTTTGCATTATTCTACCTGGCTGGCTTCAACCATCTATCTAAGTTTGTTGCTATTGGTAGTAGCATGGTTAAAAACCTATGGATAAAATAGCCAATTTCTCAGTAGTTGAGGATACCGAGCTAAAGGTTGAAAGAGAAAATTTATGTCCGGACGCAAAAGCGCCACCCATTTTTAGGGAATGTGCCGCCATTGTCAACAAATTACGCTGGGCTTTTAGGGATCGCCGCGAGTTTCAAACTGCCTAATTGCCCCTTTCAACACTAAAATTATGAATTTACTGGATATTTATTTAAACTACCGGGCGAGTATATTTTGTTCTGCTATTTACCATAACGGGACTAATTTCCAACCAAAATGTATGTTTAAGGGAAGGCCTATCTCATTGACTGACTGTAGAACGATCAACTTAGCCCAAACTGCTGATTTTTTTAGACTGGTCCTCTTTCTGACTTAGAGGAAACACGGCTTTTTCCGAACACCACTCGGGATCACGGGAGGAGGCAGTCTCGGGTTGTCCCTAATTTAACCTATATTTTCATTCAAATGGTACTGTCATGTTTACCTTTTGCTCCGAAAAGTTATTTCTATAGGTATATCCTCTTAAATCAATCATACCAACAAAACATATTATTTATTATTTATCTGTCAATCCTTCCGGGTAAGGTGATATTAGCGGAATTATGTTCGGCAGACACTTAACATGTCATAGTAAAAGAATTAAAAGAACATTACTCTAAGATTATTTCATTACTACTCAAATATTATAAAAGCGGCCTTATTTATATATACCTGAAATACTCGGGAATGTAAATGCGTAATTCAATTTTATTGGAGCAGAACACGTATTCACCCTTCACAACACTGCCCAAAAAGGTCGAGGGCCGTTTAAAAATAAACGAAGCCTGGCGCATCCTCCAGGGACACACATCATTCATATTTTACTAACACGGTGAGCGTGCCACTCCAACTACCTGTAATACACTGCAGTAGGCCCATACTTACTACCAGGCATACTACAAGATTTAATTAAAAAAAAGTGACTAAAACAATACCTTTTAAAATGTTTATATAATTTTTAACGCAAATTTTGTTGCAAACAAATTACAAAAACACAAATGTTAAAAAAAAATTCCACGAGCAGGATTTGAACCGGCACCCTTCTGACATACCGGGTCAGTTGCTCTCCCAATTGAGCTATCGTGGTTCTAACCAGCCCGCCGAAATTATTCAACACTATTTACTTTTTACTTTGAAAGCCAAAGGCGCCCATTCAATGTCAACAACTACCGTCATTATCATCTAATCATAATATTTTGTTATACCTTTTGTAATGAATGTGCTACTGTTATTGTTTTAAATGTTTATTGATTGTGGGCGTGTGTTGAAATTAAACTAATCTTTATTCAAGTTAACATATTAGATGAGCGCTTAATTTTAAATCGTCTCAAAATATTTTACCTACCATCCATTCAGGACGTCTTTTAGCTGTCATGTGCAGAAGAACGGGCGCAAGAAACTGAACAGCTTTATATAGAAGTTGTTGTACGAAATATAAATGTTTATCTGTTTTTATATCTATCTCTAACTACCTGTAATGTCCTGCAGAAGGCACTACGTTATACTCCGTCCTTTAATGTAAATATATTTAGCAATGACGACCCATTCTGCTTCACTGTAATTGTTTGTTTATCGATAGTATTTAGGTGTAATAGAGCACCAAGTAAAACTTAAAAAAAAAACAAACGGCACTTGCCCTTCGTCTCACCTGATGTGATGATAAGGCCGAAGGTGGAAGCGCACTTCACTCGGAATCCTCAACGACTGAAGCACTGGCTATCTTATCTCTAGCTGCTGGGACACAACAATGCTACAAACATCAATGTTATGGCGACATATTTAGATAAGATGGTGGGTGCTAGCCAGGCGGGCTAACAAGCCCTACCACCAACCAAACCGAGTACACATACATGCACCCCCCGCTGGGAATCTAACCCGGGACCTGAACCTGACCTAATCGAATGGATAAGGATAGTAAACAAAACTCACACTAGGAACCCTGAACAATGCTTGGGAAGAAACCGTTGGGGTGGAACCTAAAATGATCTTAAATTTAATACAATTATTAAAGTACTACGGATATCCTTTGCGTATGATATCCGCGTGCGTTGATATCCGTTGCGATATTGCGTAAAAAACCATATGGTTATTTACGCAACAACGGGAAGTCAGTATGTCATGATAAAGCAGATGGTAGATTCAAACGTTCTCATCATTCAGTAAGATTAATCTATGTTATCTCAATTTCTGTGCAAATACTGTTATGGGAAAATTAAATATAATTTATCACTTCTCATTATCATAATTATATTGAGGAGCTGGATGGCGCAGTGGTTAACGCGCCCGGTCTGCGAATGCTGAGGTTAGGCAACTTTCGCAGAGGCCGGTCATTGGATGGGTGACCATATGTTTCATATCGAGCTGCTCCGTGCTTCGGAAGGCACGTAAAGCCGTTGGTCCCGGCTGCATTAGCAGTCGTTAACAACCGCCATTCCGCACTGGGCCCGCGCGGTGGTTTATTGCCCGTTCCACCTATACATCCAAAGGGAAGGCTCGTGCCACAGCAGTGGGAAAATAAAATTAGCTGATGATGATGATGATGATGATGATGATGATGATGATAATTAACAAAGAAAATATTATTCATCTTAAACTTGTAAGTAAGACAAATTACTTTGACACTGGCTAAATGTGTTGACCGCGTGAAGCCATTAACTATGAAAAAAAAGCTAAGAGTAAAGAGCGTGCGCTTGAAAATGGTTGCGCTTCGAGGAATACCTCGCCTGCTTTAGTTTGAAAAGTTTTTTTAAATTTTTTTATTTTTTGTAACTATTACTACAATCTAATTTTAAGTTACAAAACACCATTAACTCTGCTTTTATCAGACCGATACTGGCTCTGTTGCGCTCATATTTCCACTTTGTGTTCATTACAGAAAACTAGTAAAAATATAGTAGTTTCGCCTACTATAATATACTTTTAAAATAATAGTAGTTAGACGCCTAAAATAGTAGGATTATATCTTAGGGTTGGCAACCCAAGGTGTTTCTGTTTAGTATGTATTTTTCAACATTCGATCACACGAAAACCAGAACTTGAATGGCAACGTTTTAAATCTCCTCTTTTGTTACTACAGGAGGTGCTGCTTCAATGCCATACAAACTCTCGGTTCGTTAGAAAGAAAACATATTTATTTAGGACAAAACACATTAGTACAATTAGGTATATAATGCAATTATGCATACAAAGAAAAAAAAAATGTTTTTAGTTACAAGATAAAAACTTTTTTTTGTATGCATAATTGCATATAGGTATACCTAATTGTACTAATGTGTTTGTTCCTAAATAAAGTAGGTTAATACTTTGAGAGCATATAACAAGTTCACGTCTACCGTCTTATTGCTTAGCATAATCCAAAAGTTTCCGTCTAAGAAGCCTTCCGTGAACAGAGCACCCGGCGACAAACAAAAGAGGGATTTAGAGTTCATTACAGATGATAAGAACTTAGGAGTTCGTTTCAGTCTGCTGTAACTACAGTTGTATAGTTTGTTAACAAACTTTAAGAAGACAATCTAATATTACTTAGACATGTTATAAGCAGATAGGTATTCTGCAAACGAATAAGTAATGAAGGAAACTAGAACACCAAACGATATTTGATTTCTATTTCAGACCTCTGTTTACTTGTCCTAAGTAAAGAGATTAACTGAGAGTGTAGTATTATATAGTACCTAAATGTTTTTATTTCAACGAATCGCTTACAACCTTGTTATTATACACTTTTTTAGATACAAATTAAGTTGTAGATGGTAAATATTATGCTTGCTGTTTTTAGATTTGTACGTTACAATGTCATGTTTAAGTACCTTGTGTTTTAGAATAAACACATACCTAAGTATATTAAAATAATGAAAAAATATATAACAGTAAAAATAGAAAATAGACCGTTAGGTGCGTTGCGTAAGTTGTTGTTGTAGTAAGTAAGTAAGTAAACAGCCTATAATTGTCCCACTGCTGGGCAAAGGCCTCCATCATTGAAATCAAGTCATCGCTACAATTAATGGGTAATGGCTTAATCACCACGCTTGCCAAATGCGGGTTGGTGACCACAAACCCGGGCTATGCATCGAAAAATCCGAAATACATTTTGCCCGACCTGGGAATTGAACCCGGGATCTTCGGGTCGGGCCGAGCGCTCTGCCACTCGGCCACCGAGGCGTGCGTTGTAGGCTACCAACAAAAGGAAAAATTAAACTTAATTCCCTGAGTTGAGAGAGAGCGGTTATTAAATAATTATTTAACGGATCTACCAAAATTGATGCAGACGTTTGGGCACATTGCTAAAAGGTATAAAATGTTAATTTCCTTGGTAATACGGTTATATAATATATGCAAGCACTCTACACGAACGCAATATGGTGACAGAGAGGTTTTAAATGTGCGCAATGGGACGCAGTTATACTCACACTGGGAATAATGTTCTTTTTATGGTATGTACTTAGGTAGCAAACGAGAAAGCGGTTACCTCTGCCCATAGACGCTTGCAACGCCAGGGTTGCCGACCACGTGCAATCTTTTTACTAGTTTTTTTTGATAAATAAACCATCCCATCGAACTCACATCTCTTCAACAAAAAAATCTATTACTTATATACTTGTTTGGTGATGAAACAGGTGATTAATCAGATTTTTACGTCTATTTGTGCTAGTAAAATAATTTGTATTATTTCTTACTATTTACAAAACGCTAAAGATTGTGTTAAAGACGATATGTCGCAGTATATTCGTATGTCTTTTTTGATATAGTGTAGGTATATCCTAAGATAGTTGTACGAAAGTGTAGCTTACTAGTGTCACTAGGGATATAAATGTCACAAGGTCCAATTCTAGTTTTATTAAACACATATATACTTATTATTCGATTAGATATATCACTAGGGATATAACTAAATAAGTATAAAAATATCTTACTACGATAGAATATAGCTAATTGATATTTCGAAATCAAATATATGTAGACAAAGATGCTCGCTTAGCATAAAAGCTTACTATTTTAATAAAGGCTTCTTATTTATGCCATTTCAATGGCTATGTTAATTCTTAGCTGTCAATGTCTATAATAAAGGGTGTTTACTACGCTTTTATTTTTGGAGTGAAGCTATCGATTTGTCTGGCTTGACCTCCGCACGGACTATGGGCAAATGAGGTAATAATTTTTGCAAACCCCAATCAGCTTAAGCAGGAAAAGATTTAGTACCTACGTAGAATTATTTTAGTCTTTTAGTAATTGGATTGTACCTACTTAAGATCCGAATATTAGATAATTATGAATAGAGGTTTCATTGATAGCTGTATTTTAACAACATTAAAACAACATCAGGCAGCTTTTAATGACGAAAATAATTAAAATGGTACTGGTAATAATTAAAATCCTGTAGACACGCCGCCGATAAACCTCACAGACTATGGCTATTTTTTTTCTTATGCGCGAAATCAATTTATTCTGTTGTCAGCATCAACCTTATAAAAGGCATTCAAAACTTACTCTAATGAGCTTCAACTTGGTAGCCAGCTGGTTTTTAATTTATAAATACGCTTTGCTGCGATATTTGTATTTAATAAAAAAATAGTTTTACATTCATTGTAATTACCCTACAATGCTATGTTTATATCTCAACTGAAAATTAGCCTGCCTCAGGTAGGATAGCGGAGAGGACCGTCGTCTTTTTTCAAATGTAATTTTCAATATTATTTTTATTATTTAAGTAGTGGCAAAATAACTCTCGTCTATGGCGGTTAATATTATTATTATTAGCCCTCACTGCCCCACTGCTGGACTCGTGGTGGCTATGTGGTTACCTGTAGAGGTGGGATTTGTTCGTTTGTCTGGTTGAGGTCTGACCAGGCTTCCATCTCGTGCGCAGCGAGCGGGTCCGAGTAGTGGTCTTGGTGGGGCCCGAAGCGAAAGGATTGGCGGGGCACGTAAGTTGTCCATAGTTGGTTGTTCTGCTCGGTGGTTTTCATTGAGTAGGCTTCCAACATCTCCGGCATTAGTCTGGAGAACTAGTAAAGGCCGCCCGCTAGATGCAATGCCTCCGGTTAAGCCAGCCGCTATTAGGTAGTGGACTATACGTGTCCACGGGGCAACTCAACACAAGAAACAAAAAAAAAAAACAACTTAAGAGTTCCGGCTGAAGAATGCGCTTCGGCGCGTCCTGATCTGGCGTTATGACCTGACGCAGATGGTCTCTTGTAAGTACATGCGCATCAAGGATGTCTGACTCCTAACTTTATAATCTAACGGTTGGTGGGTGGTGTCAGTATAAACTTTAAAGTTATGTGTAGCGGGGTTGTCCCACTGCTGGGCAAAGGCCTCCCTCCATAAGATTTTCCCTCAATTTTCAATAAGATTTCAGAAAAAAATACGAGGCACTCACACATTAAAAATAAAAATACACATACAAGAAACAACACTAGTAACAAAAAAATATAAAAACAAAACAGCGGACAAGCAAACAAAAGATGCGTACACGGGTCCCATTTCAGCATTATTAAAAATAGTGTTGCATGTAAAACGTTCGATTTTAAAGCAGATAAGTAATTGAATTCCATAACTACTCCACCGTTTCCAGTTTACTTCACAGGTTAAGGCGTGTTCCAAATACTCGTATGTCGATTCTCGCGTGCCTATTCAAGCTATGCTGCTGTCTTTCGCCTTTCAAACGGTAATACAATTTGAATAATCCGTCACTCACGCAGAAATATACGGGGACGATTTTTACCGCGAAGTTAGTTACATATTTAGGTCGCTGTTAATCCATTACTGCGTAGGCACCTAATATCTAAGAGTAATTACATTCTAGAAGCCATATTTACTTAGTGACCTATTTGAATATGTTGAATTATAATTTATAAAATTGTTATTTGGCATTCACGATACATTGACTGAAAAAGCGATTAAAAACGACGACTTGCTTCAACTACAAATCATCGTGGTTTTCTAATGTAATGTACATTATTAAGAAATGAAATGTAACGTTTCTATAGGTGGTAATACACTTTTAAAAAACTCAAATCAAACTCAAAGGTCATTTTGAAGAGCTGGGCGCCCAGATTGCTTAAGGTCATGTTCAATGTTAGTCTTGAAGCTTTCTGTTTTTTTTTTCAGTGTAAAAGCATGGGCAAGGTCTTTGGGCCAAGAGTTGTGGGGCCTCAGCGAAGCTCTGACCAAGTCGGAGCAGATTCGAATTGTAAGCATTTGTTAAACGATAACTAATACTAATTATATAAAGAATACCTTAAAAAGTAAATAATCCTATAAGATTAAAGGAAGAAGTCTGCCGCATTGCTTTCAACGTTTAATTAATTGATTACAGAAATATAAAAAGATGAACGCAAGTGTGAAGAAGAAAGATGGAAATCAAATATTGGATTCGTCGCTTCGTTCCGTCAGCACAATGTTAACTCGCAAAATCAAAGCAGTCAAGGTAATCTCTTGTTACGTATGTCCATACTAGCGGCCGCTCGCGGTTTCACCCGCGTGGTTCCCGTTCCCGTGGGAATATCGGAATAAAAAGTCCTATGTTACAAATACAAGATGTTTTCGTAATATTTGAACATTCCTGAAACACCGTGATAATATGCAAAACCATACCTATTATCCACACAAGACCTAAAATTTATTTTTAACATTATTTTTTTTTAGTCCTGACATGTTTGGACTTCTGTTTATTTTGGACCATGAGGTTGACGACCAAGTACCATGTATTAGCTGGATATTGCTGGACCTAGGGTTGTCACTTTTCAATTTTCCTTTGTATCTAACAACCTCAATTTTCCGGCGCTCTATTTACGGGACCTTATCTGCCATATTAGTGATTATACGGGATTGCCAAACATTCTGAATTACATCTACATACAGGATAATATTTTACCAGTGCGCAAATTTTCTGGAGCGACTCAGAATCGGTAATTAAACAACTTTCTCATAGTAACATGGGTCGAAAATATGTCAAAAATTTTTGGACTTCCCATACTTTAGCGAACACTTGATTAACCTGATTTGTATGAAGAGTCTAAAAATTTTTGACATATTTGATATGAGAAAGTTGTTTGAGAAACTACCGATTCTGAGTCGCTCCAGAAAATTTGCGCACTTTAAAAAAATATATCCTGTATATCGTTTGATTTCAGTGCATCCATGCTACAGCTCAGAAATTGGCCGAAGAGTTCAACTACACAATAAGTCCGGAGGAGTATGAAAATTTCCAATACTGCTCTGCCAAGTATTCGCGATTTCAGTACGAGGTATTTGTATTTTAAGATAATTCTGTCCGTGTTTTTTAAGATAATTTGTGAGGACTTTTGCTTCTACACCGTCGTTTAACGTCATTAATCATGTTACAAGGCCGACGAAATGTTTTAAAATCAAAGAGATCCATCATCCTATTGAAGGATAGAAGCCTCATTAGTTATCCAGTCACCTATTTATTACCTCTAAAAACTAATTTAAAAATAATAATATAAATCGTTAAAATAATCAAACATTTTATACAGACTTATGTCTCTACTTTACCTCTAGCCATGGTAACACCTTCAGTTTCTGGGAAAGTACCTTACATTTGTACCTTAAATCTTAACACATGTTATAACACTCAAGTGTAACTCAGAGGTGTAACTCAGAACATGTAGACAGGCAGACAAAAATGTTAGAAACAAAATGTTTTGATCACTGTAGCAATAAATAATATTTTGTTTTGACTAAAGACAAATATGGAGTACATACATACCCCAGTGTTGCAATTTCTTGTCTAATAACATGTAATAGGTACTAGTCAAATTAAAATCACGCTGCTTCATTTATTATCCTGTCCTCTTATTTTTAAATCTTTTTAAATGCGCAACATTCAATTCCATCTCTTAATATCAACTCATACATGTTTTATCTTTAGCTTTAGGAAGACACAAGGTATATTATCAGATTATAACGTAAAGTAATTTTAGTAATTTCTATAACAGCGTGTGTAGCCGGCGAAGCGCTGGAGCCAAACTTAATTAATTAATGGTGTGCCTAGCCAAAACTGGTTCGGACATAAATGTCTAGACTGTGACATATCAAAAGTTGTTTTTATAATATTTATGTTTGAATTGAATGCAAGCAAATTATTTAAGTACTTTATTTATATTGTCATTGTAAGCTTTTCTTCTTTTTATCTCTTCATCTTTCAGAATGTTTCGATAAAGGCATGCGGAAGTATTATAAATTTTAATATTTATTAAGAATTTATCTAAGTTTATTTTATAATTGTTGTTTAATCCTGACGTTTAGACCCCATTATTATTTCTGTGTGTAGTATTCGCGTAAACTTTAAAAAATGGTGAACCTAGCACGAATTATCAATTTCGTTTCGAAACCGTGAAATATACTGGCCTGCAAAAATAAGTAGGTACTACACTTTTAATATTTATTTATTTTCTAAACTATAGAAGTTAGAGATTTTTAAATAAAAACGTTTTGCAGCAATTTTTACCAGCTTTATTTAAAACTAAAGTACATTATACATTAGTAACATTTTCCTTTTTGTTTCGAAAGTATATCTTGTGTACTTAAAAAGTTATTGCAATTTTAAAAGTGTGATACTTAATTTTGCAGGCCAGTGTAGTTATATGGCTCATGCGAAAACTCAGTAAATGGAATTAATAATTGACAGAAGTCTTTTCATAGAATTTATGTCATTATCACGATTTCACGTTCACATAACGTAACGACTTCGATAAAAAGTTCGTTTGGTATATTTGGTATTCTTGTTATAGTGTTATGTTTTTCTGACTTAAGGATGAGGCGGACGCTCAAGACGAAGACGATTACACCAACATACCGAAGTTTGCGCAGAACAACACGCATTACATGGAGGTGCAGCTTGAGAGAGACACACATTTTTATGACATTAACGTCAACACTAACCTGAGTTGTGTGCACGTACCTACAAATATTTACTACAAAGGTATCTATCTATGTTTTTATAAGTTTAAAAAAAAATTCTTATAGGCAAATGTTTGACCGTAATCTCATCTGAGCATACTTGTCTAGAACATTTTTAATCACAGTTTAAGATTTCCACACTTATTTCTTTAAAAAAATGTGCTATTATCAAAGCTTGAGTTGTGAAAATTATAAAATTTTAAAATGTAATTATTTGTATTTATTATTTTTCAGAGCAAGAAGCACTAAACTCTATTTTATGGTCCAAAGGACTCAATGAAATATTTATAAAAAACTACAAATCCGATCCTTCCCTGGCGTGGCAATACTTCGGGAGCTCGCGCGGCATACTGCGGTTCTACCCGGGCATGCCCTGGAACAACAGGAAAGTCGTCGACACGTACGACTGCAGGGTGCGCTCCTGGTACATCGAGGCAGCTACGTGCTCCAAAGATGTCATAATCTTGTTCGATGTGTCAGGATCCATGACCGGTTTTAAAAACTACGTTGCCAGAAGGACTCTGCGCTCCCTGCTAGATACGCTGTCAAACAACGATTACGTGAACGTGTATACTTTTAAGAATGAAACGCATGAGGTTGTGAAGTGTTTCGTTGGACTAGTGCAGGCCACTCCGGAGAATCTGAAGACTATAACAGACATGTTGGAGCCGACGGACAACGGCAAGAAGCACGAGGTGCCGTTGGATGGCAACGCTAACTTGACTGAGGCCTACATTAAAGCTTTTACCACGCTGAAGGCGGTAAGTTTACGCCGATAGTTTATTGGATTTGTTTGAAGCTATATAGCGTCGCTGTTTTAGCTTTTGAGAGTGTTTTCGAAAAGCGAAAAAATCACCGTAGTTATAAATTAATTGGGTTTTCTGAAGTTTGTTAGCCAGTTAGTTTAAAAGCTTTTTTTACGTACACTTTCAAAAAGAATTAATTCTGACTGGTTTGCTTGGACGAAAAGAGTCGAACACTGTTCGAGGAGCAGTTAGGTGTTAGTAAAGTAAAACGAAAATATTTTATATTTCTTGCACGTCGCAGGCAATTCTGTATTCATTAAACGTTGATGAATCTAATAAATAAATAAATACAATAAATTTATTTTATTTTAAATATACAAACAGCTGTTAACGTCAATTAGGTACACTTACCTTTTCGTTTCTTACTTACAAGTTAGACTCGCAAAATGTGACAACTGTAGTAAATACCATGTGCTTAGTTATTAAATTATAGAAAGCATATATAGGTATTAACTACACAGGCATATACTTTTACATATACATAACAAATTAAATATATTAAATAAAAATAAAAAGTCATCAACACAAATAAACTTCTAAGGGCATAACAGGATATATGTTGCTCAATTAACGTTTTTATCATTTGTTCCTTTCCTTTACTATGTTTAAGAGGCGAACCAACTGCAGCGTCAGCAGCACACAAGGCTGCAACCAACTGGTGATGGTGATCACCGACTACGTCCCCGGGAACCTGACGGAGGTGTTCGACGAGTACAACCGGGAGACGGCCGGCAACGAGACCTACACGCCGGTCAGGGTGTTCACCTACCTCATCGGCAAGGAGGTTACCAACGTGCGGGAGATACAATGGATGGCCTGCCTTAATAGAGGTAAATATGTTATCTAAATATGTCGCCACAACATCTATGTTTATAACATTGTCCCGGCAGCTAGAAATAAGATAGCCAGTGCCTCAGTAGTTGAGGATCCCGGGTGAGGATGTGCTCCCATCATTGACCCTATCATCACTTATCATCAGGTGAGATCAAGGCACTGTGCTTAGCCTTCTGTTTTACTATAACATTTTGTTTAACTTATTCTACGCGATTTTTAATTATTATTTTATTGCCAACGGGTAAGCATTAGATATTCTTCGAACCTGATCCTAATGGTGTCAAGGCCGAAGCGCACTTCACCCGGAATCGTCAACTACTGAAGCATTGCTTATGCTAGCCAGGCGGACAAATAAGCCCTATCACCATCCAAACTGAGTACAAAAACATGTACCCACCGGTTGGAATCGAACCCGGGACCTTAGGATATGGGACCGGTGGTCTTAACCACTAGACCACAGAGGTGGTTAAAATTTGAAAGTTTTCATAGTAGAATTTAAATCGCATAAATTCAGTTGAGTAACCGTTATTTTCGAATTATTTCTACTAACTGTCTAGATCTCTGTATATCACTAGCAAAGCTTACAGTTGGGCAAGCACTGTCTGAGCATTCAATAACTCTTAAGGTGCTTTTTTTCTAATTTTGTCTATGTTTTGTTAATAGAACTGACCTTATAATATTAAAATTTTGTATAGTGCGTGTCTTAACGTTATTATTATACAGGTAATTTAATTAGAAACTAAGCAGATTCTTAATATCTAAAATATGTGCTAAGTATATATCAGCTTTACAGTAACAATATTTGGCTCTGCAGTGGTAACTTTTTAAGTGACCACAGATTAAATATCTCAAAGTAGATCTATCAATGTGACTGATTGATAAGATTGGAACTTCTATCTTTTTTCCATCGAATGTCGTCAGGTTCGAGTCGATGAGCACGATTTCATTCGAATGACAAATGGGTTTTATCGGAATAAACTTTTTGTTCGAGAGCTTACCGCCTCAGTGAACGAGCGATGTTCATTGATTTGTTTTCGCGTGAGGCGATGAAAGCTCGGCTCAATGGCAGGAAATGGGGGGAACATAATTTTATTGTTTTTCGAAACTTTCTCATAAGTATTAATTAGGCCAATATCACTGTAGTTAATTTATAAAAATACTTGGAAGTTTTGTAAACTTTAAATAAATGTAGCAATGCATGACTGATGACTGATGACTGATGACATGAATTTAGAATATGCTTTGTGGGGAGAAATAAAATTTTTGTATTTGTATTAGTATGACACTTGATGAGCAAGCATTACAAAATTAAGTTCCGACAGACTTAGTTCAGTTCAAGTCAACAGTTCTTGTTTATGAAAAGGTTTCTTGTTAAGGTGCTCGATGGCGCAGTGGTTAACGCGCCCGGTCTGCGAGTGCTGAGTTTAAGAAACTTTCGCAAAGGCCTGTCATCGGATGGGTGCCCAAAAATTTATCATCTCGAGCTCCTCCGTTCTTCGGAAGGCACGTAAAGCCGTTGGTCCCGGCTGAATTAGCAGTCGTTAACAATCACCAATCCGCACTGGGCCCGCGTGGTGGTTTATGGCCCGTTCTCCTTATCCATCCATAGGGAAGGCTTGTGCCTCAACAGTGGGAAAAAAAAGAGCTGATGATGATGATGATGATGAGACTTCTTGTTTTGGAGAAAGTCTGCTGATGGTCTTAGGTCGCCGTTTTAGCGTCACCGGACTTGCCAAATTTATGTGTTAGGATAGTCGCCATGTTGTTCGATAATGGACAGAATCCTGCCTAAACGCTAGTTTACAGCCACCTATGTATTAAGTGTTGTGCCCTTGAACCAACGTTCAAGAATTCAAATTGTGAAGTAGAGGTAGTCACTAAAAAACGTTCAGAATAATTTAAGTTCTGAGTGAACATATTAAGTATTTTTTAATTTAATAATTTGGAGTGCAGATTCACCCTCTTCGCCTCACCGTGATAGCCAGCTTGTCTTTTAACCGGCAGCTGATCGCTAGGACTGAAGATTGTGACGCCCGGTAATATTCACCCAACTCCTATCTCTACCTCTTTCGGAAACTGTTGTCTGATCTACCTCTTTGTTGAACTGTCAGGGTACTTCGTGCACATCCACTCAGTGGAGGAGGTGCAGCAGCAGGTGTTGAAGTACATCAACGTGATCGCCCGCCCCATGATCCTGGCTAAAGAGGACCCCCCGCCGACCTGGACGCACGCCAACATTGATTACACGGTAAAGTTATGGAATATTTATAAATTAAGTAGCAAGACCAGCAATTTATCAGCTCGAGCTCCTCCGTGCTTCGGAAAGCACGTAAAGCCGTTGGTACCTACTGCATCAGCAGTCGTTATCAACCACCAATCCGCACTGAGCACGCGTGGTGGTTTATAGCACAGAATAACTTTATGGCCCGTTCTTCCTGGTGGTGTTTTCATCCATAGGGACGGTTCGTGCCCCAGCAGTGAGGACATGAAATGAGTAGTAGGGCTTGTTCTAAGTCCGTCTAGCTAGCTACCATAAAATATTAGGTCCTTACCTATGAAATTGACGTTTTGTATGAAGATTTTTTATAAAATTTTATTTTTTATACTAACGTTTTTTTAAATTTTCTTAGCATCTATTTATGTTAACACTATAATAAATTGTGGAGTAGTGAGTTTGTTTCACTAGCTTAATATAGCAGACATTAAAAAGAAAAAAATCGAGTCCCTTCAAAGCTACAATGAAACAAAAAGACAATTCCGCGAAGATAAAAAGAAGTCAATTTAAAAAAAAAATTGGCCGATAAACACAAAATTAATAATCATTGTTATAACTGAAGCCTAAGTAACATAGTCCTAATTAAAGGTGTATAATAATATTAAGAACCGGTATTGACTTTTAGACCTTTTAATAAGTGAGAAAAAAACGTCAATTTCAAAGGTAAGGATACCTAATAGATAGCTAAGCCAGTCGACATAACGAAAATATTAGAAGAATTCTTGTGATCCACAGTAGTTGAGGTTTACGGGCTTCCACCCACCGCCTAGCCTTATTGTTACTTGATGGGGCGAAGGCTCCATAAGAGCTTCCAAAAATCATCGAAACCATGGTTTTACAACTTAAAGCATTATATCAGAAAAAAGCTTCAAGGAGCTTGGGAAGGCATTCTTATATTATACCCTACGTGAAAAATAATATTATTATGTAGATTTAAAGTAGTTACCTATTTCAAAATTACGGCTACAGGGACACGAATTTGCCAAAATAATGCAAACTGCGGTGTTTTACTATGCATACACGTTATATAAGTTAGCGTCCGTTAGGTCAAGGTCTTGACTAAAACTTTCTCAAGCACCAATTCCCTAGAGTATTTTGCTAGTTGGGTAGTAACGTTACGAGACACCTCTAAACAGATTACAAAATTTAACTTAGTAAAATATTTAAAAAATAATAATTATTGAGTACTTATCACTAAGAAGTTTTCAAACCAACTTACGAAAAGAAAATACAATTTGAATAAGTTAAGTTTACCCACTCTCACTTTGTACCTACTTGTTGACATTGAGTAAGGCTTTAGCTTACAAAGCAGGAGTAGATAACATAGTTGGTAGTGCACCTGACCCGGTAAGTGGGGTGCGGCTTCGAACCCGATCGTGGCTATTTTTTCATCACTCTTTTAAACTGTTTTGTATCCGCAACAAAATTTGTGAAATCTATTTATTATATACTACTACATAAATCTGTAGGCACTGTCTGTAAATGCAATTTTTTTGACAAATTTTGGGATAAATATTCGTTTTATGACTCACTGACACCAATTCTACGGTTTTTGAAATTTTTGTCTCTCTGTCTGTCTGTATGTCCTCTTATAACTCAAGAACGGCTTGACCGATCTTGATGAAAATTTATATGTAGTAAGAACATAAGATTGCGCAAATGATAGGCTATAAAAAAATTTCAGCGAAGCGGGCGGGTAACGGCTTTTGAAGAAAATTTGTATGTAGAAAGAACATGAGATTGTGGAAATGATTATTTAATCCTTTATTGCACTTAGAAAACACACATTAAAATAGACGTTATACAAGACATATACAAAGGTGAGCTTATCTCTAGAAGAGATCTCTTTCAGCCAACCCTAGCTGTGGTGTGGAACGAGAATTTGCAGGACTATTCTATGAACTAATTACCGATACATATACATACTTAAACTATATAACCATAATGCATATACATACATACACATACACAATATACATATAATAATTTAAATGTATAATTTGATATGCCGTTACTGATTACCAGTGTTGGAAAGGTATAGTGATCTTTCAACTTATGTTTAAATGATTCCACCGATGGACTCTCACGAATGTCGGCAGGTGTTGCAGGGCTCCGTGGTTAAATAATAACACAACTGGTTAATGTATCGGAGTATAATTTCTGACTAGTTTTAATAACTAAAAATACAAGTATATATATTAATTTATAAACAAAGAAATTGGCGGGGGAGATTAGTTGACTGTAGAAAGTCACGAAACAGGAACTAATAAGTTTTGCTTAATTTACATAAAATGTCTCTATATTAAATCACATTATTAATTATCTCTATTAAATATCACGAACATTACGTACTATGAATATTGTGCTGACGGCACAGCAGGCAATTTATTCCACAATTTGGCTGCATGGACGGACATGATAGGCTATAAAAAAATTAAATTTTATTCACAAGTTTACGCTCAGCGAAGCGGCCGGGTGACGGCTCTTGATAAAAATTTGTACGTAGTAAGAACATGAGATTGTTCAAATGATAGGCTATATAATAATATGATGTTGTAAACCTAATAATTATTTTGATCAGCATTCATTGATTAATTATTTTCGCACTGCGAAGCGGGCGGGTGACGGCTATTATTATAATATAAACATAATAACAAAAGAAAATAATGTTTAAGTTTACGTAGGTCATGATGTTAGTACCTATTTCTGACTCAATGTTAAAGATCTTCATAAACTGGTTTAAATGCACACTAGCAGTACTTAGTTTTACTGCAAATAACGGCTTCGCAAACGCGTAAAATAGAACGAGTTGCTATTAAAAGGCCAATGTGGTAGGTTAATGAAATTGTCTATGTTTGTTGATGTTTTAGTCCAGATACGGCTTTGATTAGGGCTAAATGTTAGTCAAATACAACGTTGAAACTCGCGCCGTATAGGTCAGTACCATAGGTATACCTTCGGTGGCTAAGCGCTCGGTTGAAAACTGAAGGCTTCGATTCTTAGGTCGGCTAAAACGTGTTCGGGTGACGGTGCGGCGGCGTCGTCGTAGCCGCGCCGTCGCACGCGACTGTTTTAATATGGAACGCACTGCAAACGTGCGTTAGCCGTCTGACAACAAACGTCTAAATTGAAAGAGCCCTTACCCGCATATGGCAAACGATGGTGATTTTACCTTAATCTTATTTTATGATTACGTATGATATGATAATAATTACTTCGCAAATGTTAAGGAAAGTTTATTTAGAAACTGTAATAGAGCTTGTCATTGTATCGCACAACAAGGACGTCACTTCGAACATCTGCTTTGAATACAAAATTTTGTACTTCTTAACTAAGATACAAATATTATTCAATAAAAAGATAGTTTTATTACTTTGTTAGGTTAATAAACAGTTTCCTTTAATATCAGTACTAAGCTAAAATAACCTTTTAAATTCAAATTCAATTTCAAAATCATTTGTTCAGTTTAGGCTACAAGTAGCTCTTGTGAATTTCACTATGCCATCGGTTCGTAAGTCTACTCTGGGCGGGAGATCTTGTACTGAGAAGAACCGGCAAGAAACTTAGCAAGTGTCCAGCTCTTTTCTCCCTTACAGCGTCAAAAATATTGGAAATGCCCTATCATATCAGCACACTTTCCATTACAAATTCAATTAAAACTGTGGGTCGTCCGCAAAACTACGCGGTTATTCAACAGATTTTTTAGGAATTTCGAACCTATGACAGGATTTTTATTTTTTTGCACATTTACGGCTGGAGCTCTTCAAAATGAGACCATAACCGATTTTTTATGTGCAGCTATAGTCCCATAATCACTGGGACAAAAAAGGGGTTGTCGTACATTCGCCACAAATTTAGTTTGCCACGTTTTTGTAACTCCATACATTGAAAGTAAATTTGCCACAAGTCTTCATAGTACATCATTTTTGCATAAAGTACCGGTAGCAAGGAAAGTTCGTTTTGAGCGCTCAAAATGAAAAGTAGTTATTTTATTCTAAAATTATTGATGTTTATAGATAACCTACGAAAAAAATTTAAAACAAAGTAACCATAAATCTCTCTTTTTAAAAATTTATAAATAACGTTATCACTTTACTTAGTGATGAAAACTGCGCTTTTATTCCTGTAAGATACACATTCGGCTTGGACACTTAAACAGAAATGTGTTTTAGATGAAAACGAAAAACAAATAAAGCGTAATTAACCAAAATTAAAGCTTTTATTCCCCAGAGATACAATTTCGGCTTGAACACCTACATAGAAATGTGTTTTAAATGAAAAAAAAAATAAAAAAAATATTATTAGTGCACTAGATTCAATATTTCCAACATAAAGTACCAGGCTACCGTAACTATGCAGGAGATTGCTTATTAATATAAAAGAATAATATAGTCTTGTAAATACATATACATATAGCAAAGATTATAATAATATTCTTTTATATTAATAAGCAATCTCCTGCATAGTTATGGTAGCCTGGTACTTAATGTTAGAAATATTAAATCTAGTGCAACATGTAGGTATATAAAAGATTGTTTGTGACTGTGGTTCATACATACAAATTATTTATCTCCAGCAATTATTTTATACGCAACAGTACCTAAAAGTGTATCTAAGAGGACAAATTGGTAGGGTTTAAAAAAGTGTATCTTACAGGAATAAAAGCGCAGTTTTATTAAAAGTGTCTCTACGGGGAAAGTGTATCTCTGGGGAATAATTCGATTTTTCTGCTGTCTGTGTCGAAAATAAGAGTGTGGCGAATTTACACATACTTTTTTCTGTGGCAAACTAACTTTGTGGCAAATGTACAACAACCCCAAAAAAGGTAAGGAAACTAAAACCTTTCTACTAATCTCATACTAAACGTATGGGAGTGTTTAATGTCAAAATTTTGGAAACTTCTGGCACTTGGAGAGGCCTATGTCCAGCAGTGAACATGTAAGGGCTGATGATGATGATGATGATGAACCCGCATTTGGCAAGCATGGTGATTAAGCCAATACCCATTATTGTAGCGATGACATGATTTCAATGATGAAGGCTTTTGCTTTATTCACTTTACTTTATATTCTGGGCACCCGAAGTAGGTGCAGACGCGCTTTGAAGTCAGTTTTCAGTCAGAGATAGCGAGCGGCAATTAGCGAAGCCTTCTCTTTTAAAGGCGAGTGAATGCTGGGCTTTATCTATAACGTTGGGTTTCATGCCGCTTCCGCTTGTTATTTGCGATTATATACAGAAATTGTTTGTAGTAAAGATAGGCTGTAACTGTAGCTGGAAGTTGAAGAACTTCCCTGTAATAACCTTCATTAATCTTTAGAAATAAAAGACTTAGAGACAATTACAAAATGACAGACATATAGTAGGTTATATTTTTACAAAACAAACACGAATCACTATATTATTATACTATACTAGCCGTCACCCGCCCGTTTCGCTGTGCGAAAATAATGGATCAATTAAGCTAATCAAAAAATTATTAGGTTTACTAACATCATATACAGGGTCACTTTTTTACCACCGTCCAAACCCTCTGAGATGACTCCCGTGATACAAACGAACAACTCATACTATTGGACCAACTCCCTAACTCAAAAATAAAATTCAGCTGTTCCATACAAGACATCAATATTAATTCCCGTCACCTGCCCGCTTCGCTGAGCGTAAACTTGTGAATAAAATTTAATTTTTTTATAGCCTATCATTTGCTTGTGCAAATGAAAATTTTCATCAAGATCGGTCAAGCCGTTCTTGAGTTATAATAAGAGAACATACAGACAGACAGACAAAAATTTCAAAAATCGTAGAATTGGTGTCAGTGGGTCATAAAACGAATATTTATTCCAAAGTTTGTCAGAAAAATTGCATGTACAGACAGAGCCTACTATTTATAAGTGTACATTTTTAGCCTGAACTGAATAAATTATTTTTAAATTTTGAATTCTGCCTTTACAGTAAACGACAAAAAAATAAAAATAAAAATCCTTTTACACTAACGTCAATTAAACTAGTTGAATTTGTATCAAAGACATTACGTATACGTAAAGTTGTGAAAATACGTTTTAATTTAATTCCATTTGTGATGCTGCAAATGAATTCTAACACCATAAATTGGGGTACGTCCCGTCTGGACAACTTCCCGTTTCGTAACCCTAATATAATACCTAAACAAAACTAGCGTTTCGTAAACCTTAATATTCCATACATTTAGTCGCGTTTGGACAACTTTTCATATTACATACATTTAGTAGCGTTTGGGCAACCTATAATTGTACAGTCGTGGAGAAAAAGAAATCTAACACATCAATCAAAGTATGGAATATTTTAAATAAAAGCTGTATTGGCATCAGGTAAGATTTTACTATAGTATACTATATAATATTGTAACCATGTCTATGCTTGTAACTGATGAATGTTACTACGTATATGAATTTGTAAATTTCTCATGCATGGTTTTGGTATTTATCGGAAGGTAGGCAGAAGGTATTAAAAGTTTGTAAACTATAACAAGGTTCCGTGGAACTGACAAAAGTATTTTAAAAAACAAAAGTTACCACACGATAAAAGAGAAAAATATCCTTTTCTGAATAAAGGGGTAGTTGGACACAGCAAAGTGTTTTTATAAATGATATAAATGGCGTCACTTTGTTTGGCCATTGTGCCGAGTATTTCGTGTAATTGATACTTCCGGAGAATGGGGCCAAATGGCTTTATTTCCATTTGTGCGAGGCTTTCAACTAGTCTTGTGTGATATATACTGATTAATAACCTCATGTTTGTGTTTGGAAAGGAAAAAGTATTTCGTTCTTTGTAATACTTTTTAAATTTATTATGACGAGGATTACTGCAGAAACAAACACGTTCATGTAATGGAAAAAAAATCAACATTATTTGGAAAAGTGTTGAAAAATATTAAACGAGCGGGATTCAAACAGTTATTTTATTTATCTATTTATTAACATCACTTAAAATGTTGACTACCTACTAAAGGTACTAATGCTAAGGGTAGGTAGGCACTGTTTGAAGTATCAACGTATTTTAGCACCAATTTACTTACACCTTAAAGCCACTGACCTATTTTATGTTAAAGGCGTCGTTTAATTTTTCAGCGAACTTCATTGTGGGGCGTCAGCAGAGATGTTAAAAAGGTACGTATGTACCTCATGATTTTTAAGTTTATCGGGTGCATCCACACTGCAGTTAACATTTTTGATTTTATATTATTTTTATAATTATTTTTCATTGTGGTATATATTTTTCATAGTTTCTGTTTAAATAGTAATATTACAAAAAAAGATTTTATACTTTCGCGTTTCGTAGGAAAGTTAATTACAACCTATGAGGATTTATATAAAGAAGGTATCGAAAAATGTAAAAGAAAATAAGCACTTTTACTTTGTTGGGTAGAACCAACTTCGACATCATGAAATAAATCAGCCGTTTCATACAAGATTGTGAACTTTTTGACCATCGTTATGGAACAACTGATATCTTTTTCACTATGTCTAATTATATAGTTCGCAACATACCCATAATTATGAATTGTGGAGTTCATCTCCTTTATTGTAACTACCACCAATCCGCACTGGACCCACGTGGTGGTTTATGGCCCGTTCTTTCTGGTAGTGTTTTTATCCGTAGGGATGGCTCGTGACCCAGTAGTGAACTAGTGGGGACATTAAAGGAGCTTGTGATGATGATAATAATGATAAAATAAATAAAAGCCATAATACACAAGTTTTGTTATTGTTAAAACAGCCTGACGAAGACAAGCTGGTGACTTCGGTGGCCATCCCAGCGTTCGACCTCAAGTACAACAAGGACCACAACGACGCCATGCTGCTGGGCGTTGCCGGCACCGACGTGCCCATCGACAGCATCGCGAAGCTGGCGCAACCGCATCAGGTACCTACTAATGTTGGTGACGTCATTGGCACTAGACCACAGAGGCGGTTGTTGTTTAAGTGTGAGATTTTGCCTTAGGTCCGTCTGGGGTAGCCACTTTCCATCAGGTGGGTTTAAAAGACATTACAGCTACGCCGCGACTATTTGTGATGATAACTTCTAGGTACATGATCACCACTGTGTTTTAAATTCCTGTTTTTATTGATAAGGTTGGATGGGAAATAAATCTTGCTCTAGGCACCCTGTTCCACAAAATTTAGAAGGTGAATGTGTAAGCGCTCTTAAGTTTTAATAAAACTTCTATATCACTAAAAATACAATGTTGATCAGGCTGACTAATTGACTCAGTGGAGGCCAATTATTTACTTACTTAATTGTTTATTTGTTTGTCTATTTTCAGCTTGGCGTGAACGGATATTCCTTCATCGTGAGCAACAACGGATATTTACTTTTACATCCTCTGCTAATAACAACGGTGAGTAACCATTCAATGTACGAATCAACAATAAATGTTAAAATTATGTATATTGTACGCGTAGGTAGCCAAAAGAGAAGATGCTCTGACTGAATGCTTTAGTAGACTTTCTTTTCTTCAGCTTTCAAAATAGTTATTAACAATAATAAATCTGTGGACTTGGGTAAACTGGTATTTTCTGTAACTCTAAATAGCAAAGTTCAGGCTCGTATCCCTACTAGAATAATTATAGTGTGTGTGTGTGTGTACCTAATAGTATAATTTCCGAGTAAAGATTTGATTTCTTAATCAATCCATTATATACGTAGCTGTTTTCTCTAATTAAATAAAAAGGTCGAGTCTATTTCATCAGTTAACATAGTATAAAAGTTAGGACTAATTAAGCTAGGAAATAATCAACAGTACGGTAGAACGGACTTTTGAATCAAGTGTAACATTAAATGTTTATATAATTTTTAACGCAAATCCTGTTGCGAACATTGTTTTTCAACATTTGTGTTTAAGTGTAACATTGATCACAGCTCCCGTTCTCTAAAGTTGTCTTCCTCATTAAGTTCAACGGTATGATTCTGGAAGTAACCACACTAGAGACGCCTAGAGCGCTAGAGATAACCATTTTAGCATTTACTAAATTATTAAGGACCTACTATAAACTACGATCAATGTTACACTCGATTCAAAGTAACCCCATTTGACGGTAGATTTTTGATAACTAAGTATATCGTCTTCCACCAGATCAACAATGAGCTCCAATCCAACTACAACAGCGTAGACTTCGTAGAGGTTGAACAGGTGGACGACGGCAACGGCCCCCGCGTGCTCGGCGAGGAGATCCAGACCCTCAGGAAGAAGCTGGTGGCCGGCGATAACGGCAACATGAGCGACATTAAAGTGCTGTTCCACTATGACAACATGAGGTCAGTCCGATAATAACAGGAAAGAGTAAGAGATATAGTTGGAAGACAGAGAAACAGCTCTGTCTGTTAATATACCTGGCGGCAGTTTAAGCGTCCACCTTCGTGTTTTAGCTTATTCATTCATAAAATAATGTATAAAGTAGACGTATAGCTTACCTGTCGTTAGTTGTGATGAAATCTATTTGATAAAAGAACACTGATTCGAAATTAAAAAGCTGTTATCCTATGACAACATGAGGATATTAGTATGTTTACCTTTACACTTTAAAAGACATGAGCGAAGATATGTTTTTTCTAAACTTTTATGCTCAAGTTACTAACGTTTTTAGATTTGTTGTGCATGTGTGTGTGTGTGAGGGTGTGAGGGTGAGTGTGAGTATGTGTGTGTGTGTGTGTGTGTGTGTGTGTGTGTGTGTGTGTGTGTGTGTGTGTGTGTGTGTGTGTGTGTGTGTGTGTGTGTGTGTGTGTGTGTATGTGTGTGTGTGTGTGTGTGTGTGTGTGTGTGTGTGTGTGTGTGTGTGTGTGAGGGTGTGGGTGTGTTGGTATGTATTTACTTAAGATCTATGTATGTATTTACTTAGATAAGACGTTCAGCAAAAACCGTACGAATGGGTCGATAAGGTGCTACATTGTATTTACGTCTTTTCTTTTGTTTTCCTGGATCAAATGGATTTTTGTGTAAGTCAAGTATGAGTAGAAGAATTTACAGTTTTCTCACCGATAACAGCCCACAAAGCTTATACAAATCATTGGTCGAGTACCGGTAAGGCTTAAAGTACATTACTTTTATAAGTGATCTTAGAGTCCTCTCAAGATAAAGAAATTTAGTCTTTGTAGCACCACCCCAAACAGGAATGCAGTATGTTATGACTGATTGCGCCAACGTAATATAGATTTTATTAAGTAAATTACTTGGCATTACATAACGCAGTTTTTTAAAAATTCAAATGAGTTTTCTAATTCTGATCGAAATAAGTTCTAAATGTGAATGCCAAGATAATCTATAATCCATCTTTACTCCCAAATATTTTGTACAGTCAACTTTTTGAATAAGAGGACATACGCATTCCCGTTCTGGTCGACCATAACACCCATGAATCCTAAGACAAAAACCTTCATCTGGTTGTGACCTCTGATCAGGGGTGAAACATATAAAGTTAGTTTTTTCTATATTTAGTGTCAGGAGATTTGTGTTCAGCCAATCAGCAATTTTAGCCAAGCCAGTTTCAGCCATGGCCCGTACACCCTGCCAAGATTGACCAGAAAACACCACCGCTGTGTCATCCGCATAACAAAATATCTTCCCCCCACTGTTCTAAAGTTTACACAGTTGGTTTATGTAGACTAAAAACAGCGTCGGGCCCAACACAGATCCCTGCGGAACACCATAACTAACAATTTGTTCGTCGCTGATTACGTTATTAATTTTCATTAATTGTTTCCTTTCATGAAGGTAGTTTTCAAAGATGGCAAATGAAGTGCCTCTTATTCCTATACTCTCAAGCCTGCGCACAAGCACGGGGACAGAAACGGTGTCAAAAGCTTTCTTAAGGTCGAGGAATACAGTAAGACATTTTTCCCCTTTATCCACTTGGTCTACAATAAACTCTGTTAAATCCTTTATGGCATTTTGAGTTGATATACCTTTCCGAAAGCCATATTGTGTATCGGACAATATTTTATATTTTGTCAAGAAACTTATTAATCTATTATTTAAGAGCTTTTCTAAAATTTTGGATATACATGGTAATACCGATATGGGCCGATAATTATTGACCTCGCTTTTGTCCCCACCCTTGTGCACAGGAGTAACTATGGAGCGTTTCAAACAGGAGGGAAAGATACCAGTATTGAAACATAGATTTGCTAATTGAGTTATTAAAGGTACAACGAGATCTCTACACATCTTTAAAAAATTTGTCGGAATACCATCCCAACCAGGAGCCGCGTTAGAATCAAGGCTCATGAGTATGCTGTCCACTTCTTGGGGATCGGTTTCCAACAGAACAAAAGATTTTACATTTTGATTAATGGTTTCATTTAAATGTGAACATGGATAAGTAGGAGTAATATTTTCAGCTAAGGTCCTACCAATGCTACTAAAAAAGTGATTGATTAAGTTAGCCGAATCCTTAGGATCCGACGCAATATTTAGGAGACTAGTGTTAGAATTTTTTAAGGTTTTAAATTGAGTAATCTCATTTATACTTGACCAAAGTAGTTTTGTGTTTTTGCTTGAGTCTTCTATTTGTTTTTTATTATATTGTCGCTTTAGTTTTCTAATAAGATTTGTACAAAAATTTCGGTATCGCCTATATGTGATTTTTAAAACTTCATTAGATTGATTTGTTTTTAACCTAAGTTGCATTCTATTTCTAAGTCTTATACAATTTAAAGCACCGCTGGTTATCCAGGTTTTAAGAATGCGTTTGCTACTATGTATTAATTTAGTTTTAGTGTTTGATTGAAAAGCTGTCATCATAAGGCTAATTAAAAGATTAGCTAAAATGTTAGGACCAGTACAAGTGGCCAAATATGCAATATCTGAAGTTAATAAAGATTTATAAGCAGCTTCAAAATCGGTTATAGATTTAGTTTTGAAAGGTTTTGTAGATATTTTATTTGCATTTGTACTGTTAAACAGAACCATAGAATGGTCTGTTATGGTAGTATTTAAGACCGCTACAAGAGCAGAATTGTCTTGTTTTTCAAGTTTTAGCAAAACATGATCAAGGCAGCTATCCTGTCTTGTAGGTAAGCAATGGGCAGGTAAAAAGCCATGCAATGATAGAACATCTAGATACTTCCGACGATTGTTTAGTTCATGAGCTTTTTCTGTAGTTTTAGATATTAAATTAATGTTGATATCACCTATAATTAAAATATTTTTATGGGAAGCTATTGTTTCCAGATGGGCATTAATTGAATCAATAAAATCATCAGCATTAGGAATAGAAGGTGAGCGGTAAATACCTAAAATTGTCCAATTGGTACTAATAATTTGAATTCCAGACGCATGTGTTAATTTTAATTCCGTCACTTGTGCCTGTTGGTTGTTTTTGATGTAAGCAACAACTCCATCATTTTGATTTAATTGGCGTAAGGTATTATATGATGTAGAATTATTTAATATTGGAATTTGTTTGTTCGCATTAAGTCTACACTCCGTTAATATTAAAATATCGGCTTCAAAGGACAGTTCCGATAAGGTTAACTGTAGGTCGTCATGATTACTATATACACTTCTAATATTTTGCGTTAAGACGGTAAAATTTAAATCAGAGTCCCGTAAAATGTTTTTTAATTCCTCAATATTACACAATACCGATCTGGAAATTTCAGTATCATCCAATAACTCTAAATCATTTAAGTTACTATTCATTATAAAGTTCAATAATGGTTCGATAGTCATTTAAGCTAGTGTATAATATTATTGATAAATAACCCAAACAAATACTTATTAAGTCAAAGATATCAAGTTTGTATATATAATATTTTGAGATGAATATCTTGTTGTATATGTAAAATAGATGAATTGAGAAGTGTAAATGTATACATGTGCGTGAATAAGTGAGTGACAAAAAGGAATAATTATTGTATATTAATTGCATAGTGCAAAGCATGCTAAAAAACATTGTTTTATATGTGTATAGTAATTCTGTGTTTTACAACTTAAATTCCCTAACAACACAAATGAAGATTTTCTTTTTATAAAACGGATATAAACATAGCATAATAAAAAATTTAAAGTGTAAAATAAGGCTGTAGTTACTACAATTAGTAATAAATAAAATAAAATAAAGATAGCCAGTCATGCACTTTTCAATAATTGATGAATCTGCGATTCATTAGTAATTTGTATTACTCGCGAGATATCGTCTTGTCTAACGAAGGTCCTACCAAGAGAGGTCCAGCAATATTTATATTTCTTGGTTCTAATCAGATCACGGGCTAGAAAGAACAGACGTGCCCCTTTAGTGGTCAGCTGTTCCGAAACAAAGGCAGGAGTATCCTCCTTTGTTTTATGTCCGAGGTGCTTTGCTTGTAATTTGTTTGTGTTTTTTTTGTTGAATAACTTGATTTTTTTAAGGAGGTCAGTTTTTAACAGTTTAGACCCAAACTCAACAATGATAGGAGCATTTTTCATACCATCTTTTTTACCTGTCAATCTAAAAATGTCCTTAATATCATCAGGTTTCATTTGTAAGTCGATATTTTCTGATAGTGTAAGAACCATTTTTATTAAGTCTTCCTTATTTTCATTTTCCTTTTTCGGTACATTTTTTAATTCAGTCATCGACCTTATTTTCGAGAATTGTTATGTACTCATGATCAACCTTAGATTGAGCCTCGAGAGATTCTATCTTCTTGCGGAACTCTTCATTTTGCCTAGCAAGAAGAGTGATTGAGCCATCAATAATAGAATTTGTTAGTTGGATCTCTTTTAAATCGTCTATTATTACTTTCATTTGCGTTTGCTGTGCAGTCATAAATGTGGAGAGCATTTCCTTTATATCCTCTCTGAAGGTCTTGAATTCTGATGGTAGGTCTTCTTCCCTCATTCTTTTATTACGCCGTGATATGTAGTTCAAAGATGAATCTTCAACACCCGTTTCATCAACATTAGATGTCGAAGAAGATTTATTTGTAAAACTCATATTAAATGTAGCGAGCGACTTATATCAGAGCACGGATGTCGAGTGGTAACAGAATACAGCCGTCTCGTGCGCGCACAGCAACTACCAGGATCGCATAGGGTTGACGTCGCGTCGTGTTGTCGTCGTGTGCGCTCGATGAGTAAGTAGGCGCGCATACACTGCACACACGCAGGCACAGCTTAATGAATCACTCACACAGTCAGTCGTCGGCACAGCAGCGATACGACGCGCGCGGCGAGCGGGCGGTGGCAGCGGCTAGCAGCACGGCGGTGCAAGCGGGACAACAAAGATGGACTGCTCACACACACACAAATAGCGTGTCGTCGACGCAACTTCTTACTTCTTATGCACTCCTATTTATTTGATAACATTTAACGAGTATACTTTTGATATAAAGTTGAATTTAAAAATAACAAACGTAGTTTAGACACGACTGCTCGTGATCGAGGTCCGGGGGAGAGGGGCCCCCTTTTAAATCTTAAAATCTCTATCTTTGAAATTGACTTCATAGTTTTTGAGAAAAATTATGTGTATCTGACCAGTTTTAAGGATAAGTATAAGATAAGATTTTTGGGGTACCTAATTGTTGTTATTGAACTGATTTACAGGCGAATAGCGCGCGTCAAGCACGACTACTTCTTCAACAAGCTGGAGGGTACGCCGTTCTCGATGGGCATATCCTTGCCCCGGGGCTACGGGGACACGGAGCTGCTGCTCAAGGACAACCCGCTCGAGGCCAAGCAGGGCAAGGAGCTCACCGGGATCAACGTCACTGACTACTTCCGCTTCAGCTACCGAGTGCACCCTGACTGGTAAGATTAGTTTTGTTTGTGGTGATTTACATGATGGATTGTTTTAAGTCCATAGTTAATAACGATCTCGGATCATCCTGGTGGCATGAATGGGACGTGCAAGGGTTTTTAGTAGGTATACTCTACTCCTTCCCCCTTGAGGTGGTCGGGGGGAGAGTCCCGCATAATTAAATACGTCTCCCCGGGCGCAGTAGTATAGCATAGTATAGCTACCACCATCTTATCTAAATTTGTAGAATAGAATAAAACTTTATTGCATTACTGTTACATTTTTGTTTGCTAGGTAGCCATAACAGCAATAGCATTGTTGTATTGCTACATTTAGAGATAATATAGCCAGATCCTCAGTTGGTACTTGAAGATTCCGGGTGAGTTGTGCATTCACCTATGGTCTTATCATTGATTTTCCATGGCGTGCTAACCTGTAAAGAAGTAAAAAATATATAAGTAAAACGGTGTGGTCTGGGGAGCATAAGAATTAGTTAAAATTACGATTATATTTTACCTATGACTTGTTATTTTATTTCAGGGTTTATTGCAAGTACCACTACTTGGAAGGTCACGAGTCAGACAACGCCGAGGAGGAAATCTGGTCGTTTCTGGTTCGTCTCTCTAACAATGCGGTCAACATAACCAAGAAGCAATATCCTGACGAAGAAGATGACCGCCCTTTCAATATTGATAGTAAGCTTTCATTCGACAAGAGTTTTCCTTTCACAAAATTTTAAGTACGTAATGCATAAAATGTTTAAGAAAAATCTTTGCATTTTTTAGCTTGTCTAGGAGAATATTAATTCAATCGTCATATGAATATATATCGGCTTGCCTGTTGGAAGCATACGCATACCTTTGAGTTATTGCATTGTTAAGTTGAATAATGAGACTTAATGAATAATACTTCTTATTATTTTATGAGGGCGGGGAGGCCTTTGGCCTGCAGTGGGAAAGTAATGGCTGATAATAATAATTATTATTATCATTTTAGCCTCAATTCGTGGTTTGTTTGTTCTTTTGCCCTATCAGATTTAACTAGAAATAATATTGCGTCAAAACAAAATAACAAAAGCTATCGGGCTTTAAACCAATTTTCTCTCTGCAGCCCACTGCGGTGACGCACTGAGTAGTGCTCAGCTCCAAAAAGACGATTATTACTGCAACGAGGATTTAGTCAAGCAGTTGGTATTCGACGCCAAACTTACCGCACCGTACTTCAACGACTGGGACGCGACGCCGGAGCAGATATCTCTCGCCGAGAAGTACAACGTCAGCGTACGCTTCATCGCTACCTCGAGCGGACTGACCAGGTGGCACTACATATTTGACGAGGATATGAACGAGGTTGTGGACGATTACGGGAATAGAGTGAAGAACTCTACTGAAGAGTGAGTAATGCTAGATTGAAGTGTGGTTTTTAAAAATGCTTAAGTTTGGTAACACGCTTTTTAAGAAAGAAAAGAAATGCCTCTCACAAATCGTAACAAGCTTTTTCTAGATTAACACATAAGGAAAGCCTCTAATAATCAGACCAAACCTATAATGTATTAAGAATTAACTATGTCTAAACAAAGGGAAGGCTGTGCTCCAGCAGTGGGGACATAAATGAGCTGATGATGAGGATGATGATGATGACGTCTAAACTAGAAATATATTTGTTCACTTGTTGCAGGGCCTTTGGAGACAGACATTTCAACGCGATCGAAGAAACGTGGTACAAAGGAGCAGTTCTTCAGCACATGATTAATGCTGCATCTTTGGTAATCGCCACACCTCTGCCGATCCTCGATGAGATCATCGAGGATAAGGTAGAACTTGACAAGCCAGAGGCCATCACGATGACCGCGAGCTACGCCATATTCTATAAAGATGGAGAGTCTGAGACGCCTGCATCGGTAGTAGGATTTGAGTTCTCCTTCCTGAGTTTCCAGGAGCGATTTAAAGAGATCACTGGAGTGACATCCGATAAGGTAATGAATTTAAAGCTTCCTTTTAGCAAATAACTGCATGATATTTCGGTATTTTTTAACTGGCCAATGGCAAGTTTCAGACGAATATGAAAAAATAGTAACCCATTTTATTATTTACTTATAGCGTTTTCGTGGTTGACTACAAACTTGCGTGTCACATTGGCACACAAGTATAACTAAACAATTAAGTCTAGTTTATGTATGGATTTTATGAGTTATTAAAAAGAAAGAAAGAAAAACAACATTTTTTGGAATCACAAAACAAAACACACAATTAAACATACAACAGCAAACATAAAGAAAAGAAAATAATAACTATATAGACCTAGTCCGGCCATAAATTCTGTTACAAATGAAAATGCAATTTTTTTTATGAAGTAATGTAATATTACTAAAACTTATATGGTACATATTTATTACAGTCTCTGCAAAAAATAAAAACAGTATTCTATTCAAAATGTCCACCTTTGGCTTTTATCATCATCATCATCTCAGCCAAAAGACGTCCACTGCTGGACAAAGGCCTCCCCCAAGGATATGAGGGGTATTTGCCGTAATCACCACGCTAAAATACTGGCTTTTATCATCATCATCATCATCATCTCAGCCAAAAGACGTCCACTGCTGGACAAAGGCCTCCCCCAAGGATATGAGGGGTATTTGTTTTTGTTTTGTTTTTTTTTTTTCTGGCTTTTATACAGGCCTTTAATCTGTCTGGCCACGAATCTATGGATTTACGCACTGTTTCCATGGGAAATTTCGCCACTGCTTGCTCCAGAGATTTTTTAAGAGACTCAATGTCGCCGTGTCGTTTAGAGCAAGCCATGTCCTCTCTAAAACTGACCATAATTTGTAGTCTAAAGGGTTAAGGTCTGGGCTAGATGAGGGCCAGTCTTCAGCTCTTATAAAGTCCGGAACGTTGGTTTCAAGCCAGGCTTGGGTAGTTCGTGCCTTGTGACTAGGGGCAGAGTCCTGCTGGAAAGTCCACGGTACATTTTTTAAAAGTGTATTGCTGAGAGGTTTCACAACACGATCCAAGACTGTCTCTTGATACACTTTTGCTGAAGTTTTCACTCCTTTTTCACAAAAATGTAGCTTTGTGACGCCTTGATAAGACACGCCCCATCAAACCATCACTGACGCAGGATGATGACCACGTTGCACCTTTCCGACCACTTGAGCAGCTTCTTTAGAACTGTGAGCGTACACTTTATCATTTTGCTTATATTATTGCTCTTCAATCGTGAAATTTTTTCATCGGTAAAGAGGATAATTCTGTGCCCTTCACCTGCGTATCGCGACCGAAGGCGTTTTGATCGATCCACTCTCTTTAATTGTAAAGATTGATTTAGGGCATGTCCTGTATATCGACGATAAGCACCGAGCTTCAGGTCTTGTTTTATAATACGCGACAGAGTCCTAGCGGGAATCTTCATTTCTCGCGATAAGATTTTTTGCTTCCTAATGGGTTTTCGACGAATTCTGGCTTTAACAGCATTAACAGCCTTTGTAGTTCTAACAGCACGCGGCCGCCCCGATCTTTTATAGTCTTCGACAGAAGAAGTGTTGTTGTATCTGTTGATAGTACGATATACGAACATACGGCTGACACCAAGCTTTTGAAGTGTCTGGAATATGACCGACGGCTCCATACCCCTTTGTGCAAGGCGATCACTGCAATCCTATTTTCTTTATAACCCCATTCCATATTGTAATTTGATAATGAACACGAAAATGTATGTGAAATGGCGCGAAATCGAAAGAAGTTTTTGAAATAATATACGCGTTCCAAACCCAAAATAATTAAAAAGTTGAAAAAAGGAAATGTTTTTATGTAACAGTATTTATGGCCAGACTAGTTACATTGCGTCCTATACCATTAGTTATGCTGATTGTGAATGGTGAATGAGAGAAATAAAATACATAACATTGGAATCCGTATGTCCTTCAGTAATCTTATTCTAATAATGTTTTAACGATTGACAGCATTTTAATTGCGAGGACGACCACTACAACTGCTACTTGGTGGACAGTTCGGGCTACATCGTGATGTCCAGAGACGGAGACGACATTGGGCGGTTCTTCGGCGTGGCGGGCGAGCACACGGGATATGTGCTGGGCGCTTTCTTGGAGAAGAAAGTGTTCGACCATGTTGAGGTGTTCAACTACCAAGCCCTCTGCAAGTACGAGAGGCTGCAGCTGCCACCCAATAGAGCCTGGTCTCTTTTGACGGTAAGATTAATATTTGACCAGCATAAAGTCCTAGTGACAATCTTGCAGTTCAAATGATGTGTAAATTTTGGTATAATGAAAAGGTATTTTATACGAAAGTTTGACAGTTCTATCCTGGGTTGAAGAAATATAGTAGGCAGGCTTAGAAAAAATATTGGAAATGATGGTTGATTTACTAGGTCAAAATGTGGACATACAACAGCCGATGTAGTTAAATATTTTTTTTAACAAAAAATATACTCTTGCTAGTTATTGGCGTCCACAATATGGTACCTAGTTTATTTTTTAATTATGTTTTAGCCTTTCAACCTCGCGTCTACCTTCCTTCGTTGGCTGCTGGCCGAGAGCTTCCTCATCCTGGCGGACTTGTCCAGCTGGAGCACCTATGCCAAAGTCATCTATGACAATGCAGGTTAGTGCTTCAATAACAGTAACATGAACATGAATAGGGCAGCTTTAGAAATATATTTTGCTTCAATAGGTTATAGGTAATAAGCCAATAGGTTGTTCAAAATTACAATGTACTCACGAATAAAAAACAATATCTGTGACACCTGAAAAGTTTTTATCTGGTGTATTCATTGGTTTCGATGAACTTACATTTTAAAAGAACTTTTGGAACAACCAAACTTAATTTGAATAGGCAAATAAGTATAAAAGTTCTAATATAGAAAATGTACACAACTTAAGAGTCTTTGAAAAAAAAAACATCACTTGATAGGTGTACTAGTAGGTATAACGGTAATGTCAATGGGTACGCTTTTGATGTCGCTTTGCAAACAGTAAAAAAAAACAAATGTAGGTAACTTTGAAAAACAAAACTTCAATATCAAAAATTATAATGGAGAAACTAGGTTTAGTAGGTAGCCAAAATGAAGAGATATAATACATATGCCTACTGCCAATTGCCTAGTGTAAACTAAGCAAGTCAATAGACATTTCTTTATTAGAAAACAATATAATTTTACAAGTTTAAAAATGTAGTATATGTAATAAATAAATCATTAAGATATTTGATGTATTTAAATGCCATATTAATAAATTTCTCTCGTCAAATTTAAAATGACAATCTACCTAGTTAGATGCAATAAGAAAAATGAAGTTCTAAGTACTTTATTAGTTTTAAGAGCAATTGACGTACACTTATCTCGCTAATAAAGAACTTGAACATGTTATTTTTTGTAATCTGGTGTATTGCTTTGTTGGATGTCCATAAATAAATAAATAAACTAAAATAAAGATTACAAAAAAGTAGGCAGTTCGTCATAATAATATCCTAGTATTGATGTAATATGATCGTAAATTAGTATCTAAACAGTCAAGCCAATAACAATACATGCTCTTCGCATGGCACAACTGTAGGCCGCACAGCCTTTTCTATTCTAAACCTTAATATTTCCGCTTGGTTAACGCATGCTCTCACTCGCAGACTACGACCTAAACAGCTTGGGCATCACAGAACCACCGACAACGACGCCACTACCGCCGCCCACAAAGAACGAGTCCAGCTCGGGGAAAGACGAGGAAAAGAAACCGTTTTCATGCGACCAACGCATAAGTCTATATATACTGAACCAATCAATGTTCCTAAATACTATGGGGGAGACTATAGTGGTGCACGAAGACGAGCCGGGCGAATGTCATCCGAGATATTGGGCGGCGTACGTGAGGGAGACGAATCTGCTTTTAGTGGTGGTTGAGAACTCCTTTGTGAAGTACGAGACAGACTGTATTCTGCCCCCGGACACTGCGCCGAAGCCGACGACCAACTCTACGACGAGTAGGGAGCCGTGCCACAAACTAGACCTGGCAGGGCTGACGCGGCGGAGGCTGGAAGGATGCTTCACTTACCATGAAGGGGTAAGGACTCTTTACTCATGTTTTAAGTATTTTAGGCGGTTAATTTTGTTTCGTTACATCGGAGAGAATCAACGGGGAGATTTTACTTGTATAAAAAAGTAATGGTATGGATTTTAGTAACTTTTTAGTAGATTTTATATCTATTTATGCATAATATATATATTATATTACTTATATTTTTATTAGCCCTTGTAATCACGGAATAGATAAATAATGTTCTGTGCTTGTAATGTTATAAGTCTTAGGTTTTACTTGCTGGACACATATCATGTCGTTGTCCAGCCATCTCTCGCTTTACCTGCGTAGTGCAGTAGAATGGAGGCGAAGACAAGGCAAAGGAAGTGTCGGTCATCAGCCTAGCAAGGGCTCCAATTTAATAACGGCTTAATAGTGTGGCGATAGCCTGATTTTGTCACTAATAGGATTATAGGAAAATTGTCAAAGTCATGCCACCGACATACGATTGTGGTGTGTGCTCAAGTGGCATTAGATGGGATTGGATAGCAAATGGAGAGGAGGTTTTACTTCTTAATCTTGTAATTAATCAACATGACTTGGCTATGCTAAGTTTTCGTTAAGCAACTAAGTATTAAACACATTATTTTTTAAGAACCCAAAGTATAGGAACGAGATATGGATGTCCTTTTTTTAATGCAAGCAATTGCTCAACAGGAGAAGAACATAACGGCGTGTGGCATCGGCAGCATCGCCAGCGTGGACCTGGCCATCTTCGTCGTGTGCAGTGCTGTAGCTTTACTGTTCACTGGTCGGGTGTGAGACCCCTGAAGCCTGGGTCCTTACCATCAGCTGTTAAAGCTGTATTGCAGCGGTGTTGTAGCAGTTGTGAAAACGAGACGCGTGTAGAGGCGTCTATTCATGCGTCTCGTTTTCACAACTGCGATAACATTGCAGTAAGACTGCAAGAGCTCTTGGTTTAGACATTGTTTGTACCTTTGTTACTTTCTAAATAAAAAAAACTGTTGCACCTTTATTCATTTGTTTTATTTGCCTTCACTTTTCAAAACTGTTTTATTAAGTTAAATTAAGAATGCTAGCATAACATACAAGTATATATTGTCTTTTTCTTTTTTTTTGTCTTACTTAATGGCAGCTGAAAATCATCGTTTGTGTCGGTAGGTACTAGATTTTCTATTGTTTTACAGAGATAAAAATAAACACGCAAACATTGTTTAAACACATCTACACAAAATAATAAAACAAAATTAACAGATTGCTTCAGTCTCCACCAAAAATATAGGAACACATATACCTACAATCTGAAAAAGCATATTATTTCACACATCAATACTACCAAACATCATCAAAAAAGTTGTTTGGAAGTTACCAGAGCACAAACTACCGCGCATCGATTGTTTCCCGGCACCCTGACCTACTCATATGATACGAATCGATGCGATCTGCAGGTACCCAAATCCACAAGTAACACCTGCTAAATGCACACGACATTAGGCCACAATCGGTAGTCGAGATGCGCATGGGGGACACTGCGCATGCCCGGACCGCGCTCCCCCACGCAAGCGCAATAATTCCTCAGAGTTCACACTTATCACCACGTATTCACAACCAATGTTGGAACTAAAACCTCGAATTACACCAATAACGTGTGTCAGTGTACATTGAAAGTGTTAGATCGAAAGGGACACGATTAGATTAAGTGTTTCTAATGTGTAAGCGAGTCGGATCGTCCATACTTCTACTGCTTTTGGTGTCCCTTGATTCTAGGGACTGCACTGCCAGTCCTCACTATGAAGGGAAGATATTACTGAATTCGTAAGTATCTGTTTGTCTCGTTATTAAACAAACTTAAATATTCCCTGAGTAAATGTTTGTTTTCGTTTTTACCAAATATAATGGGTGTATTTATAGTGATAGGTGATAGACGAATGTGATAACGTGTTAGAATAAAATAAATGTCAAACTTAATTCAATATAAATACTTGTTGCATTTACACTTTAATAATGTTAACGTTAGAAACTTAAATTGTACAAGTAGCATCTTATACATATTTACGTACCTATATACCTATCAGATAACTTATTTTTGACAAAATTTAATATGACTTTATTTTTTGGAGATCCTTCGGGGAGGCCTTTGTCCAGCAGTGAACGTATTTTGACTGAGATGATGATGATGATGATTTTTTGTTATAAAGTTTATTGGTATCACTACGACAGCAGGAATAGTTACAAAAAAATAATAATTTCATAACGGAAATACGGTTCCAAAGAACAATAAATAGGTATATATTATTATTATGACTAACATTATCAGCTGAAAAGTCCATGAACATCATCGCAGCGCGCTATCTATATAAAAAATCTGACACAATAAGTTACTAGAAATGTTTTCTTTGGATTTCATAGCATTTTCTTATTTATTAGCGTACAAGCATGGGCTGTCAAGCTCGGTACCGAGTTATACCACTTTGGCGAATTCATCACAAGAAAAAAAGAGGTCCAGGATGTAAGTTTATTTATATACCTACTTACCACTAATATTCATTAACCATAGTTGTGTAAATAAAGGTTTGTACGTAGTCCGCGTACCTGCACTTACTTGTAACTTAAGCAAACCCATACATAAAAATACTTAACTTTGTTGAAATCTGTTTGTTTTGACTGAAATTCCGCACATTCTAGAGTTTCAAATCAGCCCAGATCGAGTCTAGAGATGGAGAGAAACTAGTGCAAAGTATGTCAGACGATATACGCGCGATGATGGAACTTAAAATCAGCGCCGTTAAAAGAATTGTCGAAGCTGCAGAAAATATGGCGTTCGATAAACAGAACGAACCGGTACCCGAAGATTTCCAGTTCTATAACAGCAAAGAGATGGAAGAACCTTTCGATGAGAACGCGGTCACCACCACAACAGAGGCTGATTTTGCAGCAGAGAATTATATTTCGCGACCACCATCTAGGAACGGCCATATGGCTAATAATCCACATTTTTCAAATATTCCTGTGAATATAAATTTCAGCAGTGTCCATATTCCAACGAATGTTTATGCGTGGGGTAAGATATTGTTTTAAATATAGATATTAATGGCAGCAGAAGAGAAGCTGGAAAAGTAAACATACTGATCTCTTAAGTTACTTGCGACTGTATTGTCAAAACGTTACGTACAATATGAACAAATTCTAAACATAAAAGAAATATACACTTACTATACAATTTGGTTGTAACAAGATCAGATCTACTAGCGCTTATTGCAGCATATAGTCAATCACACAAAGTAGGTAAATCTTTTTAAAGGTCCGAGGTCACAGGCTGACTTTTGAACAGTCTTCCAAAATGCCACATTAAAATATTGTAAAATAAACGTGAATAGATCCGTACCAAGTATTTCATTTCTATGAAGGTAGACACATGCTATCCTATTTATAAAAAAAAATATTTTGCAGCAACTGAGGTCATCAAAGGTATCCACTGGTCAGAAGGATTAGACACGCATTTTATTAATAACTATCAAAGTGATCCAACGCTATCATGGCAGTATTTTGGCAGTTCCACTGGTTTTATGAGGCATTACCCTGGTAAGCACTTGATCATTTAGGTCGGCTTTTATTTATTTTACTTTATTAAATTAATATTTGATTAGCCTCGTTCATTTTTGTAGCATTCATCCGATTGCGATTAAAACTTTATGAGTTTTTGTGCGTATTCCCGCGATGGTTTTTATCTGGACTAAGTCATGGGCTTACCGCTTGAGCCATTTATGCCTATAACTGTCCCACTGATGGGCAAAGGCCTCCATCATTGAAATCAAGTCATCAATACATCTTTTAAATATGACACCATAGGTAATATGTAATAACGATTTTATGTACCATCTTAGCAATGCAATGGAGAGCCGACCCCGTAGACATTTACGATTGTCGAACAAGAGCTTGGTACATGGAGGCAGCAGCAAGCCCTAAAGACGTAATCATACTGGTGGATCGTAGCGGGTCGATGACAGGACAACGGAGGGACATTGCGAAACATGTGGTCACCAATATCTTGGATACCCTTGGCAACAATGACTTTGTAAATGTCATGACATTTGCTAACACTGTGGAGGAAATTGTACCCTGTTTTGAAGATTCTTTGGTGCAGGTAATATAAATAATTATAAAATATAGTGAAAAAATTAAGTGCCCACCATACCCAGCCAGGAATCGAACCTGGGTCTTCCGCAATCTACCGGGAAGGCTGAAGTAAGCACTGAATGTCTTCACCATAGATTTAATATACTAAATCTATGGTCTACACTACTTTGATTTTGACTGCTTTTTAGCGGAAGTAGTGCCATCTATCCAACGGTTATTGCAACCAATCGGTTGCAATGCGGCTATGCAGATTCATCTATACAGATGAAATACCATAGAAAACACAACGCTAAAGTAAATTTTATTTTTTACTTTCAAGTGCCAATTGCTGCACTGACGCTGAACTAAATAATTATAAATATATAAATAAAGGTAATATAATTTTACTACTGCTAGGAAAAGGTCTCCATCAGTGATATCTAGTAGTAGTAGTAGTAAACAGCCTATAACTGTCCCACTGCTGTCCCATCATTGAAATCAAGTCATCGCTACAATTGATGGGTAATGGCTTAATCACCACGCTTGCCAAGTGCGGGTTGGTGATCACAAACCCGGGATATGCATCGAAAAATCTGAAATACATTTTGCCCGACCTGGGAATTGAACCCGGGACCTTCGGGTATCGGGCGAGCACTCTGCCACTCGGCCTCCGAGGCGTTATCTAGTGATATCTAGTGATAGTCAGTGATATCTAGTTACCGCTATATAATAAATAATTGATGGGTATATAGGCATGATGTAAGCGTGGTTGCCAAATGCGGCTTGGTGATTACATAACCGGGCTATCCATCTAGAAATCCGAAACATTTTGCCCGACTCCGAATATAATGCCGAACGCTTTGCATTTCAGCCACCGATGCGTAACTGAAAAGTACTTTATTATTTCTTGCCAAACCAAATAAAATTGTAGAACTATTCAAAATATGTTTTCAGGCCACCCTGGGAAATCTTCGAGAATTGAAATTAGGCTTAGATAGTTTTAATACTATGGAGATAGCTAACTTTTCGGCGTCACTAACACGTGCGTTTGAACTTCTGGAAATATACCGTAACAACAGTGGCGGAGCAAATTGTAACCAAGTAAGAAAACTTCAGACTTTTCATAGTAAAAAGTTACACTAATAATTATTATGTCAATTTAATCAATATAATGTTTCTTTTGTAGGCAATTATGCTGGTGACTGATGGAGTTCCATACAATTATAAGGAGCTGTTCGAGAAGTACAACTGGAAATACGATACTCCTGTGAGAGTGTTCACGTACCTGATAGGGCGTGAGGTAAAGGTAGTACCACTCCAGGTATTACTGTGTGTTGTAGTCATTGTGCGACCTGCATAATGCCTTCCCTTCGTACTTACCTACCAGTACACCTTGAATGTGGTACTCTTCTTTCGTCTTACTTGTCTTAAACTTATGCATACCTATTTGGCATGTCTAAAAATGTTAAATTGTATATTGACAAGCTCTTTTCTTTTTTTCCATCTTCATATCGCTTCCGCTTTTAGAGCTTTGTAACTATTGTAGGAGTATCTCCAAAGCTTGTTGATACGTGTTGATCTAGACTTGGTAGTTATAGTATATTAGAGGTTTTTGATGTAGTTTAACTATTAGTGTTTCGAATACTGTAGGCTTACAATAAAAGCGCTGCATATTTGATTATAACGTCCGTCTATTAGATGGGATTGCCCATGAGTTGTTACCACTTAATTAGTGATACGCGTATCATTTGACATAAGCACAATCATGCAACGACGAATGGGATGAAGACGCAGTGTTATCGATGAGGTTGGTGCAGGTGGCCGACGTGAGGGAGGTGAAGTGGATGGCGTGTGCCAACCGCGGGTACTACGTGCACCTGAGCACGCTGGCAGAGGTGCGCGAGCGCGTGCTGGAGCACGTCAACGTACTCGCGCGACCTCTGGTGCTCCAAAGAGAGAAACACCCTGTAGTTTGGACCCCAGTTTACGCTAACATAACGGTGAGCAATAGTATAAAAATACAACCTTATACGAGCGACTAGAATAGTTAATCGTTAGTCAATATAGGATGTCTCGTAAAGAGTGTACATGCCGAAGGACGATGAAACAACGAATTAATAATAGCATTTTGATATGACTATTTGTTGATAAATACATTTTGGTTAAGTACGTAGGGTACTTAATTTTGTTTTTATTTGCTTCTTTTAATTCGCTTTGAATACTGAAACATGCTACATCTTTGTCAACTGAGCTACCGATAAATTGGTTTTCCTGTTAATTATTTCAAGAGCTTGTTTCGGCAGCGTTACCACATGAGTAGATATATGTATGTGAATACATATATCTACTCATGTGGCGTTACTAGGATACTTTTAAAAATAACGTAATATAAGTGCCTAATTCATTTGTTTCATAACGATAGCAGCTTGTAAAAAGGTTAACTACTTAAATAAAATAATTTCTTATTTTTTAATTTTTAACCTTTGATCAAGTTGTTAATTATTTACCTACTACAAATAGGATCCAAAAGTAGCAGACTATTTATGGGAACAAAGGGAGAGAGCAGAGCAAAAGGAACGTTTCATGAGTCAGCGGCGAGACAAGACACTGTTCAATTCCGAGAAGGAACAGGATAGGAGATGGAGAATTACACAAGTAAAAAAACGAAAAAGTTTGCATTTGGTCTAAAAGTATTAGTTTTATTAAGTATCTACTTATTTAAACCTATCTTCTGCATTATAGATGAAACAGGGTCAATATAGCGAACTTGGAAACTCTCAATATCAATTGATGACATCTGTATCAATGCCAGTTTATGATCTTCGACATAACGAGGTACGTTCACTTTCATAAAAAATGTTTACAATTTGTAAGAGTCCTGTCCTTGTAATCAATGTAAAAACGTCCGGTTTTTTGAGAGAGACAATCCAAAAAGTTCTCTATCCCTTTTTATGTAGCAGCATTTGCGTTATACTTTTCTCTTCTCAATGAACTCGATGAATAATCTAATTCTTCTAAATTCTAAATTTCTGATTGTGCATGACCAAAAATAAATATATTTCAAAAAGATTATGTTTACAGATTGGTTATACATTTTCTACTTACTGGACGTAAGCCCTGACTATTTTAATTTAATTTGGACTTAACCTTTTCTATTTCTTCTTGAACTTTGAAATGTCTTTTAATTAATACTCCGTTTTGTTTGATGGTTTCCCCTCAGAACATCACAGAGAATGTACTGATAAATGAAGCTTACTGGGTATCGGTTACAAAAGAGGTACTACACTTAGAAAGTTTTGATGATTTAATGTAAAGTTTTTGCAAGATACATATAAGAAAGTTTTTATGATTTAGTTTTATGGATTTCAGTAACGGTAAAGTCTTATTTGGCCCCGTTAGCGATGCATCTGTCCTCGATAGATGTCGGCTGCGCCGGCGGCGGTGCTGGTCGGTCGCTACCGACCAAGTGTTGTTGAACCTTTATGGCTTACTGTAGTATCGTAGTTTCTACTAGATCGTAGGCGTAGACCACTAGGGTGTTATGATCGACTTTTCTATCAATTTACAAGTAAATTTTTCTATGCAAGAGTTATGAATTGATCTTTAATCCACTACACACACTATCTAATAAAATAATTTGCCTGAATTTAGAGATGTATTTGTAGAGACATTTTTGAAGGTTGATTTGTTCTAAGACAAGTAAATGTAAATATTTTTAATATGAGTATCGTGCCGCCCGACATATGACTCGTGTGGGGCTTTTGTTACTTGAGCATCTCAGTTTAAAGTTTTGTTTTCTTCAGAATGACAAGAGTTTTGAAGTGCTAATAATTTTTAGTGTATTTGCAAAATTTTCCAAACGGAACACTTTGATTTCTAGTGGAAGTTATTACAGTGCATTTATCTATGTTATTTACGTTTTATTGCATTCGTTCGTCCACAACCAATCGCAGTCTGTAGAGGAGAACGGCCAGATGGAGGTAGGCCCACGCTCTCTTAGACATACCTTTTATCTGGTGACGGATGCTTGGCGATGGATGAGGGAAGGCTCACTAGTATGGGCGTGCCAGACTGCCAATATCCTGGACGACCAGCTTACAGTACATGAACTCTATGCAGTTTCACTTTTTCAAATCGACCACAGTCAGCATGATGGTGCCGAACTGCCGACAGTCTTCACAAGATTTATGTTCTCTCAACTCTTTTATTGGAATCTTAGTTATAAGGTAACGATTTCATTGTGCAGGAGATACATTAATTATTGTTTTTCTATTAACATATTCGCTAAAATGTCAACAGATTCTTGCAAGGATACGAAACTAAGGCCTATCGACAACAGATACGGTAGTGGGTTTCTAGAATATAAAGAGTAGAGTTTTAATTTAATATGATTAAATTGTGTAATATTTTGAGTAGAGTTTGCTAGATCCTGTAATTATGAACTATATAAATTAGAAACCTTATAAACTGAAGTTCTATATGGCATATAGGACTTCACCTAACGGGGCGTAGTTGCTAAATAAGAGTTATTGCTAGAGAACTAACTTTAAGCAAGATTTACATAATTTTAGTAGTTCCGACGGCTATGACGGCTCCAGAGACATGGACGTGTAGTTAGATTACTCTTGACTGTTTATGAACAAGAATTTGTACATTAAGGTCATGTATTTTAAACTGTCATGATATTTTTTTATACTTACAATTTAGTTTAGCATATTCTAATGAACGTAGCATATAGAAGTAATGTTTTATAACTAAACAAACATTAATTAATCGATTAAATATCATCGGCATTAACTTATAAAATACCGTTATATAAAGATTACAGCAGTATTAATGCGATTTTCAACGATTTCAGATGCGAATAGCTAGATTACTGGGAGTTGCGGGAACTGATGTTCCGCTATCTGAAATACAGGCTTTGATGACTCCGTATAAGGTACATATTCCTCCAGCACTTTGTGTATTTTTTTAATTATATATTTTGTGTTTTGCTTAGCGGCCGCTGTGGTGTAGTGGTTAGACCACCGGTCTCCGACACAGAGGTCACGGGTTCGACTCCCGGCAGTACGTATACGCTATTGAACTCGATTTAGTGGGTAGTGCGACTTTTTTTTATCCGCCTGGCTACCCTACCAGCTACCCTGCCATTTCTAATCTTTTCTAAGTTTGTCGTCGTAACAACAATGTTAGTAGCATTGTTTTGATCAGTCCGGAGACAGTATCCAGATCCTGTGTAATTAAGATTAAGGGATTACGGACGGGTCGTCGACCGTTTTAATAGTTTTGGTTTACATGTCTTGTCTGTTTGTAGATCGGAGTAAACGGTTACGCTTTCATTGTCACGAACAACGGATACATTTTGATTCATCCGGATCTGAGGCCAGTGGTATGTGTCTATTCTTTTGATGATTAAATACCAAAGACAAAAACTATGAGCTACTAATGTCTTCTTGTTTCTTGTTTTTTCAGTTTCAACAAATTTTAAAACCAAGTTACAATAGCGTTGATATGATTGAAGTGGAGCTATTTGACGATGACAGAGGGCCCAGGAACTTTAGCAAGGAACTGACAGCGGTAATGAATCATTAATAAAATTACTGTCAGTCAGTAAAATTAATTTTGCGGCGTAGGTTTTAAGGCTCTTTTTATTTGAATCAGAAAGGTCTAAACCAAACAGACTTCTCCTCACTAAATAGTATGGGTCTGTTATTTAGGACGTCTTTTGTTGCATTGATAAATTAAATGCTGACTGTACCCACTAAAATCATTAAGAATGATAAGTAGACTAAATTAATAATGACACATTTTCATTTTCAGCTCCGCAAAGAAATAATAGACCAGAAAACTGGGAACAAGGCGATGAACACTAAATACCATATGGAGGATATGGTAAGAATATAAGCATTAAGATAGAGTACCTAGCCGTCTGAGGATATCAGCAAAATCTCTCCAAAAAAAAAGTTCCTAGATAGTATACCATTACGCGTAGGTACCTAAATATATTATATCCTTAACCATCTCTACGGTCTGTAGGTTAGGACATCGGCCTGTTTGAAATGCAATTATGATTGGTTGTTCCTAGGTCGGCTTGACTAGCTACCACCACTTTGATAAGTCTGTTGCCATAACAACAGAGTTGATACTATATTGTTGTGATCCGCCAGTACCTTAGATATAAGATGGAGATCCCACGGCGATGGCAAATCTTCTGTATTTTATTAAGAAATTGTGAGTTCAGGGCCAATAATGTATCCATCTTCGCGTACTATAAGAAGTAATAGAGTCCGAGCACTTTTCCGTAGTGAAAAAATTAAGATTGAATTAAGAAAGTATTTTAAACGTACGTTTTATATCGCAACTCGCAACTACCTTACAAAGGTTAGACGGTAGTTTTTTTTTATATCTTACAGGTAAGCAAGCACGTGACATACATCTCGCCTGATGTTAAGTGTACGTTAAAGCCGAAAGTTGGTTAACTTCGTATTAACAAATCGTCAATCTTTTTGTCAGAAACGCGTGTCCCGCTGCAAAAAGCACTACTACTGGACGGGCATCAGCGACTCACCGTTCACGCTGGTGGTGACCATCCCGGAGAACTACGGGCGGCACCGCATCACCCCGCCGCCCACCGACGACATCCACCGGCTCTCGCTCACCTCCAAGAACATCACTGCGCGCCAGTACCTGTCCAACAAGTGGAGCGTGCATCCCGACTGGTGAGTGATTACGTATGCAAGTTACAAATTGGTTATGCAGGGTGAGGCAAAAGTAATCATCCAATGTTCTTTGGCTCTAATTTTTTTTACAAATAAAAAATTTGGTTCTTTTTATGTTTAATTCATTAGAATTTTTCCCATCAAATCGCGAAGATGATATCGCACAAGTGGCAGCCGCCAGCATTGATGACCATACGGGCCCTTTTTTGGCATTTTCCATCACTTTTGCCAGAACTTCAGGCGATAGGTTCGCGCATTCGTGTCGGATGTTGTCCTTGAAGGCTTCCAGAGTCTGAGGCTTGTTCACGTAAACACGAGACTTCCACAAAAAGAAGTCTGGTACAGTCAAATAGGGTAATCTTAGCGGCCAGTGCAAATCGCTAAAACGAGAGATAGGTGACCTGGAAATGCCTGCTTCAAAAAGTCGGTTACAATTATTCCGCGTTCTTGAGGAATATATATATATTCATCTAAGATTCATGGCTTGTTGACATGTATTTTACATCTGTTTACTTCAAATATGTCAAAATCGATTTGACATAAGACGCCATTTGCAAAAATTATAGCGTCTTCCAATACTACTTACTACTTATTACTTTTGCCTCACCTGTTAAAACGACCAACACCTTTCTGTCTGGCAAGAGCTGGACGGAGTTGCAAATCGTGCTTAGTGGCGTGCAAACGGAGAGGCCTACGTCCAGCAGTGGACTATAATATATACCTACCGATGATGATGATCATCTCAGCAAAAAGACACACTGCTAGACAGGTCTTCCCCAAGGATCTCCACAACGACCGGTTTTATGCTGCTGGCATCAAGCGGCTGCCCACGACCTTCACCAGATCGTTGGTTCACCTTGTTGGAGGCCTGCCCATACTGCCTTTTCAGGTACTCGGTCGCCACTCGAGAACTATTCCGCCACAGCGGCCATCAGTCTTGCGACCAGGGGCGGCTGTCCTTTAAGTGCTGAACCAACAATTCTTTAATAGGTTGAGAAATCAACTTAAAATGTATTCAAACATTTTTTTCAAATATCTTTTCAATATAAATTTCAATACGAGAATTTATGACGAAATAATTGAAGCTCTAACCAACACTATAAAGACTTATTTTTAATGCTAAGAAGACAAGAAGATTCCTAAGAAGAAGCGCACGGTGAAACTAGAGTAACTTCTATGAGATACGCGCTAACACGCCTAGCGCGTGAGACAAAAGATAGTTTATGGAAACAGTATGGAGAATTTGCCTATTCCCGTGCTCCGCGCTGCACGGTGTACCGAGTTCTGCCGAGCTTGACTAAACCTCCTCGAAGATTACCCATGGCGCGCGAGGTCGGCCATGTTGCATTACCTTGTCAATTTTTTCGCTGTTATGTTTAGGCGATTTAATTAATAGTTGCTTTGTTTTATTGTCGTTTAAATTCTGAAACAATATTAAAATTTAATATACTGATGAGTCGGATACAGTGTATGTAGCAGTATATATATATATATATATATATATATATATATATATATATATATATAAACAAAACGTTGGTTTATTTTATTGCAACTTTGTATCCTAATATTTGGTCAGCTATTAAAGTGCACCACCAGTTTCATATCCCACCAGCCGCCATTGCTTGCTTGCGAGCTGATGTTGAGGACAATGGTATACCTACTTCACACAACCATGTGAATCGCCTTAGTGGTCAAGTGGTAAGACCACCATTCTAAGACCTCGAGGTCCGTGGTAAAAAGAAACGTTTATTTTAGGTTGTATTGCCGCCATTACGAGCGTACATTTGCATCGCCCGAGGAGGAGCTGTTGTACTTCCTGGAGCGGGTGGCCAAGCCAGGCTGGCGCTGGCCCGCCAAGCCGCGCCCGCCCGAGCACCACAAGAACAAGCCACCCCACGAGCGGCACAACAACGGTACACAACAACACTATCACGAGTATAGCACTTATGTTATGCTCGTTATGTCCACAGACATAACGTTCATTTTCTGGCGCCGTAGACTCACACTGCACGGAACGATTTATTGCTCTAGGGGTTAAACCCCTGAACTCGGTGCTTGCCTTTCGTGATCCCGAGCTATAGTACTACGTTTTAAGTGGGTATACCATCCCTCCCCTTGTCAAGCTATTAGTAGCTGGACGAAGGAAGAGGAGAGTCGCACATAACCCATGGTCGCTTCTAGCGCCAGTGTATGCAAAGCATTTTACCTACTTGTTTTAAAAAATGGGTACAACCCCATTTCTTGGACCTAGAGGTCCCAGGTTCGATCCTATGTTTACTTCTCCTCCCCTGCCCTGTCGAGCTCTTCCGGACTGATTGGATAGGGCGTGGAAGAGTCGTCGGACCGAGAGTAAGTACCACATAACGTCTTCCTGCACGCAGTAAAACGCGCCGGGCGTTTACTACAGTAAAAAAAGGTCAAAGTAAAATCGAATCCCTACTTAGCAGAGTCACCTTTTTAGGGTTCCGTAGTCAGCAAAGAACCCTTTTAGTTTCGCCATGTCTGCCTGTCTGCCCGTCCCCAGCCTAGTTTATAGATTCTTAGTACTAGAAAACTGTGATTTGGCATGGATATACATATTAATCACGCCAACAAAGTGGTAAAGTAAAATTAAAAAAATTTTTTTTTTAGGATACCTTCCTACACCTGAAGTGGGGATGTATTTTTTTTTCTTGCTATCCAACGACACCCCATAGTGTGTGGTGTCGTTGGATAGCAATTTCAAAAATATTGCGGGTTTGTGGAAACAGTTTTTTGATTGAGGCATACGTTTATGAACTATTAAGCTTTAATGTGCAAAATTTTGTTAGAGACAAGTGTCCTATTAAAAAGAAACCCCCTGCCAGCCAAATGAATTGTTTTTGAATACGTGAAAAATTTACAATAGTTGTATATATGACCTATTTTTCATAAATTACTTATTAAAAAAGATATGAACCTTTAAAAACCTTAAAAATTGGCCAGATTTTCCGCTGTTTCCCAAATTTGACAAGATTATATAAAAAAGCTAAACATAGGAACACATCCAAAGCCTTTCTTTAATTTTAATGAAAAAAGTAATTAAATCGGTCTAGTTTTGGAGCAGAAATCAGGGGACTACGAAACGTTGATTTTGTCTACTTTTCATACATATTTTTCAATTCAGTCGACCTTAGTATTTCCTCTTAAGATAGGGTATCCTAAACAGCGAAGGTAGTTTTGATTTCTAAAGTACAGAAGTAATAAGCAGGAATTATTAACCAAATGGATGAGTTTTACCATATTGAAGTTACCTACCCTCATACCTATTGCAGGTACCCCAGACGCGAAGGAACGGAATAAAGTATCAAATAGCACACCCAGGAATGAGTATTATTGTAAGTACAATCAGCAAATACTTATTTGTTTATTATCACACCAGCTCATTTTAATCTAGAAAAGACGCCTTGGAGAATCTAGCTAAGATGGTTCAGAGAATCTAGTAAAGATGTCTCGGAAAATCTAGAAATAATGCTTCTGAGAATCTAGCAGATAAAGATGCCTCTGAGACTCTAGAATAGACTTCTCGGAGATTCACGTATGTACCACTCGGAGAATCTAGTTAAGATGCCTCGGAGAATCTAGTCTAATCTAATTTCAATAACCACTTGATGAATCGAAAATGTAGTTTAACCATTGGTGATTGTTTAAACAATATCAGAGGTACAATAATTTAGATAAACTATAAGAAATCTACTAAACGCCGCCACTCGTTTTCTTAATTTTTGCCCAACTTTAAATGATATTGTAGAAAAAACTATAGCGTGTTATGAATTTATGGATCTGACTAATTGTAAACACGTTCCCTTTGATGCTAAATATATATTTTGTTTATTTAATACGATAGTATTTTCAATTATATCTACTTAACCGCAACTGCATTTTTGCTATTTTTTGGTCGGCGCACCCTTAAGAAGTACAAAATTTATAAACATAGCCCCACAAAACTATATAAAAAGTTTGACTGTGGGTACAGAGTCTTAAAAAATAATAAACTAAATTAATACATATCAGTATTCAGTACCGCTGCCACCCAAAACACACCGACATTTGAAATTCCACCGTATTGTAATAAAAGTAGATGGAGTCAGATGGCGCTGCCGTCCAGTAAACAGTGAGCTCCGGGTACTTTTAATCGCAAAAATAGTAAACTATAATTTGAAGTCGTGAAAATAGTATCAAAGTGAAAAGTGTTGTGTAAATATAGCGCACAAATGTTATCTCTAAAAAATATCAAATAAATCACACCAAACAAACAGTGATAAGTAATTGTGAAAATTACATCAATAAACGGATACAATTAAACAAGTGACAATACATCATTGAAAAAAAACACCATAATATGATCAGTGCTACATAATAAAACATCAAACAATACCACAAATCGCAGTCAAAGTGCTTTTCTCGAACATCAATTCAAACAGGCGGTTAATTTTATTTAAATGTAAATCAGTGCTACGCAACTATCAACCCTATACAGTTGGAATAACGAAATTAGTGAACAACTACGCCATCTGTTGGCTATCTACGAAACTCCGTTAAGGACAATCCTACAAAAAAGCAACAAGAACAATATAATATTCAATTTTCGTCAACCTTGTATCGATCTCGGTGGTGCAACGGCGCAAACGACGGACTGAGCCACGTCCCGCAAACGGCGGATCGATCCCCGGAAAAAAATAGTTTAAATTGGGATTTCTCTACGTACCGATTATCATTGTTTTCTTAATTTTTCTTTTTTTTTAATAATAATTTACTTATAATGGATGAAAATGTAACTTACCGTAAAATTAGACGAAGCAGTTCACTTCACAACATTTCGTCGACCCCGAGTATGTTTGACTCGACAATGCTGAGTTTGCCCAATACTTCGTTAAATATTACTGGCACGATTCAAGAACTGAATGAAAAAGTGAACACACTATCGACGGACCTACAAATTGCTCATAAAGAAATCAGCAATTTAAATAGCGATGTAACTCGACTCAAGACTGAGCTACAAAAATGTTTACAAGTAATAGAAACTTATAAGACTCTTAATTTAGATGAAAGTTGTAAAATAACCACTCCACGATCAAGGCGCCAAAGAAAGCGTAGCCAAGAAAAAAACATAACTGAATCATCTAAGACAGTATCCAAATCACCTACAAAGAATGTACCGGAGCGCGGGCGAGAAAATACAACACAGTTGAAGACTACCTCCACACCGAAAAAAAACAAGTCTGTCGATTGTCAAGTAACTACAGAAGAACATACGAGTATTCAGCCTACAAAGAAAATATCAATAATAAGTAGCAATAATAGAAATAAGATACTAAGTATATCAGAACAGAGTTTTGATAAATTTAAATTTTGTCATTACTTGATCCCCAATGGTAGTATTAATCAACTTTTGCATAATATTCAATATAAATTGAAAGACTACTGTATATTGTTAATCGGTGATGATGATTTTCGTGTAACCAAGGATTACTTTGAATTAATTGATTATATTAGAAATCAATTATTATTAGTCCAACACACTAATGTAATATTGTGTGTACCAACTTTTAAATGTAATAATTTTAGTAATCTCTTCAATCTACGTATAGAGGCTTTTAACAATAGGCTATATTTAGATAATTTAATTCATGAATATGCTTTTCTTTTGGACTCGAACAGAAATTTGATATATACGCATGATATGTTTTATAGGACAGGTTTAATAAATAATCTTGGTATTAAAACAATATTTGATGACATCTTGAAACTAATGTACTCAATTGAACAAAATCAGACATTACCTAACTCGAATTTGACATATAATAATAATAATAATAACTATAGTATTAATAATGATGAAATTAATATTAATAAAGTAGAGGGAATTTTTTTTCGAATTTAATTATATCAATGTATTACTTGTGAATATTAATGGTTTTCTCAATAAATCTGATCTTTTAAGCATACATTTGGAGAAACTAAACTCTAAATTAAAACTAAATTAAGTCACGTTGAATCGATCTTAAGGTATGGTATTATGTTCTGGGGAAATTCTGTCGAAAAATATACTGTTTTTAAAGCCCAGAAAAAATGTATTAGAGCAATTTGTAAATTAAAATGTAGGGATAGTTGTCAGTATCATTTTGTAAATCTTGAGTTACTGACCTTACCATCTTTATATATGAAGTAGCAGCTTTTGTTAAATCAAATATAGGCATGTTTCACAATTTTAGAAGTTTAAGGCATAAAAATAATATCTGTTTTCCCCCCAATAAAACTGCTCTGTTTAATAAAAGTATATTCGGTATGGCACCACGACTATATAATCATCTGCCAGAAAGTTTAAAAGAAGTTTCGAACATTGGAATTTTTAAAGCGAGACTCAAGAAACTACTAGTAGAAAAGGCGTACTATACCGTTGACTTATATCTGAAGGATAAATTATGACAATAGAGTTGTGACATTGTGTATTTTGATGTATTTTGTGGTTATTATTTTATAATTATTATTTTGTATTTTTTTAAATTGACATTTCGATTAAAATTGACATTTCGTTTAATATTCTTTTTTTTTTAAATTATTATTGCAATTATTCTTTATTATTTTATTATTTCCTTTTTATACTGAATGTTGCATGTCAGTAAGACAGAATATGGCTGAACTATTTATAAGTACTATGTGTAAAACCAACTTCCACCTATACTTCGCAATAAATATATTTGATTTGATTTGATTTGATTTGAAAAGTACGGTTGAATCCCAAACCCCAGCTAACGAGTCACATCAGCACCGTAACAGCAGTGCGATCTACCTCCTTGGTCGAGTGGTTTTTACACTGGTTTTCATGGTGTCGCCATCTCTGAGGTCCCGGGTTCGATCCCCGATCGGGTCAATTTTAGAAATTATTTTTCTAAATTGTCTCGGGTCTGGGTGTTTTCTATGTATAATAAGTATGTATTTAAGTATGTTTATCCGTTGTCTTGTAACCTTTTAACGAGTTTTATAACGAAGCTTCTCTTGGGCTAGATAATTGGTGTGAGTGAAGGAAAGTTTATTATTATTATTATTATCTACCTATAACTATGCAACTGCAACAAACTATCTTTGACTTTCCTCGATCAGTTAGACTTAATGCACCCAGGTGATATCAGCCAGGTGAATTAAGTCTACAAACTAAGTCCTATCCTTACCATTATCATCTTTTACATATCTTTTCTACGGTCTTCTTTTTCCCGCATAGACTTCACCTCAATAAAAGATAAAACTGCTAATATTTATAATATGCATTATAATAATCTTTAACTAAGTATTGCACGTATTTTTCAGGTGATCACGGACTAATGCAGGCTTTAGTGTACGACGCCAGGAACTCGGCTTGGTTCAACAAAAGCATATCCGACTCAGCGTCAGATGACAAGGCGTAAGTACTTCATTCAAGATAAAGTTTAATCAGTTATACCTACTGATATTATTTCAAAATACTAATTATGATGATTGAGTTTCTTCGTTGTACGAAATAGAAATAAATTCACCATTGTAACAGTAAAAAAAATCTCTAGATAGGTTCGAAGAGGTTACTCGACTGTTTTTGTTTAAAATGCGCCAATATCTACTGTTGCTCTTTGGTTGTGCATTAATTATAAATTAACAATTTATCAATCATTAATAATCACCGTAATCTATAAAGTTGGTACACTGATACACAAATGTATTTTCGTTTATTTTTTAAAGACCGTGTGCCAAGATAAAGAAAGAAAACAATAATCTTAATTTTTCAATAAAAAATACGATCAAGTTTCATTATTTTCATTTCAATACGCGCACGATAATCATTATTTCTGGATATTTCTATACCTAGCTAGTTACGAATGAATAAATAATTATTTTTTTCATTAATATTTTTACTTTTGGCTTTGTATCTTTTTGTAAGCATTTTTACAAATAACTCACGATACACATACGTTTTATGTTACGTTTCACCTGGATAGCCCCTTGACTAAAGTGATCGGATTGTTGCCGAGGTAAAGTACTATCAGAATCTGGAAGAATCTTACTGCATGCTATACCTAATAATAAAGTTATACTGAAACAGACATGTTTCTAAAGATGGTTGAAATGCATAAGCTTTTATTCGTGAGTGAATTTTATCGTTTCCCATTCATTAGCAAATCCGGATGGTAGGTATTACCTGTTTTTTATAAAAATTAATAGCAGCCAATGGATTTGTAAGTATCTATTAAAAAACAAAAGTTGTTGGTTTACATTAACATAGTTTAATTTTGTACGAAATTAAAATACCACGGCTTCAATTCTATTTTAAAACGTAAAGATATACGCGTTTTGGATGTGTTGAAAAGATTTTGAAAAAGACAGTGTTGGACAGAATCGAATCGAATTCGGGTCAAGTGCACTACCAACTATGCGCCTGACCCGGCATATCATGGGGTGCGGGTTCGAATCCCACCCGTGGAATTTTATCAACACTGTCTTCGTCGTCACGTCACCTTTTTTCTCCAGATAGAACAACTGCCTTCCATAACTTCTTAAATAATTTATATCGATAAATTGTCAGTATCGTGTGTATAGTGGCGGAGGAGCTCGATGGCGCAGTGGTTAACGCACCCGGTCTGCGAGTGCTGAGGTTAAGCAACTTTCGCAAAGGCCGGTCGGATGGGTGACCAAAAATTTATCATCTCGAGCTCCTCCATGCTTCGAAAGGCACGTAAAGCCGTTGGTTCCGGCTGCATTAGCAGTCGTTAACAACCACCAATCAGCACTGGGCCTGCGTGGTGGTTTATGGCCCGTTCTCCCTAACCATCCATAGGGAAGGCTCGTGCCCCAGCAGTGGGGACATAAAAATGAGCTGATGATGATGACGATGATGAATTGTCAGTATCGATGCTTTGATTACAGGGCTGAGTTCATCCAGAGGTTCGGGTACATCGTCGCGTTTCTGTCAACACACAGCGGCCTCACGCGGTGGCAGACGCATCCGCCGAAAGAACACAACGATGAAAAGTAAGCATATTTTCATGATTTTCGACCTTACCGTCACCTTACCATCAGAGTGCCTAATGCGGGTTTGATACACGAATCGATCGAGATAGCGTAAACTTATATTTGTAAGTTTACGCTAACTCGATCGTTTGTATTTAAAGTTGTTACAATACTAGTTGGTTGTACGCCACTATACTCAGGGAAAATTTAAGTCTTTGTGTATAAATATCAGTAAGATTTTTACTGTTTCTTGAGAGAAAGTCATCTGTGGTTTTAATGACACTCTTTCTTATAACCAGTATAAATCTGTCTCTAACAGAAGATATTTACATCAAGAATAGTGTATAATTTGTTCACAAACATTCTACATCGCATTTGACCTGCGTGTAGGTGACAAACTGTTTTAGTATCATGCAAATTGTAATGCACTTATTCGAATAGTCAATAGTGAAACACTCGCAACTCGCACTCAGTACTCAGGTGAGACAACCGCTTCCCCGATGTTAAGTTATACAAACTGTTGCAGGCATGAGTTCGGCAAGCAGTGGCCGCGCAGCATCGACGAGGTGTGGTACCGGCGCGCGGTGGAGCAGCACTACGTGGACCCGCTCAGCTACGTTTACAGGTGAACATTTTGAATCTTGCAAAGCGCTTCTGAACGCATTTTTTGGTGACACTTTAAAACGCATACTGTTTATTGTCGTAATTTCGATTGCCATACATCATATGGTATAAAAATCAAAAAGCATAATATTTTATGGCATAATATTTTATTACGCATAAACATTATAACGCAGAATTGTTGAAAGGCATAATGTAAAAAATCATAATCGTTAAAATCTATATTTTTGTTTGACATTATTTTATTAAGCATACCTTAAAACGCATAATTTTACTATGCATAGCTGTTAACAGTCATAATTTTGTTTTGACATAATCTTAAGTTGTTTTAAGGGGTGTATTTCATTTCATACAATTACAAATGAATATAATTTTAGAGGATATAACGTTCATTGGATATAGATTTTTCTCGGTCTACACTACGTATATTATTCACTTGCTATAATTTTATTAAGTTAAATTATGTATTTTTTTATATAAATAGCATGTTAACCTTAATTTGATTTATAGTCTTAATAATTTAATACGTTGTGTTTTTAGTAATGTTGTGCTACAAAAGTCAGTGACAGAAACGAATCGCTGCAAATCCGACTCCACGTAGTCTTGTCTGTCCTACCCCTAGAGTGTAATTTAGAAGCGCGAAGGCGTGGAGGGGCGAGGCGGCCCGCGAGCTGAGGAGCTGTTGGTTTTAGCTTCGGCTTGCTGGCCGCCTTCGCCGGCCAGCCTCAGCCGCGTCGGCGAGCGAAAACCATCTGCGGCGATAAGCTCGCGTGGGACCGCCGGAGCCCCGCAGCGCCGGAGCCGTGACAGAAACTATGCCTGCTGCATGTTGCATGCTTGCTTGCATGGTTCATGCTTGCTTGCATGCTGCTAGCTTGCTTGCCTGCTACTTGCTTGCTTGCATGCTTCATGCTTGCTTCATGCTTGCTTGCATGCTGCTGCTAGCTTGCTTGCCTGCTGCTTGCTTGCTTGCATGCTGCTTGCATGCCGCGTGCTTGCTGCATGCTTGCTGGAAGCTTGCAGCATTTTGAAATTATGGTAAACAAATATTATTTCTTAAGAAAATATGGATTTTGTCAGTTTATGCTTATCAAATGTATGCCTTTTGAATATTATGCCTTTTATAAATTATGACAAATTTAAATTATGCCTTTTGTTAATTATGATTATTGCAATTATGCCTTTCCATGATTATGCCTTACAGATTTCGGCCATATGATGATATGCGTTATGAAGTTATGCTATAAAGACTTATGGCAAGTGACGATTATGTCCATTAAAAATTATGCATTTTCAGTTTATGCCTAAAAACGTTATGCGTTTCAATAGGTAACCTATTTTTTTAAAGATGAATGAGATGGTATGTCCGGAAAAAACCTTAAGGTTTAATGTTGTCATCTATACTAATAAAGAGCGTTAGTGACTTTGTTTGTTTGTATGTCGAAGCTAATCTCTGGAACTACTGGTCCAATTCCAAAAATTCTGTCACTGAAAGGTAGAAAGCTACATTTCTTGCGGGTAACATACTGGCTATATTATATTTAAAAACAGTTTTTTTTTAAAATCTCAAATCCATGCGAACAAAGTCGCGAGTAATTTTTTATATAGTGGAACACTAACAGTCTTAGATCCAGAGGTTAGATTGCCAGTGGTAGGCATTAGAAGTAGTAATGGATACCTGTATATTAATGTACTCAAATTAGTTGATGGTAATTATGGCTTGTTTTCAGTCCGTCTGACCAGCTATTTGAGTTCTGTGTCAAACATGAACGATTCGGTTCTTAGACCCGAATTGCGTAGATGCATTGACCCCGCCTGATCCTCTAAATGCCACTACACATTTACAGAATACACTAAACATGCACACTAGTTTAGGCCCAAGACACCGTACTCGTAGAACAAGAGTACGAAGAACCGGTTCACACGCGCTCTATACCAGGTACAGACATGTACCTGGGCGCTTCTCTCTTCCACCACGGCCCGGTCAACCCGAGCCGAGGTCCGAGCCTTTAGAGGCACCCTCGGGTTGTCCCACTCCTCGACCCGATCTAAACCCTTCGGAGAATCTAGTAGGGCACGGGGACACACACTTTTAAGTGTGATATGCCGTTCCCTCTAGAAAACCTCCGAAGGTGATTCGTTTCACACGGCTTGAGGTACCCTTTACGTACCTCGCCGCCCCCAAAAAAGCTCGGTGACGCTGAAAATGCCGTATGAGGCGATCAGCAATCTTACTCAAAAAAAAATGAAATGCATTGATGATTGCAATATGTTGAATTGGCCACCTATTTTGACGTAGTCGGTCGTGACAATCAAATGATTTTGTCTGTTAACTCCGTGTATTTCCTATTGTCTCGTGTTTGTTTTAAGATAAATGTATTTTCATTCTGTTAATCGATTTGGTTCAACCAATCTCAAACTATTAATTGATATATCCTTACAGCGCGGACCTCAGCACAGACAAGTTTCCTCTGAACGTGAGCGCCGCCATGGTGACCGCGTCGCACGCCGTGTTTCACTCGGACGGGCACAGGAAGGCGCCCGCCGCGGTCGTCGGCTTCCAGTTCAAGCACGAGAGACTAAGCGAGTGGTTTGAGAATATCACCTCTTCGGTGAGTCGAGTACTTTGTACGGTCACTACAGCTTAAGAAACTATCTCGACTCTCGCAAATCCCTGTAATTCTTTTTTAAGAAGACCAACGACTTATTATCTTCTTAATAAATAAAGAATTACTACAACTTCATAAAATAACTTCATTTTTATTATTACAAAACATCACATTGTTCTGATCCCAAGTAAGTAGCTAAAGCACTCGTATTATGGAAATCAGAATCAACGACGGTACAAACCACACAGACCCAACACAATATCGAAAAGTTCGTTTTCGACATTGACCCGACCGGGAATCGAATCCGGGGGGACTTCAGAGTCAGAGTTAACGCCGCCCAAAGTCCGGCAAGTGCAAGCCACTCGGCTACGGAGGTCGTCAATTTTGTACTAATTTGTACCTGTATTATGTCTATTTTAAATTATTATCAATTTGTGATTAATTTCAGTGTGAACACAATAAGGAATGCGTGACCTGTCTATCTGACAATTGGGACTGTTATTTGGTGGACAACAATGGTTGGGTCATCGTCAGCGAAGACTCGACGCACACCGGACAGTTTTTCGGCAAGGTAAGGAGGCATCCATACTCAATAGTCATACTTAATATTATAATAAATAGTCATGCTTAATATCATACTCAAAAGTCATACTTAATAGTCATTATACGATGTTTTACTACGGAGTACTATTAGTTATTCTGCGGTTTTACTGCTTATCCGCACATCACGATCACATCAAGCCGACTTCAGCTACAGTCCGCTATAAAAATGAAAGCTTCTGACAAGTTCAGGACGGATTTCTTTGCGATTGATCAATCGAATTATCATTTTTAGGTCCGCCCAGACATAATGGCGAGATTGATTGAGGAAGAAGTGTACAAACCAGTCCATTTGGTAGACTACCAAGCAGTCTGTTTCAGGGAAAAGAAGACGACTAACCCATCCACAACTCTATTGACCGTAAGGATACCAAGAATATTACCCAAAGTCTTGATAGAAAAATATAATATTACTTAATAAAATTTATGTATAATATTTCAGCCTTTCGAAAACCTGCGGCTAGTATTGTCTTGGTTCCTAACGACGACCGTTTGGTTATTTAATTCGATAGCCACAGGTCTGGCACAAGGGTCGAGCTACTCACTGGATGACGGTAAGACGTAATGTACAAAATCGTACCGTTGTAGCACCTCACAAAGATAAAGAAGTTTCAATCAATGTTACTCGTATAACAAGTAAACAATCTATGTCGTATAGCTTTAGAGGAGCGTTGATGTTGTGTGGGTGACAGAATGAGTATTCAATGTTTCTCCTAAACGTTGTCAGCATGAATTGTGTTTTTTTGCATGACAACGAACGTTACACAAATAAAAAAAAACATAATACTCTCAAAAAGGTTTCTGTCTAAAACTTTTTTAATTACTTATAATATTGATGAGGAACTTTAACATAACACACCACAAACAATTAGAGTAGATAGAATATGAGAAAACAATTAGATAATCTCCACAAACCGTACATTAACTAGGCATGCGACTAAATGACACTTTCAACAGCACCAAACCAGACTTGATACTTGTAGTTAAAGCAAAATTCAACAATGGAGTCTACAATTGGAAGTAGTTATTTAAAACAAAAGTAGTAACGACTCCATCTTGTTTTCAGAGTATGTTACACCCACTGGTAAGTTTTAGAGATGGCACAGTAGACCGTGATGGTTTAGATTTTAATTCAATTTTACTTATATATCGTCGTAGATAGTGTAGGAGTGTGCATGGTATTTAGACCAATCGGCGGATAAAAGATCTTTAAGAAAAACATCATAAAACAAATTAGGTATTCATAATTATTTGATTATGTGTCTAATTATAAAAAATCTATGACATAAATCCTATAGTTTCCTATTTTTAGGGTTCCGTACCCAAAGGGTAAAACGGGACCCTATTACTAAGACTCCGCCGTCCGTCTGTCTGCCTGTCCGCTTGTCACCAGACTGTATCTCATGAACCGTGGTAGTTAGACAGTTGAAATTTTCACATAATTATGATGTATTTCTGTTGCCGCTATAACAACAAATACTAAAAAACAGAATAAAATAAATATTTAGAGGGGTTCCCATAAAACAAACGTGATTTTTTTTGCTCGTTTTTGCTCGATATTGATAACGGCAACAGATAGACGCTTGAAATATTCACAGAATATTGAGTTATATATTCACTTTAAAAATAAATAATTAAATTAAAATAAAATTAATATTTAAGGGGGCTCTAAATATTTAAGTAGGGTTCCCGTACAACAGACATGATTTTTTTTGCCATTTTTATAGTAATGGTACGGAACCCTTCGTGCGCGAGTCCGACTCGCACTTGGCCGGTTTTTTTTAATTGTGTTAAACTTATAATTAGTTTAGAGCATTTTAGAAAAAATAGGAAATTAAAGACAACCATCTAACTTTAGAAAAACACTATTATTCTCTACCAAACGTTGTTCAATGAGCTTAGGTTTATTCGACTTTGTGGTTTTAAAATATTAAATATTTTTTTATAATATTAGTAATGATAACGATTGAACAATTAATATTTTTAACCACTTTAGCTAAGCTTTGATTGAATACGTGTAATCAAAGTTAGCAACTTTAAATATCAATCAAAACCTGCATGGATAATAATAAAATGAATAATATCGATACTAAACTTCGATCCACTAACATCTCGATAGTTCAGAGAAGTTCTATCAACTTTTTCCCCAATTAAATATTTGCTGTGTAATATTGGCTTTAGAATTAATGCTTTTCATATATATTTTTTAATTTTATTTGATCCATTTTTCAATTATTATCTACCTTGCAAGTAGGTACTAAAGATGCTAATATTATAGAACATATTTTGATCGCATGTTATTTCCAGTCTTATAAATTTTTGCCGATAAAAACTATTTTTTATGCATGCAAAACCGAATTTTCAATAATGATCTAATTAAATAATTGTCACATACAACAGCGTATCAGAGTTACGAGAATGACGAAGAAACAGACGACCCGATGTCGAAGCCTCCGTCGCGGAGTCTGGAGCGAGACTTCGAGAAGCTGGTGTTGATTAACAGGACAAGGCCGACTCCGTGCGACAGAGAGATGCTTCTCTACCAATTGGAGTATAATAACTTGAACGACAAACTGAACAAGCCCGTGGCGGACTGTGAACGCCCATTCTACGTCCAACTGGTGAACTACACGAATATGCTGATGATTGTGATAGACTCGGTTTGCCCAAAGGAGGAGGGGCCCGTATTTTCGGTGGATCCGACGGAGGTGCAGTACAACGAGTCGCTGCCATGTTTAAAGCACATGCACCCGTTGTACAGAAAGCAACCAAATTCATGCATCAGGAATCATAGCGAAGTAAGTGATTATCAATATTATCTCTCTTAAGTCCCACAAGACAGGGTTAACCTTAGTCTAGGATCTACCATCTAGACGCGCCCTTTTACGTTCTCCACTTTCGATTACCGGCTCGAACGCCGAAATGAATGAATGAATGAATCTGAATAGTAAGCTATTCAGATACACCTACAGAGTGTAGCCAGCCTGTAGAAAACTTATAATATGATATATCCATACCTATTACGAGATTCGTAGTATTTGACACTAGGCAGTTTAAGTAGACAGACATTTTGAAGTTAGCGCTTTCTCCATTATCTTATTAGTTGGTTTGGTATACGAAGCTGCTACAACATTCTTGTTAAATGGTATATCATGGAACGAGAGCACTGTTATCGAGAATGTTTTAATAAAACTATGATTCAAATAATATTATTTGTTCCAGGAAAGTAACATCGACATGTGTGGACGCGGCAGTCTACCTCAAAACACTATGGTGTGGCTGCCTCTGAGTCTTCTCTATATATTATCTTATTTGCAATAGCTAATGAACAGAGAAGTCAGTTAGAATTTACTTAGAATTGTCCTTTAAATATAGATATGAATAATAGGTAGAAATATTAAGAAAGCGTTTTCACATGTGTATAAAAATGTTTCTTTTGGCGTTATATCTTAGAGTTTATTCCACAGTTATGTTATATTGTTGAGGGTCATTGTCTGAATTCCCAGTACTTTCTCGTAATAATAAGGTATTTTTTTATTGGGTAATACCAATTATAGATAAGATAATTATATTATTATAAATAACAAAAATTTAAATTTCAGTTATTCATTGCATTAGATATTTAACAGAAGTTAGATAGTTTGTTTATATATAACTTTTTTTAGACTAATAATAGAAATTTTACATGTCATTCCAACATATCATGAAGAATATATTTTATTTAAGGAATTTATTTACTTTTAATAATATTAATAAATTAGGAAGTTCTCAAGGTGCCAGAACCAGGAGGGGTTATTTTCATTCATCATCATCATCATCTCAGCCAAAAGACGTCTACTGCTGGACAAAGGCCTATCCCAAGGATCTCCAAAACGACCGGTTTTGTGCTGCTTGCATCCAGCGGCTTCCCGCGACCTTCGTCAGATCGCCGGTCCACCTTGTTGGAGGCCTGTCCACACTGCGCTTTCCGGTACGCGGTCGCCACTCAAAGACCATTCTGCCTCAGCGGCCATCAGTCTTGCGAGCAATGTGCCCTGCCCACTGCCACTTGAGCTTAGCAACTCTTTGAGCTATGTCGGTTACCTTTGTTCTTCTGCGGATCTCCTCATTTCTGATTCGATCACGCAGAAAAACCCCGAGCATAGCCCTCTCCATTGCTCTTTGATTTAACTTAAGCCTTTTTATGAGGCCCATAGTGAGCGACCACGTCTCAGTCCCGTATGTCATCACTGGCAACGCACACTGGTCAAAGACTTTCGTCTTGAGACACTGCGGTATATTGGACGTAAAGATATTTCGTAGCTTACCGAATGCTGCCCAGCCTAATTGGATTCGACTATTGACTTCTTTGCTGAAGTTGGACCTACCTAGCTGGACCGTTTGTCCCAGGTAAACATAATCGTCCACAACTTCAAGGGCAGAGTCCCCAACTATCCGAGGAGTGGGTACGACACGTGAGTTCGACATAACTTTCGTCTTCTCCATGTTCATTTTAAGACCACTTGTTGAGAGACTCTGATAGGGTCACCGAGCATTGTGCCGAGGTCTTCCAGGGTATCAGCCATGACCACTATATCGTCAGCAAATCGAAGGTGAGTAATATATACGCCGTTGACGTTGATGCCGAGTCCTTTCCAGTCCAGTAGCTTGAAAACATCTTCCAGTGCAGCAGTGAACAGTTTCGGAGATATCACGTCTACCTGTCTCACTCCTCGTTGCAACTGGATAGGTTTCGAGTTCTGGTCCTGAAAACGGATTGACATAGTGGCGTTTTTATACAAACACTTCAACACTTCGGTGTAGCGGTAGTAAATTTGGCACCGCTGAAAGAGACTGTAGCACGGCCCATGTTTCAATCGAATCGAAGGCTTTTTCATAGTCCACAAACGCTAAGCAAAGAGGCTGGTTATACTCTTCGGTCTTCTGTATAACCTGCCGCAGCGTAAGTATGTGGTCTATGGTGCTGAAGCCTTTACGGAAACCGGCTTGTTCTTTAGGCTGCAAGTCATCAAACCTGCGTGCGAGACGATTCGTTATGACTCGAAAACAGCTTGTAGACGTGGCTTAGAAGTAAGATGGGCCTGTAGTTCTTTAGCAGGGTTTTGTCGCTCTTTTTGAAGAATAGTTCTGCCCTCTAGTACGACGGAATTAAATAGCTTCTGAAGAGTTAAGAGTACCGATCTTCCGCCTGCTTTCAGAAGCTCGGCCGTAATTCCGTCAACACCTGGTGCCCTGCCGTTTTTGAGCTGTTTGAGAGCCATACTAATCTCGTACAGGCTGATGTCCGGGATGTCTTCGGTATAGTGCCGGGTTAACTTAGCTCTAGAGTCTTTAGCTAAGCTTTGTACAGGTGGCCGTGTGGATGTGTAAAGCTGCCCATAGAACTTCTTGACCTCTCCCATAACATCGGACCTGGTCGTGACAGTTCTGCCATCATCGGTTTTCAGCGTCGTCAGTTGGCACTGCCGAATACCCAGATCTCTTGCGAACACTTTTGAGCCTTTGTTTTGCTCAATGGCCTTTTTAATACGGTCAGTATTAAATCGGCGCGTGTCGCGAGTTATAGACTTTAGAGATCTGCCTATTTAGCCGCCAAAACTGAGACGTATCACCTGAGGAAAGCAGAGCCATTGCGCGCCGCTCTTCCATTAGTTTTAGGGTATGGTCTGAGAACTTTTTGGTTCCTTTTGCACGGTGGGTTTTAAAAACTTGGACCTAACCGTTTGGACAGTTTCCACAAACCTATTGCTGTATTCGTCCACATTTTCGCAATCATTTAGGCACTCGAAGCGATTCTGCAATTCAAGCTGAAAGTTTTCGGGGTTTTGGATTTGGATGGGTGCAGGACGGAGCGTAGACCTTATCAATCGACGTTTTTCCAGCTTAACGTTGATAATCAATGTGCCTCTTACCAACCGGTGATCGCTGCCAGTTTTAAACGCATTGATCACAGTGACATCACTAAATATTTGCTTTCTCGTCGACATAATAAAGTCAATCTTGTTTTTTGTTGCACTCATACGTAGCCTCCACCTCATCGTCAGGGTGTGTCGTAGTAGGAGCACAAACCTGTATGACCTTCAACGAATACCATTTGGTTATTCTGAGTATAAGGTACGCTACCCTAGGCGACACACTCCCGGTCTCGACTACGTTGTTCACGAGAGACTTGTGGACGATGAACCCGACAACTCCTTGGGACAGTTGTTCGCCCTCCCAGAAATAGAGTAAGTTACCAGACTTGAGGATTACCGAGTCCTCCCCCTCTCTTCGGACTTCAGATAATTCAACTATGTCCCACCGTATCTTGCTCAATTCTTCCTCTAGTTCAAAAATCTTCTCGTCAGTCCGCAATGTGCGCGTGTTATATGTTGTCAGGTGTGCATCATGAGGGGATTTGCCATAATCGCCACGCTTGGCAGGCGGGTTAGCGATCGCAGTAGTTGAGAGTTAACCTCAGAGAGATGCTGCTGCCCATCCTCTTAGTCGGCTTTTACGACACCCACGGGAAGTGGGGTGGTGCAATTCTTTATCCCCGGCACCACACAGGCAACATTTTCATTATTCATATCATTTTAAAAATATTCTAAATTTAGTCTAAGCTAGCTGACAATATTCATCAAAATGGATATTTTGGCATTGATGTTAATTAATATATTTCTAATAAATAGCTTTTATAAAAGAATTGGCTTTTGCATTCAAATTTATTATACAGGTTTGCACAGCCTGTTTGATTTAATATTTCTGAGTATTTTGAATGTTTTCCTTTGGGATGTTTGTAAAAGTTCTGTTGCTTTTAAAAGCTATAAATTACCCAAGAAACAACTATTAGTAAGTTATGATAAATAATATATTAAAGAAATAAAATATCATGTTTTGTTGAGTTTAAAAAATATATCTGTAAAACAGTTGAAAAGAAAAATATTTATGAATTTCAATCATTTATGTAAAACAAAAAAAAGTACATGTGAATTTACTTTCTATTGAAATGTGATTTATTGATTTGGTACAAAAATAAATTCTTATTGTACAATCAACTATAATTTTTATTTATTGACTTGCAACATACATTATTCATATTTACAAATAAATAACAGTTACCTCATTACTCACTTAGATGTGCTACTGTTTTCTGCTTGGTATTGGTTGGTGTACTCCTTGATTTCTTGTAACAGTGCTTGGTGCCTCTGCTGCCTGATGAGGCTCTCCTGCAACTGTTCCAGTTGTTGTCCTCCCTCCATAAAGGTCTTGAGGCTGTGGAGGGTGCCCCCACCTTCTCTGTGCTCAGTCACACGGTCTTGTGGATAGTTGTATGTTCTTATCTTTTCATTTCTGTTGCCAGAACCAACCTGTTGTGATTTAAAAAACAAGATTAGACTGATTAGTTTTAGCGTCTCGTGTATTCCTCGAAAATTAGTTCCTGCTGTCGCCAGTAGCGTCCAGCACCCCGCTTTACACAGACGTACGAGTAATCCGCCGTCAAAGTGCACGGGCTACACATGTAACCCGCGCGACCACTCTTGAAAGTATTTTGCAGTGTACAGTATGTGTGGAGTAGAAGTAAATATGGCATTTATATAATAATTATTGATGTAATAATATATTTATATGTTTATATAGTGTACTGGGTTTTTGTTTATGTCAATGACTGGGGCCTTTCGCGCTTTATGCTTTCAGTCATTACACCATCGAGGCAATCGTGTGCATGTGTGCATTGAGCGTCGTATATTACAACAAAATATACCCAGAGGTATAAAACTAAAGGGGAGACACAAGATAATTCGTGTTTCGGCTTTAGCCGAGTTCAGATGGTTCGGATTACGAAGTGTAGTACATATACGCAATTTTTTGCGAATTACGTGATAAAATGAAAAAAAAACAGGTAAGTCTTTTCACTTTGATTGACATGGCTTTATTAATATTATTTTTATCAAGATTAATAATGTCATTAAGACCTTAAATTTTACTAGGTATTTTAATAATAAATTAAAGGTTAATAGGTACTTAACTTAATTATATTTCCTATTTTTGTAAAACAACACACAAGCTTAGTTGTGTAAAAAATATACCTAGGTACTATTTATTTTTCCAACTTTTTCTTGTATGTTTTTCTTATGTTAGTAATTAGAAATTAGTAAGTAAATAAATAATAAGAGTTAATAAAAGTTAATAAGTTTTAAACGTGTGAGACGAATATTGCCACTGAATTGTTTTGTATCACATATTAATCCAAGGGCTTATTATTAATTTTATTAATAATTATTATTATTAGTTTTTATACATAATGGTACGGAACCCTTCGTGCGCAAGTCCGACTCGCACTTGGCCGGTTTTTATTATTTACTTCAATATTTGATTTATACTATTGATAAAAATATGTTTTTTTTTATATTTTCAACGTTTTTTCGTAACGAAACGACGTGATCTTGAACTGTCCAAAAAAAGTCGTTTTTTTTTTAAATATACCTACGTTTTTGTTTAATATTTTATGAAAATATAAAAATTTTATACTAAAATTTTTGTAATACAAATAAAGACAAACTTTAATATATTAAACTGCGTTTTATTAATTTTCAAATTTTTGGCAATATAAAGGTAACTATAAAAGAGCTAGCTATCCGTGAAGCCCGCGCGACCGCTCACGTAGTATAATAGGGCACGTCTACTGTAGTGTTAAAGATACCAAATTAATTAAAGGGAATAATGTATGTTCTAAAATATTTTTTTTACCTGAGATTTCCTTTCATTGTGAGTTTTGGATGTCTGCTCTTCAAGTTGCTTTTGAAGTAAAAGAGTTCTCAGCTTTTGCATAGCAATTTCTTTATTCTTTATCTGTGATCTACCTTCTTGGCATTCAACAACAGTACCGGTTGGTACATGAATGATGCGGACGGCACTGTCTGTGGTGTTCACATGCTGCCCCCCTGCACCGCTAGCTCTTTTAGTTTCTATTGTTATGTCTCTTTCTGGTATATCCACCTCAATGTCAGTAGGCTGATGAAGAACGGCAACTGACACAGTACTGGTATGAATACGTCCACCTTTCTCTGTTGAAGGAATACGCTGAACTCTATGGACACCTGCTTCTATTCTCATGAGTTCAGGAACACCGTAACCTTGTATGAGCATTGAACCTTTACGAATACCACCTATATCAGATATTTCCATGGAGGCTATGTCCACTTCCCAATCTTTGTATTTAGCATATGATTCGTACAACTCAAAGAGTTCTCTTGCGAATAACATAGCTTCTTGTCCTCCAGCTCCAGCTGACACTTCTAACAACACACCCCCATCTGTGAGGCACGGCTCTAATAAAATTGATGTCAATTCACCATCTATTTCTTTAAGGCGCTTTAAGTATATTTTAGCTTCTTCCTTTATCATTTTCTTCACCTCTGGGTCGTTATTTTCTTTCTTATTCAGTTCTTTTAGAGAATCAATGCTATCGAACAAGCCAATTCGCAGCTCAAGAACACTTACAATAGGTTTTATGTCGAATAGTCTTCTAGCCTCCTCGGGAGTTCGGCCAGTAGTAGTTAGTAGTCGCTCATGTTCAAACATCAAATTTCTGAGATATGTTTGAACAGCAGGATCTGATAAATTCACTGAACTTTGGGAATAACATTTACGGAGCACTGGAGAGAATTTGTCAATATTATTTAAAGGACGCAACGCCAGAATTCTTGCGAGTGACATCTTTCTATCAACACAACTGATAGTAAATCAGCAAGGAAAATAATTTATTAAATCAGATTAAATAAACAACTAATATTTCTTAGCACAGAAAATTTTGGATATGTCAAAATCAAAACAACTCTATCTGTCTGTCATCTGATCTGACTGATCTGCCTCCAGTGTTGCCAACTGCTAGCTTTACTTAGTTGCTAGACATTTCTCAAAATGTTGCTAGATTGGCTTTTTTGCCCCAAAAAGTTGCTAGACTAGCTAAATGTTACAGTAGGTAGGCAGGTTACAATAAAATGTCAATTTTTGACAATAATTTTTATTTTCATTAGGTAATAATAATTCCAACAAGAATTAAAAATGTCTTAGTACGTCATTAAATAAAAAATAAATTAAAAACTAATCAATTAAAGACGAAGATGTCGATGGCTGGGATTCTGTGTCTTCCTATGATTTTGGATATTTTTCAGAGGTACCCAATTTATGCAGTACATCTTTAGGTAAAACACAGGTAAAGCAGCATTTACCACTTTTCCTGAAAAGTTGCTATAAACAGTAGCTAAAAAGTTTAGCTACAAGTTTCATTAAATTGTAGCTGTCTGTCACCAAACAATAGCTAGATCTAGCTATAAAATTGCTAAGTTGGCATCACTGTCTGCCTCTGCCTGACATTTTTTTTATAGTTGCTTATTTATTTTTTTGGGTTTGATCTAGGAAAAGCAGAAGTACTCAGCACATACAGCCATGTTTTAAATGTTTCGTGATAAATGGAACTTAATAATGATAATGTAGTGATTTAAATGCATAAATATTATGTATGATTAATAAAGGATAACTTACTTCTAAATTCATTTTTTAAAATAAAGATGTAGGACTTTACTTGCTGGCACCTAACGCGGATTTCTTATGGGAATTTGAAAAGTAATGTTGCTTTACTTTGTTTAATTTGCCAACATCCATGCGCATTTTCAATATAATGAAGATATTATTTCAATCAGGAAGTTGTATTTCGGTAATAAGCTTTTGATTTATATAATTAGTAAAATTGTATGCGCCATCTATTGGAGAATAGCAAAACTTCGGCTACTAAACATTTCTCACTAGATGGTGTTAGCAGTCTCGCCATTACTGCTACTTTCAAGACAGATAGTTTTAAATATTATAGGTACTCGTATTTGTGGCTAACTCTTATAATATATTTTAGTATTATATTAATAAAAATAATAAAAAGACAATGCTAAGCTTCAATAAGACAAGGTTGAAATAAAACCAGTTTGTCGGTATGGTATTATGACATCCTACAATGACACTATAAAAATACTAATATCAAATTGCTTTGATTTCAATTTTTTATTTACTTCATCATCATCATCATCATCATCATCAACAGCCTATACTAGTCCACTGCTGGACATTGGCCTCTCCTCTCCTCTTTTATTTACTTGGTGACGTGCAATTAAAACAACTTAATTGACTTAGGTAAAGTGAATTAACGCTTAGATTTGTGATAAAGCAAACCTTTGATGCTAGTGTCCCCCTAAAAATCCAAACCATCAAGTCTACTAGGTATCTACTCCTGAGTGCTTAAATAAGTAGGTAGGTACTTAAAACAAACCCCTAAGAGCGTTTACGCCGCACACTAGCGCCGCCAATGAAAAAAAAAACATATCTAGTAATTAGAGATAGAAAATCAAATTATGCTCAACAAACTATCTGAATGAAGTAATTTAGCATTTTTACGTCACCTAATGAACACCTGACATGTTATGGTTTAGTTAAAGATGGCGTTATAGTTAAAAGTGGCCGTAACGTCTTATTTAACTAAACCATAACATGTGAGGTGTTCATTAGGTGACGTAAAAATGCTAAATTACTTCATTCAGATAGTTTGTTGAGCATAATTTGATTTTCTATCTCTAATTACTAGATATGTTTTTTTTTCATTAGTGGCGCTAGTGTGCGGCGTAAACGCTCTTAACATAAATAAGTACAACGACAAACATAAAGAAGATGTACCCACGCTGGGAATCAAACTCCGGACTTCTGGGTCTGAAGTGGTGATTTTGCTTATATACCAAAGAGTCGCGTTAAATGTATCATGTTACCTACACACGTATAGATTTTGAGGGGCTATAGAAACTTTAATCTGTGGCTATAGTGCCTGAGTGATGCCTAGTGTGAGTTTACTATCCATATTTATTCGATTACGAAAAAGAAAATTTGTATGGCAAAATTTTAACTCTTCTCATATATCGCCAGAAGGCGCTGCTCTAATGCTAATGTGATCAAATGTCAAATGGAACTCATACGGCCCAGGCACCCTGGCCCTGAAGTAAGCGGCTCAGAGCTAAGCGCTCTCCTCCTGTAATGTGATTGACACAATGTCTTTTACAACTTACAATATAGGCCGATTGATCGAATAAAAAAGATAGAAATAATGCAGAAACTAAAAAAATTAAATATTTTATTTTTAATAGGTAGGTACTTAGTACATGAAAGAAAATCTTTGGACCCCTTTGTCAGCACATCGCGTGTGACGTGGGAATATGAAATTTAGAAGCTATTAGTACCTACTGTTAAAAAAATTGTTGATACATAATTTAACAGTAGGTTTAAGGTTTAACTTGAAGCTTCAAAATTTCATAATCCCTCTCAGATCTAACTTTTATTTTACTTCCGCGCTATTGGAAATGTATCAATAAATTATTTAACAGTACTAATAGCTTCTAAATTTCATACTTGTCACGCGCGTGGAGAAGTGTGAGATTTAATTCATATTATTTTGGAGAAGGTGTGCGGAAAAACAAAATTTGTGTATAGTAATAATTATTAGTTCTAATATTCGTGATATTATATGCTCTGGTGTTCCTCAAAGTCGCATCTGGGACCAATCTTATTTTATTTATTTATTAACGACCTACCAAATCGCTTTAAGCATTCTTTACCATTTCTCTACGCTGATGATCTTAAAATAGGACGAGTTATAAATGCAAAAGATGATGCATTTAAATTGCAAGAGGACTTAGATCGCCTCGCTGACTGGTGCATGTGTAACGGTAATATGCTGCTCAATCCATCTAAGTGTCAACAAATTTATTATACTCGATAATGTCAAACCTTATTTAACTCAGTATTATCTTAAAAATGTAGCGCTACAGAACGCGATAGTCGTTAAGGATCTCGGAATATATTACGACCAAAAACTTTCCTTTATTCCCCAAATACACAATGTTGAGAAAAAAGTATCGAAGGTCCTTGGTTTCGTCATTGTCATACACAATAAAAACAAGTTGTGTCTACTTGTAAGTAGTTTGTGTATTTAGATTACCTACGTATATAAAATTAATTATAGTTTTATAAGATGAAATGTAATACATTAACTGTAAGTGAACCTAAATAAATAAATACTTAAATAAATCAATTACATAGCATTGTACATACCTATAAACATTATTTATATTTTTAATAACGGTCAAATTTCGACCATTGCGTAAGCACTATTAAATACTCAAATTAGAATGTTGCTACGTTTGTTTTTTCAAAATATAGAGTTGTTACCATGTTGTTACCTATCTAGCAATTTTTTATGTTTTTGAGCAGTCCTCTTAACGCCACTGATTACACACCGCTCCAGCTTTGCATGACGCTTAGAACAATAACTTATTGTTCTGATGCATGACCAAGGTACTTGAAGGAACGCCCAATGTTATTTTCACGCGCTCTAGACTAAGACTTATTTTTTTTTATTAATAGGGTTAAGACACCAGTATTCCACAGAGTTTTCGTCGCCAAAAAATAACATAGATTTTTATTGAAAAATTACGAGATTATTTACATATACGCAAATATTGTAGAAAACAAATTACAATTTGAAAAATTTTGTTCTTTTGGCTTTTAAAGTAAAATAGATAGTGTTGATTAATTTCGGCGAGTTGGATTGAGCCACGATAGCATAGTTGGCAGTGCACCCGACCCGGCATGTCATGGAGTGCGGGTTCGAATCCCGCCCGTGGATTTTTATCAACTGTCTTTTTTTCAAATACCACGAGATGACAGCAAAGAAGCAGGTGGTTGTTGGTAATTGCTAAAGACTAAAATCAGTTGCTAAGGACATAAATATTGATCACTAGTTCCTGTCAAACGCTGGTACCACTACCGTACATTTTTATTATTATTTCCTGTATACATTTTAATTTATTTTTGCCCTTCTTTTGAATAAAGAAGTTTAGTTTTACGGGGGTAATATTTCTCTCACTTAAATATGTAGTGGGTAGGTACTAAAATTACGACCTATTGAAAAACACACGACTGTTTGGTAATAACGCATTATTTTAAACTGCAAAAACATTAATCATCTCGTACCTAGTTCAGAACAAAGCGCTCGGAAACAATTGTAGCGATCGCTTAGCGAATGTGCCAACTGCTTGCCGTCTAGCGATTACCACATCGACCGCAACGACTTGCTATTGATAGAATTGTTAGAAGCGCTTCCTCTTGAGACCGCAGGACGCATTCCAGCCAGTATGGAGTTATTAGTGCTAATGACGTGGAGAACGGACAGGCTATTGTGTCGCCTGCCGACCGCACCGTTTCCTTTGCTTGCTGTTGTGTGGTACAGGAGTGAAGAGTTCAGCCTATACCTAGTACACTAGTAGTAGTACACTCTCTAGTTGAGGACGGGCGGTATCCGTAGGTTTTTACCGGTTTTCTCCGGGGTTTGATGGGTTTTCCTTCCCGCGGCCGTTTGGCCTCCGGTCTAGGTATCCAGACACAGAAGTAAGCTTTGTTATAGAAATGCGATCAGTAATCTTGAATTTTAAGATAATGGCTTTTAAAGGCACAGTGTGCCAACATATTGACTCCATCTCTCGTATATTTCAAAATAAAGTCCAAAAACATAGAATGCCGTAGGTAGGTATGTAATTTTAGCGGTCAGTGCAGCCGCCCGGATTGTAGGTTCGATTCCTGGCTGGGTCGGGTGAGCGTTTAATTTTTTCACTGTATTTTATAAATTTTATAAATACTAACTTACTTAATTTAGCTCCAGTGCAGCAATTAGCACTTGAAAATAAAAAAGTAAAAATTTATGTAATTTTGTTCAATTCATTTTTTAAATTCTATTAGGGTAGGTATACAGGTAGGTATGTATAGCATTTTTTTATTTTTTTGGGAAAGACAAATTCTAAATGTTTTGGTGTTTACTTGTAAAACACTTGTACTATTATTTATTCTGTGGTAAAACGTTAAACTAGGAGATATATATTTTTATATTCTTTTGCCTTAAGTATACAAATTTTACAAAAACACAAATGTTGAAAAAATTTCCACGAGCAGGGTATGAACCTGCACCCTTCTGACATACCGGGTCAGGTGCTCTTCCAATTGAGCTATCGTGGTTCTAACCAGCCCGCCGAAATTATTCAACACTATTTACTTTTTACTTTGAAAGCCAAAGGCGCCCATTCAATGTTAACAACTACCGTCATTAACATCCGATCATAATATTTTTACAAATACTAAAGATCAGTTAAGAAGTAGGCAAGCTATTTATAAATGTTTATATAATTTTTTAACGCAAATTTTGTTGCGAACAAATTACAAAAACACAAATGTTGAAAAAATTTCCACGAGCAGGGTTTGAACCTGCACCCTTCTGACATACCGGGTCAGGTGCTCTTCCAATTGAGCTATCGTGGTTCTAACTTAATTTTTTCTGTTTGTTTCTTAACTGATCTTTAGTATTTGTAAAAATATTATGATCGGATGTTAATGACGGTAGTTGTTAACATTGAATGGGCGCCTTTGGCTTTCAAAGTAAAAAGTAAATAGTGTTGAATAATTTCGGCGGGCTGGTTAGAACCACGATAGCTCAATTGGAAAAGCACCTGACCCGGTATGTTAGAAGGGTGCAGGTTCAAACCCTGCTCGTGGAAATTTTTTCAACATTTGTGTTTTTGTAATTTGTTCGCAACAAAATTTTTGTTAAAAAATTATATAAACATTTATACAAATTTTATTATGAAATAAGTATATTTTTTGCAATCGCCGCCGCTTACAATTTATACTTTAAACATGTAAAATTAGGATGTACTGCAGAGCTGACCGCGTTTCATTGTGCTTTCTGTCGGTAATTAGGTAAAGACCACCGCTCTATCTAATTTCACGCAAATGGTGAATGTGGCACTAAAATAGACCATTTTGAAGAATCCATTCAATTTGCTTGTGTTCTTCCAATCTTTTGTTCAATGTTATTTTCTGTGTGTAGCAACCATGCTATGTAATTGATCAATAACCACGATTAAATTTTAAAAAAAATGCTAAGTATCTCTTTTGAAGTTGAAATCTATAAATATTTGCCGCGTTACACTAACAATTCCCTATTGCGTAACCCTATACTTACAGGTGAGTCCACAAAACATAAAGAATTAGCATGGTCCTTCGATTTTGCACAGATTTTCTGGATGCTAAAACGAGTTTTATTCATCACTAGTGCCCGCTCGTGACTTCGTTCGACACCCGTATCAGGTCGAAAACTTTTTTCTGTTACAAACATTGTCCTGACAATTACGAACACAACAAAAATCATCAACGAAATCGGTCGAGCCGTTCTCAAGTAATGCTATGACATACATGTGGCAATTGATATTTATTAATATAGATTAACGAAAATTAACTCTTTTGGCATCGTAAAGCTCTGCTTCATTTTCATATAAAACACCATAATGCGTAAGTGCCATACAACACTCGCACACCCTGGCTGCCTGGGGAGAGTTTGCAAATGTCTATTATTAGGCATTTCAACATGGCTCACCACTAGCTGAACTAGTTATTTATTGTTATTGACGGGCAAGGGCTGAATAATGTGACGATTAATGATTGTTGACAGAAAGTAGTTTTACTTTTCAAGTTGTTTCAAGGGTTGCACTGAAAATCAGCGCGACGGATAATCCGTAGCTCATGCTGAGTGAAAACCTCTTTGGCGACGCTGTGCATGCAGCAGAGTATGCATATGCATAATAACTAGAGTATGTACTGTTTTATTTCGATTTTTTTTTTTACATTTTATTTTCTTTTTGTAATCTTTTGTTTATGAATGTTGAGTGTACAGTGTTAGTCAAATAAATACCTATTCTATTCTATTTTATTTCACAATAGGGTGCCACAATTCGTTAAAGAAAACAAAAAATGTGTATACATGGCATAGAAGCAGCACCTCCCGGTGGATTACGAGAATTAAAACGAATTGATCGAATGCCGAATGAAACTAACACTATGGCACTCAGGAAACGCTTGGCCTCTCAATTGATAGTGACTAAGACCGCAGATAGAATCAAAGTTCACTCGAAATCCTCAATGCCCGATAAACTAGCTATCTTGTCTCTAACTGTCGGAACTATCGGAAGCTACACCGACAGGCTTAAAGATGGTGCTAACTAGCCAACTGGACTTAAAACAATCCCTAACATTCAACCTTATACCGACTACGATATTACGTATAAACCACTGGTCTGCAAGGCGAACCAAACCTCTGAGCCTAAAACCAACCAACCTAGACCAAAGAGGCGGCTCCTTCATGTTTTGATACTTAAATTACTCCCCTACCTTACTCCCTATCTTCTCACCTAATACTTACCTTACTCCCCTCCCCTACTTTACTAAACGTTACAAGGTCAAATCGGATCTATTGCGCTCGAATATACAGCTACTAAGTTGCAAGATAGCTAACAGCAGGTTGCTACACATTACAACCCGTAAATGCCATCACATTGTCCAGGCCGGTCGGTAGTTTGCTGAAACGACATAGAATTAAATTGATCACAGCTCGTACGTTTGTAATGTAGCAGATAGGTAATTATAGGACAGTCAGCTATCTGCAGCATTTAATGCGTTACCTAACAGAACTGATGAATAAACTTGCACTCTTACCACAAAATAGGAGGTCCAGAAGGTAAGCCTAATAGGGGAGATCGGGATAATTACGGACAGCGGGTAAATGCACCACTGTACTGGCTACTGATGAACCCCGCGACCCGAAACCCGCAACTGTATTAGCGCGGTCAATCGAGTCCGCCATCTTTAGTGCCCGGGTAGCTGTCAACGCGAGAGGCCCCGCGCGTGTTTTTAGATATTATCGATTCTTCGTTTTCAAGTGTTTTCTTATATTTTTTTTGGGTTGTTGTAGCTATGATATTTACCTTAGGTTTAATCTGTATTAGTTACATGTTAATATAGTAATCACTTATGAAAGTTTGTAATAATAACCTATCACTGTTATTACCTAGGCCTTTTTGATATTGCTAAATTTAAGAAAAAGCTGTCCAGATTTACCCAGTAGGTAGGTGTCGGGTAAATACGGACACTAAGAGTTTTGTTTTTTCACAAAATAATATATAAGTAAGATGAATTGTTTTTAATAATTATTTTACATACGTTCATTTTGTATGGTAGGAACCAAAGTTTAATAATTAATAAAAAAGACTGATTTGATTTAATACTTTATCTTTTATTGAGGGATTCCCGTAGATATCCGCAATTTATCCCCCTCTCCCCTACATACCGCGCTCCAGCACCTCTTGCACGGACATGGATATCGGAACGGCTGCGCAGGCTTAATACCGATCTTTAAGTGACATCCCCGCTACACACGACTTCAAAGTTTATACTGACACCCCCCACCAACCGTTAGGTCATAAAGTTAGGTGTCAGTCATCCTTGCGCAAGCACCAGGGACCATCTGCGTCAGGGAACCTCTTGACAATACGTGCCGTGTCAAGGAGTACGCTTTCTAAATCTGACCCTTGTTTCAACCATCAAGCGAGAGCCTCTTAAGGTGTTGGTCGAGGCTCTTCGCTATAAGACCGTTCGCTGAAACGACTATCGGGACAATGATTGTCGAATCAACATTCCACATGGCGGTCACCTCGTGAGCCAAGTCAAGGTACTTGCTGAGTTTGTCCTTCTCAGCTTTCACGAGGTTCTCGTCATTATTATTATTATTAGAGGTTGTCTATGTGTGCGTTGCGCGAGCGCAGCTTACCTTCGGCAATCTCTTTATTTTGTGCTCTTACAGACACGCAAGTGCTTAGATGCTTGACAATTACAGGGCGTAGCTGTAAGTAGCATAAGTGCATATTAATGCTACAAGTATCATAGTCTGAACAGTAAGGTAATTGATTTACTTACTTGCGCATAGCTCTTAAGTACAGAATGTGGGCACGTGAGGCGGGCGGAAAAGCAGGCGCGGTAAGGTTTTTCGTTCTGTGGTTGCTTCTGAAAAACAATAACTGACAGTGATGAATGAATGTTTTTTATTATTAGAAAAATATCACATTAAAGGCGTCATTATCATCATCATCAGCCTACACTAGCCCACAGCTGGACATAGGCCTCTCCAAATTCACGCCGCTGAGCACGATCCGCGGCTACTCTCATCCAGCTCTTGTCAGTCACTTTGCGAAGATAGTCGCTCCACCTTGGCGGCGGGCGTCCTATAACGTTTGCCGATACGCGGTCTCCACTCAAGAACACGTTTACCCCATCGGTTATCGGTTCTGCAGCTAATATGGCCACAGCTTGCTAATCCGATGGGATATTGATACCGGTAGTATAAGTTAATGTAAGGGATAAACCACGATTTTACAGGAGAGCCAAAAAACGTTTTTTTTCGATATCTGTCTGTAATTTTTTAGCGTTTTATCCGATTTTATTGACGTACAGGACAAAGTTTCTTAGTTTTATCTTCTCCTTCTTATCATTGTTGTTAAGTTTCATAAAACTTACTACTTAGTTTCAAAGATAGTGTGTCCCTTACATTAAAAATAAATGTTAACATGCTTCTTACGTTATTGAAATTCAAGGTGTACTTAAATAAAAAATAAACGATGAAAAATAATGTAAGCGGCTAGAAGCTTTCGAAAAATATACGTTAATTTACTGTAAAGGATAATTTTAGTGGTGAAATTTAATGTAAGTGAATAATAATCAAATATTTTTGCGAAAATGGTTAACGTAAGGGACATTTTTGAACAATAGAGCAATTCTAAGTATACCAATCGATAGAGCGGAAAATTCTAAATCCTAATTATATAAAACTCATTTTAGCCAACGTTACGTTAATTGATACGTACTTCTGATATCGATATGTCGGATCACATGTTTCTGGATCCGATCCCTCAGCGAAACTCCAAGCATAGCCCTTTCCATAGCTCGCTGAGCTTTCTCATCAATAGGGCGTGTGACTACTGAATTTGAAGTACAGTAAGTAGGTTTATTAGGTGAAAAAATGTATACTGTTAAGTTTTTAGGTTCTGTTGGTACTATAATGTTGGTATAATATAAAACAGGTACCTATATGATATTTGTTTCGATAGTTCACATGAACTAGCAGCTACCAACTATCTCAATATCATAAATCCAATAACCACAGTTTCGCTGCCCGTCTCTGAACAGCAATGCTTTTCACGCCGCTTTGTCAAAGTAGATTATTCTTCTAATCAAGAGCTAAACCCATAGAGAATTTATGGCGGGGATCGGGAGGGTCACGGCGGGCCCGACGCAAAGGCACACATTAGTTGTGGGCCATTTCCGCGCAGAGTGCTTAGTTTGCCCAGTCCCGTTCCTTGGGTACTTACTGAGACGTAGGGCTGACACTATTGTGCTATTCATGATGAAAACATTTTCTATGATTAGCACCAGAGTAATTAAAAAAATGTATTAAAAGGTTACGGTCCAAAAAATTTAATCAAAAGATACAAATATTCATAAAACCAATTGAAGTCTATACACTGCAATTTGTTTTAAGAACATTTTTTTTATGACAAGCTTTCGGCTGGATACTGGAATTTTCTTTGGTAACAAAAACAGCTTCGATGGTAGGTAGGTATCTTTCTAATATTGCGGTATAATAAGACTGTTCTTCTATCACATTGAAATAGCTAATGGATTTAGATGACATTCCTATATAGGTGGAGTACAAACTCTGGATTAGCATAATAATAGGAATCTTTTGGTCCTGGGTAGAACATCATGTACCTTCGGTAATTTACACTTTATGACAGGAAAAAAAACAAACGGAGTGCGCGAATTAGTCAATGCAATCTTATTCCAACTCACAAACAGACATAAAACTGTAAAATTTTTGAAAGACCCGAAATAATTATCATAATTCTTAACATATTTTTAATTCAACAAGATTTTTATAGGTACAATGGGACAGATTCATCGTGTGCGAAGGTTAGTCAGCCCTAGCGTTAAATAAATACCGCACGTTTGAGCCATATCGGTGCGAACAGCACTTCACACTTTACTCAGCTTCCAGAGCGGATTTATGGCGCTCGTATAAATCTGTTGGGCTTATTCTCTATGTGATGCGGATCTACTTACCAAGGGATATTGACACAAACGTCTGTAACACTTTAACAGAAAGGCAGGCTTTTATTCACAGTTTTTGCATCATCTGTGTATGACAGAAAGTGCTCGAGCTGACCAGCAGAAACTGTTAAGCGTTAATTTGTTTGCGCAATATCTTGAATTCCTTAGTAACGCCGGGTGTCTCAAAATGTATCCCTGAGATACATTGTAGACCTTGGATCTTGTAATGCTAAACAAAAGACACTTCGTCATAATTGCTCCTTGCATTTAGGCTAGCTGTAATATTATTTATCATTTGTGACTTGCCCACTTGCCCACTGTCCCATTTGATCAAATCACTTTTCGCTATATCGGTAAAGTATGTCAGAGTACCTTACATACCAGTATCAGTACAGAACAGTACCAGACAGGTTTAGAGTTTAGTTTCAATTAATACCTTAAAAGTTCTTAAGTTGTATTTTACGTGACTGGTATAATTATGATGAATTAAAAAATTACTAGCATGTAGTTTGTAGTTACTACAATATTTAAAATAAAACTTACGCAGGTAATGTGTGCTGTACCGACTATTGGTACAACAAGCTTCGAAGAAACTTAAGCTAAATAAGCTCGCGTGCGTTGTGTGTAGAATTGGACGTGCTGTATCGCCATAATCTGTTTGTGCTAGTAATAGGCCCATTATACGGAACATGCAAACAGGCGAATTGTTTCCTGTAGCGAGAATGTTCCAACCAAATGTGCTTGACCTACCTTACAATGTAAGTACGCTTGCAGTCTAGTCTCTAAATGTCTAGGACCCATCGTAGCCTGAAATAAATAAATATTATAATTAAATAATTATTATGTTTCCAAAGTAGGTATACGCGAAATAAAACACTTTATACGTATCTGATAACGTTAATTTTACATATTATTTTTATTAAGTAGGTACCTATATTCTTATATTTATATACAATTTGCGAGTGTTCGTGTTAATTTTTGAACACAAAACAAAAGCATGCATTAGATAAGTACTTAAATAATAAAAAAACTGATCGTTCTTGGAATGAGAATGTAAAATTATATCACAGCCAAGCTGGTATTTTAAATAACTAGGTATACGTTAGTTGTCTGACACAATCTGTAAAATTAGTCTCTACTTATATCTTCTACTATACTATACTTCATACAATTAGCAGCATTAAACTGCTTGAAAGTGCTATTTTCAATTTCGACATAAACATAGCATTGAAAATGCAAAATAGCAATTTGAAATAACGACTCTATTTTTGCTCAGTTGCCTAATCGCATGTTACCAAAATGTTTGTGGCATTATGCAATTTTTTGTACATAACCAAATTTGTCGACTCTCAGCGGGGTGTAATCCCATTTATTTATGGCTTACCAAAACATTTGCCCTATTATTGTCATTGTTATGGCTGTATTAAAATGCTATAAAATTTATGATGCTTTCGCGTTCCAAGGTTAACCGAATGTAAGGCTTTTGCGTACGGTTTGAGGTTGAGATTCGTTTGAATTGTGTCTTGGGTCGTGTAGGGAGACAACGAGGAACGTCCCCCCCGATTACGGGGCGACGTGAATGCAAGAAGTCTGTAGTCAATTCAGCATATTGTTCGGTCGCGTCGCGGGGGACAAATAAACCCCAAAAGGGTGACTTCAATGCGGCTTCATAACAAATTGATTGTGATTTAGTGTCGTACACCGTTTTAAATGGAATTAATTTAATTTAACTTTTTGGGTGACGAATTCATTTTAACTCGGGTGTTTGGGTTTTAATAATAAAAAATAGGCTCGCTTTTTTTAGATCGAGTTCGTATATTGAATTAAATTAGTAAGTAAGTTTTCACAAAGCATTTGTGCAAGATCAAATATTTTGTGAGAACTTGGTTAAAAATTTGTTTGCCAATTCAATAAGAAATTAAATAAATTAATAAGAAATAATTCAAAAAGGTAGGTAGCTCCTAATTTCAGTAAACTTTCGTGTAACTTAAAGAAAGTTTTTATTGCATTAAAATTTATTTCGTCATAAGTAGAAATAATATTAATTGCTACAGTTACTGGAAACATAGTTAAATTGATCAAATCCTGATCAATCATGTATTGTATTAAGTGGTGTAACTTCTCATCACTAGATGGCGCTACAGCTATCAAAACGACCAAAGTTTAACTTTTTTATACGAGTAGTTCACTTTTCAAAATGATTTTTACTATTTATATTTTAAAATCGTTATACTAGCGCAGAGGCTAGTGCGTTCGGTAAACGATCGCGAAAGCTAAGCAACTTTCTCTCGGTCGGTCTCCGGGTGGCTAATATAAAATTTCAAGCTCTTTCGTTTCGAGTTATTCGTCAACTCGCACACTTTAAACTGGCACAGATGTGTGAGATGGCACCTTTTGATTTTACCTATTAATTGTGTCGTCAACTCGCACATACCTACGTACAAAGTACCTACAGTCGAATAAACTAACGAGCTTCAGAAGCCATGTTCGGTTGTTAGTCCCGGTTGTTGTCACAAGATGCCAGCCGTTTATACCCACCAAACCGCATTGGGACAGCATGGTGGGTTCACGCGTTACAGGTGACTGATATCACGAATAAAATGTTAGCTCTCATTAGTAGTTGGTTCCTGTAATTATGAAGATGTTTATCTAATTAAGTTTATATACCTATTATGTAGACAAAAATGACTAGGTGTTACCTACTTACATATATATACACCAACAAACTCAGCGATATCGATAAATGCATTAATTAAAAACTCTATTGAACATCACAAACGGGTACTTACCGACAATCGAGTTAATAAAAACAGATCTAAAAAGGCTATTACTGTCAAAATACAAATGAGAACGCTCACAGCCCGCAACTAATCAAACAAATTTTCATATCTCATCCATCATGTCAAAGCCAGGCGTTAATCCCACAAGAAGCTCATTAGCGCAGTCAATGGGTTAACAGTATCAAACTTTTGATGCTTACAGAAGTTGACTACTACCGAGTCATCTGGTAGCACTTAATACTATCTACTTACGGCAGATATCTAAGTCAAAAGCTAGATATAAGACTGCCGCACTTAGAGACGAGAATTAAATAAATAGGTATTTACTTTTAAACTTCATTTCATGCAATAAACAATTAATATGGAATTGAAATGACATCGAAGGCGTATTAAAACTACTTTAGAGGTTACTTTATTATAAAAAAAAATATTTAATCCCACAAAGTTTAGAGTTCATATAAGACCAGACCGCAGAACAAAGCTCGCGTTGATCTGCAATCCACAATCTAGATACAAATTCAATGATTGATCACATACATGTACAAGTTTCAAAGCATTGCATAAATCTACGTAAGTAGGCAACATTACTGTTAATTGAACGCGTCGAAGTGTGATTCTCCACGTTTCCTCCAGAGACGGTAACGTGATCCAGCTCGGGCCCCATTTATGATCGGTGCACCGAAATCACCGACAAATAGCTGCCAAATGAGAGGCTTCGGCCGCCGGCCGCCGCCGCTTGCACACCCGTCTTAAACGAAAAACAATTTACCACAACCATGCCTTGTTTCACTGCTTACTTGAAACTATTGTTGCGTTCAGAGCGAGCAATGGATAGGTACCTTTATGAACTTGGTTGGTTGTTTACGGAGAGTAAGGTGGTGGAGGTGGCCCGAGGCAGATTTGATTATACGTTGAGAGAGGGCTAATCGCGCTCGACGGACGAACACCTCGAGATCAAACACTAGGCGCGCCGCCAGATATTTTTGTTTCTATTAAACAACACCCGACGTAATAATGTTTAACAATCGTGCAGCGATAATTCGGACAGCGGGTGTGATGGAGTGGCTGTTACATGAAGTTGGGGAAATATTTTTTGGAAGATTCTCAAAAAGAAGTGACTAGCTAAACTGATCAATGTCTTTGAATGTCAATCAAGAACTTTGTCTACATCATTAACGGTAATTGACATGATTTAGGTAATACTTTGTTTATACTTTGGTTATTTTACAATCAAGATGACATTTCTTTCTGAATTTTATCAAAATCTCCAAATCATTATCTGCAAACAGTCGCTTAAAAATCCATATATCTAAAACATTGTTCCGCAATTTTAAACAATAGCTAATGATCATAGTTTTGCTAACATTAAATACCTACTGTTAGTTATGAAATGAAAATTAAATGAAAAAAAAATATTCAGATTAGGCACAATAGTGCACTTATGAAAGTTGAGTACATGTCTTGAAATTAAACAACTCAAACGACAAATCTCACGATTGAATGTGATTTCTATGCAATCAATTGCATAGAAATACTTTCAATCGTTTCAATAAAATAAATAAATAAATATAAATTATTATTAAATTATAATAAATCGTTTCAATCGTCGAAAGTGATTTCTATGCAATCAATTGCATAGAAATCATTTTTTCTCTTATATCTTAATCCTATTTTTATATCCACGATCTTTGAATATTCTTCTGAAGAGAAGCTGCTAAGTTTCTTGCTGAAGTCTTCTTAGCATAATCAACCTTACGAACCAGCGGTGGAATCACATTTAATATATGTAACTAATTGTTTATAAAAATTAAATGGCGTTTATAAACGCAATTTATATGACAAAGTAAATTGAATAAAGAAATTTCATTTTCATTTTGTTTTCTCCTCCATGGCCGCTCCACTCCCGCCGCTGTGCATATAAGTGGTGATCTGAGAAGATCTGGGATTGTTATTAAATATTTGTGTTGTGGTGCGATTAGCGCGGCAGCCGCTGCTAATTTATTGACCCCTACAACTCGTCTATTTGAGAACCAGCCCTCATTAATCGTAGATTGACCAACCAACCAACCAACCAACTGAGATGAGACGAGATGTGTAGAAAAAGGATTCTGTATCTGTAGCCGATACTTATAGCCGTAGCCGACTGTAGCCTTTATGGTCCTGTAGCCGACGAATCATAAAAATATAAAATGTCTTGTTAATCAATCCTACCTTCTAGATACAACATTTTTATATGTGACACAAACCGTAAGATTAATTAAACAGTTGTACCTAGTAATTTTAAAGATGTTAATAACAATAGGTACTAACTAATTAAAAATATTAAGATAATTAATGGCACGGATTCCTCCAGAACAAAACATTTATACGATTGATATTGAGCTTAACAATAAAAAAATATTGTAAAGTAAAACGTGATTAATAACCACTTAATTGATGAAACACAATTTGTGGGACTATTCACATTCAAGTTCTATGAAAGAACTTTATTTTGACAGATGCTAAAAATGTTCTTCTCTTATGGTTCTACTAGGTTTTGTTACTTCTATCGACTTATTGATTAGGTATCTTTTTAAAATAATAATTAAAAAAGTCATTTGGATTCAATCAAAATATATTTAAATTTTTATCTATATAAGTATTTCTTTAATAGGGTGTGTGTATGTCACTGAACTCCTCATCAACGGCTTAACCGATTTTGATGATTTTTTTGTGTGTGTTTGAGAGGATCTCTGGATGTCAAAGTCAAAGTCAAAATTTTTTATTACAAAAAACTTAAGAAAAGTACTTTTGAATCGTCCATAATTTTTTTACCTACTACCGGAAATAAAGTATTTTCCATACTTTATAATTATTAAAAAGAATAAAGTATAGGGATGGAAAACAATATAATACGTTATTTTACAGTATGGTTGGCAACCCTAACTCAAGCAGACGAAGTGGCGAGCGAGCCGGTAGTCTAGAATAAGTTAAAATTTTAGAAGCAGATAATTTAAATAAGTAATCATGGTAATGAGCTATCGTCGATAGTTGTTGATTTCATTTATTTGTCGTTGACCTATTGACAATCTGCTGGTTTTAAAGATGTATGTGGCTCGTATTAAGAGCGTTTACGCCGCACACTAGCGCCACTAATGAAAAAAAAACATATCTAGTAATTAGAGATAGAAAATCAAATTATGCTCAACAAACTATTTGAATGAAGTAATTTAGCATTTTTACGGCACCTAATGAACACCTCACATGTTATGGTTTAGTTAAGACGTTACGGCCACTTTTAACTATAACACCATATTTAACTAAACCATACCATGTCAGGTGTTCATTAGGTGACGTAAAAATGCTAAATTACTTCATTCAGATAGTTTGTTGAGCATAATTTGATTTTCTATCTCTAATTACTAGATATGTTTTTTTTTTCATTGGCGGCGCTAGTGTGCGGCGTAAATGCTCTTAAATAAGCTTGTTTCGTGATAATTACTTATTGTTAATGTTTATTTATGACTAGCGGCCGCTCGCGGTTTCACCCGCGTGGTTCCCGTTCCCGTAAGAATATAGGGACAAAACTATCCTATGTGTTAATCCAGATAATAAACTATCTGTATGCCGAATTTCATCCAAATCCATTCAGTAGTTTTTACGTGAAAGAGTAACAAACATCCATCCATACTTACAAACTTTCGCGTTTATAATATTAGTAGGATATGGTGTTCATTTATAACTTACTCATACATCATCTTCCAATAATAGCCAGGCAAAAAAAACAAATAGGATACATTTTATTTGGCCAGAGACTGTCCTCGTGAACATCATATAGTGTCATAAGTATATGATCCCGTAAAAAGGTTCTAGATTATAATAATAGCCATTATAACTATGAGTTACGTTTTTTTACTAACCTACTTCGTTTCGTTCGCAATCAATTAATTAGTGATGTTCCTGTGTTTTGAATGTGTATGTGTAATTGTACCAAATAAAGACTTTTCCAATTCTATTTCTATTTAAGTTTATAAAAAGTAAATACTGAAGTAACTAACTACTCCTTACAAATATTAACAACACAAAAAAGAAACTAAAAATGTTAGCAATAATTTACTTTGCGTTACTTACAACCGGTGAGTAGCGTAGAATTCTTAACAAGTTTACATTAAAAAAAACACCCGACTTGCTGTTATTAACATTTCAAATCAAGAAGCTGTTATACATTTATTGCCCAAACTGTATCAATCAGGCGTCAGAACTTATCGTATCACTTTTATGAAACGCCTCCATAAAGGTTTAGAGGCCAAGCGGTAATTGCAGCTTAACCTTCCTGTTTGCCAACATCAAAAACGAATATAAGTAAGTAACTTGTTTTTGTGCGTTTAGCCGGTCGGCGTTTCATTGCGTCTGATTAAGCTCGCCGTGTCTAGGGTTGTCTAAGCATGGATGCGCTTGCCAATACAAAGGTGGTGTGTGAATTAATATAATCAGGAAACGGTGTAATATGATTACGATATTTTGACTTTCTAAAATAAAAATAATAAAATTTAATTATAAAACAAACTCCTAGATGAATTAATATTGCAATTAAGACGAGATAATATTTTTTTTTATTTATCTGAAAAAAATGTTAATTATTTATAAAATGAGTACACCAAATATAATTCGAAAATAAATAAAATAAAACGATTTTAAACGTCTATCTAACTTTTTAACCGCTCCGTGATGCTGCCGTATTGATTCAGGAAGCTAGCTAGCTAAACAATAGACGCATTCTAAACATAATAAGGACACTTTACCTTCTTTAAAATCCTTTTGACTCTGTGTCTAATTAAGAATTATCATCAAAATTGTGATTAATTATCCAATAACTCTCCAATACAACATTACTCATCTATGAATCCCATACAGTTCACAAATCAATGTAGATCATCTTACTAATCTTATAATGATTTCACGAAATCACCGTGAACTGGCAGCCTTAACAACCATACACATCTCGCGAACCGAAGCATTGTGTTACAATAAATAAAAGCGGTAAACGCGCTTCATTGTCTATTAAGAATTACTTTTCTCGCGCGCACAATGCCGCGGCGGCGCGCTCAAACGATGCTTATCGGCATTAGTACGGACGCCCCGCCCAACTAGATCCGTTTGTTGTGGTCCTGTTTGTGATCTCCATTTTCACGCCACATTAATCGCTCGCAGCTCTTATTACTAATATCTTGTTACCACGGCATGATTGTGCAGCTTTGGAAAGCTTACTACTTTGTGTTGATAATGCGTTTATTTATGAATAAGAATAGCAGTGGTCCTAGGACGCTGCCTTGGGAAACGCTTCATGTTAATTTTCACAGTTTATCTTTATTTAAAGCTTTCTGGTTACTGCTTCATTTGCTGATTGCTTTCTTTGTAGGATAGTCTATTGATATGGCACCAGAGTATATGTATTCTATAACTTTGTATCACCTTGTGGCACCTTTAGGTAGTTTAAAAAAACGCTGGTATCTAAGTGAGTTTAAGTACAATTTGTATATCTAACCTTTTTTCTTGAACGTCTTAAATTCTTGAACGTCTGAAGTATATTGTCTATAAGGTAGATCGGTAAGTACTTTGTAATCTTACAACGAATCAAAATCAAAATATTAGCACGTCACAAAACAATCTCTTTAAATTATGGTCGCTGTACTTCAGTGAGAAATAATAGCATAAAATTATAGGACAGACAGACGAGACGGATCGATGACGCAGTTATTTGCAGTGCGGCTCTCGAATCGGAAATTATCCATATAAGTAATACAGTAAATCGTCAATGAAATTGCTACGTCTGACGGAGGCATAGCGAGTAGACAACCAGAAGGTTATCTTCAGTCAACGGTAAGTGAAAAGCTGACAAAACCTGCATTCTTGATGCCACGTGTGGTGGTGGTGTCGTAGTTTTGGAGCACTTTAACAATAAATCTTGTTTTTTTTAATCAAAGCTTCGTAACATCAAGAGCATAAGTAACAATATTTATAAAAATTCTTGTACATATTATTTAAATTGCTCTTAAAAGAGTTTTCCGTGTCTTTGAACAAAACTGTAGTTACATGAAAATAGCTTATTTGGTTCTAATTTTATATAAACATTGAACTTTGGTCAAATCACTTTTTATCTACTTTACTATGGCATAGCTTCAACGATTTTGAAACTGAACTTTGAACTTTTGATTATCTACATGTAATCAAAATTTAAAATGTGTCTCACGTAAATTGCGTAAATTTTATGTAGACCATGCTGCGCCTTGTAATTCGATTTTATGAGAACTGCCTTTGACAATTTTTAATCGTGATAAAAAAACTTGGGTAGCTTTGATTTGAATTTGATTTGAATGAATAAAGTGCGTGTTTTAAATCTTTTCTATAAAAGATCAGTACTGCCAATATTGTTTACTTTTTAACTCTAATAAATATGCTATTTTATTACCCGTATGTAACGTACTAACGTAGTCTTGAATAGTATTTATATCTGCTATGTATTTTTTTATTAAATTCATACTACAAGCCCATTCTTAGGGAACTAAGTAGTAGGATCATTCACATTTATACTTTTCAAAGTTTTAAAGCTTAATTGGTGTATTTTACAACAAATATCAATGGGTGAGCAGGACATGATGTTCCCAGAATAAGGTTATAAATTTGTAAGCGATGCCGCAAACTCCCGTGTGCTATGAAAAAAAACCTGCTCTACTGTTAACTTGTAGGCGACGGTAAAACTGAATATTGAGTTCACTGCGTCCTTGTTTGGATAACTTGAAAGGTATCTAACATGGAAGAGGTAAGGGATAGCTAATTGTAAGTTATGGTTATTTATAAGTAGGCCAAGAAATCGCCGGCGCACACCTGTGTCGGCCGGGAGTTTATGGATTTATAACATTACACCTTTAGTCGGCATGAGCCCCCGCTGGTAATTGCTTCATGAAAGTCCACTAAATCGGTTTACGACACAAACACACTAGCCGCGTCATAATTAGATACAAATCTTGTAATTATGTATGAGTTTCTTTCGCTATTTTTTTTTCTAACTGCCACGTAGATATCATAAAAAGTTTTTATTCATACATACAAATGAAATGAATAGGTCTTAGTGCATTTTAAATTTCGGGGTTTACTTATTAAAATTATAGTTTCTTAGCCGACTACTTTTTCTTTCTGCAGAGATAGTCCTTCTGAGATCTGGACCTTATGAGGATTTGGTCGTTTTCACAATGTAGTCGTTATGATACCAAGGTTGGTATTATAACGTCTACATGTGGTCTGATTAAAGATGTGGTCTTTTCGAGAACCAGTCGTTTTGCTACCCGGTCTATTTCAGATGTGGCCTATTAACGATATAGTCGTTTATAGAACCAGTCGTTTTGCTACAAAGTCATTTGGAGATATAGGCTTTCTGCAGAGATGGTCCTTCTGAGATCTGGACCTTATGAGGATTTGGTCGTTTTCACAATGTAGTCGTTATGATACCAACCCCTAAGGGTAAGTTTTTATTCATACATACAAATGAATAGGTCTTGGTGCATTTTACATTTCGGGGTTTACTTATTAAAATTATAGTTTCTTAGCCGACTACTTTTTTCTTGTAAGTTATGATTGGTAATATAAATGCTTGGTATATTAAACTTTTCACTTCATTATAAGATTATGATTTTTTAATAAGTGGTTCTGTTTTATTTGTTATTTTCTTAATAAAAATTATATCAAATTTGAAATAAAATGTTCTCATCTGTGTTATTAGCATAGATCGGAGAAGGTAGAGCTATTTTATGTACTTGCCATATGATAGAATAATATGGATATTCCCCGAATGAATGTGAAAGTATACACTTCCTATAAATATAAGGACGGGTTTAAGGATAGTTGAATAAAAAGATAGAAACTTGATGAATTAAACCACATATATTTTTTTATGTAACAATTTCTTATATTTATACAAGAATCAAATAATTGAATCCCGGAGTATTAGTCGGAATCTCGTGAAATATCCATATTAACATCAATGTTTGCGGTCAATAAACCTAAATAGCTCTACCTACTCCGATCACTGGTTATTAGGCATATAATCATCACATCAAAATATTTGAAAACTATCGATACTTTGATGATGCTTCGCCGATCGCTCCGAAGGTTGACGGACAATATTTTTATAACTTTCACTATATTGACAAAAATAAAACCCAACTCTTTCATCCCATTGACGTTCCTATATGCCATTGATATATTTTCAACAATCGTGTGGTTTCAAAAAAAAACAGTACAAAAAGTGCCGTCTCGCATTCAAGTCCGTTCATATTTGTTTAAATACCTACTACAAAGGCACCTTTTCGAAAGTGACCACACCGAAGGTATCTTATCGAACATGAGAGACGAGTGGAAAAGTGGTCCATTGCTCTGTTTGCTTCTGCTACTTATAAGTATTGGGTAAACAAGCTGCGATGAAACGACTTCCACTTGGTATGGCCGTGGTAGGGCCGCCGGGGCACCGCCGACCGTCACAATGGTCCGGGCCGGGTTGACGTAATCCCCCGGTCATTAATCTCCTCTCACGTTTAGTGTTAACATGACAAATGCCGGTACAAAGTGGGCCGCCGCCCGCTGCGGGATGCCCCATTCTCTTGACGTTTTCACTTCGACGCGAGGAACACGTAAGTGGTAGGACATGATGTCTCAGAATAAACATTTAAACAATTTCTAAATAAGTTTAGCTGTCTATTCTGCCGTCAGCACAATATTCATAGCACGTAATGTTCGTGATATTTAATAGAGATAATTAATAACGTGATTTAATATAGAGACATTTTATGTAAATTAAGCAAAACTTATTAGTTCCTGTTTCGTGACTTTCTACAGTCAACTAATCTCCCCCGCCAATTTCTTTGTTTATAGATTAATATATATACTTGTATTTTTAGTTATTAAAACTAGTCAGAAATTATACTCCGATACATTAACCAGTGTGTTATTATTTAACCACGGAGCCCTGCAACATCTATCATATCAATAGAGAACTATGAAGTACTGACTAAAAATGTTAATTTAATTAAATAATTTAGTAATGTTAATGTTAGTTTGATTAGGTATTTCATAATATTAATTTAATTGTATTACATGCCATATGTAACGGCAGAACATACAGCTCAACTGTTTCTGTAACACCCTATTAACTATCTTCTAGTAAATAAAGCCTATTTCTATTTCTGATATAACTATTTAAAAAACTTGACATCGTAGTTAAAATGTATATAAATGATTATAGTAGTTGTAGCTTTTGATAGTCTAGACATGTTAAGCAGTATAGGTCTTTGCGTTAATAAGTATTGGGTATAAACATTATGAGATACATTATTATGCAGGTCGACACAGCCTATTTTGATTTTAAAAAAGCGTTTGATACTGTAGATAATGATATCTTGCTGAAGAAGCTCGCGGAAATTGGCTGCACACCACACCTGCTGCGGTTCTTCGCCAGCTATATGGAGGGTCGGCAGCAGTATGTCGAATTCGACGGATATGAATCCGAACCGTTCTTCACAAGGTCGGGCGTGAGCCAGGGCAGCAACTTGGGGCCACTCGAATTCATCATAATGATTAACGATTTACCGGAAGTCGTCAGGCATGGGATGTGTTTATTGTTTGCAGATGACCTCAAGTTGCTGCTTGAGGTTAAGGATGGTTCGGATTGTGAGCGCCTCCAGGAGGACATAGACCGGGTGGTAAAGTGGAGCCAAGAAAATAAACTACACTTCAACGCCTCTAAATGCTCGGTGATGACGTTTACCCGCGCGCGAACCCCTGTGTGCTACGAGTACAGAGTAGACGCGACCCCGATGCAACGCGTATCGCAGGTCCGAGATTTAGGGGTGTATGTTACACCAGACCTAAATTTTCGAGACCACATAATAAAGATATGCAAAAGGGCGTTCAGAAACCTGGGCTTTGTACTTAGGCAAACACAGGGGTTTACCAATATAACAACGCTTCGGGTATTATACGATGCACTAGTCCGAAGTCACTTGGAGCACAGTGCAGTTATATGGGCTCCCCATGAGGAGAAGTACAATGTCATGTTGGAACGGGTTCAGAACAAGTTCACAAGACATCTGTACTTCAAACTGTATGGGGTATACCCATTGTACCCTTTGATGTACCCTACTTTATTCGTGCTGGGTATGGTAGGGTATTATCAACTAAGAGTGCGGCGTGAGTATGCGCTGGCATTGTACGTGGCTCGGGTGCTGCGCGGGCTGGCGCACCACCCGGAGCTGCTGAGCCGCCTGCCACTGAGTGTGCCAGACCGGTACGTTTGGCGACGGCGGCGCCCGGCCCTGCTGGCCGTGCCCGTGGCCAGAACCAACCTGCTGGCAAAGACGCCCCTTATCCGCGCAATAGGCCTAATTAACAAGGTCCATGACAAAACCGACATTTTTGCATGTTCTTTGAGGGAATTTGCAATAAATACCTTAAATTGTATTAGTTATAATATGTAATAATTTAATTATAGTAAGTAGTAAATACTCGTAGTTTTAAGAATTAAAATTTAAGATTGTCTCTTCTGTCGCATTAGGTTAGAACCTGTAAGGATAGATGTAAGATTTTGATAAATAAATAAATAAATAAATAAATAAATAAATAAATTTTGACTGTGTAAATTTCAATAAAAAAATACAAAAAACTAAAGAAAAAATACAATAAAGGAACTGTAAAGGATATTTAAAATCTTTAGCAAATTCGATTTTCCATTACTTTAATATACTTATTTAATGACGAGTGTACCTACTATGTCTGCGCTCATAGCACCCTTTTCCATTTTTTTATTCGTCTGAAATTTATTCAGGAGTATTTCATTCATTATTATGCTAATTAGGTGTAAGAACGCTAAGCCATGATTCATAAAATAAAACAAAGAATTATCTAATTCTTTACAACGTTTAATGAAATACTGAAGTTAAACTCTTTATTGCACTCAGTGCTTTTAGCAATGTAACTGCTTCTAACTAAACATTGAAAATGTTTATTATAAATATATACATAAATAAAAACTCTTATGGCCATGGCTCTTATTATAGGCCAAGCTCTTTATGGAATCTTTACAGTCAAACCTGCTATATGGAGAAAGAAACAAATTTTGAGGGAGAGTGTATAAAGAAAGACTAAGTGTGGATTTACGTTTTTATGTAGGTATACATTAGTTTGGAGTTACGACCAGTAATGTCTCTTTAACGAATATAATTGAATTCAAATCGAAAATAAGCATTTGTGATTTTATCACATAAATCAGACGGCACATTAATCACGTGTGCCATTATCCGATGAAAGAGGCTCGATGACGAGATGCCTTTGGTAGGATCATAAATTATGCGGACAGACACACAGCCCGTCTAAATTAAATAAGATTTGCATGAAAAAGCTTCCTGCGCTGTCTTCATTTCTATTTCAAAGTACACCGAGTTAATGTCCAAGTAGAACTTTATAGAGGCATGTACTATATATGAACGGAGCTGGCCATAAGACTCAAATTTCACCAACAACTGCTCATTGCTGACCATCCAAAGAAGGCTACAGTATGGAGTGCGAGGTGCTTCGGAAGACATATTAAGACACGTAAGATCGTCGTACGTATTGGTGGTTCTGCTGTCCTAGCAGTAAGGAGGATACTTACTGTCAGTCCTTACTGCATTCATCGTTGTTCATTCAAGAGCTGTTTACATCCACTAAAATCTGCTACGGCTATGTAAGCAGGTCTGATCCAGCAGTGGACGTTTGTAGGCTGATGTTAATGATTGGTATGCAAACTCAACGTATTGTAATTTTTTAAATAACCCATAAACATCGTAAATCATTAAGATAATAAACATTTAACATCTACAATGATTAAAATGTCCGAGTAGCTGATGTATTCTGACCACATCATTGGTCTGGCCTTGGCCGTAAATCTATCGATTATGACAACATTGATCTTCGCTTTAATAATGTCATACAAAAACATTTCAATCCGCCAAACCAGTTTTACACACACACGGGAGGCAGCCGTGTACAAACAACCCGTCAAAATGTCGAGTAACCCCCGGCTGGCGGGCCGGGCACAAGTGCAATTATTGCGAGTAGAAAATTAAATTAACACACACGCACATCGTGTAACTAGGGGAGGAACCGACCACCTACCTCGCCTCGGACGATCAGCAAATTGGACTTAACGCTTAAGTTATACGGACCATTTTGATAGTAGGGTAGTTGTCACTAAGTTGGACAGTCAGCCATTTTGCTTAGTTCACTAATTGCAGGCCTCTCTGTAGTTATTTCATCGACCAGTGTGGGGAACGTCTCCGCTCATTACCTGTGGTTTGTATTTTTCGAATTAGCACTTCCATCGTCTCAATTGTGCAGTGGGCTATTGTTAAATGTGATTGTTGGCTTCGTAATGTGTGGGTGACGCGAGCAAGTGTATAATGCAACTTTGTAGAGCAGTGGACTGTTGACACTGTTCTGTGACGATGCACATCTGTTCCAATAAGTCCGATAGTTCAGTATTGGTTTCGAAAACTCCATATAAAACATGTACAACGGTGTAAATAAAGAAAACTGTTACTTACGAGTACAAAGTTAATCTTCGGTTAATTAGAACTTCTGTAGGTATTATTGTTTATTTTAAGGATTAGCTGCGATATTCCATACTTAAATATGTGAGACCGACAACATACAGGAGCCGTTGGAAAAAAACGTCACAGACCGAACTATGCCAACTTATGACCATATAGGTATATGACCAGGTCAAGAATAAATTTTAAGGTGATGTCGCGACAGGTTCAATAGCATTATTTAAAAATACCTTAAAAACAATAGTGCCATACACATCAAAGAAAACAGAATTTAGTAACTTTTGGATTTTATAAAACCAAATACCAATTGGTTCAACACACCGATTCTTACAATCGTAGCTTTGAGTCCGGCTTAAAGTAGACACAATTTCCCTTCCCAATTTATATTTTAATCACACTGTCGATGACCGTGCTTGATTGGAAGCAATCATATGTAGTAATTTATGGCCACTTCATCGTAGCTCGATCCTTGCCTGTCCGAATTGACCTTGAACTTCTGGATCGATCCGAGGCCAGTTAATCCTTCGTGACGAATCACGGGTTAGACACGCTGTGCACTGATTGGGCACCTAATGAAAACCAAGTCAAATCGAATATCTGTGAATAGGCTAGTGGGTATCGGGGTCTTGGGGCATTAACGATTTAACAGTCAGTACTTCGACGGGACTTATGTAAGTTCTCGAATTGGGGTTATCGAAGGAATTTTTCTCAAGATGATAGATGTGCGTGCGTGGAGTAAGTAAGTACTATTTCCACCTTAATCTCTACTTACTCCTTGAAGAAATTTTATATTTAGCTAGAGAATTGTAATTAATATTAATCATCATCATCATCATCATCATCATCATCATCATCTCAGCCAAAAGACGTCCACTGCTGGACAAAGGCCTCCCCCAAGGATATGGGGGTATTATTAATATTAATATTAATAATAAATTAAACAACGTATGTATGTATGTATAATATCTTATATATATTTACTTATTTAAGTAAACAGAGTGAGTTATTGTAGCCTGGTTTTATACAGCTTATAACTAATTACTAGCATATATACATGTTAAATTGTTTGCCAATACAACCATAACAAATTAATGTTAAAATTACAAACAATTAAAATTTAATTTATAAAGTATGAAAACATTGCCCTACAACATATAAAATATTGTTGATTAACCCGATAATGTCGTGAGATTGCGCGCGAGACCGTCTCATACTTAATCAGTCCCGTGGTGTCAGAGTAGCCATAAACCGGCCGAGACGAAGCGAAATGTGATAGAATTAATTCTCAAATTGATGGTTTGGCACTCTCAAAGCCGCCCGGCTGCTTTTAAGTGAATTTCAATAAGCAATGTAGCTGTCTGCCGAATAGATTTGGTATAGGTACCGCATTATAATTTATTCGTTTTTTAAAGCTCTCGATGACGCAGCGGCTTGGGTAACATTAGCGATGGCGATTCAGCGGCCAAAATAAATATCTAAAATATATTTTTATAGAATGTTTATATTATATTATATTATATTATATATTAAAATAAATAGTGTTGAATAATTTCGGCGGGCTGGTTAGAACCACGATAGCTCAATTGGGAGAGCACCTGACCCGGTATGTCAGAAGGGTGCGGGTTCAAATCCTGCTCGTAAAAATTTTTTCAACGTTTGTTTTTTTTTTAGGTTATTCTTACGTTTATAGGATCACGATAGTAGTCAAACTAGTGGTTTTAATGTTTTTGTAAGGCGTTCAAACATCTTGTCATTGACATGGGAAGTTGTGAATACGTTTTTCATCAGGTAGAATATAAAGACTCCCGGTTTTTTAAAGTATAATCTTTTTGACTGTAGTTAGAGTTGGCAGTTTAAATTTTAATATTAATATTACGCCATTTTGGTATAACAATAATATTAAAAGATTAAAAATTAAAACATACCGTATGTCGCAGACACCTTTTTACAATATCTTAAATTAAACCAGTCTAGTCCACAAGGAACTTTCAACACAAAAGTTTTACAATTGTTTATAGAAAATTCACCTTTCCGCTTGGCGTTGCCATCGGCGTTTTTATTATTATTTCACATCGGACTACACTGTTATTTGGGCATTAATTTGATGTGTATTGCACCTGCTAACCTCTTTAAATATTTATTATTGTACCGACACTGGCCGTCCGCTTTGCGTCGGCAATTTGAAACAATTTTTGTTGGCGCAGTTAGGAAACATTATCGAGTTTGCTTATCGATTATGAATACAAATGAGACCTAGCTTTCGTTGGCGGCTGTCAAATAACTCTTATACGTGTCTCTCAATGTCTTTTTCAGTGAGCACCGTAATTGAGATTACAATCAACGTAATTATATAACTAATTAATGCTTTTTATCTCCGGAGAGCTAAACGCGGGCTAAGATCACACTCTTTTAATGACCACATACTCCCTATCCCCGAACCCCTCGGAGATTCTAGTAGGGCACGGGGACACGTGATGCCGTTCCCTCTAGAAAACCTCCGTGAAAAGTAATTTGTTTCACACGGCTTGAGGAACCCTTTAAGTTTCTCGCCGCCCCCAAACAAGCGCGGTGAAACTGAAGATGCCGTCTAAGGCAATGAGCATCTCTCTCTAACAAAAAAAAATGGCCACATACCTACTGACAGCTAAGGAGTGGAATTCCCACAGAATAGTAATTCCCTACCTGCGGATCGGTTTCGTACAACCTGGATATTTTCAGGTGTAGGGGTTATCCCGTACAGTAATGCTATGCTGATGCTGTGCTAAGGGGATGCTAAAATAACGTCGGGAAATGCTGTCCGCGTTATAGGAATGCGTTTATTACACTGTTTCATTTTTGCCCTGCTAACGAAATAATTCGTTACAGTAGCGTAAATGCTTGCTTGCAGTTACACAATAAATAAATAAATAAATTTTCATACGCTCACACCAATTATGTAGCCCAATTGTGTTAGCTTCGTTATGAAACTCGTTATATGGTTACTAGACAACGGATAAACATACTTAAAATACTTAAATACATACTTATTTTACATAAAAAACACCCAGGCCCGAGACAATTTAGAAAAACAATAATTTCTAAATTGACCCGACCAGGGATCGAACCCGGGACCTCAGAGATGGCGACACCATGAAAACCGGTGTACAAACCACTCGACCAAGGAGGTCGTCAATATTCATAAAGTATAATTGCATGTACGATGACTCGTACATCAGGCATTATCTAGGCAAGTACGTAAGCTACATGCTAGGCTGCATTATCACTTACCATTAGGTGATATCGCGGTCAAATACTTGCCTACAACTAATAAAAAAAGAAAAAAAAAATGTTTTTAGTGCTAAAGACGTTTTAATTAACGTCGCTATAAAATTTTATTTTAAAGTGAACTGTTGAATATTTTTCTAATAACAACTAATATTGAGTCTATCTTTCGTACTTAATTAAATTTCAAATAAGAGGCTAAACTTATCGCTTGTAATAACATCATCAGAGTGGCTCATATCGTCTCCGCCCATACGTTTTGTACCATTTTGTTGGTTCCCCTTCAAACACTCGTAGGGGAACTCAATGGAATAAACAATAAATATGTGATTATAATGATATGCATCACTCTCACTTTAGGTATGCCTATTGCGCTGGCGTTGTAAGACTCGAAACAAAATGATCTCATATTTATTGTTTACGTCGTTACGTTAAGCGTAGCGTAGTAGAAAACGTAATTTATATTATTTTGGGAGGCTAGCAGGATAGTGAAGAGCGTGTTTGCTATTTTGCGTTATTAAACAAATGTGTCTTACCAAATACAAATATGTCAAATGGCGTTGAGTGTTTGTTATCGTACCTATGAGTGTTGGTAAATGAAAACAACAGTGCAACTTCACTTTTCAAATTCCCTCAAGAAGTCAGCGTAAGGTTTCCGTAAATCGAACACCTTAAGTTTCTTCATTTTCATCATCACCACCATCATCACTAGCTCATTTTATGTTCCCACTGCTGGGGCACAAGCCTTCCCTATGGATGGATAGGGAAAACGGGCCATAAACCACCACGCAGCGCGGGCCCAGTGCGGATTGGTGTTTGTTAACGACTGCTAATGCAGCTGGGACCAAAGGCTTTACGTGCCTTCCGAATCACGGAGGAGCTCGAGATGATACATTTTTGGTCACCCATCCGATGACCGGCCTTTGCGAGAGTTGCTTAACCTCAACACTCGCAGACCAGGCGCGTTAAACACTGCGCCATCGTGCTCCTCTGTGCTTAAGTTATATTATTATTATTCTAGCACCTGCGTTTCGGTTATCGAAATATATAATTCCGAACGGTAAACAATACCGCAACGCGCGTGTAATTTCAATAACACGTAGCAGTGTATTTCGTTTGTCGAATCGTTGATTGTGGAGGAGGCACGCGAGCGCTCGAGTGCCCGTCAAATTACATTCGGATCGGAAAACATACCGGAACAATGGCCGGCACACCGCACCGGCCGGCAATCCGGCATCGATGGACACGCGTCTTTATTGCGATCGAATCGATTCGAGCAACACACCGAATGACAACGGCGAGGAGGTCACGGCTAGAGAGAGAACCGCCACTGCGATACGTTTTGCGATGACTGGGTGACTAACAAAAGAAAAATAAATAAAAACTTTTTGGCCTGCAATAAAATAATGTTGCATTTGACAGGTCAATAGAAAATGGTTGGCATTTACCACCGGCCTGGGATCCCACCTTAAAAATATATTAAATCCCAGCCCCAACACTATACTGCCAGACCAAAAGATACTGTAAGCTCGTTCTGCGTGAAACGGAACGTGATTATATTAAAATAAGGGTATACAGCTACCAACAAACTAAAACTTGAAAAACTCCACGTGCGGGATTCGAACCCGCACCCCATGACTTTCCGGCTTTGGCTTATAAAGTAAAATTAGATAGTGTTGATTAATTTCGGTGAGTTGGGATTGAGCCACGATAGCATAGTTGGCAGTGCACCTACCCGGCAAGTCATAGGGTGCAGGTTCGAATCCTGCTCGTGCAGTTTCTTTAACACTTTGTCTTTTTCAAATTGTAATTTGTGCGCAATAATATTTGCGTAAAATTATATGTTTATTAAAAACAATATATAATTTTGAATAAATTATTAGTATCATAATTATTATTGTCAGATCTCTGTGGCAACCATTCAGTCATACATAACGCAAGCCTCACTATTATATAGACCGTTTTTGTTTAAATCTGAGACGAATCCAAAATTGGAATTGTCGTTATCCACTAGTTGTCTATGGTGCTATATGAGCGTCTGTCATGCGACTAAAGGAATGTGTTTATTGTTGAACGCTACGTCTTACTACCCTGATCGATTTCACAGCGATATAAACGTTTTCATCGGAATTCCTGCTATTGTTAGGAAGAAGTCTACGCATGAATATTAACGGAGAAATTTAAAGTTAATAAGCGTTAACGTTGGTTAACTAACTTTACTCGTTAATTAACTTATATTTTAATGAACAAAAGTTTTATTTTCTTGGTCAATAAAGTATTAATAATGTTTTTTTAATAAACGCACCATAACATTTTTCAAAAAAATAGCCTCTTTAGTTAGATAACCGGTTTCTTAGAGCCAATGTCTTTCATAAGTACCTAAGTGTGGTAGGTAAGTAGTTGGATGTAGAACATGATTTTTTCCTTTTACCTAAAGTAAATCCTTAAGTAAGTCAGTAAGATAATTAAGAATAATTAGAAAATTGTATATTTTTATTATAGTAGTAGAGCTACTATAATAAAAATATACAATTTTCTAATTATTCTTAATTATCTTACTGACTTACTTAAGGATTTACTTTATCATTTCTGATGCTCTCATCCAAAACCATACCTGATTTATGGAGCTACACAATTTCTTTTAGAGTTTATCGTATTGATTAATGTTTTTTGTTTTGTTTTAAGCAATCGTCATTTCAATAAGAATATTTTTGAGCTCCCTTTCAAACAGCTTTTTAGCATCTACTCGCGTTTATTTTATACTTTTATTTTGTCTTCACGTTTAAAATCCTAGTCACTCAAACGTCGACGCCGCGAACTGTCAATACACGGCAATGGGTGACGCATTTCAGCTCAATTTGCTTTATTTCTAAAATTAAAATCACATTTCATAATGTTGCCATTACAATGATGGATGGTGTCTCAAAAACGTTACAAACCATTAACATCCAGTTATTGAATGCAGTTACCCTTGTGTTACGGTACGATCGCGATTTTTGGAATCGCGCCTCACGCTGCTTTTCATTGTAATAGGGTTGCCAAAAATTGCTATTGACATATTTTTAAACTAACAATAATTAAGTAAAAGTTTTAAATACTAATGAAAGGATTGCTTTGCTTTTATTATACCTAAATGATATTTTATAAACTTTTACGATTTCAATGAAAAGTATAATGATTTTTTATTTTCTTGTTCTTGTATTTATACGTAGTAGTTTTTTGTTACTTTAAAGAACGTAGACGGTTCCTTTTTGAGAAATTGATATTAAACAGCAAAGATGGCAACCCTACGCAGCCATAAAGCAAAATGAAATAACGTTTGTTGTGACAGCGCTTCCCGCATGACAAAATACGCCCATTTATTTCTGACAACAATGTAGTAAATATCGGTTTAATGACCGTGTCATATAGTTGAAATTACCCTTTAAAAATATATGTTCCGACTTTGTCGACTCCTGTTGTGTTGTGATGCTCTCGCTAATTTCTGACGGAACGATAGTAATTTTATAGTTAGCTACGCACGAGTGAGCTCGCTATGTGAAACTATAATACCTATATTGACAAAACACGTTTTTAGAATAGAAAGGATTATAACACATACACAATGAGTTAGTTTGTCTATGATTACAGTTTAGGTACTCTACCTAATATATTTTGCCTGCTGTTGTACCCACTTACTGGCGATTGTATAACCTTTCTGAGTGTGAGCCAAAATTTCTCATACTGTTGAATCCTCATCATCATCATCATCATCAGACTATAAACGTCCCACTTCTGGGCTCTGGCCTTTACATGTATTTTGCCTGCTGTTGTACCTACTTACTGGCGATTGTATAACCTTTCTGAGTGTGAGCCAAAATTTCTCACACTGTTGAATCCTCATCATCATCATCATCATCAGACTATAAACGTCCAACTTCTGGGCTCTGGCCTTTACATTTGAACTTGGACACCGTGCACAAACCCACCAAGATGACATTAGGCTTTATGGGATTTAATGACTACCTTTAAACGTCAACAACCTAAACCAATGGCATAGCTTGAAGCTCCTGAAGCATGGAACTCGAGATAATTTAATTTGGTTACCCATTCGCTACCATTGAAAAAGCTACTTAAATTTTCAAGATCGCAACCTGACCATCCTAGCTGCTGCGTCATCAACTTCTTTCTGAAATGTTAAAATGTAGAAAAATATAAGTTTTTATATAGTTACTATGGGTCTTACAAATAATAAGATCGGAATTTATTCCGTGTTTTGTCTCTTTTACTCTAATTTGAAATGACGTTAACATGGCAGGAACAAAACACGGAATAACTATTCGGACCTTATTCTTTATTTATTTGTAAGGCACTAAGAGTTTACAATAACAAAGCGTTGCATCTTTCAAGTCGCATCGCTCCATTGAACAGCAGTATCACAACATAAGGAGACCCCAGAAGATAAGCCTAATACTTACACACGAACGCGCATGAGCAACGCACACATAGGCAACCTCTCACGGACACGATCTCGCAACAGTTTGGACTGGGTTTTTTTTGAGAGAGATTGCTGATCGCTTCAAACGGCATTTTCAGCGTCACCGGTGGCGGTAGCCAAAGTAACATTAAGAAAACGATAGCGAAGTTCGAAAAGAATAAAATGTGTGGGATTGACATAAGCCACGCTAAATCACGTGATCAATCTTATGTCAATCCCATAAATTTTATTCTTTTCGAACTTCGCTATCGTTTTCTTAATGTTACTTTGGCTAAGCCTACTGGCTTGTTTGGAGGCGGCGAGGTACGTAAAGGGTACCTCAAGCCGTGTGAAACGAATCGACTCCGGAGGTTTTCTAGAGGGAACGGCATCACACACTTAAAATTGCGTGTCCCCGTGCCCTACTAGATTCTCCGAAGGATTCGGATCAAATGGGTCGGACTGGTTTGAGAAGGTCTTCGCGCTCGAGCGTTTGTATGAGCGCACCTTCTGAGGCCTCTATATTTTGTGGCGTACTCACAATAAATCGAAAGCCACAAAGCGCAGTCGCAAACGCGCAAACCAAACAAGAATGTCGCGAGCCACGTACCTAACCGTTGCCCGCATGACACGAATTTGTCGCGGTGAAATATGGGGCAACGGCGGAATGGAATTGAATGTGCTCTGCCCCGATGCGGTGGAGCGATCTAATAAATCGGAGGCTCGCCGCATCGTAACTCACGCGGCCAATGTGCCGCGAAATCAATAGAGCTGACAATGCTGCCGTACGCGACGCCCGGAACGGACGGCCCTTGTAAATAATGTACGCGACTGTCCGTTGAGAAGCTTGGGCGAGCATTTTTCTGCCACTACCACTGTTACGAGCATTTTAGAGCTAGAAAATGGACGGTGCTATACCTAGTTCATGCTACACTTGTTGTAATAATGTTTGTTTTTATTGTTGTCCGTGTATGTTAAGATTCTGTCCATCCTATGAATACCGACTGCCGAGTGTAGGGTATCCCTTTAACAAAGTCATTCTTTCTGATCCAGAGCTTCTGTTACTCACATGACCAATGTGCCGCGAATTCAATAGATCTGACAATGCCGCCGTACGTGCCGCCCGGAACGGACGGCCCTTGTAAATAATGTACGCGACTGTCCGTTGAAAAGCTTGGGCGAGCATTTTTCTGCCACTGTTACAGACATTTCGGAGTCGGAAAATGGAGTGTAGTATACACTCGTAGTGATAAAGTTTGTTTTGATAGTTGTATGTAGGTACTTACATGTTGAGATAATTCTTATCTTTTTTTAACCTATAATCACCGACTGTCTGTACGATTAATTATTAGTAAAGTCATCCTTTCTGATCTAGAGCGTTTGTAACTCACACGGCCAATGTGCCGCGAAATCAATAGAGCTGACAATACCGGCGTACGGGACGCTCGGAACGGGCGGCCCTTATAAATAATGTACGCGACTGTCCGCTGAAAAGCTTGGGCGAGCATTTTTCTGCCCCTGTTACGGGTAGTTTGGAACTGGAAAATGGATTCTGTATACTTTATTAATGTTACAGTTGTTAAGATAAAGTTTTAGTGTTTATGGTTGTTTGAGTTACGATAATTCTTCTCCTCTTCTTCTTTACCCTATAATACAGACTCACACACTGATGTGTGTACCAATAGGTTTCCTCATTGGTATGTCAACTTTTACTTTCTTGAGTTTTCTTTAATTAGGTCATCCTCTATTTTGTTTTCTAGTAGCCAATGCTTTTGTTATTATTGGCAAACCTCATTCAGTATAATTTAGTAAAATAGTGAATTCCAAAAAAATATTTTTTTACAACTATTCAGAATACTTTTTTTTTTTTTTTTTACTTTTAAACATGCAGCGAGCGTGTTTTCTTACAGCAAAACATACTGACAAACTATTCATCATCATCATTTAGTGCCATCTTCATACTGAAGTTTGGAGATCAGTATACAAAATTTACTGCGATCCCATATAGCTTGACAAACTATTAGCAAAGCTAAACTATTAGCGAAGTTTGGTAGCAGTATTTCTGTATCGCATATAAAAATAATAAATGCTGAATTGAGTAATATAATAAATAATAAAAAAGAGTTATCGTGTATCAAATCTTTTTATTAATTTGAGCGCATACTTCATCAACACGTGATAAACATTATGCCTTTTCATGTTTGCCGACGGTAGCTATTATTTGCAATTTAACAACATCTGATTGTGTTAAGACTTTCTATGTGAGTTATTCGACGGTGCCGCATAAATCATCGCCAGATTACCAGCTGTCAATACTGAGAGCCATTTTGAGTGCGAATCGAATAATGTTAATGGAAACGGCGCAATCAAACGGCAAGAACAAGCATAAATTTATTAACAATGCTGAAATATCACCGCATAAATCGCTATCTCGCCTGTCAGTTTATCGACAATTATTCTTAATTGGATTATGAAAGCGGTGCATGTTGTCGTCGCCGGTCTATTGCACGGGCTGACAGCGGGTACCAAGATTTATATTACGAGTTGAAATAGACAGCAAATTGCTAGTCTCTGACTTGCTCGTAACTATAATATTTCAAGTTTGTACAGATACCTACTGGTTTACCACGACCCCTATTGAAAAATAGGGGCCTTCAAGAGAAGCGTGAAGAAGCACCTTGTGGGCCGGCAGAGTGAGGTTAACTGATACTACGTTTGTTTCCACGCTGCACCAGTTGTCTTCGCGTCTGGGTTCCATTTCTACTTAACATCAGGTGGGATGGAGTAATTTGCCGAGCTAACTTTAAAATAATAATAATAATAATAACTTTGACAATACGAAATTGGAAATGGATTTCAAACTAAGTATTTTGCAAAAAAATGGTTTTCATCGTTATGCGTAAACGAACTCTTTGCTACGCAATACTAAGATAAAAAATAATTTTAATCACGATGATAATTATGTTGCCTAGGTTCAACTCCTTGGTCAATGCGTAACATGTTCCGATGGTTTGTGGTAATCATCAACCCGCATTTGAAGCAGCAAGCGTTGTGATTAAGCCAATACCCATTAATTGTAGCGGTGATTTCAATGAGTCCACTTCTAAGCAGATGTCTTAAACTTAACTTTTACTTTTAATAAAGAAAAATATCTACCTAGCTACCGACGACGACGTCGCAATGCTTCAAACGACGTAATCGCTTAGCGTTCACAAGTTGCGCCGCGTCACTGGCGTCTGCAATGATCTGTCGCAGACACCGAGCGCCATTGGTGGAGAGAAAGGGGCGGTACTGCTCTAGCCCGCCCTCGCTCTCGGCTAGGCGACACGGCATTTGTATTGCGATCTCCTTGTACCGTTATTAACCCATACATAGATTTGAAATCTTGCTAGATGAAAACCTTTGAAATAATAATTAAAGACGAATTTCTCAGACGAAGCTAGCAAGCTTATATTGGTTTTTTACTAAAAAATCTAGGAGTCGAACAAAATTAATATTTAGATGAACATTCAATTAACCACCAAATCGTAGGTTTTTTTTATATTTTACGGGTGAGCACAGTGCCTTTATCTCACCTGATGTAAAGTGATGATAAGGCCAATGATGGAAGCGCACTTCACCCGGGAACCTCAACTAGTGAGGCACTGGCTATCTTATCTCTAGCTGCCGGAACACAACAATGCTACAAACATTGATGTTATGGCGACATATTTAGATAAGATGATGGTAGCTAGCCAGGCGGACTAACAAGCCCTACCACCAACCAAACCGAGTACACAAACATTCCCCCGCTGGGAATCGAACCCGGGACCTCTGGGTCTAAACCGATGGTCTTAGCCACTAGACCACAGAGGCGGTTAACTGCCTAACAACTTGTAGGTAACGTTGTAACCTACAAGTGTGTAAATTGGTAACTCTGTAGGTAACAACAATGTAGTAGGTATCTGTGTGACACTAAATAAATAATATTTCATTTCATTTTTCATTTCATATTTTTCAACTTCCTTCTTACAATGCTCGATTGTAATAAAAACCAGATACACTTAGTAAAAAATCTACTTTTAAAATTAAATAGGTACAGCAAGAGTTTAGGCTCTGAAATGTAAAGAGTATCCACACAAAAGATGATAGGAACGCAATTAACCAAATGTGATAAATATCAGCTCAATATAAGTAGTACCATGTTTGCATGATCAATTAGTAAGTCATGGTTCATATTAGGTCTACATAGTACGACCACATCTCTGATTTATCGACCCCAGCATGTTCCCCTGAAGATTATGTTTTCTTAGAGGAAACACGGTTGTTAAACTCCATACCGGACTTAGACAAGCTACATCACTAAGAACGAATTAAAACAAGTGAATTCATTATTTTTCTTTATATATTTTTTACTAGTGGCCACTCGCGGTTTCACCCGCGTGGTTCCCGTTCCCGTGGGAATATCTGGATAAAAAGTATCCTATGTGTTATTCCCGGTTCTAAACTATCTGTGTGCTGAATTTCATCCAAATCCATTCAGTAATTCTTACATGAAAGAGTAACAAACATCTATACTTACAAACTTTCGCGTTTATAATATTAGTAGGATTTTGTGTTTTGTAGGGCAATTTTTGAACCAGTGATTGATTCTCACGCTATGATATCAATTACAAGTGCCCCCTTTTTCTCTTATTTAAAGTCGCTGGAAACTTATTTTTGATTCCGAAAATTCTCGCACGATATGTATCTTAATAATGAAATTGTAAATATTTCATGTCACTTTTAGTTTCGAGATCACTGATGAGATTCAAAAATTGCTCCCTAGATCTCTATACTTCGTTATGACGATGGCCATTAAACGATGATGATGATAATTATTATTTTAACTAATGTTATCTCATTTATTTCCAAACTACCAAACACCTACTTGGTAGTCAATCTAATGAGTAAAAATGTAATCAAAGGGACTCAACTGAGCGATGGGTTGATATACTCGTAGACTAGTTAGAAATTAAATACCTAGATAGATAGTTTATAAAAACATTTAGGGGTCTTACAAATAAACAAAGAAAAAGGTCCGAATAGTTATTCCATGTTTTTTTTAGTTGATGGCTTTGTGCGATTAGCACATTTAGCCAGTGTCAAAGTAATTTTTGTTACAAGTAATACCTAAATAAACAATATTTCCTTCCTGATAATGATGATGAATGATAATAGAAATGAGAAGTGAGAAATGATATACCCCCCAACCCCTCGAGTATCTCAGTAAAGATGTGGGCCTTTACTAAGCCTCGGGCGTACCTCTTGAGAGAATTTGAAAAGTGACGTTGCACTGTTTTGTTCATTTGCCAACACTCATGCACACTCACGAACACTTAACGGTTAATAATCTAATCATACATAACACAAATTTTAGAAAATAAAACAAATCCGCAGACATGACTCTTCACTTTCCCACCAAGAAAAACCTTAGTTCGTGTTTTGTTCCTGTCATGTATAAACGTCATTTCAAATTGGAGTAAAAGAGACAAAACACGGAATAACTATTCGGACCTTATTCTTTGTTCATTTATAAAGTACTATGTGTACTATAGTAACCAGGGTAAACGAGACGGCAAAATAACTTAACTTGTGTATTTTCTCAAGCAAAGAATTACAAAACAGTCTTTTAGCTTGCGGTCACCGAAACAGTCCTCCACAAATCTTCATTTGTTCCCTTTCTTCTTTTTTCCTAGCTCCTAGTTCAACCCCATAGTGTGTGGTGTCGTTGGATAGCAATTTCAAAAATATTGCGGGTTTGTGGAAACAGTTTTTTGATTGAGGCATCCGTTTGTGAGCTATTAAGCTTGAAAGTGCAAAATTTTGTTAGAGTCAAGTGCCCCTGCCAACCAAATGGTTGGTTTTGGATACGTGAAAAAATTCACGGTAAGTAGTTGTACATATATGACGAAACTAAAAGGAAAACTATCATAGCTAAGTAGGCTTTACAAGTTTACGAGTAACAGTCCACCAACTTATCTATTGTACTTGGCGCAGTACAAATTCCTCATTGAGAACTACTTAGATAACGTTGTTAGGTATGTGAAATTTGTATCTAGTATTCGCATTATTGAGATGGGCTACGGAACCCTACACTGCGCGCGGCCCGACACGCACTTGGCCGGTTTTTTTGTATCAGATTACGGTGTTTATTTGAATACAAAAAGAAGAATTCAAAGTAAAGTAAAGAAATATTCGTTCAAAAATTGAAAAAAAAAAATTAAACCGTTTTTCATAATAATTGTTGGTTTATATAATAAAATATAATATATAAATTCGGGGACCCAGCGTTTTAATAAGACGGGTTTACTGGCAGCCCTGCTTATTATTATATCCATACAAAAATTGATTTGATAAAAGACATTTGTTAAACGCTACTTTCTTTGAAACCTTCACATCGAAGTAAGGCTTTCTTTCGACCCTTTATATCCAATAACACGGAAAACAAAGAGCTTATGAAATTCCTTGAGTATCGCTCACAATTAATAGCGATGTAATAAAACAGCTCAAAGGCAGCCGGCAGGGACATGGCATTAGCGGTCTAATGGCTTATGATTATGATATTTACTGCTGCATGCGACGCGGTTAAGCCTCCGTGCCGCTAGCGCGTTTTGACGACACGACTAGTGTGTGTTGAAGAAAAATGTTTTGAACGCAATTTACAGTCTGACTTACGGCAGTGTCAGAGTCACCATGAAAGTTAAGTTACTTTACTTTTAAGTTAACAGTTTTTGTGTATTTTTTATAGGTCGTAAGTATACCTACTCGTATGAGTATATTAGTGGTCGCCTAGCGGTCGAAATTCGACCACAGCTTACAAAATATACAATGTTCTTACAAAGTTACATATTCTTTTACATTTTATATTTCGGGACTACTTCTCCATATAAGCTTTGACTATACCAAATGTCGCCCTCCTCCGTGCTCGCAATGTGTTTAAAAAGGCACGAGAGTTTCTCGTCACGTTCAATTTCATATAGGTAGCTAAGGTCACATTTTATCGACTGCAAATATTTTGAGGATAAATTCAACAACATAATTATAGTATGTATAAACTATTTTTATGAAAAAACCTTAAATTTTTATACGATAGTTATCAAGAAAAACACCAAAAGACATTTCGAATAAAAAGTAAAATAAAGCACCTTCGGTAATTTCAATTGAAAGGAGTCGAAACAGAGCGGCCGCAATGCCTTCACCGAGTACACGTGCCCGTAGTTTCTTTCAAAAGAACCGACAGAGAGGGCGTTCTTAAAAATATTACAACTCTTGTGTCAGGAACAGTAAAAAAAACTAGCCTGAATTTTCTTTTTAAATGCTAGAGCCTTATTTCTCTGTTAAAATAAGATGTTTTGGCAAAATATTTGCAGTTGATAAAATGTGACCTTATATATATAAATGTTAATACCAATACCTACACCTATAAGCCAACCCATTAAGAAAAGCTAATAAGTAAAAACTTTAGACTAGTCGAACCAGCGACCTGCGTAACGTGCAACTTCTGATCCTTCTCTACCATATATGCTTACCGAATATTGCGATAAGCAGTAGATATGTTTTTGCAGGTTTATTTCAACTGATTCTACATTTTAATAGTTACATTTAGCTTTATAAAACTGCCATCTTACGACAATAACCACGACGATAAGCTTATCCCTCCTTACGTTAATGTTTGCCACCTATATATGTGAAAGTGGCTTAACTAGTAAGATCCCAACCCAAAAGGGCAAACCAGTACGTCATCGTGGTCTTCCTCGAATAATATCAATGAATCGTATATAAAATGTGGATCAAAGTATCGATGGAGGCGACCGCACCTTATGCAAATGAGGCGGCTCTGGGCAAAGCGTTGCCTAAATATTAGTTTAATATTTGGGAGATTGTATCACCGGCGCAGGCGCACACCGTTGGAACTCGGATTGCACGTCTAGAAACAACTATATTGCGCAATACCAACTATTAGTTATTCTGTGGCAATACATCATTTAAGGATCTAGGTTGAAATTTTTTTAATGTCATTGGTGATCTTGAAATTGTATGATTATACTACACTTTGAAATAAAATCATTTTAGAAGGTATTATTTTTGTACTAACTTCTAACAAACAAACAAAAAAATATCCATCCATTCTTACACATTTATTAAGGTTGCTAGGGTTTATCTAAGTATCTGAAGTTACCATAAACAAATAAAATTAAAATTTATTTGTACAAATTAGTATCGACTGAAAATGTTATATTAAGTATATAAAATGTATATTTTTTATGTTTGTACAGTTTAATAAAGTATTAGATTAAAAGCAAAACTGAAAACTCTGAAAAGCAATTGTATTTTCAATTTGTTCCTCTTATAAAAAAACCTCTCATTCATAAACAGTAGTCGACCAAAGCGCAAAAACTCGACATATTTTTTCCTCCATTCAAATTACAGGCATAACTCCTATTCTCTACACGTTTTTTCCACAAAATGTTTCTCAAGCTACAACACATGGGGTGTGCACTGTATAAATTATGTAAATGATTCTAGCTGGGTTCTCGCTTTCTTGTAAATGATTTGCCGTTTTAGCTCTAATGGCCGGTCCACTCGAACCAAATCTACGTTTGCGGCACAAATAATTTAATTGGTATTACGCCGCCCCTTGGCGTTTACACGCAAACCCGTGCACATAACGTAAACAATAACCGTTTCCTGTATATGTAAAAATGTCGGCACTATGGCGGTCCTATTTATTTATGGGACGCCATATGGCTCACTCACAGAATGGCCAGTAACAGTTACTATTGCAAAAGTGTAGCAATGGTTAGAACTTAAACTTTATAACTACATATCCATCAGACGAATTATTATTATAGGGATTATTAACATGTTTTTTGTTGTGTGTAAGCATCTGATATTTTGGCACAGTTGCATGCGCCATGATCACGGATGTACTGTTAGTACGTCATAGGTTTACACAAAACATGGTATTAATCCCGTTAATATTAATTAACCTAATGGAAGTGACTTTGATAGTTTTAAATAGTTATAGATACAAACTATCACTTAGGCATGCATATAGTGATAGATAGCGGTTACCGTAGTATTAAAAGAAACGGACCATCGAGGTTGCAATACCTTAGAAAACTTCTTCACTTCAGTTAGCAACAGGCAACATACAACATTTAAAAAAATTGAGACCTCATTTAAATTTTTTTTCGTGAGTGGTAGTGTTTTATTTTTTCTTAAATAGTCGTCGACTCGCTTACTTTCGTATCCTTTTGACTTTGAAAGCAACAATTAAAATAACTACAAAGTTCCTACAGCCTTGTAAAAATATGAATACATGGGTGACCTACTTAATATACCATTTCAAAAGATACTAATAACTTTAAAACCTATATTTTTTACACATACATTCAATGTCGTACCTGCACAAGAAAGCCCAGAAAGCTGGTTATTATTTTTTGCTTATTCCAATTTCAGACAATCAAAGCGGTGTTTCGTAAACAGAATAAAAAGGTGACGGTCAATGACGGTTTACGCGACATCATTCCACATACAATTCGATCGGCCACCCCGGCCGGGCGACTTGCGCCCGCTTCACGTAATGCTCCCATAATTTTGATGACGGAGTAATTGGTTATGGTCTCAAAGGCGAAACCATTAACTTGGCATTCCTCTGACAGTGGCATCGGAAAAAAAGAAAACGCGAGCCCGAGGTGGCAGCAGGGCGGGCCGGCATTTTACCGCACCTCGTTCCGAAAGTAGTGACAAATGGTAGCGGCGTCTTTCATCTCCTCGCTTTTCACTGCAACAACAACCGAAAATAAACTTTAAACATGCACAAAAAAAGGTCAATACTCTCCTCTCTGTTTCTTACTGTTATTAAAGAAATGATAATGCAATAATGAAATTCGGAAATAATCGCAAATAGCACTCAGTAAGCGGCGGCGGGTGAATCCACAAGTTAGAGAGCCGATGATTTTGACAAATACTAATTAAGCTGTGGATAGAAAAGTTATAATACCTAATAACACCTGTTTTGAAAAACGTGAACTTCAAAGACAAAATTGGTTATACAAAAGTGAAAAGAAAATTTAGTATGCTTTATATTACTAGAGACATTATTCCATCAACGCAGAAACCTCACCCAGTGGGGAACATAATGAAGTTGCATAGCAAGCGGATGACAAGTATGGGAACGCATACGGGAAAAACAGAAACAATCATCATTCACACCTATATATACCTATATGTTGGTATAAATAAATAGTCGTAGAAAACTTATAATCAAAAACTTTCTGCCCTGTTTGTCAATAGCCCTACGCCACTTAAAAAAAACACATCAACTTTCATCGAAAGTTGTAGGAGTATGCCAAGACCAACGAATCTGAAACTTTGATATAGACAATTTCATGCCTTTTTCTTTAAAAACCCTTGCTCAAAAACACCATTGTGCAATTTTGGCTCGATCGTAATTCTTTACGAAAACACCTCTATATCTCTAAAAAATCATTAATGCTATAATTACAATGAAATTACTTAATCTACGAGTATATGTTTTGAAATCACTCAAATATATTGATAAAATCAATATTCGTAATTTAATTACTGCATATTTTGATAACTAAAACCGGTAAATTTATAAAAAAAAATTTTTAGATTCTGCGGTCTTTGCGGTCTCCATTGTCGCAGGCGCTACGTATAACAGAATCTAATGAATGTCATATTAGCATTCATGATATTTTAGAGGTGGTTTCGTAAAGAATTACGATCGAGCCAAAATTGCACAATCGTGTTTTTGAGCAAGGGTTTTAAAGACAATGGCATTAAGTTATCTATATCAAAATTTCAGATTGGTCTGGTCATACTCCTACAACTTTGAATGAAAGTTGATGTATTTTTTTCAAGTGTCGCCTTAACAAGAAGAAACACTGTTGACGTTACTTTGCATAAGAGATTTTTTTATTGAACTATGATGTTAAGCCGCTCTGGAGATTCTGCCTAAAATCCGAATGGAGGGTAACCACCTATTACAGGTATTTCTGCCGGCAAACAGCGTTGCTTTACACTGCTGTTCCCGTTTGAAAGGCGTTAGATCCAGTGAAATTACAGAGTACAGAAGCATAATAACTAAAGCCTCAAAGTCGGCAACGCGTGATACCATTGGTGTCGCAAGCATCAAAGGGCTGCGATGGCCGTTTTTCATCTAACAAGCTGTACGATCGTTTGCCGGCTCATATTATATAAAAAATATAAAGATTATCTTTCATCGTAGTTTCAACCTACTCACAAACAAATATGGAGAACTTTTCTTTGCATTTTCACCCTACAGCGACACATACCTACCTAATGCAGAAAAATACTCAAGTGTCTTATTCGAACTAATTATTATTATACATTGACATCGTATATGAAGTGCCAGTGTAAGAAATGTATGATCACTTTTTGCAACGACTATCTATGTAACACATATATCTATTAGTATGTGAATTTCGACGAAGATAGAGCGTTTAATATGCATTAGTTCTTGTATCAAAGCCATTGTCTATAACCGATTACTGGAATGGGTTTGCATTATACTGATAGCTCGTCGTATGCGATAATAGCCTTTAATACGCGGTAATTACAGAGAAGGGAATCGGTAGCCGATGAAGTCATAACTCGCCATTGAATTAATGATGGTGCGTGATACGTCAGTCTGTCGTTAGAGGTCGATGTCATTGTGACCTATTATGCTTTGATAGGTTTGGGAGCTGTAACTAGCTCGACAGTTATCAATTACCTACACATGGGTAGTTCATAACAATTGTAACAATGAATTTGCGTCATTAAACGGAGTGAGTGTATCATTATATAAGCTGCTACCGCTTTGCGGAAGTTATAACTTTTAATAACACCGTTATTCAAAGAAATATATAATCCTTTTTATAATTCTAAGTATGACGTGAAACTCAAGCCTCAAACGTACCTGATGGTGAGTTATACATAACCTAGGTACTTAGAAGACATTTATAAGCTTTAACCTGCCATACAATATTAAAGACTATTGTTATTGTAAGAAATAACACAAAGAAGACTATTCGGAATTGTTTAGATTCTGTAAAGTAATCAACCTATATGTTTTGTATGTCTTTAATCCGTTAAGAACATAACAGTATTGTTGCATTAATTAGAACAAGTCAGCTTGAACAATTACGTAACCTACATTATTTACAGTGCTTTTGCCACCATTGGTTTACCGGCTGTCTTAGAACCAGCTGGTATCTCTCGCAGTGATGGCAAGAGACCTGACGGAATGACCATTGGGCCCTGGAAGCTTGGCAGGCCGTTGGTGTGGGATGCAACCTGTGCTGACACCGTGGCTCCCTCGCATGTTCGCGCCACTTCACTTCATGTGGGGGCTGCTGCGGTAAGCGCTGAAAATCGCAAACGGCACAAATACGCAAACCTAGGTCGAAATTATTTATTAGTTCCGTTTGCGGTGGAAAAAATGGGTCCATGGGGGCCGGAGGCAAAGCATCTAGTTAAAGAGTTAAGTGCTCGCCTTATCGAGGCCTCCGGTGACAAGAAGGCTGGCAGCTACCTCTGCCAGCGTATTAGTTTGGCAATCCAAAGGGGCAATGTTGCCAGCATTCTTGGGACCGTTCCCATGAGCCCACAGTTGGAGGACATCTTTTATTTATAGGTCTTTAGTTTTTAATTTTCTAATTATTTTTCTGTTTTTTTTTTTCAAGTTAATTTAAGTAATGTTATAATTTATACCTATTTGTTGTGACATATTAAAAAGTGTTTATCAATAAATAAATAAATAAAAGCAAAGAATGTACCTATAAAAAATTTACTTAAGCCTATATGTATTGCCACGATGTGATAATGCGTTGGTATGAGAACCACCCAGTACCTACTTACTACCAAAAATGCTAAACATTGAATTTACTTACATCTTATGTTAAACACATGCCAAGAAACGTGTAGGTAATAGGTACGTGTAATAGGTTTACTGAAAATATTTTACTAGGTATATAAGTATTGTTATAATAGCATAAAACTTTAACTGTAAGCAGTTTGAATGCGACCTCACCCAGCTATACGGCAAACCCATTATGGGTTTTTAAAATAGGGTTGTTGTATAGGTATACTTATAAGTTATATTTTGTAGTAAATAATAAAAAGATATGACCGAAGATGGAAGCTCGCTGCACCCAGAATTCTCACCCACTGAGGATCTATAGCTATTTACCTCTTACTCTCGGGGCACAACAATGCTGATAACATTGATATAAAGCTGTCAGACTAAGATATGATGGTGGTAGCAAAAGAAGCAAGCTAGGCGGACTTAAAACAAACTCTATAAGTATAACCACCGACGTGTTATGTGCATGCAAATTAAAATACTATGAATATCCTTTACAACGTAAAACCGCTCAACAAGATTAACAGACGAATATGACGAGTACTGCTGACATAGACAATAAACTATTTTCTTTAGTCAAGCAATTTAATATAAATGAAAGTATTACATATTGTTTATTGTTACGAACTGAGCAAATCGACAGTCAAAATACACAGTTAATTATAAAGAAAATAAAAGTTTGGTAGTTGTTAAATAATGTTGTAATTAGAAATGTGACAAAAATAAAACTGATTTTATTATATTTAACGAATAACTTGAGTACTCTTTAAAATCCAACTCTTGATTCAATTACTTAGTGATTGATGGGGGGTGACAACGTTATGATGAATATTGGACATTCTGCCAACTGGACATTTTGCGAACTGGACATTCTGCTAACTGAACTTTCTGCGAACTGGGCAATCTGCGAATTGGACATTTTACGACCGCTGGACATTTTGCGAATTGGACATTCTGCGAGTATTTTTATGCAAAGTTTACGCTACTCTACGCTACCTTACACATTTTAACAAAAATAACTTTTACGGATCTACTCGCGTTTAGTTTTAGAAAAAAAATATAATCCAATAAGCACAGGAAATAACTAACAAAATAAACGCGAGTAAGACCGTAAAAGTTGTTGTCTTATTTAAGTATATTTGTGTAGTATGCGCGTAAACATTAGAAAACAATAAGTAATAGGTAACCGCATTGTTTCTAATGAAGGTAGATTTATCAGTATTTTTTTCTTTATACTTATTAGACTTACAATGAGTCTAAAAGTCAATTGTAGTCTAGTTATTGTCATGGTACAGACTACAAATTTCAATTAAAACCCAAACACGATGCGTTAAATTGAATACATTAATAACGGACACCATCTTCTACAGTTCATCAAAAAATTAATTAACAGGTAGACATTACACGCTATTGTTAATCATAATTCGTTCCGACAGACAATACTTTCTATCCGTCAATTAAAACAATAGCTTATTCTTATAACCGGGTGTGTCAAATCGGGGCCGCGTGCCGATGTGAGCACTCGCGATTGTTCGATTATCCGATTCCTCGATTGCTGTGCTATTCGATTGTTCGATTACACACATAACGCTCCAATAACAAGTTAATTTGATGAAGCTCGTGTCGAGTTAAACAATATTGTCTCTATCCATTTACGGTTTGCGTGCAAGTCACACTGCGGATAGCTCATTGTGATGATCGCAATCTGCGCATTTGCGAAGTATATATGATAGATATTTTTATATATGGTCTTTTAGCGTCATAAAATCTGGACTCAAATTTATGTTGAATAGTGTTGAACCTAGCCCGATCCTATCCGAACCCTTTGGCAAATCTACTAGGTAGCGGGGACGCGCACTAGTGCGTGATGCCATTCCCTCTGGAAAACCTTTGACGGTGTTTCGTTTCACACGGCTTGAAGTCTTTGGGTCTTACAAACAAACAAAGAATAAGCTCCGAGTAGTTATTCCGTGTTTTGTCTCTTTTACTCTAATTTGAAATGACGTTTACATGACAGGAACAAAACACGGACTAACTATTTGAAGCTTATTCTTTGTTTATTTGAAAGGCACTTTAAGTTTCTCGCCGGCGGCCCACCAAAATAGTCCGGTGACGCTGAAATTGCCGTATGAGGCTATCAGCATACTCTCTCCAATTCAAAAGTTGAACCAAGTTACTTAGAAACATATACCTACCTACTTATAGTGAAAGGATTCTTGCGTGTAGAGGAAGCGAGTGAAGTATCTCAAGACCATAGTAAAGAGGTTTTTGGAAACACTCTAAATAATATGTCTAGTAGGTATGAGCAACTTCTCGTAACGATAAAAAAACTACTCAATTTCAAATTAATATTTTCACAACACAATATACCTGAGTTACTCAATGCGCATCCCAGACGAAACGCGTGCGTTTCATCTCGCAAACGCGCTGGTGTCACGGCATGCGGCGTTGTTAGTAGCTTCGTAGCCTTACCATGTGTTCACTCGTATCTTACTTACTAGTGACAGCGTTAACCCTTGCACGCCATAACAAACTCGTCAATATCCAACTCGAACACTATTCTCGTAACGGGGGATATGTTAGTAGACGGCAAAATAAAAAGCTCTGGTTTAAACTTTCGCATATATTGTTTTCTACAGTTTACGCGAACACTACACATTGAAATGAAAAGTCAGGATAAACTTTCGCATATGTTAAATTTTTGCAATGCGGAACATTGGCTGGGTGGACTAGATAGCTAGTTATACTGTTGGCATCGTATAAAGAAACCCGTGGTAGGGCTGCAGAGCGCGCAATTCGCTGCATTGTGGCCCGTCACACGCACGAACCGCGCGAAGAGCCTCGTTTAGCCACCATGCACGAACAAAAGCTCAGGCCTCGTCTTAATTAATATGATTAATGACCGGCCCCGCGGCTCCTTTTGAACTCGCGTTACTGTTGTAATCGAGAAATAAATTAATTTTATTAGTAGTCCTTTCTAATAGAATACGAGGGCCGAACGCTCTCAAACGAGTGCGTTTAGACGTTTTCTCGGTTCGTTACGTTTCTCCAATTTCAAAATTGGGCGTTAAAACCCACCGATTATAATTTAAATTTACGATGCTTATGCATAGATAAATGCACGATTTGAAAAGAATGTGACTAACAAGGTATAAATCGGAAGATATCAACGGCTACCGCGGCTTAACATTAAGCCTTCATTATCTTAAGATCGGCTCTCTTTCTAACGGTGCTTCAACAGTGTGTAATATTGGTACTCTACAATAAAACTAGACTGGGAACAATGGTTCAAAGCAAGTTCAGTTTTATAGAGGCACCGTATCTACATCTCGTCATAAAACAATTAAATATGTTACGAGAGTTTGCGGCAAAACAAATACTATTCGCGCAAACGTGTTACTCCTACAAACACATTTTCTCATGTTCCTAAGTTTAACTAAGGAGCTGTCCGATTTTGTGATTTTCGACCTTACACCGTTGCGTTGCGGCACGTTTTCGTAGAGCCGTAAAGCGCGATGGTATCTCGCCTCGGGCTGAGATCGTGGTGAGATAATTAGAGGCCGCGGCTCTGTGGGAGCCATAAAAACGGCAAATTGACCGGCGGGATAACCAGAAAGGCACAATGTGTTAGATAATAATTTCCAAATTACAGGTTATGTTCGTTCGCGGCCGAGAGTCGAGGCAGGCTTTTTTCTCGGACGCCGACTGAGGTGCTAAGGGTAGGCTAATTATTATTTGGGTACCAAACTGAGGATTTTAATACAGCTGCTACCTGTATAAATATTTATTATAACGATATTCAAACGGCAATTTTGGTGGAATCCAATTTTGATCGCGTGTAATTAAAGCCGTAAAAGATATGGCCCAATTATCTATGGTCAGGAGGATGTTGACTTTGATCACTTCTGCAAAACGTTTCAGATTTAGAATGCACGATTTTATACTGATAATGGTTGTAACTAAGCGAATCTTATTTTGGGTTGTTGAATCGTAAAAATTGGTAGGTACTGTAGAGCTTTAACGCTCTACTTATAATAAAAGTCGGGAATAACTTTTATTTATATATTTTTCACAAGCAAATGAATACTTACAATATATTAATTGTGGAGATTTTACTGATAACTGTGTTATTTCCTTTGTAAAACCTACATGTATTTTATATCGTTTGTTTCCCAAATAAACTAAAATAAAATAAAATAAATAAAATATCCCTAAGCTTCTCGGCATGCTGACACCGAATCCATCTTCATTTGTTTTCTTCTAGAACTTTTCTTAGAGCTCCTTATTTGAATTCAGGCCACGTCGTTTGCCATAGAGCTGCCCGAGCAAGGAGACCCGATTACCACAGTACCATGTAAATAGATGATGAGCACCTCATAACAATAACTATTAGTACTTAGTTGAACTTACTAAAAGCCAAATTTAATCTATTATAAACTTGTATCCCAATCGCGTAGTTAATTTGATGTGGTGTATTTGTGTGCATTAGTTTATGAAGGTGTACCTAATACCTTAAATGTAAAATCTAAGTACGAACTTACCTACCCGTTTTTTTGTTTGATTTCAAACTAGAGCAAGTTTTTAAATGATTTTTTAAATGTAGTTAGGTTAACATTCAAGGTCTAAGCTATGGTCTAACTTACCCGTTTTTTTGGTTGATTTCAGACTAGAGCAAGTTTTTAAATGATTTTTTAAATGTAGTTAGGTAAACATTCAAGGTCTAAGCTATGTAGAAAAATTGGTTGTTAAAAAAAATATTTTTATACCATATTAACTTATAGGTACCTACACTATCTATTTAACTCTTTGAGATGTTAAATATACATCAGTCGCAAATATTGCACTAATATGTGCCGCCTAAAAGCATTTTAATTAGGTAGGTGGTTTCAAGCGGCATATTATTCAGCAGAGAACTAGAGTTCATAAAAATTGTATGGGAAATTAAGCATGACAAAAACGTAAAGCTCCATGAATTGAGTGTTTATAAGTCACTAAGTTTCAAATATTCTTGTTGAGGATAAATCGAATAATTATTACTTTTTATTTTCAAGTGCTAATTGCTGTACCTACTGAAGCTAAATTAAATATTTATAAAATTTATAAAATACACTAAAAAGAATTTTTGGCCGTTTAATTTTTTCACTGTAAAATATAAATAAATTGTATGGTAAAGTTACTGTGTTTTAATTAGAAGGGCAGTATTAAAATGTTTTTGTTATGTTTATATAATTTTTAACGCAAATTTTTGTTGCGAACAAAATTAATAATTTCGGCGGTCTGGTTAGAACCACGATAGCTTAATTGGGAGAGCACCTGTCAGAAGGGTGCAGGTTCAAATTTTGCTCGTGGAAATTTTTCAACCTTTTTTTTTAGGGCAGTATTAGTAATTTAGAATTAATTATAGTGAATCAATATCCTTTTTCTGATGACCCCTTCGGAGATACAGGCGAACATTCAATGTTATGCCTCAAAACATCGAATGCGACAAATATGCAAATGTGTCAGATCCACCCTCAGACAATGGGGCACCCATTGTGAGCAGCTGGCGGGGCAAAGCACCCGGGCTGCGAGCACGCCCCCCGGGGGCGGGGCCTACGCCTACGGACGGAACGACGCTCCGCTCAGTATTAGTGATGAAAGCTAGTTAAACTTTTAGTTGGAGCACAATGAATTATAGACAAAGATTGCATGGAAATATTGGTAGAGTGAGATTTCGATCTTTTTAACAAAAAATATTTACTTTATTATTATTTTTAATCTGTTAAGTGTCGATAATAGCAATTTGTACTCAAGTTCTTGACTACTTAGTGAATTAAACAACATTATTGCCTTTTAATAAGACTCTTTATTTACTTTTTACTCATTAATAAAATATTCTTAATTTTTTACTTGCCAGTTTGTTTTTTGCTATAATATTTTTTTCAAGTTATAATAAATGAAAAAAAAAAAGAAAACATTTATTCAGTTTAGGCTACAAGTAGCTCTTGTGAATGTCGCTATGCCATCGGTTCGTAAGTCTACTCAGCAAGTGTCCAGCTCTTTTCTCCCTTACAGCGTCAAAAAAAATATATTGGAAAATGCCCTATCATAGCAGGACACTTTCCATTACAAATAAACACAAAAAATATAGAAGACAACCACAACATGTAAAAAAAAAATTGATTGTGAAATTATTTTTTAATATAACCACTTCTTAGAGACTTTATCGTCACTTTCATAGGCACACAAATATATCTTACTCATGAAATCGCCAAACTTTTGCTACGTTCAAATTATCTATTTTACACAAAAATAATAAGGAAACCACTTTAGCAGCTTATTTAGCCAGATTCATTATAATAATGGGAATATTTTCACAGTCTTTACTAGGTCAGGTTTCTACTTTTAAATTTTTCATCTGTCTGACGACAAGACCTAGAGACGATGAACGGACTACGAAGTAGTAGGTATTATTAATAAAAATTTCTTTGTAATATGAACCTAAACTGGTTCTAAATTTAATAAGTTTTTTTTATCATAGAGAACGTAGAGAACCGCTAATAGCACTCAAAAAATTAAAAAAGCAGTGACAAAATTCAGAGCTTACGTCAGCCTTCCCGGTAGAGTAGCGGTCAGTGCAGCCGTCCGGATAGCGGAAGACCCAGGTTCGATTCCTGGTTGGGTCGGGTGGGCGTTTAATTTTTTCACTGTATTTTATAAAATTTTATGAATACTCGTACTTAATTTAGCTTCAGTGCAGCAATTAGCACTTGAAAATAAAAAGTTAAAATTTATCATAGAGAACTTTATTTATTATAATAAATGTCCAGTTCGTCGCAGCATTTTAATTTTAAGATTATGTAGTACCTACCTATTAGTTTTATTGTTAGAACCTAAGCCTGCTACGCCGAATAAATTTTTAGAATTTGAATTTGAATATGGGATAATCCCATAAGAACAATAGCACATCTGGATATTAGGCCATAACCCATCAAGCTGGTTCTATGCGGGTTTTGACGACTGCTATGTTGCGACTACAACCGGGACAAAAACGGCTTAACTGCCTTCCAGAGAGGTGCTTAAAATATTTAAATCTAGTCACCCATTCGGTGACCTGGTAATCCTGTCATACAGGCAAAGATAAAGTTGCTATCCTTGCCAGATCGAAATTCAAACACGCAAACAGCTGAGCCCTCGAAATCATTATTAAATTTAAATTAAAACTCATAAAGGACCAATGGTGGATTTGGAATTCCAGTATGTTTGTCCACCAATTTCTTCAGCCGTGTCCCAATACAATTGTGTTTGCCAATGATAAATGGTCGCGCGCGGCGCTTTTCATCTCGCTCGTTCAAAGGCGCCGCCGTCGAAAAGTCACAGACCAATTTATACACAATACGGATGTGTTAAAGTTGAAATTCCCGCGTAGAAAAATAATTACAAAGCAGGACTAAATGATACGGTACTAATCAAGGCCGGGAATAAACGCGGATAATGTGGTTTAATATCGTTTGAAAGGAACCTTTCGGCGGGTAGTCGCATTCACCCGTAATGAGTTTATTCAGGATTTAATCGAATGAATCGTGGTAAGCAAATAGTGCTCGAGAAACGCCTCGCCGCAGTTTTTAATACTTTTTTATATGAACCACACGGCGGGGGTCAGGCGTTTTCAAAGGCAGCGCGTTACAATAATATCAGTGAGATAACAAAAGAAGGTAGGTAATTAAAGACTTTTTGTGCTTTCTACAATTGTGTTTATCATAGTCAGTATTGGTAATCAAATAACAGGAAAATCTGTAAATAGGTAAATTATTATTAAATGTAACTTGTACTATGAACGTGGGAACGCTATCGACGAACGGCTTTTTCGTAAGATGTTTAACATCACGAGTTTAATTTGTGTTTATTCCAAATTTAACCCTTGAATCAAATCGGTAATCATGTCCACCCATTGTAGCCGCGTGCACGAGATAACTTTAAAATAATCCGTTAATAAATATAAATATTAACGTTAGGTGGTTGTGGTTGTATCCGATCCGTGCATATTAATCAGTATGTAAATACTAATTTTATAAACATTAACTTTATTTGGTTTTGGTTTGGTTAATGGGTGACAATATCTATCTACCCCTCTCTACAAATGGAATAGAACCATTTAAGTTCCTATAATGTAATTTGTCAATATTACGTATCTATATAAAAACAGGCAAAAAAAATGAGCTCTGAATATTTCAGTAGGTACTATGATAAATATACGAGTTTATAAGTTACCTATCTCATATTTCTGAACCTATAATGTGGATAAACTTAGCTATTACAGCTGCAAATAAGTAAAACATTTCAAAAATATTTTTTTTCATTCACCAGACACTCACCAGACTCTGCCACTAAGACCAGTATCTACCTACTTGTGCATGGTGGTGGACTTTCGTCAGGCTACTTTCCTTTATGTGGAAAGATTTCTTAGCATTTAGGGCACTTTAGGCAGATGGTAATAAGATATTTATATGCACTAGTGGTCGCCCAGTGGTCGAAATTCGACCATAATTTTATTAAGGCTGCACGGATTATATCATGCGACGAAAAATTAAAATAAGATTTTATGTGAGTTTGGATTGGCATTGACAGATTTCGGCCGCTCTCTTCTATTATTGAAATTTTTGAAAAGAGTATAGTATACTTAATACCTACGTGTGTGTTAAATAAATATGCGTGTCTGTCAAATACATGGTAGTGTGTGTAATGTTTGTTTTTTTGATTAAATGTATTTTTATGCATAATTTAAAAAAAATATTAACATTCGGATAACCTTCTCTTTAGAAACTATCCTAAGTGTGCGAAATTTCATACTCATCCGTCCGCGCAATTTTCGTAAAAAAGGGGTACTTACAAAGATTTTGCCTTACGTATAGATTTAATTTAGTCAATGGTAGATATGTTCATTCAGAAAAAAAAATATGTATAAACAGACTTTTGTTTTAAACAATATATATATTTTAATATGCATTAATACTCCCGTTAACGCTCTAAAATTTATACGATTGTGCTAGGGTGCCTAGTGGCTAGGCTAGTGCCTAATGCGACTATGGGAATTGGACAACGATTTCCATCGTTCAATACAAGCATCTCTCCGTTTGGCAACCGACACTTAAATAATTATTAAAGAATACAACAAAAATATTTTCGTAAAGGGAAATTATGAGTTTGAATAGCTTTATAAATTCGAATTAGTCACACAGACAACATTCAAACGTAAATGAAGTCGGGCATTGTTGTGAAACTGTCACGAGTAACAATTACCTTACATTCGACATTTAACGACGTTACACATTAGATAGTGCAAAGGCTAATGTCTTCGGAATCAATGGGTAGCGAATATTTGAATTTGAACCTTATTTGTATGGTGTGCATTTTGGTACTATAACCGCTCGGCCACGACCACTGGCGTCGTGCGACGCGGCGCGCGGATATCTGGTTCATTGCGTTCTTTCATCGCCGTTGACTTTACCTGCTGTAGTCTTCGATCAATTATATACTAATAGATAAAGGATCCGGAACAAAAATGCACCTCAAAAGTGGTCCTGTTAGCTCATACCTGTATATTTAAATTTCGCATAATACATTTTTTATTTTATATTTTGAATGAGTAGGTACCATTTCATACTTAAACCAGCTTTTCATTTAATTCATTGTCTTTTGAAGTACTCAGTACGCTTCAAAACGTAAAGGTAATCTGTGGATACCGTTGTTGGTTACACAATTAGTAATAAGTTAGTTTATAAAACACTTTGTATACCTACTTATATATATTGTATAACCGTTTGTTATCCCAAACAAAAAAATAAAATAAAATCTGATAAAATATTGGATAGCATCAACAACTTCAGCTTACTGTGAACCTTAGATCTTGCAAAATATTTGTACTTAATATTTACTGGCATCGCCACAAACGTCATTGTGGCCCCATGGCCTCAAAGTCACGTTCCGTGTTTCAAGCGCTCACCGGGAATCTAGTACATAATTGAGCGAAGGCCGTAGTATAACGCGCAATCAACTAGAAATCCGCTCGCCGCATCGCAAGACGCTCGCTCGTGCTCGTGGCTAAGGCCTAAAGGTGTGCTCGCAATGTTGAAGGGGAAGTTTGAGGGTAGAATTGGCCACGGTCGCGCTGCGACGCCCGGTGACATCGCACAATGGGGACTGGCGTTAGATAAAAGATTTACGATGCGACCACCGCGCCGCTCATTTGTTTTCAATGAAAACTTTCACGCTAGCGGCCGCAGGGTTGGCGAATCGCGACCACAGGGTTGGCGAATCGCGACCACAATATTTAATGTGTCAAAACTTAAAATCAAAATAGGTTACTTTTTTTTAAAAAAACTATTGAATGTGCGATACTAATGGGTTTAATGTAAAATATTAGTAGTCGCCAATATAGAATTTGGCTTTGTCAAACACACTTCATTTGTAACATAATTTTTTATTGCATTAGGTATAAACATTGCGGGTTTTTTGATATTCAAACTAGAACTTCAATACAATTATTATTATAGAACAATTGAATTTCTATTGTGTCTGGTTTTATGGATAACGAGAGGTTAATAATATGTATGATCAACAGAAGACATATACCTACTTATGTCACTCCTGGGAGCTAGATAACTAAAAGCCTGCCTTTTCAATTTTAAGTCCGCTTTTTGTACACTAAGAATGGTATATTAGTTTAAATGAAGTATTTATTTCAAATTATTTAAAAACAGTTCACCTGGACTACTTGTACCAACAGATTCAGTAAGAGCAGACAGGCTTCGTCAAAGGCAAGGGTACGCGTGAAAAATACTCAATGTAAGACAAGTTGTTACGGAGTAAATACTTCTTTTAAGATTTTATACTTTTTCTTCTTTTCTAAGTGTCATTTTCTTTTGTTCTGTTTTTCTTACTGATTGTCATCGTGGTTGCTGTCTTGGTATGTTTTATTTTGTTATTTCTTTTTCTATTACTTAATTATAATTGTACGTTTTACTTTGCCTCTTATTCCTTAATACAGTCCACCTTTTCTCTTTCGCCTCCTTCCGTAACACAAGTGATTATGCTAAGCCCACGAGTACAATGTCCCAGTTGTCATGTGCTTCATTGACTAAAGCAAAGCGTTCGATTGTGTCAACTGGAACTGCCTAAGGCAAGTAGTCATTACTTTAGGTGTACCTAAACATCTTACCGCCCTTACTGCTTTAAACTTTATACAACAATAGTTAAGGGGTTGTCAGAATTGACGAAACAACGTCCCAGTCTTTCTGCTTCGGAAAGGGTGTCCATTAGGGCTGCATTGTATCGCCTATACTGTTCAATGCTTACGGGGAGTACATAATGCGGCAGACATGCGATGGCTGGGATGGAGGCGCGAGCATTGGCGGGACAAAGTTAACAAACCTCCGATACGCCGATGACACGGCACACAAGCTGCCAGTGAGGCTGAGATGGAACTCCTGCTACATAAAAATTAGGACATTGGCAACAATCTCGGACTTTCCATAAATAGATCAAAGATCAAAGTTATGATAGTGGATCGCACCAAGACTTTGACTTCTGATCGGATTTTAGACCTGGAGACTGTGAATGACTTTATTTATCTCGGCTCTAGCATCAGCAATACCGGCTCCAGCGAAACTGATGTGTCAGACGGATCGGAATGGTCAGAGTGCCATGCCAAAGATAAAACTAGTCCATACCTTGTTCTTTTCCATTTTCGCTTTTTTTTGGCGCTGAGACTTGGACTCTCAAAGCTGCGGATCGTGACGCATCGATGCTTTCGAGATTTGGTGTTGGAGAAGAATGCTCAGAATACCATGAACAGCACATCGGACCAACATATCAATACTTCAACAGCTCAAGAACACGACAAGACTTCCTACCATATGTCTCAAGTTTGTCCTTGATTGCTTCAGTCACATTGCCAGGAAAGAAGGCGACAACCTGGAAAACTAATAGTGACAGGCAAAATCGACGGCAAAAGAACTCTAAGTCGCAGCCCGATGCGTTGGTCCGATCAGATTCTCACTGCACTTGACACTTTAGTCTACGACGCGTTGCATGCCGCCGGTGACAGACAGGGGACGATGGCGAAACATTATTAGAGAAAGACTGCTGGGAGGGGTGGTCACGACTCTCAGACATGAGGAATACGATGCGAGGAGGAGGAAAAACAGTTCATATAATTGGTTGGTTCTTATGAAATATTTTTTAATGTATTGTTAATATGTTATATTACCTATGATAAATAATGTTCTAATACCTTGGCAAAACCATTAAATTTTTCGTTGTCGGTTTATTTCAGACAATACTTCTCGTTGTAAGCATATTATTAATCGAAAACGAAGTGCCATAAGATCAGTATTTGTATTCAAAACTTAAGAAATGATTTTAATCAATGGTGCCCCTGAATCGTCAATATTTAAAATATAGAATAAGGATATTACTTAAGTGAGAAATGGCTGTGGCACTCACGAGTCGCGAGCACGACATCGCCGCAAATTGTTTGCACATAAAGAAGCAAACAACGGACGATTAACAGAATAACGGTCGCAAAGTGACCGCGAAACTGATAAACACGGTTGATATGCAAACGCCGGCCGGGCGAAATTTATAGAGGCGCGTTAACCCCCAGCGGCTGCGGTCGCACAATGCGGGTGCTGTGCTGCAGGTTTACTGCCGGCCGGGAACTTTACACGTCTAGGGATGAGCGAGTCTGGACAGCAGTGATATTCCAATGCATCTATTTTCTTAATGTCTCTCGGCAAACTTCGTGTTTCGGCTGTCGTCCGATTTCTATCCGTCATAGACTATAATAGAGTCGCTACTACTCCTTTTACTTATTATCAATATATTTTAGAATGATGGGGAATACTATTGTGTCATATATTTACGTTTTTAGTTTTACAGCTCTATAAAGTTCACACGAAAAATCAAAACAAAACAACAATAAAGTAAGTTGTTCTGAATTCAAATTAATAGTAATTAATAAACTTTGAAATTAATATTCGGCTGCATTCGGAAATGCGATGATTACCAAGAGACATTAAGAAAATAGAAGTACTGTAATATTGTATTGTGACAAAATCAGGATCAGTATTTTTAATTTTTCTGCACACTGAATATGGGCTCCATCAATTTAGAAATTTAGACGTTTCGTGGACGGCTGCCGCATGTTAACTGCGTTCTATAAAACAGTCGTGCGGCAGCCGTCCGGCAACAAACGTCTAAATTAAAAGAGCCCTAAGACATACGGCACACTTTATTTTCTTGAATGTCGACAAATGAGCATCGTTTTTTTAAATTCAGCACCAAATCGAGTCAACAAGATTGTTCTCTGTCCGATTTTAAATGAGGTATGTTGCTTTAACTTACTTAATCTATATATTAATACGTGAAGCAAAAACTTTGTACACCTTTTTACGAAAATTGCGCGGACGGAAGAGTATGAAATTTCGCACACTTATAGTTTATATAGAAAAGATTATCCGAATATTAATATTTTTTTTAATTATGCATTAAAAATAAATTAAATCAATAAAACAAACATTACACACACTACTATGTATTTGAGACACACGCATATTTAACCCAAATAGTTCGGCCAGACGTTTGTGTGGTGTTGTAAATGAAACTCTAAAAGTAGGTATTATATTAGATTTGTTAGATGTATTTTCCAATATTTTTATTTTCTTGTATTTAAAACACACGCTTAGATACTCTTTTCAAAAATTTCAAAAATGGAAGAGGAGCGGCTGGTATCTGTCAATGCCAATCCAAACTTACATTTTATCTTTTTTAATTTTTCATTGCTTAGGATACAATCCGTGCAGGCCTAATAAAAATAGGGTCGAATTTCGACCACTGGGCGACCACTAGTAAATATTAAGGGACGTTACAATGGTGAGATTACGGTAGCTTAAAATATATCATATTGAGATGACCATCACCACCATTGGTACGTCATCTTGTTTTTTGTTTAATTTATGTATTTATCAAGTGCGATAAAGAGTTGATATATTGCAAATATTTTACAACGACTCTACAGTTTTTGTCAATCTCTCTGTATATCTACTCTCTTCGGTTTACCAATCGCCAATAAAGAGTATCAACAATTGACCATATTGACCATTGCACATAAATTATGTGTGATTCTTAGACGAGTAAGACAATAGTTCTTCCAATGAAACATTTTTTACGGATCTACTCGCGTTTATCTTACACATTACTTAATTAATTTTTATACAATAGTTTTTATCACAATTATTAGCATTTATTCACACGTTAAGATAGATAGTCGACACCCATCTTACTCCGTTTATCATTGTAATTATTTTATGTTTTGCATTATTTAATATTTTTTTATGTATTATTATTAGCTTTAAGTATTACCTACTTTATTTAGGACCGGCATTGTTGTGTTTCAAACTATATTCAAAATGTCATGCTGTGTATACTTCTTTTGGATTATCGTCTAGCTAATAAGGTTATCCAAATATGTTACTGTACTAATGCATTGACTGTAATCTGTTTGTGTACCTATATAAATAAATAAATAAGCAGAAACTACATTTCAACAGAATCATACCTGCCTAGTTAAAATTAGTTAATTGAAAGTGTATCAGTAAACAGTGTAATGAAATACGCAACCAAGAGGCTCTGTAATAAAAGCATGATGCGTTTTTAATTACCCACCACGTCTGTATTGTGCCGCTCTCATTGTAAGTAGGAGCCGTGATTTATGGTGCTTTGACGAATATTGATCTCTGTTTTGATTTGAAGGAGTCGTGTCTTAGAAGAATATAAAGGTTTACGACACGACCATGTCAAGATTTTACTTTTGTACGTCGAGTTGGACGTTTTGTGAGCAAGGACTTACATAATAAACAGTTTTCTAAAGTACGCGAGCACTACACATTGAAACGTTACATCTTTTTGCGAATTTACTTGCGTTTTATAAAATTTTATAAAAGACATGTAAAGAGTTCGAAACTTCAGAATATAATAAATGCAAAATAAAACGCAAATAAATTCGTAAAAGAGTGTTTCATACCAAACAGCGTATTTTTTAATTAAAAATCGGCCTCTCACTTGATACTAAATAACGCTAAGTTGAAGGTGGAAGCGCACTTTCCTCAACCTATCAAACTGGAACTGCAGCTGCAGACCTGTGGCGGTAGCCAAAGTAACATTAAGAAAACGATAGCGAAGTTCGAAAAGAATAAAATGTATGGGATTGACATATGATTGACCACGTGATTTAGCGCGGCTTATGTCAATCCCATACATTTTATTCTTTTCGAATCGCTATCGTTTTCTTAATATTACTTTGGCTAAGCCTACTGTGGTAGCTAGCTTAGCAAAGTGAAAACAAGCTCTCCGTTTACTTAAAACGAGCTTTCCATTTAATTTTATATGTAGATACGCATCCAAATTTAAGAAATATAAATCTGTGTATTATAAATTTATGTAGGTTTATTTATGCTAGTAAAGGAGGTGCACATGATTTATTATTTTTATCACTATTTATGATGTTTCCTTATGCGGGCCCGACAAGACATTTCAGATTAAAATAAGCGTCCGATTTGTACTACACTTACTTTTATAACATTATTTTGTAACCCTTATATGTGCGTACATAAACCTTTAAATAAAATAACTGAAATATAACGTTGCGTTTTGTAACCTTTGACGCCGATTACCAAAATTTCCAGTTTTATTTAATATACGAATAATAAATAACCAACATGGTAAATTTTGGTTAATATGCAGCTGTCAGAGTGGCCGGTAACGCCGTGACCGTCTTTACCAAGCGGAGATACAAGCCGAGTCAGCCTGTAATTACACACCCCGCGCCAAATGGTATGCCGGCAATCAATTAAAACAATATTTGAAATAGTGCTCCCAAAAAAGTTAAAAGGAAGTTCTCAAGCTATAAACATTCCGTATAATGTCCGACGCCGGTCTTCCGCCCCTCTCTAACGCGTAAAGCTATCCCGTTCGCGCTGCGCCGTTACGTCTACGCGTACCATATTACCAAGAGGATGCGCGTTGGAATGAATTATGAGCGGGCATGTTACCGCCAAAGCCTTGTTTGAAAGAGCCAAAAGTAATTAACTTCGACTTAGTTAAGATTACGACTTTGAAGATACCTCTGTGGTCACATGAGAAGCCGCGCCGCTCCGTAGCGTTACTACGACAGTCGTAACGGCTAGCTACGATTATACGTAGCATAGTTCAAATCACAGAACACAAGAAAGAGGTGTTCAAATCTATAATATCTAAGTACTTATTGGCTTACTTGCCTTTGTATTGTCGTAAAATTAATTACAAAGTGTAAGTTTATTTTAATGTAAGCCGGAGTAATGACAGTGTAACTTTTTAAATTTTTAAACCAAATGTTCAATTTAATATTTTAATTACAAACACTGGCAAATATATTGTCATATCCTATGTTTTCTTGTATTATAAAGGACATTTTCATTTAATTGATTAATCAAATGGACATGTTAAAGAACTAACGGCGTCTTTATTCATAATATGATTACTTTTTGGCACGAAGTTACTAACTTAGCCTTGCGGCTTTTCAAACACAACTTATGCTTTATAGATCATATTATAACCTCTCATATTTAGTGTTATAAAAACTAAATTAAAGAAATATCTATTAGTGGGATTGGCCGTATGTCATACTGTTACATGACGGAGCATATAATAAGTGTCTTGTTTTGATGTTCATAAATTGTGTTGATAGTGTACTCGGTAACATCGTTTGGTTGGGGTACAAGGTAAGAAAGATAAGATAAGAAGTCATTTATTTCGATTTCACATAAAGGTGATACAATAGTTAAGTACAAGACAAATGTAAATTGTATTGTATTGTATTGTATTCTCTCACATAACAACCGTTACGTGCCTGAGATAGGTTTTTGTATAAAACCTGTTTTACAGGTCACCACTCACCCAGTGCCCCCGCTACTTCGGTTTTAATTGATTACATGTATTTTGGTTATATTATTATGTATTATGAAGATAGCAACTAATTAGGAAAAATAATTAAAGAATTATATCTTCAATTATTTTTCATAATTAGCTGAAAACATAAAAATAAAAATAACATAAAAACAATAAAAATGGGTAACTTAGTCTAACAACTTTTTGATAAGTTTGGCAACACATTAAATGAACTGACGGTAGGTATTGTGGGTGAGTGGGAGAGAAATTAAGATACGGAGAGCAGGAACTGGTCATCATAAGCTAGAGTGAGGTTTCAAATGTCAACTTTTACATACACAGCGTATATAGCCGTGATTATTTTTACATGTTACACAAGATGAAAGTTCTTCACGGTTAACATTTGATGAGCTTATAGCGCGTATATAGCGCTTATAGAGCTTATAGCAACGTTTTAGCGCTGTGCTGTTTCTTGCGCCCATTATTTTAAAACATTATATATAAAAAAAATACTTTAAGTTTGAAAAGCCGGACCCGGTACTGCGAACTGCTTAATGTCCAAAATTAACCTTTGCGAAAGTAATGAAATTTACAATATATGTCGCTACAAAGTCTATACAAAAAATCGATATGAAAATAGTTTGAGTTTATGTGTTTGTGCCGTCAGCACAATATTCATAGCACGTAATGTTCGTGATATTTAATAGAGATAATTAATAACGTGATTTAATATAGAGACATGTTATGTAAATTAAGCAAAACTCATTAGTTCCTGTTTCGTGACTTTCTACAGTCAACCTATCTCCCCCGCCAATTTCTTTGTTTATAGATTAATATATATACTTGTATTTTTAGTTATTAAAACTAGTCAGAAATTATACTCCGATACATTAACCAGTGTGTTATTATTTAACCACGGAGCCCTGCAACAATTGGTGACCCCGACAAAAGTCACGCCTGGAAGAATCGCCCGACAAAAGTCACGACTGGAAGAATCGCCCGACGAAAGTCACGCCCGGAAGAATCGCCCGACGACAGTCAAGCCCGGAAGAATCTCCCGACATAAGCCACGCCCGGAAGAAGAACAACTACATCACACTGGTACGAATTAAATAACATTTCTGGCTCATTTTCCACAATGGCGCCCACACTACCAACGTGCATCAGGAGCAGTCTTCTCACAGAAACACCGGAGATAGCAGCAATTTCCATTGGCGACCGCTCTCCCAATTTTTGGACAGACTCACCACGTTTATGGTTCACCCAGTTTGAAGCGATCGTCGCACCACAGAAGCAAGGCGACGATTACAAGTACAACTTGGTCATCGCGAAATTGGGGAAAAACGAGATACAGCAAGTGAGCGATTTGCTAATTAATCCACCGGTAGAACAAAGATACGAGGGCATTAAACAACGCCTAATAAATTGTTATGAAGAAACAGAGCAGAGGCAATTCCAGAAACTTCTTGCTGAAATGGATCTCGGCGACCAACGGCCGTCTCAGTTGTTACGCCGAATGAAGCAAATAAGCAGCGGGAAAATGAATGACGACACAATTCGACTATTTTGGTTACGTCAATTACCTTCGTCAGTAACCACAGTTTTAGCCGTCACAGAGAACCTTACTCTGGATAAGATGAGCGAGATGGCTGACAAGATTCTAGAGAACTCCAGGCTTAACTCAAGTTCAAGGTCGTCACAAGTAGACATCGTTACGCATTTAACATCGCAAATAGCTCAAATGCAGTTGGAAATTGCAAGTTTGCGTAGCGAGCACAGCCGACGTAGCTCATTTCAGCGTAGGCAAATTTATTTAGCAAAATTGATATTAAAAAAGCTTTTCATTGCATTGAGGTTGCAGACGTAGAAAAAACAGCGATAATTACTTCATTTGGACTATTTGAGTTTCCCAGAATGCCGTTTGGTCTATGTAATGCTGCACAGACATTTCAAAGGTTTATGAATTCAATATTTGGCGACTTAGAGTTCGTGTTTGCCTACGTAGATGACTTACTAATCTGTTCTACAGAATCAACGCATGAGGAACAGTTGGAGATTATATTTAAGCGACTTCAAGAGAACAGCATTACAATAAACTTGGAAAAGTGCGAATTTTGGAAGAAAGAATTGGATTTTTTGGGCTACCACATTTCAAGTAAGGGCATCAGCCCCACAAGTGAGAAAGTGCAGGCGATCAAAGATTTTCCTAAACCTAAAACCATTAAGGAGCTTAGAAGATTTTTGGGCATGGTCAATTTTTATCGAGGAAGCCTACGTTTAGCTGCCCAACATCAAGTTCCTCTCAACAACTATTTAAAGCAAACAAAGAAAAACGACAATTCTATTATTCAATGGACGAAGGAAGCGGAATCGGCATTTTCGAGTTGCAAACAAAACATTCTGGATGCCGCAATTTTGACGCACCCTTCTCCAACAGCTGAACTTGCCTTATTGACTGATGCGAGTTTAAAATGTATGGGCGCCGTGCTCCATCAAAAATGTAAACAAGGTTGGAAGCCGCTAGGATTTTACTCAAAAACATTGACTACTGCTCAGATGAAGTATTCAACCTACGACCGGGAGCTATTAGGAATATTCGCAGCAGTCCGATATTTTCAACGACTACTAGAAGGTCGGCAATTTATTATTTACACGGATCATAAACCGTTGGTTCATTCATTTTCAAAAAAGCCGTCACTAAATGACACACCACGTAGAGTGAGATACTTGGAATACATTTCGTAATTCTCTACCGATATACGTCACATTAGCGGTCACGACAACGTAGTTGCAGATGCACTCTCAAGGACAGTTGATGAAATAACTATACCGTCCAACATAGATTACAAAGAGTTGTCTATTAAACAAAAGTTAGATCCCGAACTCCAAGAACTTATTAAAAATCCGAGATTAAAAATGATTTTGGCCACATCAAATAAACACGGAATACCGGTGTATTGCGACGTTTCTACGGGAAAAACAAGACCGTTCTTACCTCAGGAATTCAGAAAGACCGCATTTGAGGGAATACATTATTTAAACCATCCCGGAAAAAATACATCGAGAAAAATGATTAATACAAAGTTCATTTGGCCTAACATGAATACGGATATAAACAAATGGTGTGAGTCATGTTTACAATGTCAACGCTCAAAGGTGCTTAGACATACAAATTCGCCACTCGGAAAGTTTATGCCTGCTCAACGTTTTGCTCACGTTCATTTAGACATTGTAGGACCGTTACCTGTATCTCAGAATAACAGATATTTAATCACGATGATTGACCGATGCACTTCATGGCCCGAAGTTTTTCCAGTTGAAGACATTACATCCGAATCAGTCGCACGTCACGTTTACGGAGGATGGATATCGCGATTTGGATGTCCTGAGAAGATCACAACCGATCAGAGGAGACAGTTTGAGTCAAACCTTTTCAAAGAATTAGCCAAGCTAATGGGTATTCATAAGATACGGACTACTCCATATAATCCCAAGGCGAATGGCATGGTGGAACGTTTACATCGAACGCTAAAGACAGCATTGATCGCAAGAGGCAATACAACCAACTGGATGGAAGAGTTACCAACCGTTTTATTGGGACTTCGTGCTTGTTTTCGTCAAGATACTGGTTTCAATGCCGCCGAATTGGTATATGGCGCCACGATTAAACTACCAGGAGAATTTTTTGGTTGCGAGCAACGGGAAACGTTTAACGATTTCGTTACCAATCTGAGAGAAAATATTACAAAAGCAATATCTATTCCTAAAAGAGAGAGCTCGAATAATAATACTTTCGTTCATCCTCACTTGTCAAAATGTTCACATGTGTACGTGAGATGTGATCGTTTGCGTCCTAGTCTTAGTCCTCCATACGATGGTCCGTATCAAGTCATTGACAGAAGTGATAAAAATTTCGTAATATTGCAAGGCGACAAACGCGTAAGAATCTCTATAGACAGAATCAAACCAGCGTTCGTACTGAAAGCCGATCAAGAACCACTGACAAAGCAGATAGTAAGCACACGACCAGATAAGAACGTGATCACACGAGCCGGTCGTATTTCTCGACAGCCTGTAAGATTCGCTTTATAATCACGTTCCCAAGAGTGTTATAAGTCGCACCTATCATATTATGTCACACATTTACATTTTTTTTATTTTTTTTATTTCAGAATAAAGAAGTATTATCGGCGCTAGCAAACAGAACAAGTTGCGGAATCGGCATGTTTCATTGACGCGCAGTGTGCAAGGTTATACTAAGTATTGTTTGATTCATCAAAACACATGTCAGCATTATTTACGCGCATTGTTTATGGTCAAGGTTAATATTACTATATCACTAAGTTATTGTTCATAATTTAAATTAGGGTTCTATGCATTGTTTTTATTAATGTTATTTTGTAATTTATATAATATAATAAATATAATATTCTTTTTTCTAAGGGGGAAGTAATGTGCCGTCAGCACAATATTCATAGCACGTAATGTTCGTGATATTTAATAGAGATAATTAATAATGTGATTTAATATAGAGACATGTTATGTAAATTAAGCAAAACTCATTAGTTCCTGTTTCGTGACTTTCTACAGTCAACCTATCTCCCCCGCCAATTTCTTTGTTTATAGATTAATATATAACTTCTTTTTTTTTTTTTTTTGAGAGAGACTGCTGGTTGCCGAGGGGCATTTCCAGCTTCACCGGGCTTGTTTTAGGGGCGGCGAGGTACGTAAAGGGTACCTCAAGCCGTGTTGAAACGAAACACCTTCAGAGGATTTCTAGAGGGGTACGGCATCGCACACTTAAAAGTGCGCGTCCCCGTGCCCCTCCAGAGTCTCCGAAGGGTTCGGATCGGATAATATATAACTAGTCAGAAATTATACTCCGATACATTAACCAGTGTGTTATTATTTAACCACGGAGCCCTGCAACATGTTGTTTTACGATTTTCTAAGGAAATATGATATTCAGGCCATAACAATATCGAGATAGAAATAAAGGGTCTTAGTGTACACATTTTTGTACGAAGGGCTCAAATATTGCAGTCATATTTTTACTATCCTAACTAAAAAGAAACGTTGTATCACAGAGATCCTTGGGGGAGGCCTTTGTCCAGCAGTGGACGTCTTTTGGCTGAGATGATGATGATGATGATGATAAACCAGTCTACACAAAAATATTAGTCGATTGTGGCTTTAACACTTCGTACTCTCTTTTTTTAGCCTAATTGGAGCTATATTCAAATTCAACAACATACCCACATATCATATACCTACCTAGATTTATTACTAGCTCTGTTTTACCGCCCCAGTTTAACAGAATATCTCTCCGCTCATGGCTTGCGGCACGCGCGGTACCCACTCGGCCGCTAATCGAGTTTATCGGTAGATGTTATCTCCAAACTGAACGTTAATAGTACCAACGCCCCCGTCCTCCCTCCTCCCAGCTCCCCTCACACTCACACATCCGCGCCCGAAACAATGGGAATGTTTAATTCATCGGAAAATCTGTCGTGCCACGCCGGGATAGATATCTGTATTAACAAACGGCTGAAAGATAAAGTTTTATTCGATCACAGATACTATCTTCTCACTTACCTACTTTTACTTTTTTCTATGTTTGACTTAAAAAGTTATACTTTTATTTAATATTTACTTTATTTTTCGGGGTTAAAAATTATTATTTGTGTCACAAATATAAAAGCAATTTTTACAAAAGAAGTTAAGAGTTTATAATTAATTAGAAGACAAAAACAATAACAAGAAGAAAAATATTCTACGATTTATGTTAGTCAAAATCTGCTCTATAATTTGTTCATTTATTTATTTATCAAATATATAATATAGGTACACTTTTCCCGTCAGGTGTCTCGCCTGCTCGTTAGCTACCTTAATAACATAAAATATACATATCCGAGTATATCTGTATACCTATAGTAAATTGTATACCTAAATATAAATAGTTTCATTAAATTAAATTCAGTGCCCATACTACAGGAACGCATAAAATTATTATTTTTCATCAAGGTAAATCAATTCCCTACAGAGGCGAAAAAGTTCGTACAACAATTAGGTTAACGTGTCAAAAACATATCAAACGAGCCTAGATTAGCCGGAAGCAATACTTTACTGTTACGGCACAAAGGAGTCCATTTGTTTTGAATATAATAGCTATTGTTCTAGCCCCGAAATATAATCGCGGGAAGTTACCTTGATTTATCGCTTCGCCATTGGCACTTTCGCTTTATATTATTTCAAAACCTTGCCTGTTAAGGGCCGAAGGTACCGACGAACAATACCTATCTGGAACTAACTGCGGTACAAGCGTGAAATTTTATAATCTTACGCTAGGTAAGTAATCTATACAATTCAAGGAAATATTGTTTTGTATTTTAAAGTAGTACCTAACTTTACTAACTTCCTCCGGGCTTAGTTGTTTTTTTTTCTGTATTATATTCGCTTGGTGTTAAATATTTGTCACTAGGTATACAAAACTAGTAATACTCGTATAAAAATTGCACTAACATAAAGAAAAGAGTAGGTATTGACGAATTACCTTTATATATTATAAGAAAAAGACGATGATTTGAATTAATTGTAATTGTTAATTCAACCACGTTTGAAGTCGTAATCGCGTCTCATTTTCCCCCAGCCCGCTTCATTTCCATTTGACTAATATTTTCTCGTAGCGTTAAAGTATTTTTCTTGAAATACATATTTAAATTTCGATTGTTTCCATTCTTATAGCAACGCTGTTATTGTTGGGGTTGAAAAAGAAAATGGATAGATGATGTTGTCGCTTATTATTCATTGTTCACTCCGAGGGTGGCTCGGAGGGGCGCACCTTTTCTTCTCCTCCGTGATTTAGCTCATTTTTTAAGTAACAAAACAAGTATCGCCTTACGGAATAAAAAAACTTTTTAAAGAATTAGGCTGTATAAGGCAAGCTCTTTGCCCTTTCGAGATGAAATATGTATTCGTGCCGAACCAATACAGTATAAAATAGCAGTTCGACACGCCACTCTGGTTTCAATTCGACAGTAGTGTCTTTTGTTCTACACAAACAAAGAGAATATAGAACGTTTAAAGCATTGATTAAGCTCGCCATATTTTAATCCAAACATTCAATTCAGATCCGATAAATTGATCGGCCACGCTCGCAATCAAAGGTCCGTGATGCAACAAAAAACTAATTGACAACAATCAACAGTGTTGCAAGAAAAAACAATATTTTCTATCATTGTCATTAATAATGGTTAGAAAAAAGTCATTCACACCTTTGCCGCGCTAACATGACAAATGTGGCGGGCGGCGGCGCGGCTCAAAGCCGGCGGTGCGCGAGCGCCGCGGGGCGCCGCGCTCAGCCTAAATATTAATTATCTACAACACTACGAACACCTTTTAGGAGATTATCGCACTGTTGTATAGCGTAATGTTACAATCTTCAGATGTAGATAGCGCCGGCCACTTTGTTTGAATGCCCCATTCGTATCCGGCTCGAAGGACTAGCAGCATGTTTTTTGTTTATTTGATTTTTTGTACTTTTTTAGAGTTCATATTCTAGCAGTGGCAAAACATTTTAAAATCAATGAGTTCGGAAAACTTGGAAGAGTTTATTATTGCATTACCTGTAAACGTAACATTTTATTGTAGGTCCTTTTCTTTATAATAAAGTCAATAAACGTATTTTTATTTACCCCCTAAATAATAAACTTTGCAAAAAGGAGATTTCAACCTGGCTTCAAAATCTGGATTATAACGAAACAGAGGAACTCTTAAAGGTTTTAAGTAAATTTTTCCTTTTTCAATGTATTCATAATTTTTATACCTACCACTATTTAATTTATTATTTTGCTACGGAATCTTTTACTGCTCTCAATACTTTTATGTTATATATAATCTTCATTTTAATTATTATCTAAACGTTTCCAATCATACACCATCATCGTCGTATAAAGGTAAAAACGTTTACCCAAAACATCACTCCACATAAAAGCTTCCTACATATTATATTAACATCATCGCTCCACCACAATCAATTTACAAATTGACACTTCCTGTGCCTACAAATAATTCTTGTAGGATAACAAATGTTTTTATTACTTTTTTATTGCTACATTAGCTGTTTGGACGTTAGTAGATTATAATTTAATTTTGCGGTGTTCGAAAATAGCGTGGCCTGAGGCGACTGACGCCATGTGTCTGATCCGGTTCGAAGGACCAATGGACAGCCAGCTATTGTGAAACGGACCCTGCCTTTTTGCGGTGTTCGTGCCATGTCATTTTTTTCAAGTGCATAGTTGTAATTGCTACTGGTCTTTACTTTCAAGTTTTCGTTAATACATACTTATTGATAACACTATTCTTAGCTATTATAATAACATATTACTATTTTTACCTATGGTTTTAGTAATATCGTGTATACATACTAAAGCCTTTTTTATAATAATATTTTTGCCTGATATATTTTCGTAGATCGTCAGTTTTTTAATGTCATGTACACTTACCTACCAAAAAAAAATACCATATTTATCCAAATTTTAAATTCGCTTTCCTTAATTTTGAAATAAATAAAAATTAAACTGACTATTGAAATTAATCTTAAATATCCTTACACATTATGTATATGAAATTAATTAATTAATTATACAGGATTTTTTTTTACCAATGCACAAATTTTCTGGAGCGACACCGAATCAGTAAGTAAACATCTTTCTCATAGTAATATAAGTCGAAAGAAAACAAATAAAACTTGGACTTTGGCGAACTTTAGCCTGATTTGTATGAAGAGTCTCAAAATTTTTGACATTATTTCAACCCATGTTACTTTGAAAAAGTTGTTTACATACCGATTCTGAGTCGCTCCCAAAAATTTGTGCACTGGTAAAAAAATCCTGTATTTTTATTGAATCACTTAAAAGACACGATTATCTCCATTTGCATAAAGAAACCGGGTGTCATAACGATTGCAGTTGATTACAAGATGCGACGTGGGGAATTGACTCTCGTGGCTGTAACTTATATTATGACTAGCTTCTACTGTGGCCGTAACTTTTTTTACGTTACTTGAGAATGATACAAGTTACTAAAATCGACCATGTTATGCCTTAAGGAACAATTTTGGTTTACCAAACAATTAAACCATCTTCGTCGCCACTTCATTATTTAAAGATATAAGATCACCTTTATGAATTCTGTCGCTTAATTCTACCATTCAATACCTTTATAGCTTTAGATTTTCTTTGATTTCTTTCCATTTTTGCATTCTTAATGCAGGTACTTGTTTTCATAGCGTAAAATTTTCTAAGTACAATATCTTCTTTCCCCACCTAATTTTTTTATTATTTCCAAACTTGGTCTTCTTCTCACTTAAAGTTAAGTGATGATTAAGCCGAAGGTGAAAGCACACTTCTCCCGGAATACGCAACAACTGAGGAACTCTATCTTATCTCTATCTGCCGGAACACAACAATGCTACTAACATTGATGGCGACACATTTAGGTAAGATGGTAGTAGCTATAGTTGGCCAGTAGCTATAGCTAGCGGACAAACCAACCAAACCGAGTAGGCAACCATGTACAGTCAACAGCAAAGGCAACTGATGATTGGTCAAGTTTCAAAATATGAAATCTGTATGAAAATCAAAACTTTTAAACGCATGTCGAAAAACCTTCGAGTTTCTACTAGTACCTGCAGACTTTGACTGTAGTTATATAGAAAAAACCGACTTACACTATCGAAACTTAATTTTGAAATCTAGTAAACATCATCTACATTTGCTGTTGACTGTACCGAACCCAGGAACTCTGGGAACCCCTAGAGGGGTAAAAGGTTATGATTTACTAACTAACTAATTACGGATGTCCAACAAAAAACACAAAACACCCAAGGTATATATACAATATATTATATATAACACAGCTCACATATAATAGATAATTTAACTATATTTAAATTACAAAGGACTAACAAGATAATACAAAACAATAAACTATTTTCATTAAGGTAAATGCCATTTATGGATGTGCATCAGAAAAACGATATCAACTTGCATTACAAAATAACCCTAAAAGAAAAGGAAGAATAAATAAACTTTTTGTTTTTCTATTTATAGGCACATAACTTTTTAAATTTGAGCACATAATACAAATCCCATAAAAACGAAGTGGTTGGAAACTATGCAAAAGGAAACAAATACACGAGTATTCAATCACAACGATCAATTTAATGTTAAAGATTAAGCATTTAATGGTGCTATTATGTCTTTAAGAGATATACTCATCTAAATTATCCACGTATGATTTACACGTCCAAGTGCTATACAAAACGTTGATAATTCGAGAGAGATCAATGGCACGGTGCCGACATCAGAGCGCGCCCGCCGCCGCGTAAGCCTTGACAACTAGTCAAATAAATAAACTCCAACAACAAATATTGTAATAACCGAACTCGCTAAGCTGCATCCGACGATATACCACACAAAACAAACCAAGGAAAAATGTGACCAACCCATAGACTTATAAGGACTAATGTCCGCTCGCACAAAATGGCAATCGAAATAAGGTTTCGTTCAATCCAAACCGAGTGATACATAATTTCCGATAGCACACAATTTTCGATTTTGATGGCACATGTTAAGAATTGTATTCGAGTGACATAATTTGGTAAATGTAAAATTTTATGGGGACATTAAAGTTAAGTGGGAAATCCGAAAAGGAGTGTTAAAACTCTAGCGAGCAGATGGCGGCCCAGCACTGATACAAACTCAATTATTTACACTCAATAAAAAGGACGATAAACGGGTATTAGAAAATAACCTGCTAAACATTCGGATGGACTCGGCCTGTGTTTATGAGTTGGGAAATTACTAAGAAACGAATGGGAGTGGTGCTAAATGCCGATGTATGGATGTGCACTGGAGCCAACTGTTAGGTTAATTAAACCTCATTGTAAGCCGGGCCAGGCTAGGCTGTGGTGTCTGGCCTGACGTGAAATAGAGTCTCGTTATATTTTTACTTTACACCATTTTAAATACTCGGTGTATTGAAGACAGAAAAACTATTCATCAAAATAAAAAGTTATTTTTACTCTGCTATGCAGAACAAACTGCTATGCAATTTTATTATTTTAGGTTATTTTCTAATAATTTCATGAGTAATGTATCCTGTAATCCTGAAATGTATTAGGGAGTCGTCTCTTAGTTTAAATTATCTTCGAAAAACAATAAAAGATGTTTTTTGAACGCAAATTTTGTTGCGAACAAATTACAAAAGCATTACATACATATTATGATCGGATGTTAATGACGGTAGTTGTTGACATTGAATGGGTGCCTTTGGCTTTCAAAGTAAAAAGTAAATAGTGTTGAATAATTTCGGCGGGCTGGTTAGAACCACGATAGCTCAATTGGGAGAGCACCTGACCCGGTATGTCAGAAGGGTGCCGGTTCAAATCCTGCTCGTGGAATTTTTTTCAACATTTGCCGGTTTTTTTTTACAATAAAATTTGCGTTAAAAATTATATAAACATTTTATAAATAGCTTGCCTACTTCTTAACTGAACTTTAGTGTTTGTATAAATATTATGATCGAATGTTAATGACGGTAGTTGTTGACATTGAATGTAGAATTTGAATGGTAGTTCTTCTCCACAGTTAAAAAATAGACGTCCTGAATGGGTAGTAGGTAAAAAAATTATGGACGATTCAAAAGCACTTTTCTAAAGTTTATTTGAATAAAGAATATTTGACTTTGACATTGACTTTGAATGGGCGCCTTTGGCTTTCAAAGTAAAAAGTAAATAGTGTTGAATAATTTCGGCGGGCTGGTTAGAACCACGATAGCTCAATTGGGAAAGCACCTGACCCGGTATGTCAGAAGGGTGCCGATTCAAATCCTGCTCGTGGAAATTTTTTCAACATTTGTGTTTTTTTTTTCACAATAAAATAATTAAACATATTTCGCGAACTTCAAATAGTAACAAAAATAGAAAAGTATATGTTGTCATATCTAAAAAAACAGAAAATTCGAAGTTAATCATCGAAATCAATAGTTTCTGAAATAGAGATATAAAGTTTGCAATTCCGTCTCAAAGCCAATAAAACCGTTTCCCAAATGCCTTCGCCAATACCACACACGCGCGGTGGATCATATTTTTTAATCTCGATTAAAACTATCGTGCGTTACCAGTTGGGCGATTCCTCATGCTTTATCAACTTCGTATACGGGGCCCTCGGTCCGGTCACGCCAAATATTACGAATGCCGGTAAAAAGCACAGGTAGACGCAAATATTTGTGAACAATTTGTAGAATTCACACTTAATAACGAGATGGGGCGTTTATGTTTTTTCACATGGAGTCGGCTAGTTCAAAAGATAATCATTAGGCCACTCTCGATTGAGCCGCTGTGATTGCTTCTATGGGATATCACAACAGGTGACAGGCATCTCGCATCTCTGGAGAATGCCATTTTGTTTTTTGTAGATGATTAGGTTGTAGCGATTATTGGTTGCATCAAAAGTTATAGGTTTGATAGTCATATAAAATGTAGGAGTTGGTTAGAATCGGAAGAATGATAAAATTAAAAATGCTTTAGCTGTCTTTAAGTTACTCTTTGGCGTGTATACTGATGATTCCTTCCCGCAGAAATTACCGAGGTCTTATGGAGTTCTTCCTTTGATTGAAACACTCGGTGAAGCAAGTGTCTATAAGCTACGCCCGTTTTTTTAAATCTGGTGCGTCGAATTGCTTGTTTGTAACCTTGGTATACAATTAATGCAAATACTAAGTACCTAGTTAGTTGCAACCTATCGTGTTAAAACGTCGTTGTAAAAGCGAAATTTTAATTTGGCTGCCGATCACTAGCGTAGGCAAATTTTAGTCATCGCTAATAAATAAATAAAAAGTTGGCTCATAGAACCACTATTTACCTGAGTCATACAGCCTATATTTTATCCCGGTCAAATACAATGTTTCCGGGGGCACATCACCAGCGCAAAACCGTAGGCTAAAACTAGGCTTTTAAGGCGACGCATTGGAAATTTACCTAGCGGGGATCTTGATTTTTCCCAACAATTACAAAACATGAGAAAGTGATATTTGATGACATGATTTTTCATTTTATTGACTTCATTTTGCTAGTTGCAGAAGTACGATTTGTCAACTTTTATAACAGAAAAAAATATCAAAGTAACCTCTTTTAAAACATAGATTTACAGGCAAACCAGACCGATTTAAGCATCTAAATTTTCTTAGTAGATTAGTCTTAACACACACTTCAATATGCAAGTTCATTTTTTTAAAATAATTTGTAGTTTTATTTTGAAGGAAAAAAACAGTTTTTCTTATGGTACGGGGCGCAAACGCTCCGTATAAGATTAATTTTTAAACGGTGCGTCGCCTTAAGAAAAAAGCGTTGCTTTACCAACTCACGTGATCACAATATAAATTATGCTATAAATACCCCGCCTTTATGACAACCACATCACTCTGTAGATTACATAACATCATCTTTCAATTTCAGTAATTCGCCTCATGTGTAAGCGTGCAATAGACGTCGCCGGTATACCAAACCTGGGTCGTCAGTACTTTAATACCTCAAAATTACATAGTGGACGGCTATGACGCTCCTGTGCTGTAGCGATTGAATTTAATGAGCCCATTCGGCTTGAGGAGACGTGTCTTGGGTGCCGATTGGGAAAGTCTATTGGCGGCGGCGGCGGCGGCGGCGCGATTGAAGGGAAGGATAGTGCACGGAATTTGCGAGTGCCGCCATTACCGCCAGTTAGCTCGCCCGAGACATCGAGGCATGTTGGGACTTTAATGGTGCGACGACCATGCTCATGTACACCTACAAGCGACACTAACGGCAACACTTTAAAAATGGTTTTAAAGTTTGCGGGATGGTTTCTTAGTCATCCACACAATCATACTTGTCCTAACCTGAGAGGCAAATGTGATTTATTCTACTGTCGTGTACTTAAGTCTTTTAAAATCACTATAATATTATTATTAGATATATAAATCTATATACGTACACATACTTTTACAAAAGAGGAAACTGCAGCGTGAAAAATCAGTCGGTCGAAGGATAATAAAAATATTTATATATTTTTTTAAATAACTGCTATTAGTTACTGTATATTACTGCAGTAGCAAATTTTGCACAAATGAAATGATTTCCTTATTTTTCAATGATTATAAGGTTGTTAAGCGGATAAAGTTACCAGCATTCTTTAATGTTGTCTGAAACTCTTTCATAGTAAATGTTTAGTAGCAAACTAAAAAAACCGTGTAGCAATTAAGAGAATTAGCGAAGCCAAGCGTCCGCAATAAATCCGTGTGCGCGTTCGCAAACACGAGGGCGCGCGCACGGCCCATTAGACGCGAATAAGCAACAATAGTTAGAGGGCTGTGCGTATAGCGACTTACACCCTCATGCGGGACAGACCGAGCTCGTAGTACATTGACGGTTTCTAAACAAAAGTGAAGAGCTCCTTGGCGCAGTCTGCGATTGCTAAGGTAATAGAACTTTCGTAAAGGCCGGCCAACGGATGGGTGACCAAAAATATCATCTATAACTCTATAACTCCTCCGTGCTTCGGAAGGCACGTAAAGCTGTTGGTACCGGCTGCGTTAGCGGTCGTAACAACCACCAATCTGCACTGGGCCCGCGCCTGTGGAATACGGTAGAACAACCGCATATCAAAATTGATTTTTACAACTGCTTGAAATAGGGTACTCTATGAATATAATTTAATAGTTCGAAAGTCGAAGTTTAATATTCTGTAGCGTAAATCATTTTATATTTGTTGGCAGTAAATGTTTTCATGTAGTAAAGTTAAACGTTTTTGCAATTGGGAAATATTAATTTCTTCATTTACGATTTTCAAAGTGAAATAGTTTTGAAAGTTCAACTGAAAGATAGAAGGTATTATATATTTTTGAAAAGCACATCTATCGGAGGTTTGAAACTAATATAATTAATTGTTTTTAATACGACTATATAAATAGAAAATATTTTATAGAAAAATTGCAGGAAAAAATGTTTTCCTTAATTTCGTCGAAGCTTTTAACATTTACCGACGTTTACCGATGCTTTGAATTTAATGTTAATTCATAGTTTAGTTACTCATCAAAAACATATAAAAGAATTAGCTGCGAATTTTTGCGAGTTACGAAGATATGAGAAAAAATCGAACACTAGTCTGGGAACGGAAATTGCTATCAATTGCGGTTTCGTAGTTGACTTTTACTATCAGTAGTTTGTGGTATGTTTTATCAATTAATTATTTTATTTTGTTTTTTTAGTTTGTATCATTTTGATGTCATTTTCCGTGAGAACATAGATATCTGAAATAATTCCCACATTCTGAAACAATATAAAAAGCGCTGTAAAAAATATGTCTCCATTACCGTTTCAGTGGTCTTTACGTAGAGTACGGCTATTTTATTCTTCAAAATGTCTACTTTTCACTGTACTAAACGTGAGCTAATAGTGTCATATATAGAAGGCGGAAAAACGACTGCGGCATTTTCAACATATTTGGAAGAAAAACAAGTTTCAGAAGATAATATATGTTTTATTATTAGTAATATTCAAAGGAGTATCATCCCTTCGTTTAATAAACGCTGGAGTGAAGCAGGACGCAACAAGGATTACTTTTTAAGAAAGAACGCCAATTGGTTGGATTCTGAATATTCCTTGACTATACCGACATCTGAAAACGTGTCAACCGACTCTACTCCGTCTACTTCTTCTGGTAAACGAGGAAGACCGTGTGTGTCATATGGAGACTCTTCAGAATCGAGCAAAAAAAGAAAAAACACTATTTTGCTAAATGAATATGGTTTGGAGCACATTACAAGCGCATATATTCAAGGATTGCGATCTATCGGAGAAGGAACTGAAGCAAAACTAGTTGAAAAATTAAGGTTGGCTGATGCCGAAAAAAAGGTTTTTGTTATGAATCAGTTAGATAATGCAAAAATAATCAAAGGGCTTACAGATGAAGAAGCATTAAGTGTGTTCATCGACTTGGAACTAACAAAAGCATAATATCTGTACCTCCAGAACGTTACAAATGAAAGAAACTGTTCAATTTTTCCACCTTACTACAAAATACAAGAAATGAAACAGAAGTGCTATCCACCATCTTCAACAATCGAAATCACAAATACTTATGCAAAAATATTGAGAGTTCAAGATCTATTAGATCACACTGCAGCTAGAATTTTATCCATAGATACAGTTTACAAGAATGGACAAAAACATTTACTATTATATAGCAAATGGGGTTGTGATGGGTCATCTGGCCAAAGCCAGTACAAACAAAAACTTCCAGAGGAGTCTGAACTTATTTCCGATGCAAATTTATTTATAACTTCTTTTGTGCCCATCAGATTAATTGACGAGGAATCAGGCGCCATCGTATGGCAAAATCCAATGCCTTCATCTGTTCGTTTCTGTCGGCCTTTATCTATTGAATTTTGCAAAGAGACACCGGAGAAAACAAAATCTGTTGTAGATGAAATAAAAAACCAAATACAAACTTTGCTTCCATCCATAATTAATAAAGAAGGCGTAGGAGTTCAAGTCAAGCATGAACTTTTTCTGACGATGATAGACGGAAAAGTGGCACAAGTTTTAACAGATACGCCTTCTAGTTCCACTTGTACAATATGCGGAGCAACTCCCAGACAAATGAATGATTTAACGAAAGTAACAGCCAGGCCTGAAAATGAAAATGCTTATCAATACGGATTATCAACATTACATGCCTGGATTCGTTGCATGGAAATGATATTGCACATGTCATATAATCTATCTTTCCAAACGTGGTCTGCGACAAGCGAAGAAAAAAAAAGACTCAAGCAAGAAAAAAAGACTGAAGTACAAAAGCGATTTCGTGAAGAGTTGGGTTTAAATATCGATAAACCACGACAGGGGATGGGAAATAGTAATGATGGCAATACTGCAAGAAGATTTTTTTACAATGCTTCCTGTTCTGCAGATATCACAGGGGTTGACATTGATTTAATTAAACGGTTATACATAGTTTTGCAAGCTTTGTCATCTGGTATTGTGGTAGATAGTAAGAAATTTGGTAATTATGCTTTGGAAACTGCAAGAATATATGTGAGTAAATATAGTTGGTATTACATGCCATCATCTGTCCACAAAATATTAATTCACGGAGAGAGTATTATAAACCATTTCGCAGTATTACCAATTGGACAATTTTCCGAAGATGCGCAAGAATGTCGCAATAAGGATTATAAAAAATTTCGCCTACATCATGCTCGGAAATGCTCTCGAATAGCTACAAATGAAGATGTGTTCAATACACTACTTTATACTTCAGATCCCTATATAACGAGCATAAGAAAACCATATGCAAAAAATGTAAAGGAGTTAGATGAAGATACTTTGCACCTTCTCAAGGTTAACGAACTTATTTCAGATCCTGAAGCTCACCAGGTGTAAATTTAAATCTTGCTGATCAGAAGATATTGCTAAAATTTTGTTTTTTTTTCTATATGTGTTTTAGCGTAGTGTTATAGGTATTGTACCATTTAATAATTTAATTTATCATTATAATTATAGTTATCATAATTGAGTAATTAGGATTAAGAAATACACATACGATATATTGCTAAAAATATAATATTTCTATAAAGAAAATAAATATATACAATTTTAAAAGATTGTGACTTTTCTTTATTAAATAAAAAAACTAACGCGTAATTCCAATTCTTCAAACATTACTTATATGAATCCTTATATATCACTTCATATTAGTGCAAAATTTAATAGCTCTATCATTCAAATCGACGGAGTTACAGATTTTCGATCCGAAACGCACCGAAATATTCCACAGTGCCGCGTGGTGGTTTATCCATAGTGAAGGCTCGTGCCCCAGCAGTGGGGACATAAAATCAGCTGGTGATGAAAAAAAAAGGTGTGGAAACAAACGACAAGCGTCAATGTACTGCGTTCTCGACCTATCTCGCCCAAAAGTGTACGACATTAGGAAGCCGCATTAGACGGGCTCGATTGACGTCGGGAGTGCGGAACCAAAACATTACCGGGATAAAAGCGGCTGTAACCGAACCCTCTTATAAAGATTTATTTTTCTGTCGTCTTTCTTTTGTTTCCCAAAACCAACATGATTGAGTTAAATCTGTAAAAATATTGACAGGAGCGCTTAATAAGTAAAACTAACATAGCAGGACTATTTGTTGCATTTTTTCTGTTCCGACAGCTAATAACATATATTCTTTTGCTAAGTTTGCTAGCACTATCCTCAGTAGTCGGGATTGGCTGAAAGAACTAATAAACACACTTACCCATTTATGTGAATTCTCTAGTCTTGTGAATCGTAAATAAGTAGGTGATGAAGTTCCAAACACAAAACGATGACTGAAGTTAGACAATGCTTAAATTAGATGCCGTAACTTTTTAGCTAAGTAATACTTTTAGACAGAGACACATATATTAGACACGTATTTATCCATTGTTTAACTTCAAACACTGCTTTGTAGTAAGGGTAGTTGTCGTAACATCTCTAGCGCCAGCGTGCCGGGTCTCTCGATCTCCACATGTGTAATATGAGAAGACCTGAACCAGAGTGAACGAGAGTGCGGCAACTCATCATACAAGAGCTCCGAAACGCACGCACACAAACTCGTAGTTCACCTAAATTAGCACACAGAAAAAAGCACGGGAAAGGAGTACGCGATGACGCAGGCTGTCCCCGCAAACGCGGATCGGGCAGCGTATGTTGCTGTAGTAACGGAGAATAACAAGTATGTCACTGAGCTCTACCGATCAGTATACGACAGGTATATAATCAAAGGTATACACCTTAAATGAATGAATGGTCTCGCTGAATGATACTTGTAATTTACGATTGTAATAACTTAGTGGATTGTGATCTTGCATCTTAAACATGTGGCGTCACGTCATACGTCTGCATCGTACCGGCTGGCAGCTAGCGCAACTGAGTCTCGGAGGAGTCGTGCGGTCGTAGGTATTTACGTGTGCGTTTATTAACTGTGTGTAGGTAGGTTACTGTATCGAAATAAAGTAGTACCCTCAAAATCTATGTTTCCTGTGTTGTATGAAACAGCTGTATTATTGTCATTGTCTCACTCCATGTTAAAGTTTCGCAATATTTGAGTATAAAAGTAGGTTAATTTTAAACAATAAAAACATTCTATTCTGAGAAATCTTTCAATCAACAACGCCACAGAAGAACCCTCACAAGCAACTGTCGAAGAGTCGAGCCAGAGCATTTTTTTTCTTTTTTTTTAGGGACTTTAGGCATGCCATGTCAGTCCCATCATAACTTATACATAATATATCAAACTTATTTACTTTTTATTTAGCATGAATGCAAAATACTGCGTGCACTTTAAGCTTCATAGTCCCGTTTTTGTCGTTATTTGGCAATCGTTAAAACCTACCCTTCCGCGTTGGACCAGGCGTAGTCAGTCATTACAAAATCTCCTCCCTCATGTAGATACTTTACTATTATTCATGTAGAAAAGCCTAAGCCTAGTGGATCTTTTATAGGATGATGATGTGGTGGAGTCAACTTTTTACGAGCACCTTCAGATAGTCAGCTCACAATTTCAAATACTTAGTTGTAAATATTAAAATACAATGTTGCTCAGTAATGAATTTATGCAGTCACTTGTTACTTTCACGACTAATATGCATTGCTAATAGAAGCTATTTGAGGACATGGCTGCAAATAATGGGCAGTTAACTCCAAGCCCTTTCAAGTATCAGCATAAATGCACTTACATCGTTCCAGTGCGCTTAAAGACTAGAATCGTGTCCAATTTATAAAGGTAACACGTCGTCAGCGACGCCGGGAGGGAGTTTCGTGCTGTGCCACTTACGCCCTTACGAGACTTGTGTTTTTACTCGGCCTGAGGCGTCGCAGGAGTTCTGACTGACTGATAGTCGTCTATCAACTAATACGTAAGTATTTTCAATCAAGGCACGGCAGTATTGGTTTCTTTGGTATTAGCAAACCTTTAAAGTTTAGAGTGTTTTCTGTTGATCCGAATGATGATTGTTTCTGAAGAAATGAATTTGCAAAATTATAAATTAAAAAAAAATGTATCGTCTGTTTTTATTTATTTTGCTTAGAAGGTATCTTAGTTCGTTTATCATGTCGAATTATTAAAATTAATTATAAAATTACTTAAGTATCAAGTTTTCAAACTTCAGTTGGAACTAACTAGACTTGGTAACCAGGTATACCATTAGAGCAGGGATGGCCAACCTTTGTCATTCGCGTGACAATATTTACTAACGAAAATTCTATGGCGGGCCAGGCTATTGAATTTTTTGCTGTATTTTTTCAATAAATAAATATTTTAACAAAAATATGATAGGTATGATAGGTATGCATTTTCTAAAACACACACGCGCTTGAATTTTTGTTTGATGGTCGCGGGCCGGACTTCGATCATTCACGAGCCGGAGATGGCCCGCGAGCCGTAGTTTGCCCATCCCTGCTTTAGACAATATATTTTTTTAATAAACTAAACAATTAGTTTATTGTGACTGTAATTCCAAGATGAGCTAAAGTTTAAAAAAAAAATAAGTGGGAAAACAGTAAGGGGGGATAATGAGCACTATTTATACTACTACGAGGATAAAATAAAAAAGTAGACACTAGATTGCATGAACATACATAATAAAATACATACCACCACCAAACCTCCACCTTTTTTGAAGTCGGTTAAAAACTACTTTCAAATCAGATCGTGATAGCTTTTTTTTTGATCCTGTGAATCCTTACAGGGTCAAGTCAACTAGTAAGCGAAGACAAAATAAATATAGAGACCCCATGCAAATAAGCATGGTTCGTATATATTTATATCTTTTCTTGTAGAGAGTTTTTTTTACATAGGTATTTCGACCTACGTGTCTTGGGAAAAGCAGTTTAGTAGATAGGTATTACGATCTGAACAAACCTTACGAGGTTTTTGTATTTTCAGTTAAGCCTGTATATATATTTTTTTATTTTTGTAATAAACAATACTTATTTTTTAATTTGTTTCTTTATGAATTTAGTACTCAAAGTGATACTTATAGTTATTTTACATAATCGAAAACATTATTATACGTTGAAAATGAGACCTTTCGAATGGACCTAATTTAATTTAAGTGGTTTGGTCGTTATTGCTCGAATAGAAAAATATATTAGCCACGGTACAGTCGATAACTCTACTGATGAATAAGGTTGAAGTAGGTATCATAGGGTAAAGCTACCAAAGAGCACGCACTACCAAAGAGTACTAATTAAATATTATTAAATCTGTTAGCAACTACTTGCCTGTGACATAACCTGTGCATGGAGTCAATATGGTACGTAGTATTTATTAATCCCATGAATATGTGTTTGCCAATACGAAAAATAGAAATACGTACTCTTTGGTGTGTTTACCCTACTTGTTGTTATGTAATAGCAGTTTGTTGAGTAGATGTAGCTACAGCAATGTACTTACCTATGTATTTTAACAATATAGCTTTAAGGCGACGCACCGCTAAACAATAAATCTCATACCTACGTTATGATACGAGCGTTTGCGCCCCGTATCATAAGGAAAACTGGTTTTTTTTCCTTCAAATTAAAACTACAAATTATTTTTCAAAAATGAACTACAATATTGAAGCGTGTGTTAAGACTAATCTACAAAGAAAATTCAGATGCTTAAATCGGTCCGGTTAGCCTGTAAAATGCAAATCAATGTTTTAAAAGAGGTTACTTTGATATTTTTTTCTCTGTTATAAAAGTTGACAAATCGTGTTTCTGCAACTAGCAAAATGAAGTCAATTAAATAAAAAATCATGTCATCAAATATCACTTTCATATGTTTTGTAATTGTTGGGAAAAATCAAGATCCCCGCCACTTAAATTTCCAATGCGTCGCCTTAAGTATTGTTAATATTTCGCATTTTTTTTTCGAAGCACAGAACTTAGAAGCACTTATATTTCAAGTAAAACTAGTTTCGAAATTAAGATTAATTAAGGTAATATTTTTGATAAACAATTTATTTACCTTCTATAACGGTGCCCTTCGACGATTGACTTCCTGTAGGACAGACAATCAGATCGATTTTTTCGCCGAGGTTTTATCACCAATTTTGTTACCGAGTTTTTGTATAGGACGTATGCGTTTTTCATTTTAAAATTCCATACGTTTAATTTACACCGACTAAAAAATTGGTCACCAATTATCGGACGTGGGAGAGGGCTATATCTACCTAAAGGTAGCTTTGAATCAAACTTTTTGGAGCACAAATAGGTAATAAGTACCTAGATATAATTGATACGACAATTTTCAAAAAAAAAATACAAAAAACAGCTGACTACGCTAAAGTAGATACTTAGAGTTGTTAGTCAATTTCCTTCGTCTGAGTTGAACGACATTCGCAATGGACTCGGGTGTGCGAGTACAGAAATGAAGCAAACATTTAAAAATATATTTCTTTTCAACAAATTGCAATGAATTCTAACAATATTATTCTAATTCATTTCAATTATGCTAATTAATCAATACAAATATAGTTCTTAAATCAAATAATTTAAATTATACTTGTCACTTGTCTAGTCCAAAATAATCATAAAATGTCGCCTCTTGTAGGTTAGCGCAATCTCGGCTCATCCACCCACACGGTAACAAAGATCATCTCCAATCTTTCCAACTATCTCTCTCCCTCGCACACAGCATCGATAAGTACCCCACTTCTTTAATCATTGCAATTTTTAAACAAGCTCAAGTGTTGTCGGTGTCGAATAAATTTTCTATAATGTAAACGTGATAACAATTTAAATTCCTCTGTAACGGGTCCGGAGCCGACAAAAACAACAAACAAACACAGCCGCACGCCATTGGGCGAGGCGGCGCGGGGCGGCGCCGGCCCCGCCTGCCGGCGCGCACTCTCGCTCGCTCCCAGTCCTTATCTGCCGCGCCGATGCGAGGACGTGCGCACAACGTTGCCAAAACGAGCTGATCCACTTGGCACCACAACACGGCTCTTTGCGACGATGCCCAGACCCACACGGGAATCCTACGGAGACCAGAAACCGCCGTTCTCATATATCGCTCTCACAGCTATGGCCATCTGGAGCTCACCAGAAAGAATGCTGCCCCTATCAGAAATATATAGATTCATCACGGACAGATTCCCTTACTACAGGCGTAACACGCAGCGCTGGCAGAACTCCTTGAGACACAACTTGTCGTTCAACGACTGCTTCGTGAAGGTGCCGCGGCGGCCGGACCGGCCCGGCAAGGGCGCGTACTGGACGCTGCACCCGCAGGCCTTCGACATGTTCGAGAACGGCTCGCTGCTGCGGCGGCGCAAGCGTTTCAAGCTGCACAAAGGGGAGAAGGATAGTTTGAACGCTGAGCTAGCAGCACTGGCGAGTTTCAACAGAGCGTTTCTGGCGCGACAAGCCGGTGGTCCTCCGCAGGGCGTGCATAATGGTAGTCTGTATTCGCCGGCAGCGATGTGTTCTCGGTTGAGTCCAGAGCCGGTGGAAGCTCCGGACACGGCGGCGTTGTTGCCAGCGGGGCCTCGGCCTCGGCGGGCGTTTACGATAGATGCCCTACTGGAGCCGGAGCCGCGGGTGTCGCTACTGCCGCCGCAGTGCCCGCTGCCGCTGCCACCGCCATACGTGCTGGCGGCGCAGCGCTACCACGCCGAGCTGCTGGCCGGCCTGCAGCAGTCGTGTCTGCCACCGCTGTGGACGTGGAGGGACACCAGTCAATTTACACATTATACGCTTAATTCATGAATGGTAAGTTTATAAGTTCAGTATTGATGTCGGTTTTCTTCTTGCAACCTGTAAGTTACTCTTAAGAAAAACTTTCTGCTTCTTTCCACTATATCTACACGCTACAAAGGTGCAAGAGCGAGTGTTTGGTTGAGAATGCCATGAGAATCCATGAAACGATTTTTGAATAAGACACACCTTTTTAACTTCCGGTATCCGGCTCGACGAATCATGAACTATGAACCAAAACTGAAGACCATCCTTTTTATTTTTATTTATAATTGCTTTATTTTTACTTCATCATCATCATCAGCTCATTTTGTGTCTCCACTGCTGGGGCACGAGCCTTCCCCATGGATGGATAGGGAGAACGGGCCATAAACCACCACGCGGGCCCAGTGCTGATTGGTGGTTGTTAACGACTGCGAATGCAGCCGGGACCAACGGCTTTACGTGCCTTCCGAAGCACGGAGGTGCTCGAGATGATAAATTTTTGGTCACCCATCCGATGACCGGCCTTTGCAAAAGTTGCTTAACCTCAGCACTCGCAGACCGGGCGCGTTAACCACTGCGCCATCGAGCTCCTCTATTCCTCCTCTCTTCTCTCCTCTATTTTTGCTTCATGTCTCATTAACCCTTTATGCGCCTCATGAAACCGACACTCTACAGATTGTAAAGCAGTTTGATTTCAAATGCCTAATTATTTTTATACTATATTATATTATTTTTTAGTGGATCGATGTTAATGGTAACACCACCGTCATTTACTTAATAACGTCCTCCTGTATGTGTGGCATGTACAGAAACACGTGGCAAGGTAATAACTACTGCTTATTATATGCAGCAGATTTTTCATTTAAAATACACAGTCAACTTAGCTACGACACGCTACGAGCTTAAAATTCAGATTCTATAATTGTTTTCATAATCATCATCAGCTAATAAAAATTCCAACGACAGCATATGGAGTGACCGTATAGTTCACCATGATGGCTCAATTATTCGGTTCTGACTATGGCTATTTTATGATAACAACACGTGCTCTGGCTTTCCGTGCCTTCTGAAGCGCGGATTCTCCATGAGATATTTTAGTTCATTCATCCGATGAACCAGTACTACGAAAGTGGTTTTACTTACAAGATCTAAACCCGAACAAAAACCTGATATTTTATTCCACAATAGGAAAGCTCTTAGGCTTGAGGCTCTGATGGTCTGGATGGTTCTCTCTTGATGGGAAAAGGCGGTAAGGCCGAACGTGGAAGCGCACTTCAACCAGAATCCTCTAATACTAACTGGCATAGCAGCCAACACCTTATCTCTGACAGTTGGAAAACATTATGCTACTATTTTTTAGTTACGGTGACAATCACAGACCAAATATCTAGATCTGTGGTGACTATAGATTCTCATCTAGTAGTAGTAGCTAGCTAAGCGGACTTATAACAAGCCCTACCTATTTAAGTCAATTTTATTAAATAAGTAATAATAAAAAAATTAAAAAACAAATGTTAAAAAAAATTTCACGAGCAGGATTTGAACCTGCACCCTTCTGACATACCAGGTCAGGTGCTCTCCCAATTTGCGTTAAAAACGATATAAACAAAACAAAAACATTTTATAAGTAATAATAATTAAAAGTAATTGAAGATAACATTGCGAATTACGATTACATTATACGAATAATTAGCAAGGAATTAGAAAACCAGCCACTAATAATACCTACTTATTATTGAGTTATCTTATACGAGTAAGGTCTTGATTATACTTGTTACGGGTGAATTAGAATTTTAAGAAAGAATTTTTGCAGATATCAACTTTAGTTATAGCAGCTATCAAACTTTTTAAAAGTTTTCTTTTAACCTTTAAAGGTTGCCAGTTGTAACAACAGTTTACGGTTGCTGCAATTCCAAATATACTTATTAAACTATTTAAACTACTATGGTCACTTGCAATAGAGTTCAACTTCAGTAATTCTGTGATCATGGCGCATGCAACTGTGTCGAAATATCGGATACTCATAAATAATAAACATGGTAAGAATCCCGTTAATAATTACTCTATATACTTATTAAATTCTTAAAGACAGCGGCCTGTGTTTGCCAGCTGGGGAAACCAGCAGCTAGACACAACTCGTATACCTAAATTTGGCAGTTGCTAGTAGCGGCAATTTAAAACTGATTCAACAATTGAGTGCAGCAACTAAAAGTAGATCATCGGAACTCGAAACTAGAGTTGCTATTTGCGCTGTTTGTTTGGTTAATTTGGAATCTATTTGTGATTTGCCCGTTGCCGCAATACGGAGATCAAAGTTGGCCTGTCTGCGGAGCGCCTAAGGGTAATCATTGTAATAGTAAGAACGATGACTACGAATGTGTCATCTCGAGGTCATCCGTGCTTTGGAAGACACGTACATGATTTTTGCCCAACTTTAAATGACATTGTAGAAAAAACTATAGTGTATATGAACTTATGGATCGGACTAATTGTAAACACGTTCCCTTTGATACAAAATATATATTTTGTTCAGTTAATACGATAGTATTTTCAATTATATCAACTTAACCGTGACTGCACTTTTGGCATTTTTTGTTCTGCTGACCCTTAGCAACCACCAATCAGCACTGTGCCCGCGTGGTGGTTTATGGCCATTTCTCCTCATCCATAGTGAAAGCTCGTACCCCATCATTGAGGATATTGAGCTGGTATGATGGTGGTGATGTACATTATTGTTTCGTTTGGTAAAACGAAATGCTCGCGCCCGTATCTGGAACGAGCGGCCGCCGGTTTCCCACAGTGAGCAGCGGAAATGTTCGTAATAAATAACTGTACCGGTATTTATTGGTAATTAGCGTCACTGGCCAATCTGCGTGTGTTTACAAATGTTGTATCATATTTAATTCTTAATTAAATTGCATTAAAATTATAGTTACCAGTTAGGCAAAAAAAAAATTAAAAAAAGTTGTATGAAAAAAAGCATGTGTCTACACATTGCTGCTGTTAAATTACTTTGTAGACATAATTTCCCGGGTTAGATTTATAGTAGATATAGATATGTATAGATATTGGTTTGGTTGGTCTTTCTAAATCCGCTTAGCTAGTGTTCCAACAGTAGGTATAAAATAAGATCAGTCAGTTTTAGGATACAGGTAATGTAAGCTTCCATATTCAGTCTTATTAGCGTCAATTATACTAATACATATTTTATACTTGCAGAGCTAGCTAGAGACAGTCGAAATATTAAGTATGATTTCGCAATTTATTTACAAATTTACAGACATGACGGTCAATAATGAGGATTTTTGTTAAAATTAAATGTAAAAAATATTTAAGCTACTTTTTCACCAGCTTGTATAGACACTAAGCAAATAAACCGATAGTTTAGAAATAATATAATTAGGGCCCAAAATGGTTCACTATACACGCACACGCATGACTCAGGACAACCTCTGAAAAAGTTCTTAAAATGTTGTAGTAATCATATTAGGAGCAATTTACTTAAGTATAGTATTCGCTTGGATGAATGTTTAGAGTCCGAGGGGGGACAACATGAATGCGTAGGTAATCACCTAAATAATAACACATTGACGTTCAGAATTTAAATCGTGCACAGCTATATAATTCAGCTGTCATGTTTTTTTAATTATCTGTTAATTTCGTCTTACTAATCGTATACAACTATAGCAATTCCGCTTAACTGAGTCCTCGCCTGCGGTAGGTACACGGGGAGGGAAGTACGTAGGGCCTCTGCCACGAACACGAGCGACTTGCGACGCGGCGAACGGATTTCTAGTTCATTGCGTTTTTTTATCACTGCTGACTATGACTGCCGTAGTATAACACGCAATGACCTAGAAATCCGTTCGCCGCGTCGCAAAACGCTCGTACTCGTAGCAGAGGCCCTACGTACCTCCCGCCCCGCGTACCTACCGCAGGCGAGGACTCAGTTAAGCTGTCTAGTATAATCTCAATCCAATTTTACTATTTTACGTTGCAACGTAGCAATTTTTTTGGGCAGGGTTTGCTGATTGTCCTAACAGCATTTTCAGCGTCACCGAACTTTTTTTTTGGTGTCGGGCGGCGTGAAACTTAAAGGGTTCCTAAAGCTGTGTGAAACAAAGCACAGTCAGAGGGAACGGCATCACGCATTAGTGCATTCTCCGTTCCTCGAGTCCCGACTCTTCGAAGGGTTCGGATCGGATCGGACAGTGTAGTAGCCAGTGTTGGGCGCAAGTTAAGCAACAACTTTCGCATCCCAGGGTCAAAGAACGAGTGAACAAATGAAATAACTCCTCTCCTTCGTGCTGTAGGGCACTTTTAGCGGTTGGTCTCGGTTGTTGTCGTAAAATAACAGTCGTTAAAACCCCCAATCCACGTTGGGCCTGCGCTGGTGGGTTATAATAACACTGTACACACGCGTGCACATCACACTACCACGAACTGTCAAGATTTCTAAATAGATACTGAACTTTGTGTCTATGACATATAGTTGAACCTGGTTGAACATATATTGAAGAAATTTGACAGAACTGTCAAAACTTTTTGAATTGTCTGAGTTGCAGGCGTCTGTATAAATGTCACCTGCTGAGCTCAGAATATTCCACAAAGACCATTTGGGTCAAGTATACTTAAATATATTAAATATACATAATGTAGCCCTCATCAATATGTTCATAACAGAACAATATGTTCAAACCTTTTTGTTCCTATGATTTTTATACTTACTAGTGGTCGCCCAGTGGTCGAAATTCGACCGTAATTTTATTATGGCTGCATGGATTGTACCCTAAGTAATGACAAATTAAAAATGGGTATATTTCAAACGCAATTTTTTTACGAAAATTTTGTTAGAAAGAAATTACAATTCAGAAAATGTTTAAAAATTTCCACTAGCGAATTTTGAATCTGCTCCTTCTGACTTACCGAGTCCCATGCTCTACCAATTATATTATTCAATTAGTGCATATGACTTGACTTTTCGAATTGTGTATATTATGCTAAAAACCTAGTGGATTACTGTCCTAAAATCGTCCATAATAACTAGAATACGAATTTGTCCTATCAGGAGAACATTACTCACTTTTAACTTTCTTTGTCTGCAGGTGCGACAACGATGTGATAGAACAATCTCGGAATGTAGCTCTAGCTATAAGAAAAAAAGTCTAGAGAATGTTCGTGTTATAGTTAGAAGTCTAAATAATTAGAAGATTAGTAAAAAACAATACTGAGTGCGGACGATGCAACAACGCCTGTAACCCTGATTAAGTGTAACGTCTAATTGACTGAAGAACTCGCTGAAAGAATCAAGAGGTAAGCCGGTTTTTTATATAATATTTTACGGGTAAGCAAAGTGCCTTTATCTCACCTGATGTTAAGTGATGATAAGGCCAATAGGTGGAAGCGCACTTCGTCCGGAATCCTCAACTAGTGAGCCACTGGCTATCTTATCTGTAGGTGCCGGAACACAACAATGCTAATACAAACATTGATGTTATGGTAACATATTTAGATAAGATGGTGGTAGCTACCCAGGCGGACAAACAAGCCCTACCACCAACCAAACCGAGTACACAAACATGTACCCCCCGCTGGGAGTCGAACCCAGGACATCTGGGTCTTAACCGGTGGTCTTAAACACCAGACCACAGAGGCGGTTATCTACATTCTCAGTAGTCATCTAAAGGTGGTGAGGTACGTATTCAGTAAGATACTTTGCAGGTTCACAACCCCATTGAAATAATAATCTTATGATAAAAACTCAATAAATAAAATGTATGAAAACTTGATCCCAGTTTATGTCATTCTTTGACAAAACATTTGCTACGCATCATTTGTGTGTAAATGTTGCTATAAATCACTTACATTTTTAATTTATTGGCATATCTATTACCTTTATCTTTCAACATCTCCTGCGCAGGGTAGTCATCCTTCCAGGTTTATCCGGATTGGTTCTTGTTAAGAAAGCTTCCGGGGGTGTGCTTGATTATTATTCTGTCCTAAATGAAAGATTGTTTTAATTTTCACAAATTCAAGGGCAATTGCCTACCAATAATTTAACGTACGTTTCTGCCTATTAATTACTAACTTAAATAAAAGGCAGAAAAGTAAAAGCTTAAAAATAAAGTATTTTGTCCTAGAATATGTATTTCGCAGATGGAACACTACTTTCGTCCAACCACTCAACCTTTATGCTAAAATGTATCAGATACCTTTACAGCTATCATTCTCCACGGTTATATGCTATATTATAAGAGCTCTAAAAAATATATAGGTAGGTATAATAATTTGTTCAAGAAATCAGGAATATGATTTTAACAATGGAAAAACTGTAATTTTAAACGTTTTAAAATATACAGAATTGAGACGTAGATTGAATGCTTACCAGTGTTGAATATAATATTTTTTGACATAAAAATGCTGTTTCTTGTTTAATAAAAAACCAACTATAAATATTTATGGCAGCGAGCGTACAAAAGATGCCAAGCTAGCATAAACTTCGTTATAACATTTGAAATGCAAAAATGTCGGTCGGCATCTTTTAAGCTTTTCTTTTCTGATATATTAGTTTTGTGAATAATATTTATTATTGATACTATACTAAAATATTAAATACAAAAAAATTCAAAGTTCAAAATCATTTATTCAGTTTAGGCTACATATAGCTCTTATGAACGTCATTATGCCGTCGGTTCGTAAGTCTACTCTGGGAGATCTTGTACTGAGAAGAACTGGCAAGACACTCAGCAAGTGTCCAGCTCTTTCTCCCTTACAGCGTCAACAATATTGGAAAGTGCCCTATCATAAAAGGACACTTTTCATCACAAATAAACATACAAAAAATAAATTATAGAACAATCATAACACAAAAAAAAACAAAAAAATAAAAAGAAATCTAATTTTGCAAAAATTACATCAGGTACCAATTTCAATTTTGACAATGTCATACAGTACTAATATAAGTCGAAAATTGTCTAAGAAAAACAAAGTTAAAGTATACGAGTATAACAATAACAAAAATAAGATAAGCAAGCAAGAGGTAATCTAAGAACTGAATGAATTGTTTAACGCAACATAAATATTGTTTGTAAACTGTACTGTAACACACTGCTGATAAAGGCTATCAGCGCTAAGATATTAAAGTATAATGATAGATCCAAATAAAACAAAATGTGGATTTTTATTAAACTTTTCGCATACTGTATAACTTGGTATTTAATGAGCAGATGTATTATTTTAATATCATTAATAATAAAAACATGAGCGTCGTATTTTTCTTAGTAACTTGTTTGTCCTTTCGTGTTATGCATTATTTATGCATTAGTTACTATTAATAACATTTTATATATCGACTTGTTTTGTATGCAGCGAAATTGTTAATTATGATGATGATGATAATTAATCAACTTTTCTTACGTGGCAATCTAACTTAATCAAGGTTTTGAAAGATAAAAGAAATATTAGAAACCGAAAAAATACTATTACTTCAAGTGACATGACTTTTCATAAATCGGACGACAGCTCTTCAATCGGAGCTACCAATGCAATGTAGGTTTTTCTCTCGAATTCATTTATTTTGCATATCACATGGTCACATAGTGTGGGCCAAAAAATATTTAAGAAGTTTTTTTTTTTTTCAAGATATTTTGCTGTTGACCTCAAACAGCCTTAACAGCATCACAAGACATTCAGGGGGCGGCGAGAAACTAAAAAAGTTATATTACAAAACATAAATATATTATAACAAACTTAACACTAACAAGCTAATTTACACATTTTATTACTCAAACAAGAAGTATTTACTTATTCTAGTTACTTATAATAAGTTAATATATTTTTTGTACTTATCGTAATTTATTTACTTAGATGGCACTTATTATCAATGTATTGAAGAATGTGTGTACCACACAATATCATAATAAATCATACGTCTTCTTGGCGGGAAAGTGAAGAGACATCTAGCATATTTGATTTATTTTTTTAAATTCGTGTTACGTCGAATATTAATAAGAAAAAATGGTGGAATAATTAACCGTTAAGTGTTCGTTAAGTACATGAGTGTTGGTAAATGAAACAAAACAGTGTAACGTCTCTTTTCTCTCAAGAAGTCCGCGAGAGGACTCAGTAAAGCCCCACATCTTTACTGATAGTTAGGGGAAATATCATTCATCACTACTCATTTCTGTTATCATTCATTATCATCTACGAGTATTAACAAAGTAAAAATTGTCTATTTATACAGGATCACTTTTTTATCACGGGTTCTACAAACGAGCAACTTCCTAACTCGAAAATAAAATTCAGCTGTTTCATACAAAACATCAATATTTATTCGACCAAAATGTATGGAACAGCTGAATTTTATTTTCGAGTTAGGGAGTTGGTCCAATAATAGTAAGAGTTGGTTGTTTGTATCACGGGAGTCATCTAAGAAGGTTTGGACGGTGATAAAAAATTCACCCTGTATCTAACTGTGAAGAAAAATTACTTTGATACTAGCTAAATGTGCTAACCGCACGAAGCCATAACTAAGGAAAAATCATAATATGTCATCATCATCATCATCATCATCAGCCTACACACGTCCACTGCTGGACATAGGCCTCTCCAAGTGCACGCCACTGAGCACGGTCCGCGACTTACATAATATATGCAAGTTTTTATTTTTTTACTATTTACTAGCTGACCGGGCGGACTTCGTACCGTTTTGACAGTTTCCATGACAATAAAACAAACAAAACGTTGACAGTTTCCATGACAACAAAGCAAACAAATCATTCGTCCGCTTAAGAACACCCGTATCCCATCATGATGGACCCTTATAGCAGCGCCACCTACCGGGTCCAACTGTAAATCTAAACCATTCTCGAATCCACTTGAACACACACAGAAAATTTCATTCAAATCGGTCCAGCTGTTTAGAAGGAGTTCAACATACACACGCACAGAAGATTTATATATAAACTAGCGACCCGTCCCGGCTTCGCACGGGTGCAATACTGATACTAAATATACAACAGAATGTCTTTTTACAACGTTCACCCTTCATCAAAAGATAATATGGAAACAAATAAGATTAAAGAAGCAGAAACGTAATTTTAAAAACAACATATTATTTTTGTTTTTTTTTTAAATACAACTAAACGAAATACCTTCAACATTCATGTATTAAATTGCTACAAAAATAACTTCAACTACTAAACAACTTTAAAAATAACTGCAAATTTTAAGAATAAACGTTTACGGCCTATAGTATAAAATGCCAAGCTAAAAGTCCCCCAAGTACTCGTTCCTAGAAGAAATATACTTTAATTGAGCAGTAAATATCAGTGACATTTATTTATACGCCAAAGACAATTATGCAAAATGAACCGTTGAACAAGAAAGAAAATAAAATAATAGAATAATAAAATACTTGTTCGGGCTAAGCGAGGTTAAGTAGCATGATCTTTTTGCACCTAAATCAGTTCCTTGAGCTTATGGTAATGACTTTGCACCAGCGTATGAGTTATTGAGGAGCTCGATGGCGCAGTGGTTAACGCGCCCGGTCTGCGAGTGCTGAGGTTAAACAACTTTCGCAAAGGCCGGTCATCGGATGGGTGACCAAAAATGTATCATCTCGAGCTCCTCCGTGCTTCGGAAGGCAAGTAAAGCCGTTGGTGCCGGCAGCATTAGCAGTCGTTAACAGCCACCAATCTGCACTGGGCCCGCGTGGTGGTTTATGGCCCGTTCTCTCTATCCATCCATGCACAAAAGATCCCGATGGGTCGAAGTGTTACTGATAGAGGGAAACCTCAGCAGGCCCCACTAAGATCCATCCATAGGAAGGCTCGTGTCCCAGCAGTGGGGACATAAAATGAGCTGATGATGATGATGATGAGTTATTGTACTATACAAGGTGTTTGGTAATACCTGTATATGGCAGATAAGGCACAGGGCGTAGAGCTCCAGCGAATTATAAACATACCTGAAAAGCACCATATGGACGAGATATTAGGGTTGTCTCTTACTAAGTAAAATTGCAAAGTGATAACCCTAGGTCCAGCTGACACATTGTTCTTGTTCTTCAACCTCATGGTCCAAACGAATCAGAAGTCAAAACATGTGAGGGTTAAACAAAAATAATGTAATTAAATAAATGTGAGTATTTGTATGGCTATCCATATTCATGCATAGGGAATGCTCGTGCCCCAGCAGTGGGGACATAAAAAGAGCTGATGATGATGATGATTTGTATGGAACAATAAATCATCATATATGATTTTGCATGTTATCACGGTGTTATATATAAGTATATATAACACCGTGATAACATGCAAAATCAACCAAGTGGTTGCATGACTATGTTTCGGGATAACACATATTACATGTTTCGGTATTACACATATTACTTGGTTGCATGACTATGTTTCGGGATTACACACCAAACACTCCGTACAATTTTTATTTGCAGAAAATGAATTCCTTATATAATTTAATTGTACCGTTGTTTTCCCTCCTTCCTATAACATGGGTCCTATAAACGAGGCATGATGAGGCACCTGTGGACCGGTAGGGTAGGATGACTGATGCTGCGTAGTTTTCACGCTGCTTTGTCTGGACTCCGTTTCCATTGAGCATCGGATGGAGTGGTGTCATTTATCGTGACAAACAAAAGTATTTTTCTGAACTACGGGTGTGATTCATCACAAAAATATATTTTTATCTGTGTTCAACGTTTTTTTTCTGTTTTTTATCCCTGCGTTACTAACTTCAGAAACAGGTGAAAAAATTGCATACATATTAATCAACTATCGCAATAATTTTAATTAAAGTAACGGCTTCAGGGTTGAGGGTTAACTAAATTTTTGCCATCGTCATTCTCATGAAGAATATCATATAACGGCCTGTGGGATTTGTTAGATGGATTTTCCGATATTTTTATTTTCTTGTATAAAAATTCCGATCGTCTTTTTTCACTGTAGACAAATTTTCGAACGCCTTATTTCCCATAGACATATTTTCCGATATATTTATTTCCTTGTATAAACATTTCCGAAAGCCTTCTTTCCCTGTATTTTTTTTTAACATACGCAAAATTTCGTAGTCATTAATTTTACTAGGGGCAAAGCTTCTTATTCACTTGTGAAGTTTTGTATGGATTTATCATGGTGGTCTATTGATTTAGACCCGCCCGATCCTCTAAATGACACTACACATTTACAGAATACACTAAACATGCACAATAATTTAGGCCCAAGACACCGTACTCGTAGAACAAGGCTACGTATAACCGGTTCACACCGCTCTTTACCAGGTACAGACATGTACCTGGGCGCTTCTCTCCTCCTCCACGGCCCGGTCTACCCGAGCCGAGGTCCGTGCCTTTAGAGGCGCCCTCGGGTGGTTCCGCTCCCCGATCCGATCCGAACCCTTCGGAGACTCTGGTAGGACACGGAGACGCGCACTTTTAAGTGTGCGATGTCGTTCCCTCTAGAAATCCTCCGAAGGTGATTCGTTTCAACACGGCTTGAGGTACCCTTTACGTACTTCGCCGTCCCCAAAAGCCCGGTGACGCTGAAAATGCCGTCTGAAGCAATAAGCAATCTCTCCCAAAAAATATATATATATTGATTAAGATCTCAGGTCTCAGACCTAGAAGTCCAGGGTTCGATTACCAGCTTGATTTTTTTTTATTTTACGGGTAAGTATAGTGCCTTGATCTCATCTAATGTTGTTAACACCGGCTCGGTCCGGTCGGTTGACTGGTTACCAATATGTTGTCGCCAAAACATCAATGCAAGTGGTATTGCTGTGTTTCGGCAGCTAGAATGCAAGTTCGTCATTCGTTAAGAATGTCAGGGGGAAAGCGCTTCTTTCTTCCTTCTCCATCAAGTGAAAATAAAAGATACCAACAATACTACTAAATACTGGTAAAATTCATAATCAGTATTCCATTGCACATGTAACCTATTCAAATTTAAACATATATATACTTTTAGAAAAAAGAGTTGAAAAATTCCACGAGCGGGATTCGAACCCGCACCCCATGACATGCCGGGTCAGGTGCACTGCCAACTATGCTATCGTGGCTCAATCCAACTCGCCGAAATTAATCAACACTATCTACTTTTACTTTATAAGCCAAAGGAGCCCTGTTCAATGTCGACAACTAAGTCAATCAACATCTTAATATTTTTACAAATATTGAAAGATCAGTTAAGAATTAGGCAAGCTATATTTATGATTATTTACATATAATTTTATGCAAATATTGTTGCGAACAAATTACAATTTGAAATATTAATTGTCATGGGGTGCGGGTTCGAATCCCGCTCATGGATTTTTTCAACAAAGTCTTTTTCCAAATTGTAATTTGTTCGCAACAATATTTGCGTAAAATTATATGTAAATAATCACATTATATATACTTACATAGACACTCTTACGTCCTTCTGCCAAAAAGTGGTAGACAGAGCCTCGAAATCACCAATTTTGATTATATTAGGTCCTTACCTATGAAATTGACGTTTTGTATTAAGATTTTTTATAAAATTGTATTTTTCATACTAACGTTTTTTTAATTTTCTTAGCATCTATTTATGTTAAAGCTATAAAAATTGTAGAGTAGTGTGTTTGTTTCACTAGCTAAATATAGCATTCAAAGTGTAGCTTTGAAGGGACTTGATTTTTTTTCTTTTTTCTTTTTGATGAAACAAAAAGACAATTCCGCGAACATAAAAAGTAGTCAATTTAAAAAAAAAATTGGGCGATAAAGACACAAAATTAATAATCATTGTTATTACTGAAGTCTAAGTAACGTAGTCCTAATTTAAGATGTATTTTAATATTAACAACCGGTATTGACTTTTTGAACTTTTAGACCTTTTAATAAGTGAGAAAAAAACGTCAATTTCATAGGTAAGGATCTTATACTTACCGTTAGTGACCCGTCACCACATTTAGCGTAAACGGTGGAACAGATAACATCAGTGATGGGTTGCTAGCCGATCGCCTGATGTGCGAGTATCTTTTTTTTTTTTTAGTTGATGGCTTCGTGCGATTAGCACATTTAGCCAGTGTCAAAGTAATTTTTCTTACAAGTAATGCATAAATAAACAATATTTTCTTATATGATGATGATGAATGATATTAGAAATGGGAAGTGAGAAATGATATACCCCCCTAACCCCTCGAGTATCTCAGTAAAGATGTGGGGCTTTACTAAGTCCTCACGCGAGCTTCTTGAGAGAATTTGAAAAGTAACGTTGCACTGTTTTGTTTCATTTGCCAACACTTATGCACACTCACGAACACTTAACGGTTAATAATCCACCATTATTTCACATTAATATTCGACATAACACAAATTTTAGAAAATAAAACAAAACCGCAGACATGACGCTTCACTTTCCCGCCAAGAAGTCCCCAAATGCGAGTATCTTTGATCCCTTGTCCCTTAGTCGCCTCTTACGACATGCACGGGAATTTAAGCAGTTGATAAATTATTTTCACGTTTCAGATCAGCATGGGATGGGGTAGATAAGAAAATTAAAAATTTCAAATATGTTTCTTTTGTTACAGGAAGCGAAACCGGAATTCAAAATCAAATGAAAAAGAAGACGTAACATAGTAGTGGTATAGTAATAAATATTTTGGCAGTATATATTGTATTCTTGAAACTGTGATATTTAATTTAGAAGTAATTGTCGTGTAAATATGTACAGAAGTAGTAATGTATGAAACTTTAATTTATTGTAGTCACTAGTTGGAAATATACAGATAAATTATGTGTTAATAGTTTTTTTTCATTTACCTGGTTGCTCATAGGTTTCCACTTAGGAGATTTAAAATGTAAGTAATAACAATAATAATACTACATACTTTTATTGCACACAAAAAACAGATCTATAAAAATAAATTGACACAGTACAAAATAGGCGAAGAAATACAAAGCAAATGATAATGAAAATGGAATTGAAAACTTCAATACTTACTTAGCGCTTGGATATTTTTAAGGCAACTATTTAAAATGCGACAGAGAATTTAATGTCTTTACACGTTTAGGATGTCAAATTTATTATGCGAATTATAAAAAAACCCATAGTTTATATAAAATGCCCATGAATAGAAACATAATAGTTATTTAGCCGGATATTTACTTCACAAGTGCTTAGAGAGCACGCCCTTTTCGACTGTTACTGTCAAATTAATTTGCTAGTTTTAACAACGTCAGTCAGGCGAGTTTGATTGGTATGTTTTGCTATCCTTGTTTATTTCTTCCCTTTACAAAGTAATATTTTTGTGATTTTAAAATCTCAATTCATGAAACCTTTTTTTGAATTTCTATTGCTATACTCACTTAAAGTGACAGTTTTTAAAAGTTTCAATATCATCATCATCCTCAGACCTCATTCAGTCCGCCTTCGGACATAGGCCTCCTCCAAACGCTTACATTTCTTTCTGTCGCCAGCCACTCTCATACAGTTGTGGCCGGCAAAATGTTTTATCGTTCTGCCATCTGAGCGGTGGGCTGGCCCGGCTCCGTGTATTTAGGCACGGTTTACACTCCAGTGTCCTTTCAAAAGTTTAGTTACTATGTTTTAAATAGGTTAGAACTTTTTAAGGTTTCCCTGAAATAAGAACCAAAGTGACCGACGGCGACGTAACTTATATGATAAACAACCTGAAGTGGCTGTTCAGATCTGTCGCAGAATCGATAACTGATGGGGTAGACGAGTTTCATGTGCCTAGGACTTTAAAAAAACGTTCACTAGTGGCATTCGATTTCCGGGCGGGATTTTGCATACAAATTCAAATTTTTGTTTACGTGATCAAATTACAAATAAAACTTGCAAATGGCACCTTGGAGTGGAGACCGCGACTTTGCAAACCTAGTGTGAAGCGCTTTCCGACTAGATAGAGCGACGATCTGACGATCTGAAATTGGATGCGGAGAGCCGAAGATCGGGCTCAACGACGACCTCCTTGGTCGAGTGGCTTGCACACCGGTTGTCATGGTGTCGCCATCCCGGGTCCGGGATTCGGGTTTGGCCGTCATGAATGAGTGCGCTTGTTACCGTGCTTGTTCCACGGTGGGGAGCGCTCTCATTATTTTGGACTGCATCGGCTGCTTACCATCAGGCAGGATGTAGTCACTATGAAGTGCCAATATTTAAAAAAAACCCCAGTCGGATCAATTTAGAAATAATAATGTAGTTATTGCCTGTAACTTATATTTTTATTATTTGAATTTAGAAATACCTGTTTTTCAAAATTGTTTCGGGTCTAGGTGTTTCCTATAAGTATATAATAATAATAAGTATGTATTTAAGTATGTTTATCCGTTGTCTAGTTAACCATTTCTCGAGTTTCTTAAGGAAGCTTTTCATGGGGCTAGATAATTTGTGTGAGAGTGGGAAACATTTATATATTATTTATTATTAATGACGCGCCTTGGGAGAGGCCAAGTCCAGCAGTGGACTGCGATTGGATGATGATGATGATGATCGCATTAGCACGCGGATCATACGAGTTTTTTTGATCTGTATCAGAAGTTGCCACTAATAAAGTCTTAGCAATTCCTCTTATAATTATTCTTTATTTTGCATCGTATTCTAATGCAATGCTATCGTCATTCGTACTGATAATGGCACATGCATTTGATCGTAATGTTTTTTTTATTATTTCACGACGGGATGTGTTATGCCCTTAAATCAGATGATCTTAAGTGACGATAGGGCCGAAGGTGAAAGCGCTCCAAGTGACCAGGATCTGCTGGTGGGAATTGTTTTGACATAAGTCTTTAACGATAAAGCTTAGTTCTTAGGGTAACTCCCTAATGTTAATAACAATTTTGGTCGCTAACCAATTGTATATAAATTTTACTTTTATATTTTTTCACTGTATTTTACAAATTTTATAAATACTCAATTGTATAAACTTGATTTCAATGATTTGCCCAGCCGTGGGACAGTATATAGGCTATTTACAACTTCTTTCTACTACAAACTATTGAATGCAATGGTATTTTAATTTATTTATATTTTTTAAAACGTTTAGAGCTAATCGACTTAAAAAAAACATGTTTATCGATTAGTGCGAGACAGCGTTATAATACCAAAATAAAATAACTTATAAATAAATAATTTGACGGATAGAAATTGAATGCTATCAGAGCTAATGAGTTTTTAATTGCACCAGCGATTATGTGCGTTATGAAAATAAGAATGTGGGTTCGAACATTAGCGAATTAGTCACACTCACCCCCATTGTGTCTACAAAATGGATAAAGTTAAAAAAAATTATCCCAAAGGCATGCGATGATTAACGATAAACCAGAAATATATTTAAATCGATCCCTCGATCATGAAATCTATATACTCGTATATAAAAATCAATTGCTTTTCGTTTGTCTCGCTAAAACTCGAGAATGGGTTTTTTGCTAATTTTGATTTTGAAATATTTGTGGAAGCTCAGGGAAGGTCTAACGGTGAGAAACATAAATAATAAGTGACGGAAAATACTAAAAACGACAATAAAATTTTCCATTACAAAATTTTCCACGATTTGTTTGTTTTGTTGTCATAGAAACTGGCAAAGTGGTACGAAGTCCGCCGGGTCAGCTAGTATAAATATAAAATAATGGCTGCCTCTGTGGTGTAGTGGCTAAGACCACCGGTCCCAGACCCACATGTCCCGGGTTCGATTCCCACGGGGAGTATGGTTGGTTGGCTTGCTTATCCGCCTACCTAGCTACACAACCATCTTATCTAAGTATCTCGCCATAACATCAATGTTTGTAGTATTGTTGTGTGCCGGCAACTGGAGAAGACAAGATAGCCAGTGTTAAAGATTCCGGGGGAAGTGCGCTACCACAATCGGCCTGATCATCACTTAACATCAGTGGCGGTAGCCAAAGTAACATTAGGAAACCGATAGCGAAGTTCGAAAAGAATGACCACGTGATTTAGCGAGGCTTATGTCAATCCCATACATTTTATTCTTTTCGAACTTCGCTATCATTTTCTTATTGTTACTTTGGCTAAGCCTACAGGTGAGATGAAGGCACTGAGCTTACCCGTAATTTTATTTTAAACCGGCTCACGCGTTAGCAATAGAAAAACATGTAGGTAAGTTTATCCGGCGCCCTGTCCTGGTCTGAAAGGAATCCAAAGTCAACAAACTGCTATTGAATCGTCGATTTTTTTTTATTTACTACCCATTCTAGTCGTCTCTTTTTTTGGTATGGAGAAGAATGGGCGCAAGAAACTGGGATCGCTCGATAGGGATTCAGGAGAAGTGGAGCCTACCCACTAACTAAAACTTCATGTACTTACCATCACAAATCGCATAGGTGGAACCGGACCACGGGATAGTTTGGGCACCCTCCAGGCTCCCAAACTAAATTTAGACTAACATAAAATAAAATTTAGAACTAAAATTAGACTTATCTTAAATCAAATATTATTTAATCTTCTTAATCCAAGCCCCTAAACTAAACGAACATTATTACAAACTTAACAAAATAACCTAATACTGTGGTTTTGTGGTAAAACCACCGCTCACAGACCTAGAGGTACCGAGTTCAATTCTCAGCGAATAAAAATTAAAAAAATGCAATTATTTTAAAACGATATTAACTCCGTTATAAAGCTCTGGTGAATAGATATCTATTGAAGGCTGATTTCTTTGATTACCCCTCAACTTTCTGGCTCTCATTTTTTTAGGGTCTATAACAAACTCCTTAGTATGCTGTAGGGTCACTTTTCACAAAAAGTATCAACTTAAAAGGTACGACTATCCTTGCATATACTTAGAATAAAACCGATATCTCTATGCTGTACCAAGTGTATTAAGTGACAGTAGCATTATATGTCCATCCATAATTAATTAAGACGACTTCATAATTGTTAAACTGTAGACTGTAATTAAGCATCGTCGCAAAGGAAGACAGTTTGCCGAGTCACGGACACGTATGATAGCAAGCCATAAAGTAACAAATAAAGATATTCTATTCCATTCTAAAGTGCAAGCCACAAAGGCCGGTTCCGTAATTGTTAACGCGACCCCGCTTTGCATTGCGCCGGACAAAGGTTCGGCTCGTAAAATGTCGGCAGATATGGTGCCTCACGTAAGGCTGCGTAACTATCCTTGGTAGAGGCGGAATATAGCATCGGCACTAATGTTTGTTGCACACATAAATTATCGTATAGGACAGTCGGGTACACAATGGGTTTTAAGGTCCTCACACCGGACCTTTCCTTGCTGGAACAAGTGGAACGGAGAGGGGAAACGACAGTCTCCACGCTTGGATTTTGACGACCTCCTTGGTCGAGTGGTTTGTACACCGGTTTTCATGGTGTCGCCATCTCTGAGGTCCCGGGTTCATCATCTTTTTTTTTATGGTTAAGCACTTGTCGTTCATCCTTAGATTATATTAGGTTGGGGAAAAAGTTTTATCGCATAAGTAAATATATATGTATGAACTTGTAATAAAATCTCTTTGGCTATACTATTTGTATCTGGCTGGTTTTGGTATCATTAAAAGTTTAAATTTTAAAGAAGATGATTCCACATTCAAATATTAGGAAAGTGTGTGATTTTCATTTGTTTTTCTTACTGTCAAGATGAGTGAATCTTATGAAGAAATTCGATACATTTTAATATGTTACTACAAAATAGGTAAAGATGCAACGCAAGCCGCAAAAAAAATTTGCGATGTTTATGGACCTAGTGCAGTGTCTGTGAGAGTAGCACAACTTTGGTTTAAGCATTTTCAATTCAGAAATTTTGATGTCAAAGATGCTCGTCGCTCTGGTCGCCCTAGTACGGATAAAATGGATGCCATTTTTGAAAAAGTGGAGCAAGATCGGCTTAACAGTAGTTACGACGTAGCTGAAGAACTGGGAATTGACCACAAAACAGTTTTGGCGCATTTGAAAAAACTGGGTACAGAAAAAAGCTCGATATTTGGGTACCTCACGAGCTCACTGAAAGAAACTTAAAGAACCGTGTACTCATTTGTGATTGGTATTATGACGTAATGAAACCGAACCATTTTTGAAGAAGCTGATAACTGGTGATTAAAAGTGGATCACGTACGACAAGAACGTGCGAAAAAGGTCGTGGTCAAAGGCCGGTCAGGCTTCACAGACTGGCGAAGCCCGGGTTAACTCGCAACAAGGTGATGCTGTGTGTGTGGTGGGATTGGAAGGGCATTATTGCGTGTTAATGCATCTGCCGTATATTTCTGACCTTGCACTTTCGGATTTCCACCTGTTTCGGTCTCTTCAGAATTCTTTTGGCAGTGCCAGGTTAACATCACGAGAGGACTGCCAAAACCACTTGTCGCGGTATTTTGATCAGAAGCCCCAAAATTTCTATAGCAATGGGATCCTGTCCCTACCTACAAGATGGCAAAAAGTTATCGAACAAAATACCGCCTACATACTTTAGTTTAATGTAAATAAACTAAATTAAAAAATGTTTTGAATTTTCTTACAAAATGCGAAGAAACTTTTTCCCCAACCTATTATATAAATAAGCCTTTATCTCACCTGGTTAAATGATTATAAGGCCGAAGTTGGAAGCGCACTTTACCCGGAATACTCAACTACTGAAACACTGGCTATCTTATCTCTATCTGCCGGAACAAATCAATAACATTGATGTGGCATATTTTAGTTAAGATGGTGGTAGGGTAGCTAACCAGGCGGACAAACAATGCCTACTACCAACCAAACCGAGGACACAAACATGTAGCCCCTCGCTAGGAATCAAACCTGGGACCTCTGGGTCTGATACCAGTGGTCTTAACCACTACACCACCGACACGGTTAAATTCATCATCTTCATAACCAACAATCAAAAGGCAAAACCTCAACTTAACAAAATCTGCGTTGAGACCGCGTCAGCCAGCCGCTCGTATAAATTAACATTGCAAATGTTTGCGTGCACCATTCACTGTGTTCCTCGCTATTCCTACACGGTCAGGACAATGCAAACAGCGGCGTCTGTGTCGGCGCGTCTGTGGCGGCGTCACAGAGCCACAAGCACCGCAGCGACAACGCGCGAGCGCCGCGACGAATCGCGTACAATACGCCGCCAGTCGCGCCGCCGACAACGGCTGACAAAGCCTTTGTGCGCGGGCGGTCGAGCCGTGGACTGAACTTCAAACGCTGTGAGGGATGCTGTGTTGTGTGACAGCGTTACAATCGCGAAAGCAAAGCAGTTTTTGCTCTGTTATTGTTAGAGTCTGTGACCTATAATCTAATGAGGAGCTAGCGTTTGCCTTATTTATCATTCGAAAAAAGTATTAACTCTGTTATTATCGCTATGGTCTAGATACTTACGATGGCGGATAATATGTTTAAAAACATATTTAACGGGGTTAAACGAAAACTCCTTAATGTATCCTCCTCATAAAGCAACTCTTGAAGAATAAGCCTTTTAGTGCGCGCTCGGTCGAGCCGTGGATTGAACTTCAAACGCTATGAAGGATGCTGTGTTGTGTGACAGCGTTGGCAAAGCAAATTTTGCTCGTTTATTGTCTGTATCTTACGAGGAGTTAGCGTTTGACTTGGCAAATGACTCCGTTCTACCTGGTATTAAGCAGAAACAGAGTCCAGATGCGAGGAAATTTAGTGGAGCAGGAAGTACCTCACTTGCCGACCTCATTTGCCACCCCACAAATTGCTTCTTCACACCTGGTTTCAAGAACCCCATGTAGTAGGAAGGAGGAAATATGTGAGCTGGGACAACAGTCTGTCTTTTGGTGTTACGACAAAGAAATTATTCACAACTGAATGATGATCTACATTGATATGGCAGCATACTTAAATTAGTAATAGAAAGCCAGACAGACTCAAAGCAAATAATTTGGTTAGTTTAAAGTCCGTCGAAAGGTCTTAAGCGGGAGAAGGTTCGGAGACAACCTTTGTTATGGTAAACGACATGCCTAGATAAAGTCTTTTATGATGTATCAAGAAATCAAGAGAATGGGAATTATGTCGAACTCTTCAGGAAAAAATTCATTCGGCTAATATGGCATATTTGGGTACATGGCGTCGTTAGATAAAAGAAAGAATATTTAGATTATGTTTTAGCCTAGAAATAAGTTCGAATTCATTGCAAGAGCAAAGACTTTACCCTCAAATAAAATGCATTTGGCAATTCTGACTTTTTGTCTTTGGAGTTACAGTTACAGCTACCAAAGTTATTAGTTTACATTTTTGATTAAGAAGGTTGTGATATTAGAAACAAAATCATTTAGTTGGAATCTAACTAAATTTAAAGTAATAATTTGTCGAAGAGGCATACGACTACATCTAAGTAACTGTTCAATTTTAATAGGTATAATAAACCTATCCAATTATTCGCCGATGTCTTCAAAGGGCGAGCTAATATTTATATACGGCTAACGACCAATCGGGGAACAGCTAACATCCGTATAGGACTGTAGTCAAACCGGTAGTTATCGCGTGTAGTTATCACTCCGGCGCGGCGTTAATGCTAAACTTTAAGCGCATCGCCTTTTAAAGGTCTCTCGTAACGCAATCTAAGCTTTACTTAGTTACACTTAAGTGGATCTCACGGTAGATCTGTATCAACAGCCGTAACACAAGTAGTGTCCGGCGGCTATCTCGTAGATCCATCGGCGCACGATTGCGAATCGAACTCAATCATCTGTCGGCCTTTATTAATGTACTCTTCATTAGAGGCTGCGTCTGATCTGCCGCTTTCAATTGAAACAATATTTAATGCTTTGCCGGCAAGAGTAAAATAAAACGGTAGAACCATAAACATTCCACATTTATATTCGACCTCTGGCAGCCGGTCGAGTGCTGCGTCCTGCTCGGATGCGCGTGCGGCGTCCCTGTCCCACTGCGCCGCGTCGTCTGCGGGGTTCGGGCTCATCTCCTCTGTTTAAAGATCCAAGAGGGAGATAAAAATTGTATGGCTCATAATGTTTTAACAGTCTCATCGTTTGAGCGCGCGGGCCGAAGCCCAATTTAATTTTCCTCCTCGGTTTAGTAATAATTGAGCCGATTCGTTCTATGCGAGCTGCGGACGAACGCAGGAGCCGCCTATTTCAGTGCTCACGTTATTAATTCATTTTAATTGATTATTCCTGCGCTTCTACCATCTGGTACATGTAATGTGTATAGGTAGGTAGGTAGGTAGGTACCTAATTTAGCAGTAATTCTAACTCTATTACCTACTTTCTCTTTAACGGTTTAAAGAAACAATTCCAGCCCTGGAATCTTTACACTATGAATAAAACTAAAAGTTAACAAGTTTAACAGTTAATTTTCAGAAACACAAATGTTGAAAAAATTTCCACAAGCAGGATTTGAACCTGCATCCTTCTGACATACCGGGTCAGGTGCTCTCCCAATTGAGCTATCGTGGTTCTAATCAGCCACCTGAATAATTTCGGCGGAAATTTTTTCAACGTTTGTGATTTTGTAATTTGTTCGAAACAAAAATTGCGTTAAAAATTATATAAACAAAACAAAAACATTTTATTTCATTTTCAGTTTATCTTTCACATAATTAAAGTTTAGTACCATATTCTTTATTGCACAAAAAACACACATACAGAGAACAGTTTACAAACAATAGTGAGCAAAGGTGGATTTATCTCTAAAAGAGATCTCTTCCAGCCAACCTAAGGTGGAATGGGAGCATCATGTTTAAAAGGAAGCGACAAAAGTGCAAACAAAAATATCTCAAATAAAAATAACAATATTGGTACAATACATATGCAATACATGTACTACAATATTATTAAAAACTACATAAACATACATAATAATAATACTACATAAATATGAACATATACAATAATAATAATAAACATGGAATTACAAGTGCCTATTATTGCGATGACAAAAGTGACAGAAAGTGATCCTTGACTTTCTTTTTAAAGGATATAATGGAGGAACTATCCTGGATGTCCGTAAGAAGCCTGTTCCATAGCTGCGCTGCCTTGACTGCAAATGAATTGAAGAGGAAGTTGGTATTGACTTTAGGAATCTCAAGCGTCTTTGTTATACAAGCACGTCTTGAGCGGCAAGGTGGGGGCAGGAGTTGGGAACGGGAACGAAGGTAAGAGGGAGAATTATGGTCGTTAAGGATGTTATAGAGATTGGAAAGGATGTGCACATTACTGCGATGTCTGATCGGTAGCCAATTTAATTCACTACGAAAGTGAGAAACATGGTCATACTTATCTATTCCACCTTGGAGGAACCCTACTTTGCTTATGCTTCATGTGACGTTGAGGTCAAAATCGGCGAGTTTCCTCAAAATTGGTGAGTTTAATGCTCTGTCTACCCCTTTTTAGAAGAAGGACGTGAGAGTATACGTATGTAAAATTTAAAACATATGAAAATTTAAAAAAAAATATCATAAATGTCTTTACAAGAATTATTAAATGTCTTATGACAACTGTGACTTACTAACAGAAGCTCATAAACTTAAAAAAAAGCTCTATGTACAAATAATCAAAGTCGACAGCAATTAGTATCGAAATTAAGAAGAAGAGTGGAAAGTAGGTGCCTACACGGTATTTACACGATACCTTAAAGCACAACACCATCTTTTATACAGAACATAACAAGTCATTATAAGAAAAAGAGAAAATAATGCATTTTTTCTGTAGACATGGGAATGAAAAGAAATTCGCGATGTTATTACGTTCAACAAAAGGATTGGTCACAGCTGTTTACAATGGCCTTTCGAAGAGCTGCCACCTACATGACACAGAGCGGCGGCATACCACAAAGCCTTCGCCATATACAAATAAATAACTTCGGAACAACAAATATTTTAATAAGCACCTCTAAAGAATTGTTCGACGCTTACTTAAGAGTACCGCGACGCAATGGGTCGCGTATGCCACCTGCATGCGACATAAATTCCATCTAGAACAGGCAATAACAAACTTAACTAACATTTCTGTAAAGTCATTTATCCTTCGGAGGACAGTAAAATAGTTGTGTCAATGCGTGCAGACGGCATGACCAATGTCAGAATATGGAGTCAGCCGGCGAATAGCGATCTTTTCGAAAACATAAACTTTTATGGCAACATAAGAATGAGCCGATGGAAAATTGGAAAGGTAAGCGTGAAATGTGGCAGATGGGACGCCGTAAACCGGACCGGACACCCGTCCGGCCGTACGCCTCGGACAAAATAAATATTGGCCGTGTTATGCATCTGGCCCGAGCAGGCCAATAGGAAAATTCGCTACGCAAATATCAAGTTTATTTTCAAAAGGTACGCCTATCAAACTGATTTATGTGCGCCGTGGATTCATTGATTCCTTTGAAACAGCTGAGAAATAAATGCATAGCTCAGCTTGACGCATTCATACTCTTAATTTAAGTTTCATAGTAGGAAATCTCTATATGGGCACAACATTCTGGCTACACATTTTCGCCGTTTTACAATCGTAATAACCAATAGATTCTAATGACAACAAAAAAATTTGACTCAAATCAAGCAATGAGTGTATTTGGATTACAAGAAAATTACATAAACATGTTTATAAACATCCATAATTCAGGAATAAATGCTTGTGTTCATCACACCACAAACTCCTCACGTACTTTTTGTGGTCATAGGTTTCGTAGTCAGGATAGCTAAATAATGCTAAAGATAAAACCAAACTTTAACCAAATTTCAATTTTCTACATATAAGAAGCTAGAGCATCACTTTAAGCAAACTAGATAGAATAATATGAATTGAAGCTACCTAAGCGTAATTTACGAAAATACGACTAAGGTTTCATTGCCGCTAATAATCAAAAACTGATACTTTTACATCTGAAAACCGGTGGTCTTACTAAACAATTGAAGATCTAGGGAGCTAAATAAAACAAATGCATTTCAAAAACGCAAATTAAACAAACTTCAACAAAAACCGATGTAACACAAAAGCGTTTGTTTTGAAACCTTAGTAACATTAAAGTGTTACTCGACAATGACTCCGTGTGTCTTAGTGCCCTTGCATTCACAAAGTCATTTTGTGCAAAAAACAAATAAAGGCAGTAAATATGACAATGGTCCGGCAAACGAGAGCACCTGACCGCCCCTCACGCTCAAAGGCCCGACGTCATCATTACACAACCGCAGCAAAGGGACAATCACGGGCACAAAGCCGGTGCCACGTCACAGAAACCATAACGACTGGACTAGACAATCCGAGAGCCGGGAAGAGAATGAGGGAACCATAGACAATATACAGATGATAAATATATGAAATAAGAAAGCTAATGACGATAATGTTATTCTTAAATAAAATCTGTAATTTCTTTGTGGTAAAATGTTATCGATAAATTTTATATTAATTTCTAATTTTATTTTTTATTCTTTTAAATTTTGTGAAAAACATTAACCTGTAAGTACCTACTTACTATAAGGCACATTATTCTCATGAATTACGTAAAAAGGAATTATGAAATAATTATACTTATCTATATATTAATACGTAAAGACAAAGCTTCCACTTTTTAACCACATTGCGCGCACGCAGGAGTGTGAGATTTGGCATAGTTAAAGTTCATATGGAGAAGGAGAGCAGAAAGTTAAAATGTATGTACAATATGGTATAATATGTGGTGCATAACAATGTATAAAAAAATATTTATATTTTGTGAGTTTTTGTACAGTTTCGACCACTGGGCATCCACTTGTTGTAATTAAAAGCTGTCTTTCGGGACCGTAGCATCACATTGCACGGAAAAAATATGTTGCCCACTAAACCAATAGCAAGTAGGTACAGTGCGATGAAGCTAAATTTTGACAGGTCATACAAAATATTGAAACAAAACAGTTCCGTTTCCATGTTTTACTCGCTCAGCATTAAGGCTGAAGCTACGGCCCCTGCCTGGCTAACACGCAGCGCGGCAGACAGGGCGGCGCACGCGCACTCCAGACGTATAGGCGACGAGCTTTTTCACTCACCTCTGCTGTGAAGGTACCCTCTATACACTCCTAAGTAGGTATATTTAACGGAGAACTCCAGCGTCTGTAGTATAGTTGGTGTTTGTGTCAAAACATTTAAATGTAGGACGCATCTATATTTAAAAAAAAACATCATATTCTTAATTAAAATCTTAATATAAAAGTAGCTACGTATCTACAAATGACTACAAAAAAATAGTGTATGAAAATACATATGGGCTAATTTTCTTTTGTATTGGTTCGGCATACAATGATAAATTGACGTTTGAAATAAAAGAGCTCATGTTTACAGTCTGAAACCATTTGCCAGGTCTTTTCATTCTTTATTTTATATAGGCATAGTATGAAAAACTTAATGAGTTTGGGGGTCAAAAAATGTTAACGCCCGCAAAGGTGTAAAACCAAAAACAATAGGACCACATAATAGCATCGCTTACTAATACACCTCACGAAACACTCCGCTTTCATCTCGCGAGCTTTTTCGCATCTTTTTGGCCCCGAATCCATCAATTCTCGTGATGGATGGACCATTGGACTCAGGCCCGGCTGGCAATCGAAATTCAAATTCGCTAAATCTTCCCACACGGCATCGAAAACAGGTCGGGTCGTTAACAGCGCACCATCGCGGCGGTGATGCGTCTTATCTCGCAATTTTGATCTTTATGTTAAGGTGATAGGGTAATAAAGGGTAGTTGTGACGCGGCGGTGTGTACGCACGGCGCGGCGAGCGTTGTTTGTGTTTTTTCTGTTTGCTCTGGAGATATTCGCCCGCGGCGTCGTCGGGGGCGGCGGGGGACGGGGCCACGTCGGCGCAGACGCTTGGGCAGCAGAGGCGTGATTACAGGGCTGCGCGCAGCTAATCACTCCCGCTACACGGATCGGCCGATGTACGAGCCGGTACGGCTGCAACAAATTTCAGCCGAGTGGCAGCTAGTCGCAAGAATAGCTACAAAGCTAATAAATGTTAGATTATTTTCATTTATTACTAAAAATGGATTTTAACTACGTCTACATTTAGAAACTTGAATGTCTTGAGGCTAATAACCACGATCTAGCTCATCTTGAACTCCTACGTATCTATTGCTAAAATAAAACTGCCTCTAGATTTGTAAACTTCAATGTCAGTTTAGATTAATAATAATGATTTAGCTTTTCTTGAGCACTATCAAATGTATCTGTCAGAAATTACTGTTTTACTATTATAAAAGAAAACACTCGCACTGTTTCTTAATGTTTCTTGATAACTAACTACCATTAAATAATACCTACACATACATACTAATAAAATGTAAATAAAAGCTTACAATATCTCGCTTTTGTAAACCAATACGTTAATTTAACGTATTTTAACGGTTAAAAGTATACCTTTTCTCGGAGTCAAATGAATCAGTACTTTCTGGTGGCCGTGCCGCGGGGCCGGCTCATTGTTGTTAATAACAAACAAGACAAAAGCCCGCCGCTAACTGCGCGCCCTCGGCTGCGCCGGCGCGGCACTCCGCAGCCACAGGTCACCGCGCCTAGGCTCACTTCTTCTAAAGAGATTTTCAGCACTTCGAGGATATAAGTACGACGAGACATCACATGTATTTGAGGGAACGGCTACTTGAAGAGAAAGTGTTGAGTTATATTTTCTGTTTTGTTTTATTCTCCAAGTATTCTGCCTAATATAAATGGATATGAATGAACAAAAATAATCGTGGTTAGTTTTCTTGGACTCCCAAAGTGCCTTCGCACTGTTTTGTGCACATAACAGTGTACTTTGTAGCAGTGCAAAGTCGCTTTTTAAATTCTCTAAAAGATTCCGCGTGAAGTCTCAATAAACTCACACGTCTTTACTAAAACTTGAGGGGTTGGGGTAGATCTTTTATATTTTTTACAACATTAACTCATCATACAGTTACTCATTATCATGTATTCATGATTAAACATGAAAGGATTCATGAAAGGAAGATTGAAAGTTTTTTGGTTTCAAATAAGAAAATATATATAAAGAAAAGCTATAGTAAATTGGTGAGAAAGCTTTTTAAGCATCTCCTGATATCATTGTTTTTATAAGACAATGCCAATTTTATAACAGTTTAAAGTTTTTTATTTATTATTTGTCCTTATATTATGTACTCTCAGTACAGGCAAGTATATCATCAATAACAACCAATACAAAATATAAAAATTATCGAACGTTTGCTATGACTAACTTTTCATTTAATAACTTCTACACCAAAATTATATGCTGACCTTCATGATTTTTATACATGTCAAGCAATATCTAAATGTCAATTAAGTATTAAAAGCACATAACACAGCAAATATCAGTGATTTAAAATTCTAAAATAATTTAGAAAATCAACTAATCAACTAGAATCAAATTATACAATCGATCTAATGGAACGTATAAGCAATCAAGATATTGATTACTTAAGTATTAATCTATAACAAAAATTCTAATCGAATATTCGATTTTTATTAAACCAGGTTACATTTGATTTTATTTACACAGTAAATGTTTAAGATTCTACATTTTTTTACGGAACCAGTGAATAATAAGCGCAATTAAAAGCAGTCAATGCGCATTAGCATGCGGTCGCTGCGGCCGGAGCGACAAGCGACAGTCCACAGGCGACAGGCGATAGCCGTCAACGCTCGTCAACCGCACATCTCGGCGACATCGGGCCAATTTTAATTCAATTGCAACGTTCGCCACTCCTACTCATTACGACTTCATTTTGTTGTAACAACAATGAATGCCGGCGTTTCGCTCCGTCCGTTGTGGTTGACGGACGCATTGTGCGCGAATCAATCTTGCGTCGTTTATAATGATGCAGAATCAGTTCCAGTGCACGACAAAGAAGCTGCTAATGTTGATGTACCTCCATTTTTTAGCCGGCGGGCACATTGAATGAGGTTTATAAATAATAACATTTACGAATTGTTCACAGGCGCACTCCTTTGTGTGGGGCAACAGCAAAAAATAAGGCTGTTTAATTTTAACGCAATTCAACTGCAATGTGAATTGTATAATTTCTTGTTGATATTTGTATTTGTATTTTTATACAGGCATATTTTAAGAAATCACCATCTGCATCAGCCTAAATGTCCCACTATACTCACGAAATTAGTGATACTGTAGATTGGTGAGATGTAACACAAAAGTTGGAACCGTTATGTTATGCCAACGAAGTCTTTATTAAATAACCTTTTTTTATAAGTAGATGTAGTGTTGGCCTGCAACAATACCGTTGTTATATTCGCTACCATACCGGTGCACCGACCAGCAAGCTTGTAAAAGTCGAGGTAAGCTCCCGGATGGGAGTCTACGCGAAGTAGTTAGTTAGTTAAGTTAGTTTTTGTGTTACTATGTACTTAATTGATTTGTTTTTTTTTGTTCCTGTTTCGTACCATGATGTCGCTACTGTGTACAGCAGAATACCAGTGCAACAGGCCCCGCTTGCTGCGTATACTGAGCTGTGCACAGTGTTGGCATCACATAACAGGGGCACAATGTTAATTGTTATTATTTTTTTATTCTTTTTGTCACATATTGAATGTTTTATTGTGTGTTTTGTTATGTGATTCCAATAAATGTCTTATATTCTTATTCTTAAGTATTTGCGGTCGTTATGTTTCTTTGAGAAGGTTCATGTTCACATGCTGGCACATCAACCTATGCAAAACTGTCAACCTTCCTTAATAGATTTTGTACTTTTATGTAAATGGCATAAGGTTAAACATTTGTTAAAGAAATTTTAAAGTTTTTGATAGGTCGATGTGTAGGCGTCTGTACAACTGTGACCGTCTTTATACTGAGATGACAATAAACAGTTATTATGAAAAGGTGAATAACCTATGTGCATATTTTGTTAATATACCTATTTATAGTTTTTTATTGAAATAAATAATAACTCGTTTAAGTCTTTTGTATGTTAAAAAGCCTTAATCGTCTGTCAACAATTTGACACATAAAAACTACAGTAATGAATGTTTTCTGTGTATTATTAACATTGATTGCGTATTTTTTAACGTAAATCAATCAATCTTAATTAACATGGCAAAGCAGCTTCAGTAGGTCCCTCTACATTCTTATGTATTACCCCTTTATTTTATTAATACAAAATTAAAAGTCGTTATATAATTTCTCTACCCACATTTGACCATGAAGCTGTGGATATAGAGCTTCATGCATTGAACCAGCGTATAGGTTATGGATAAATTTCTCTATACACTATTGTCTATGTGAGAGGGCCTGACAGTTGTTCGTTCATTTTGATGATGATGATGTTCACTTTTTATCATTTGTTCCGTCCTTATCCCCAGAATTATAATAAAACAAGGCCTTGTTTCCTTTATCGGCCTAATCTTTTTTTTGTAGAACCCTTTTTTCGAACATATCTTGTAAAATAAGGACACGCATGATGGGTTTCACATTAGTACACAAATGTTTGATGTGTAAATAAACACGGGGTGTTGTTTAAACGCGCCATCGTTAAGTTCATATTTCTGTGTGTGTTGCCCTTTAATTTTGTGAATCTGTTTTACCTCAAAAAAAAGTCTAATTTACAAATTCGTCACAAAAGTAACCGTTGTTTAAAATCAGATTACCTATACGTAATATTCACTATGGTGCTACCTGATGGCGTTAGAATATAAGTATTTACACAGTGTAGATATTTTCGATGGCGCAATGGTTCACGCGCCCGGCTGAGATTGCTGCTGCTGACGTTATGCAATTTTCGTAAAGGCTGGTCATTGGATGGGTGACCAAAAATATATCATCTCGAGCTCCTCCGTGTTAGGAACGCACGTAAAGCCGTTGGTCCCAGCTGCATTAGCAGTCGTTACAACCACCGCACCGCACTGGGCCCGCGTGGTAGTTTATGACCCGTTTAACCCCAGCAGTGGGGCCATAACGAGCTGGTGATGTGATGTGATGTGTAGTATTATATATTTTTTTAATCTTACGTAGCTAATTTTTCAACGTTTGATTTTGTTTTTTATTAATTCCAGATACTGACTTAAGGCTTTCAAAAACAAAGGTTTGTTTGTTGTATTTTAGAATGAAATTTGTAATATTTTATCTTATTTACCGTAGTATTTTTGTATATTAGGTAATTTTTTTTTAACTGAACAGGTATTACTTACGTTTTCATATTTGTCGATTCACTGATTTAATTTACATGTTTTTGCAACAAGAAAAGGGTGTTAATAAAATACATTTGTACTACTACTAATTACTGCTTTTATTCCAAATATATTATGAAAATGGCAAGCAATCTAATGAACTATAAAAATAAGTTTATAATGAAGAAATAGGCAATAATATTAAAAAAAACTCAATAACAGCCGATAAATGTAATAGCTGTAGTTAATTTTATGCAAATGCTTCATTCGTGTAATTGATATCCAGACACTTTATTACCTCGCGTGCAAACATTAAATTAATCGTTTATGAGCAACAGACTCAAAATCACTTACAATTTGTCTAATGGACGCCGATAGTGCCGACTTCCTAACGCTTGTGCAATATTAACAACTCTCTCAGACAGCTTACGGTCACGAAGCAGTAACTTAAAAGAGTATAACCAAACAAAATTAGTTTGGTACAATACAGCTTATTACAAAGGAATGCAACAACAAACAGGAATGGATTACAATAGGTCGGATACCTACGTGTCAAGTCCCACACACTCGGCATTACAAACAACGTACAAAAAGTGCTGGGTCCTTAACGCGCCACAAAAACGCGGCGAACAAAACGGTATCGGGCGGCGAGATCAAACGCCCGCGACCACTCATTTCACACCATCACCGGCGATGAGCGGCTCCGCGCCGCCATACGTGACCTAATGACAACTCGCCCGCGGTATATCACGTAAACACCTACAGGCTTGTAAAACAAAATCGACTCTATCGTTAAAAGGACAGGACCTCATTCGAAACGAATCTATTTGGGACACGCTCACAAAAACACGCAGTGTAATGGGCAACTAGAAATGCCGAATTTGTGCAAAAAAATGTGATATTAGCAAACAATTGAAAGTTAGTGGATGTAAGGGCCGGACAGGTAGTGATTCCTTTTGTGTTTTTTTTCTGTACGTTTTATTTGACAGCGTTTTATGACTGGCGCTAGAGTCGGATACCTAATATTTTATATTCGCTTACGAATTATAGTTAATGTTACTAAAATGTGTGAGATATTAAATAAATCTGTACCTACAAGTCACTTCTTCTGTGTTCTCAATGTTTTAGATCATACCTAATCATAATAATCATAATTATTATCTATTTGCATTATCAGAACCAGTAACTATAACAAATCACCGACATCCTGATTGGTTAGACTTTGTGATAAGTAAAAACTTAAATTCTGTCGCTTTGCTTTTGTAACTGGCAACAGAATTAATTAAATATGCCTAACAATTTTGCATTGAGGTAGAAACCTTGACTAGATTGATAAACTCTTTTTCGATTAGGTACGAAATTCATTTAAGTTTAATTAATACAACCACTAATAATTCGACATTTTCCAATCACTAACTTACTAAAGTTTATTCATAAGTTGTGATTGTGACTACAAAGGAAACGTATTTAAAACTAGTAGTCGGTTCAACAATTTACCGTTAATTAAAGCTAGAGATTAGCATACATATTATTAAATCTGTGCCCTCCAAACTATTGACGGAAGTGTGGGACAGGCACACCGCTCGAACGAGCATGACATTATCGAATAATGCTTAAATTTATCAAATTATACCGCTTAGATCGCACAGCGGTTGAGATGAGAAACGCTGTGTAATCACTTTTTATGAACGACAATCTTATTTTGTCTAATTTGTTGTGTGAAAAAATTACTGCACAAAACTAAAAGAAACGCGAAGTGTACGGTAGTGTTCTGTTACGGAGTAAATACTCCTTGTTAAATATAGTATACTTACCTACTTTTATATTTTTCTAGTATTCTGTCAACATTCTTTTGCTTTTTACGTGTTGTGGTTGTCTTTTATATTTTGTGTGTTTATTTGTAATGGAAAGTGTCTTGCTATGAGAGGGCATTTTCCAATATATTAGGTCCTTACCTATGAATTTGTATGAAGATTTTTTCTAAAATTATATTTTTCATACTAACGTTTTTTTAATTTTCTTACCATCTATTTATGTTAACACTATAAAATATGTAGAGTAGTGTGTTTGTTTCACTAGCTAAATATAGCAGACATTAAAAAGGAAAAAAATCAAGACCCTTCAAAGCTACAATAAAACAAAAGGCCAATTCCGTGAACAAAAAAAGAAGTCAATTTAAAAAAAAATGTTGGGCGATAAAGACACAAAATGAATAATCATTGTTAGTCCTGAAGCCTAAGTAATATAGTCCTAATTAAAGGTGTATAATAATATTAACAACCGGTATTGACTTTTAGAAGTAATACACCTACTAATAAGTGAGAAAAAAACGTCAATTTCATAGGTAAGGACCTATTATTGACGCTGTAAGGGAAAAAAGAATCGCACTTACTGAGTGTCTTGCCGGTTCTTCTCAGTACAAGGTCTCCCGCTCTGTGTAGACTTACGAACCGATAGCATAGTGACATTCATAAGAGCTACTTGCAGCCTAAACTGAATAAATGATTACAAAAACACAAATGTTGAAAAAATTTCCTCGAGCAGGATTTGAACCTGCACCCTTCTGACATACCGGGTCAGGTGCTCTCCCAATTGAGCTATCGTGGTTCTAACCACCCCGCTGAAATTATTCAACACTATTTACTTTTTTACTTTGAAAGCCAAAGGCGACCATGCAATCTAAACAACTACCGTCATTAACATCCGATCATAATATTTTTACAAATACTAAAGATCAGTTAAATTAGAAATGGATTTTTTTTTCAACATTTGTGTTTTTGTAATTTGTTCGCAACAAAATTTGCGTTAAAAATTATATAAACAAAGCAAAAACATTGAATAAATGATTATGAATTTTAATTTGAATTTTGAATTTACTTTTTCCAGTTTTCGCTATCATCAATAACGCTGTAAAATATTCGTATATAATTCTATTAATTCTATATATTCGTATATTAATTCTATATATTATATTCGTATTAATTCTTGAAATGATATATGTTTTACTTTGCCTTCTCTTTTTTTATTTTAATACAAACCATTGTATTTCATTTCACCGCCTTCCGCTATGGTTTCAATTCAATCTCTATGTTGGCGTAAACTTTTGAAAATAACACATAACAAGGTTTTACACATGTATTACATTCGATGATAAAACAATTGCACATCATGATGACGAACACAGACCAAATATAGGTCTGTGATGGATGACGAAAGATATTGAAAAAGTTAAGAATAATGAATGCCAGTATTTTTGCCGGTGACAAAAGAACCTTACCTAATTGCATGGGCTTATGAACTTTTATTTGAATATATAATTATACCTCATATAATTTAGATATTTTTTTTTACTTAGCTTAATAGACTATTAAAAAATTTGTCATTTTATACTCTATAATATACAACAGTTTGTATAAATATATAATCTTATTTACCTCTTGATTCATCATCTAATGTACGGGTAAATCATTTTAAAATAATTACAGGTGGCCATTAAGCGTCAACTAGACAACACTGTCCTATCAATTACCCTTTAAAGCTGCTTCACACCACGTCGTACCATGTCATCAAAGGAAAACATTGATTAATGAGTACGCTCAAAAGTAATTAGCAACTGACCCTCTTGTTACTTACCGCCTCTCTGGTCTCTTGTTAGACCATCGAGCTTATTCCTAGATCCCGGGCTGATTCCTAGCGGTGAGAGTTATTATTATCAGTAGTCGGTTTGCTCTGCAGTATATTTTAAGTCTGCCTGACTATCTGCCAATATTTTAAGTTTGTTTGTGTAAAGCAATTTTGTTCACAGATGGACAAAGAAAGTCTCTCAGTAATTGAGAGTTCCGGGTGAAATGCTTCGCTGATCACCAGGTAAGGACGACGTAATCACTCAAAAGGAAGTTTAAAAACTATGAAATTCGATGATTAAGCTGAGATTAACCATTTATTATTATTTTTATGTTCGAGTAATTATTACTTAATTCTTTTCATTTTTTTTATCTTTGAGTATCCAATATTTTGGCACAGTTGCATGCGTCATGATCACGGATGAACAGACAAAACAATCTACCCTCTTTCTTAGTCGTTATCGCGACCTCCGTTAATAATTACTCTAATGCAAGTGTCTACATGATAGATTAAAAATAAATTTTTTAACTGTTTTAAATTTTAAATGTCGGTAAAATTAAAAAGACAAAGCTAAATAGCATGAATTAATATTCCCTTAAACACATCCGCTTTATTGTGGGTACCTATCTAAACATATTTTGAGTCAATTGTTATATTGTACAAATCAGGTTGAGGTGACCGAGCGGGCGAGGGGCGGGCCCGCGCGCACAATAGCCGGAACCACGCCGCGGGTTGTCTTTGGCGCGCCGACACAACAACGACACTCAGAGCTCTAACACGAAAAGCATTACACCAAAACCTATGTCCTATAAACATAGCTGAGCGACGTCCTCCTTTGTTTGGCGCGACGCGTACCCTACACGCAATGTACTACGACGACTACGAAAGTCTCACACCACGCGTTTCGTAGTACCCACGCTCGATCGGCATGACGACATTGTTTCTCCCCCATAAGGGGAGGGGCAATTGATTTAGAATAGAAACGTTCCTAATGCGTAAACGCGATTGTAAACGATTGTTTGTTGCGACGACGACGCCTTTTTAAATGTTAGGCACGTTCCTCGGTCGCTTCGTGGAATACTATGTTGAATTAATTGTATATAATCTATCCCAGTTTGGCCTTTTCATCGTAAGTTGTAATGCAACTGCAGTATTTTAAACGTAGAGCCAATGGCTTTGCCATTAGATTGAATAACTTAATAAAACTGTGCATTTTGATTTGTAAATCATACTGACTTCTTTTTTGATTGTTTTAAAAATATCGCTATTATAATAAAATTAATAATAAGGTTGGTGCCTTACATGTCAACTACCATCGTGTACTATGGTTTATGAGAGCACTCATTTATATTAGCAATTTAAAGCACAGAAGCATCTTTATTTACTGTGTATACTTACATAATTCTGTATTATAAAACAATATTTTTTTTTTACTTAGTACAGCATTTTTCTACGTTGTAGCCCGAACTAATATTTTATTTATTTATTTATATTTGTTTTGTTGTACATTATTGATGATTATTGTATAATATCAAACGTTATAATAACATTTAGGTTTAATATTGAAATTGAATGCGACGCATTGATGTTTTAAACATGATTAACGCTTATCGTGATTAGTAAATTTGGTGCAAGTCACCCAGTCTTTCAAAGTTAATTTTGACTTTGTGTCAAAGCGATTACTGCATCATGTTACATCGTGAATATAAATAAATTGAAAAATATGAATGAAAATTGAAGCCTAAAATAATAAAGACTTATTAAATAAGAACAGAAGTTACAATCTATAATTAATTTCATTTGTCATTATAATATGCAATTACTGTAATAAAATTATTAAATTAATGTATAATCCTTACATTTTTGTACAGATTAGGTTCCATTATCAATTCGACAGGTAAGTATTTTGTTGCGGTTAAAACATTATAATTTTATTTTATTCACTGTTCTTAAAGACACAAAAAAGGACATATATATATTATGAAGTATAAAACTTCAGAGAAACCTATTCTCTGAAGTTTAATACTTCATAATACACATGTAAAAGCTTCTATCGAAAATTAATCGCTTAAAAAAACCCTCAGTGGTTAAGTTGACCCAAGTGCTTCTCTTCTTCCGTCTTTTTTTTTAAGATGAGACGAAGGCCAGGCGTTTCCCAATTATCGAATAAAAATATTACCTTCGTAGGGTGAGTAGTAGCCTCACTACTCAGTAGGACTAGGAGAAGGACACCTCAGCAAAGTTTCTCTCCTAGTCCATCGGGATACCCAATTACCATCGTGATCTTATGAGCAAAATAAAAAAATGAAAAAGAGAAAAGAAATCTTTTTAATTTACCCGCTGGTTATACTGCCTCTTTAGTGATATAGACTTACTTATCAGTAAGGAGTACGCATAACGCTGCCGCAGTTGGAGCGTCGTCGGTGCCGAGACATTCAAAAGTTTGTGCTACATTTGCCAATACTGACAAAACGAGTTTAAGATCATTAAATTATGATCAGCATTGAAAGAGATGGAAAACGTGGGAAGAGAACTTTGCATGTTCAAAAGAAATAGAAGAAGATCTTTATATGATACAAATACATCACACATATAACCTAAAAACACAGGAACATCACCTATGCATATACCGAATTGGTTTCCGCTCAGCATATGGCCTGGTGTTAGCTTCCTAACTTCCTTGTAACCACCGCCTTTGCCAGGTAGGCTAAAACCTATTTGGGGTGAATTTATTTTTATTCACATCCACAGTATTGTACAAAAAAATAATGAAAACTTATAAATACTTACACGTGAAGTATATTGATAAATGTAGACAAAAAATTAAAAATAAATATCACTTTTATATCTATTTCCTCTAGTTGAGCATAATCGTATTACATTCGTATATTTAGCCCTTATCCTGTATAAATAAATTGCAGTAATCTATATATTCTCTAAAGCTTATACGAGTAGAGGCACAATTAGTTTTTATATAGGATAAAGCTAAGTCAAATATAATTTATGTTTAAACTCGTATTTTCCCTATCAAAAAACATCCATCAGTTGATATCGGTATAAATCAAATAGATCGTGAAAAATCAAGCAAAAATGCAATCCCTAACTTTTTAAAACGGAACAAAGAGCCGAACCATCATGTTAAATCCAAATTCAATTCATATAATCGCATTTATTTCCCCCGTAAAAGGGTCTAATTTGGCTAAATTTATATTTTTGGAAACCCTCCGGGCGATATCGCGGTTGAAATAATTACCACTTACGGTGTCGGGAAAGCTATAAAAACGGCGAATCGACGGACGGACGGACAAACGGATAGGCACAATGTGTTAGATATTAATTTTAAAATTATAGGCTACGCCGTTTCGTGCAAAGGTGTTCGTACAAAAACGTCAACAGAAGTGCTAAGAGAACCGATTATTATTTTAGGCTCATGTAATGATCCTCTTCAAACAGCTGCCTCTACAAATATTTATTATTTGGCCAAGATTGGGTATTTTATTGTTGCTGCATTAAATTGGGGAAAAAATATCACAACGACCTGATATAAATACAGTCTTTTTTATCTTAAGGGTAAGAACAGTGCCTTGATCTCGTCTGATGTTAAGTGATGATAAGGTCAATGGTGGAAGCGCACTTCACCCGGGATCCTTAATTACTAACGCACTGGACTCACCGCACCGCACCTTATCTCTAGCTGCCGGCACACAACAACGCTACAAACATTGATGTTATGGCGACATATTTAGGTAAGATGATGATAGCTATCCAGGCGGACAAACAAGCCCTACTACCGACCAAACCGAGTACACAAACAAACATGTACCCCCCACTGGGAATCAAAACCGATACCTAAGATGGTTCGAAGACATCAAAGGACCTTCAAGTTACCTTTTTATTAGACTTTACATTCTACCTATGTAGAGTTATGTAAATGTGCTTCAATAAATGGCATCAAAATAACACCGTTTTTTAAAGGCTATGTATTTTACTATATTACTTTAGTTGTTTTTGTGGGTATGGTTATTTTATTAATTGAAATTGACATTGACATTGTAATCTCAGTTAATTTTTTTGCTAGGCAATGGTAAAAGTTAACAAGTAACCAATTATTACTTATATATTTGCCAGAATATTTAGGTAAAGCAAATATATCAATAAGAAAAATAAAAGCTCAGAAAATATTAGTAGGTACCTCCCTATACAGAGTCACTTTTTTATCACCGTCCAAACCTTCTGAGATGACTCCCGTGATACAAACGAACAACTCTTACTATTGGACCAACGCCCTAGCTCGAAAATAAAATTCAGCTGTTACATACAAAACATCAATATTCATTCGACCAAAATGTAAAACATCAATATTCATTCGACCAAAATGTATGGAACAGCTGAATTTTATTTTCGAGTTAGGGAGTTGGTCCATATAGTAAGAGTTGTTCGTTTGTATCACAGGAGTCATCTTAGAAGGTTTGGACGGTGATAAAAAAGTCAACCTGTATATATCACGTGTTCAATGTTCATACTAAAAGATTAAAGCAAAGAACATTGATTTCATTTCGTCGAAATTAATATATAACTCTAGTTTTAGTTTATGCTTTCAAAAACACGTTTGGCGAGTTGATTGCACTCTTAAATTACTTTTTTAAGTATTAGAGTATACTAATCTTATTAAGTTCTACTTTAAGAGCTACTGTATTGCAAAAAGTGTAAATAGAAAATCTATAAATAATGCACTAATTAAACATATCATACTTAGCAACTTTCTTCTGCAACAAAGATCGTTAGCTAATTACATATCAAAAGTTCTGATTAAGTCGATATTGAGCTGTCATAATATAAATAAGTCGGTAGACCTTTGTAATTAGTAGTACCTTATCTAATTACATCAGCGTAATGGAGCCAAGAAAATGTAATTAATCGCAGCTGGACAAATAGTTTGTTTAACCAATTGGCGATATAGTAGAGTACGTGAAAAGTTTTACACAAGTTTTTTCGCCTGAGAATGTCAGATTTGACCTACGTCTTGAGAATGTGGATGAAAAAAGGTGTGAGACCAGCGGAGTTACAGTTACATGCTGGTGATCATAATATTTTTTTATAGTTCTATAGATTCTAGGTATATTTTTAGTGATTCGTTTCGATTTATTTATCAAAAGCGAATATGGGTAGACCTACTAAACGCGCTGCTCGTATGAGATAGTAGGCAATCAAAACTGAGTTCTGGTGCCTGCCTTCTTTTGCTTCGTCATAGTCGCTTAGCTATCTTAATCGAGATATTTTATCACCACCCGTGAAATACTTATCATTGAAGATTTCCTATGGCAATCTGTAGTCTTTTTCATCAGTTACACTTCATCAAATGATACTTTCTGAATGCAAATGCTTGACTTATTTCTGAAAATACCAAAATCGCTATAGGTATGCTTACAATATTTGAGTAGTTCCCTCAATTCCTTAAGGATTCCATCATCAGAACTGGACCAAATTAAAATGGGACCACACGGGAAGCACCAGCTTTCAAATAAAGAAAGAATCATCAAAATCGGTTCACCCAGTCGAAAGTTCAGAGGTAACAAACATAAAAAAAATATTAAAAAAACATTAAAAAAAAGTACAGTCGAATTGAAACCTTCTCCTTTTTTTGAAGTCGGTTAAAAAGTATTATCTATCTATCTCCTCCCGCCCGATCCTCTAAATGCCACTAGTTTAGGCCCAAAACACAGTACCTACTCGTAGAACAAGGGTACGACGAGCCGGTTCACACGCGCTCTATACCAGGTACAGAAATGTACCTGGGCGCTTTTCCCCACCACCACGGCCCGATCAACCCGAGCTTAGGTCCGGGCCTTTATAGAGGCGCCCTCGGATTGTTCCGCTCCTCGATCCGATCCGAACCCCTTGGAGAATCTGGTAGGTCATGGGGACGCACACTAGTGCGTGATGCCGTTCCCTCTAGAAAATCTAGTGATTCGTTTCACACGGCTTGAGGAACCCTTTAAGTTTCACACCGCCCACAAAAAAGCCAGGTAAAACTGAAAATGCCGTCTAAACAATCAGCTCACTCTCTCCAAAAAAAATCTATTTATCTACTTTGCTTGAAACTGAACATTACAAAACCTCTAGGTGTCTACAAAAGTAGGCCGATATGGATGAGCGTATGTAATGTAGGTCTTTATTTTGTCAGGACTATAAAGCTATTTTTGTTGAGATACGAGTTAGAAATGGTGGCCCCACTGGGCCCGTGAGGTGCCGGATCCCATCGCTTCCCGTGGGGGTCGTAAAAGCCGACTAAGGGACCATTCCAGAGGGTGGGCAGCATCTCTCTGAGGTTACCCTCAACCTACTGCGATCGCCAACCCGCCTGCCAAGCGTGGCGATTACGGCAAATACCCCTCATGAAATAGGTATCCTTGGGGGAGGCCTTTGTCCAGCAGTGGACGTCTTTTGGCTGAGATGATGATGGTGATGACGAGTTAGAACTTAGATTAATTTTTGTGGTTCAAGATCGTTCTTAGGTCGAGCCAATCCTCGGCCATTTTCTTGATCGGTATTGCGTAAAAATATATACTTGCTGTGCATTTAAATTCAATTTTCGGAAAATAAGAAATCACATCAGATCAAATAAGAAAATAAAGTGTTGTTTTTATGTTGCCAAACGACACATTGTTACGTACCTTTGTTTGTATAATAATAACTATGACATAATTTTTTTCAAATCTCATTGACTACGGCTAATATATGAAGAATTTGAAGTTATGACGGCTTTATGACGGTAACAAAAGAATTAACCCTTATAATTAGTTAACCAAATTCTTGGTTAGGTTAAGTAGGTACGTTGTTATTTTTTTTATAAGAACGAGTACAAATAACGTTATTACAACTTTAAATAATTTAAGTATTGAAATTCTTAAATCAATTTAATTTCTATGATTGAAATCAAGTCATCGCTACAATTGATAGACATTGACTTAATCTTTAGTAGCAATTTAGTTCGTTGTTCTTATATATTATATATTCCAATTAAAAGTGATAAAAGTAAGTCCTGCAATATGTATTTACATGTAAAATATTATGTTTATTTACTGAACAAATATTTTTGATTTAATTTGATTTGGTTTAATACTCCTACTTGATAAACTTACATCGTTATTAATAGTGATTGTTAGAATTTAGGTACTTAAGCTGAAATCTTGCATGTTTACATTATGTATCTTTTATGTTTATGTCGCTTTTCGAGATGTTCTTCAGACTGATCAATTTCTAATTCTGAATTACTTGTAGGTAATTGTTATTGTGATTTACTGAATAATCAATAAAAATACTGTATTAATTTAAACTTCAATTGAATTATATTTGAAAGCATTGTCAAACGATATTTCTTTAAATTTAAATTTCAACGTAACCCTTTCACTACAAAAATAATTAACTAACCGTGCTGATATGAAAAATATCTCTAATGTGTAAGCAAACTGCAAACCTAACGCCAGAATTTTTGCACAGTAACATATAAGTTATTTTGCCTAAAAAAACTATTAACTTAATGAAACAAGTCTTCCTTAACAAGGGCGGGTGTGATTCAGCACCGGCCCAATCTAATATCACGACTAATTATGGGACAAACGTGGTCGATGCGCCGCGTTACACCGTGAAAAAGACCACCGTCGGCAACACTTTTTGTGATACACCACTCGTGCATTGAGAGCTTCCCCAATCCTACCGCCCACGAAGGCTGCAATCCCCTTATACTTCAATGAAATCTTCAAAAGCGTAGCAAAGAGGTTACATCGTTTTTTTTTCTTAAATACAGACCACGTTGGAACTCTTTCGTCGAGAGCGCTACAAATAGGCCTGCTTCGGAGATTTAAGCCTATGGTAGCGCACATATTTTGTTTTCTTTCTTGTTTATGATTCTACAGTGCGTGTTTGTGTTTTTTGTATATCTTTCGTCTTTGTTGGATAAATGAAGTTTATTATCTTTTAATGGTAAGCTAAATATTTTTGTAGATATCTTGTGATTTAGAAAGATATCTGTAAAAAATCTTACTTAGCATTAATCAAAATACCTTCAATAACAAAAAATATAGTGTGACGATTTCTCATCTTTATGTAACATGTAATTAATGGATTTTTTTACAACAACAAAGTTGTACAACGGGAATAAGATACTCTGCCAATAAAACAAATCAAATTCTTGTAATAATCATTGCATTTAATAATTCTATCAGCTTAATTACAACAAAACAATATTTACAATGAGAAGTAGTGGTCTATAAAAATAAAAATAAAATTAAAATCTTAATATCCTTAGCTACAATAAATAACATTTTTAATGTAGGTACAACATTCCGCTATACATTATCATATCTACAACACTAAAGTTATGATCATTGTGAAGCATATTTACAAACAATAACACAACAAACATTAGGCATACCTAATTTTTGGAAAAACATATTTTTATGGAACTTCAATATTATATTTAAATATTATTTCATTAATTTATACAATAAATGGGATGTGACCAAAATGTTTTTTCTTAGAAATCCGATTTGTTCAATAAATATGTAAATATTACAATTAAATACTAGTATAATTAACTACAGTACCTACTAGTGAGATCTCTATAATTATGATGAAACTTTCTACATAGAAATGGATCACCAGTAAAAATGTGTAACCGTAGTCTGCCATTCGTTCAGTCTATTTAACATCAGAATGAATTATGAGTAGGTGAAATAAATGCAAATTGACATGAAATGCTGCTTCATATTTGGTATTTCTTTTCGCAAGGAATATAACCTCATGATGAGGTTGTTAATAATTGACGTCCCCATTGTTACACAGTGTAGTTATATTACAGTGGTGTACTTACAATCTAGCATTGCACGGGTATGTGGGGCAGTGCGCGCTGTGTCACGCGACCTGCAGCGGGTGTGGCAGGTAGCAGGGGCGCAGCGCGTGCGCCGCCGCCAGCAACTCCGCGTGGTAGCGCTGCGCCGCCATCACGTACGGCGGCAGCGCCATCGCCAGCACCGGCGGCGACGGCGGCGAGCGCGGCGGCTCCGGTTCCAGCAACGCCTCGATCGTGAACGCGCGCCGCGGCCGCTCCCGCACCAGCATTGTCATCCCGCCCATCTCCGGCAACTCCGCCGGCTCTGGGCTCAACTGAGGACACATCGCCGGCGTATACAACGTAGCACTCGGCATCGCCGGCGGCGGTTGTGCACCAGCTTGACGCGCCAGGAAAGCTCGGTTGAAACTCGCGAGAGCCGCCAGCTCCGCACTCAGGTTATCCTTCTCTCCTTTCTGCAACTTGAACCGCTTGCGCCGCCGCAGCAGTGAGCCGTTCTCGAACATGTCGAAGGCCTGTGGGTGCAGCGTCCAGTACGCGCCCTTGCCGGGCCGGTCCGGCCGCCGCGGCACCTTCACGAAGCAGTCGTTGAACGACAAGTTGTGCCTTAAAGAGTTCTGCCACCGCTGGGTGTTCCGTCTGTAGTACGGAAACCGGTCTGTGATGAACCGATAGATCTCTGACAGCGGCAACATGCGTTCCGGAGAACTCCATATCGCCATAGCCGTCAGCGATATGTAGGAATACGGCGGCTTCTGATCACCGTAAGATTCACGCGAAGGTCGCGGCATTGTCACTTCCACTGGTGAAGGAACAGAATATACTCAAAGGCAATAAAAACAAAACCACGTAATCGTGTGCACGTCACTGCGCTATGAGCTGTAGAGAGTAACTGATGCGAGGAGAGCCAGGCAGGACCGGCACGCCCGCGGCGCCCGCCGCCGGCCCCGCGCCTCTCACCCCCTCTCTCGTCATTGGCCCGCCGCCCGACCAATAGGAGCCCACGACATTCAGGTATAATGTCGGCTTTCGCTCCACTAACAAGGAATTTAAATTGATATTATGTTTATATTACCTCCAAATATATTTTGTGATGACACCGCTTTTTATTTAGCGTATGTAAATTACGATGATACAGAAAAAGAGATTTGAATTATACACCGATTCGACGATGAATGAGTGTTATTAAAATTCTCAGCATTGTAATTTAATCGGCGAGATGAAACAGTACCGGCGGCGGCGGGTTGATGATACACAGTGCCGTAAGTGAATTTTAAATTGTAAATTAGGTGCTTACCTAACGTATATACTTATTCTTTGCAAAACCGGGTTGTTATCTTTTCTAAGTATTTTAATTGTTAAGATTTAGGTATAAATTGTAATCACATTTTTTATACCTACCTTATTCATTGTTTTTGTTATTATTTTAGTACCAAATAATTTTTCCTTTATAGTTCAATGCAATTACAATGGCTGATCTTATTGACATGAAGAGTAGTTTAGGAGACAACAAACTGAATTATCTTAATCATATTTATTGCAGTATACAAGCCATGAAAAAAATATAACTTATAACTTCACTAACTAATTAACTAATAACTTCCTAATGTTTTGTGTAAGCCACTTCCATTTAGGCACCAGAAAAGACTCTTTTTGAGTTTAAGACCTTTTTAGGAGAAGCCCGCTTCTTCAAGAGTTCTAATTTTACTTGTAAATCTTTAGCTTTCTGGTTTTTTTTAATGAAACTGGCTATTTTGAAAGACTAGAGAACTTCTCATGCCTGTCTTTTGAGCCTAGTTAATTTTTCTGAATAATTTGATGATAGCAGTTGAGGGCAATTGTGACTGAGGGCGGATTGTAAAAAATGCCCCTGTGCGATATTACGCTGATTTTCTTAGATACAATTCTTTTCTTTCTAATTATTGAAAGTCGCATTGTGCTCTTATATTTCACTTTTGAGCACTTATGAAAGTTTTTACACGAACATTAAGCCCCTTACAAATAAATAAAGAATAACGTCCGAATAGTTATTCCGTGTTTTGTTCCTGTCATGTAAACGTCATTTCAAATTAGAGTAAAAGAGACAAAACACGAAATAACTATTCGGACCTTATTCTTTGTTTATTTGTAAGGCACTGAATGTTTAATAAATCCTTACTATTTACTTACCTACACATTTATATCGGGGTGCCAAATGCGAGTTTAATTCGCCAATCGTTAACTTTAACGAAAACGAGAATTTGTATGGCAAAATTTTAACTATTCACGTACTTATGTCGCCAGGAGGCGCTGCTTCAATGCCATACTATATTTCGTTTTCGTAAACGTAATCGAATGAATACGGATAGTAAAGAAAGCTCACACTAGGCAGGCTACCTGGGTAGGTATCTAACACAAATTTTAAAAACACAAAAACATAATAAATTGTTAGACTTAATAAGTCACCGTTACACAAAAAGTGTTAAAACATCGGACGTCGTTTCCGCCTTGCCGTAACAAGCCGCTAGATCTACACTAACTTTGTTGTATTTACTATTAGTCATAATGGCTAATTCTTATTTATGAGTTAGTGAAAAGTTATTATAGTCAAACACATTGATCGACGGTCAAACATAAAACAAGAGCGCGTCGCCGGGCGCAATGTGCGCGATTGTCTATTGTTATTTTTATAGCTTTTTAAAAATTGAGTTTTCGCCGCCAAAAAAAAATACAAAACAGAAAGAGGATGATTGGTAAAATAAACATTAAATTATGCGGCTGTGAGATAAAGAATAAAGTACTTAAACAACCTTATTTTTAGTTTATACGAAAATCGAAACACGGGTCAAATATTTTCATTTAAAGAATCAGTACAAAAAAAAATATCTTGAAAACTCACGAAGTTAAGCTTTTTGTGCTGTCCCGTTGTGTGTATTTAGTAGGGTATACTTTATTTGAGATTTTGTAAATATTATTTAGTCAAAATGTAACATGGTATAAAATCGATTCTATTACTGATTCTGAACAAACAGTTTTCAGGTTTCGTATAAACTAAAAATAACATTGTATAATTGGGATATTAAATGTTATTTTTCTGTTTTGTAGAGCCTTAAACTTACTTAATAAAAAAGTTTATAGACTAATGTAACAACCAAATTGTTTTTAAAGTTTGACTCTTCAAAGACTTAGTTAAGTATTACTTAAATTAAATTACTTAGTATTATGTTGGACAATACGTTTAGACCATTACAATATTAATTAGGTACTTGCATTAGCATTAAAATCCATAAGTATTTCGCAAAAACGGCCTTAATCTAAAGCGGCTTATAAAAGCCATTAGCGAAAATGTAGCCATATAAACTTATGTCTTCGTAAGCACACAAAACAATAGTTGGATATGCAATATAGCTCGCTGTGAAAACTCTTTCATTTAACATTAACAAAGCTTTCAATAACACAGAAGGCATTAATTACCTATCTGAAATGTACACATAATTACTTCCGTAAGTTCCTATTAAATTAGACTGATAATAAAGTTATATATCCTTTTGAAATGCCGACTTTCTAGGAAAAGTATGACGACAAGCAGCAAAGCTAAATAGGTAGGTACCTATTTAGATTTGCTTCAATTGAAACCTTCTGGGAATAACCCTTCTGAATTAGAAATATTGCGCATGCGCACTGGGCAGTTAATATTTTAATAGACTCGCCGATGGCATTTTACATTTTACCTATTTAAAACTAAAAATAAGTAGTTAACAATACATGATTTTAAAAACTGTTATCTTTTTTGTAAATGTATAGGTATTGACTTCGGGCATTAAATGTCTTATTGAGGCCCACAAAATGTAATAATAATAATTGGTTCATATTAAGTTCAAGCTTGTATTCATTCGTTTGTTATTTGCATAGGGTAATAGCACCAGTAGGCTTAGCCAAAGTAACATTAAGAAAACGATAGCGAAGTTCGAAAAGAATAAAATGTACGGGATTGAATTAAGCCGCGCTAAATCACGTGGTCAATCTTATGTCAATCCCATACATTTTATTCTTTACGAACTTCGCTATCGTTTTCTTAATATAATTATTTGGAAACGAACGTCACCTCGCACAGGCCCTGCCAGAAAACCAGCCAGCGCCGCGCCGTTGCGATGTGATCTCACACCGCCGTAGCGGCATATGCTGAGGTAGGGTCCTGATTGGCTCGTCACACTGTTGTGTTTGTTATTTATTTATTTTTGTTTTTTTGTTTTTGTATTTCAGGTCTTTTTTTTCTATTTTTAGTCATATATGAGAGTCAACAAATGTTTTTTCTTTCTTTCTTTCTTAATGTTACTTTGGCGACCAGCCTCAGTTTTCGACACAGTTTTTGTCGTCAAAATGTCATTAAGATTTTTAAATTATTAAGAATTAAATAATTTTGCGAAGGATTACATTCAGCTGCTGACAGGATAGAAAAAATGTTGATCACTGGGTCTTGCCGAACCTTGGTGCCGTTACCCTACCTATTTGTGCTAAAATATGTAATTAAATAAAATTAATATGTAAAACTTCAAAGTTTAACATTATTATTTCCTAAGTACCTCTCTCTACGTAGCTATAATTTAGTTTATGTACATTTTTAACTTTTATATACGGTATAAGGAATGCTGTGTAAAATTCTCCGATAAGTACGATCCGAACAACCCCGATCCGATCCGGACCCCTCGGAGAATCTAGTAGGGCACGGTGACACGCACTAGTGCGTGATGCCGTTCCCTCTAGAAAACCTCCGAAGGTGCCTCGTTTCACATGGCGCAAAAACCCGGTGAAGCTGTAAATGCCTGAGGCAAACAGCGAACTCTCTCCGAAAAAAAAAGCTGTGTAAACTAAAAGCAGCTTCTATTTTTTAAATTAAACAATGATTTTGTAACTTGCTTGTAAGTACTCAGATATGTAAAAAAAACACAAATGTTGAAAAAAATTCCACGAGCAGGATTTGAACCTGCACCCTTCTGGCATACCAAAAAAAATGAAATGAATGGCGTTAAAAATTATATAAACAAAAAAAACATTTTGCTTGTATGTGTTTAGCTGTACGCTTAGTTAGGTACCTTAATAAAAAAGCAAAACTAATATATCGTTTTCATTACTCATGCCTATGAGTAATTAACCGGTGTCTACCCGTTCACATAGTCTCATTCTTTACTAATAAGACTCAGCATAATGACTACTAAATCCCTTAAATATAACAATTAAATTGTCAAACCATTTTGATTGACAAAACAAAAGAATTCGGTTAATAGTCACCGCTCTTCTGATGTCACAATAAATACTGCTTTCGAGACTTCTAATTAGGTAATCTGGTATAATGGTTTCCTTATTAAAATTTAAATACTTAGGTACTTTGATTTTAAAGAGTTAAACATTTAATAAAATTAAATAAATATATTCAGTTCATTAATATAATGCTGTTCTAATGAAGATGATTTTTGAACAGTGTTTTAACATTTATTTCCACATAATAATATTTGTCTAAAACTCAATTTCACTTAGTAAATTCGCTCGTCTTCGCTAGAGCGTTGTTATGGTCAGTGCTAGCAAAACCTAGCTATCTGACCTTCCTCTTTCCTAGCTTTTCAATCAACCATAATGTTTTACCTACATAAAACAAAACGGCTTTATCTTCAGAAACGTGCTGATTTTTTTCACAAGCTGGATTTGAACCTGCATCCACTGACATGCCAGGTTAGGTGCACTTCTAATTATGCTATAGTAGTGGCTCTGAAACCCATGCTTTGAAATCTTTGAAAACTTTGTAATCCAAAGAAGCCTTACCCGGCATGTAAGAGAATGAGGGTTCAATTCCCTCTTAAGTAAAATTTATCAAAACCATTTTTAAGTTGTAAAAGTAACTGTCCCACTGCTGGGCTAAGGCCTCCATCATTGAAATCAAGTCATTAATAATGAACATAAATTCGTTTCCAAAAAAAATAGTTAACAATTAGGTATTAGTAGTTATATTAATGACTCACTTTGTTCGTCATTGCAATCTTTCAAAATAAAACATTGGCATTATTCTTAGCAATTGATATTATTCATACTTATATATTATTTCCCATCATCATCATCATCATCAGCTCATTTTTATGTTCCCACTGCTGGGGCACGAGCCTTCCCTATGGATGGATAGGGAGAACGGGCCATAAACCACCTATTATTTCCCATGTATTAAATTAATTTAATTATCTGTTTTATTTTACGTAGGTACATATTCTTTTAATCTGTTTATAATTATAATTACCTATTATTTCTACCTATTTCAAATAGGTATGTGTGCACACTTATTAGCTTCGCTAAATGCGCAAAACTTTTTTATAATATATATCTACATACTTAAAATCTGTTATTTTCTGTATGTTAAAAACTTAAATACTGTATATTATATCTGCTTTATGAGCTGTGGATTTTAAAAATTCAATAAAATAGAATAAGGTAAACACACATTTATGAATGCTTAGTCGTACGGCATAATCATCATCATCTCAGCCAAAAGACGTCCACTGCTGGACAAAGGCCTCCCCCAAAGATTCATGAGGGGTATTTGCCGTAATCGCCACGCTTGGCAGGCGGGGCTTGGATCACGGTAGGTTGAGAGTAACCTCAGAGAGATGCTGCCCATCCTCTGGAATGGTCCCTTAGTCGGCTTTTACGACACCCACGAGAAGAAATGGAGTGGTGCAATTCTTTATCCCCGGCACCACACAGGGATAGTCGTACGTAATCTACTTAAAAGGAAGTAAGGCGGTTAGGTTAAAACTGTGACCGAACTTGCGCGCTCGCCGCCGCGCATCAGTAGCTGTACTTACATCAAATTTCAAATTCGTGCAGCAAAGCAGCTGCGCACAATAAAATGTTCTATCAATTGACAAATAAACACAAATCTCTTTAACACTGAACAGAGTTGGTGGAAAGTGGACATTGCACCGAAACATTGGTTTTGGTGACTGATAAAAAAAAACGCTAGAGAATCATCGGTCACGAAAGAGTTTTTGTACGGTACCGCAATACCGTTGGACAGGTCTGCGGAGGTGGACGAACCGGGCAAAAAGTGGCGCCTGCTGGGAGTTCTACCACAATATAAGGCGACGAAGAAGGTTAGCTTGTTACATAAAGACAACACATAGACAACCTGTCACGGGCACGGAATCACGCAACTCGCGCTCGGACTGTTCCGAGCTTTTCCGAGATCCATGGCAGCGCAATGCCGGCGCCACACATTGGTTATATATATTTTTTTATGTTAAAAGGAGGCAAACGAGCAGGCGGGTCATCTGATGGAAAGTAATCACCGCCGCCCATGGACACCCGCAAAACCAAAGTAATCGCTGATGCGTTGCCGGCCTTGAGGAAGGAGTTGGATTTTGAGGAGGGGTGAAAGATGTGCCTCCGATACTTTCACTCTCCGGACGAAACACAACAGCAACGGGCGCCATTGTTTCACGCCGATGTTCTGTGAGAGGGGTTCAAGTTGAAGCTTGGATCCAATAAACCAATGTGTGGATCGGTATTGGTCTTGGTCTTAGTCTTGTTGGATATAAACGTAACATTGCGTCCAATAGCCAATAGCATGTCGACCCGTGATGTGTCGGTTTTTTGTACACGATCAAAGGCGAGGGGAGTGAAGGGGGTAGGCGGGAAGGCAACTTGGGGCCAACGTCGCGTCTCGATCCCCACATTGGTTGCATCAGTACGCGCTAGCACGAGTTCGAATTGGACGTACAACATGGACTCTCCGAATGCCGACTGGTCGAATGAGCAAATACGTTCTCGTCCAACATAACTGCTGCTGGTGCTCGCAAAAAAAAGTGACGTGAAAAGCCGCGTTCCAACACTTCCAACTATCCAATACCCTTGGCTAGTAAGTTTGCCAAAAAGTATTAGAGCGAATGTATAGCCGCACTGCATGCCTTGATACAATAATTGTCAATTTTGATTCGTAGCCAAGCTTGGACCCAAGTCATAAGCCAATGTGTGGCGCTGGCATAATGCCCGCAGTACACATTGGGCCAAGGTCTTGGGCCAGCCTATTGGGCCAACGTGTAGAGATCTCCTTGGCGGTATGTTGGTAGCGACGTTCGGTTGGCGCCAACATTGGCGAGCCAACCGAATGTTGTTGGTTTTTCATCCACACATCAAAGGATCTTGGCGCGCTCCGTAAACAGTGTTCACACGTTGGCTTCGTATTTAGTTAGTCCTATTCGTTTTATATAACCATGTAATATTAAAAAGACATTTATAATTGAATTGAATTAAACAACTGTACAGTAATTTACCTCGTTCTATTCCGATGAACAGTCAACATCCACTTCACTTTGCTTTGGTGTACTTTGACGTAATAATTAAACTCACTGTTTAAATAGATTGCGGCGGCTTCAAGAGACTCCGCGTCCATCTTTATCAAAGAGCCAATGCAGAATGATTGGTTCACCAATGTGTATACAGCGACATTGGAAATTCATTATTTTGGCCCAATACGCTGGCCCAATACCTTGGCCCAATGTGTACTGCGGACTTAAGGGGTATATGTGTGCTTTGCTCGAGCACGTTTGTATGAAGCTTACCTACTGCTGTCTCCTTATTTTTTATTTCTACCATCACCGCACTTGATTACTCAATTGACATAGACATAGACAGACATAGACATTCATTTATTTACTACATAAGCACATATAAATACATTTATACAAGGCGATTAAATTAACAATTACAATAAAGAAAGAAAACATAAATACAAACAGAATTAAATCAACAAAGACAACAACATTAATAATTTATTATTAAAATAAAAAATCTAATAGTATTCTATCAGTTTGGTGCCCATGGAAGTATGTGTGTGTGTGTGTGTGTTGCTTCTGTAAGCAAATGGCCCTCGACTCAGCAAATGCCTACTGTGTTAGCATTAGACGCTGTTATTCTGCCAAAACCGTGCATTTAGCCTCAGGACCCCGTGAGAACAATATTTTAATTGGTAACATCTTATACAGGATAATTTTCAATAACAAATTCTCAATAACTTTAAGGCAGCACCCAGAACTTCAGCGACAAAATATAAGTAATTTAGATCACTGATTTAGAAGAAAAACATTGTGACTTGTCTTGTACACTTATTATTGTTACCAATACATACAGGATATTTTTTTTACTAGTGCGCAAATTCTCTGGAGCGACTCAGAATCGGTAAGTAAACAACATTCTCATAAGTAACATGGGTTGAAATAAGTCAAAAATTTTGAAACTCTTCATACAAATCAGGCTAATCAAGTGTTCGCTAAAGTGTGGGAAGTCCAGATTCGGAGTCGCTCCAGAAAAGTTTTCGCACTAATAAAAAAATTATCCTGTATGTATTGGTAACATCAATAAGTATACAAGACAAATCACGATGTTTTTCTTCTGAATCAGTGATCTAATTTCTTATATTTTGTCGCTAAAGTTCTGGGTGCTGCCTTAAAGTTATTGAGACTTTGTTAGAAGCGATCCAAAATTTTCATTGTTTAAGTTTACGTTATAACTTTATAATTTTTACCTCTAGAGTTATATTACTTACTCTCATTTTTGTCTTAAAAAATTTTAACCACTTTAACAATAGTTAAAAAGAAAAAGTTGTAGTAGCTTAATTATTTTCTATGTTATAATATTTAATAAATCAGATTCATGTTGGTTACATTACCATCATCATCAGCTCATTTTATGCCCCCACTGCTGGGGCACGAGCCTTCCCTATGGATGGATAGGGAGAACAGGCCATAAACCACCACGTGGGCCCAGTGCGGATTGGCTTACATTAACATTAACTACTAAAACCTCTAAGTAGAGATGAAATTTTTTCAGTATTTGAATTTGGAATAGACGATTACGGCAAGGCTGCGTCAACTATAGATCGCGTATATAGTACTTAATTCAATTGTTTTGTTTTTCATCTTTTTCTATTTCAATTAGCACATCTCTTTCACGCACATTATCTTCAAGTTGGCAACACGTACTCCAACATATAGCGCGTAAATTGCTGTCAAATGGCGATCGATAATTTTACGACGGACGGCGCGCATTAAAAAGATCAACATAGAGTATAATGAGCGCGTGAGAGCCCGCCGAAAGCCGGGCTGATGTGATTACCGAGACTGCCAGTAATAATAAAACATCGACATGCCTTTATCGACTGCCTTCTCGATAAGCATCCGTGACGAATTTGCACCACTCGCTCTATGCCTGCATGTACCAACGCGCCGACCTCCGAAACATCTCATCATCTTAAAACAACGAACGAAAACAAACCACATCTTTATGCTTGTAAGACTTAATACGCTTCGACGATGCGGCGTCGTTAAAACTGAACTAAGCCATTTTAAAGGGAAAATGGTTGAGATATTCGTATCGATATAAATTTGTTTCCAATTACAACGCTCGACGATATTCTCGGTTATTCCAAAGTTTATGGAATAAAAATAATATTGCGTTGTGATTAAAATTCTTATTAGTTATTGGGAGTTGGAGCTTCAACTTATTACGACAATGACAAAACATTATCGTGATTTCATACCTACAGAAATTTAATAGATATTAATCTTCCTGAGCAAAAACAAAGACTTCAAGATTTTTTACAAATTTCAATGGATATGTTACAAACTAATTGCACATAAAGGTAAGGTATATAAACTTTTTAAACTTTAACGGTCCATTTTATGCAAACTGCTTGGTAGATATACAGGAATGAGTAAGTTTATGTTATCGAGTTGTCTGCCCGTGATCACGACCAGTGCAAGACGGCTGAAACACCTTATTTATCTATTCCGGGGCTGAAACGTTAGTTACATCTGTACCTTAAGATATACACATTTATATTAAACATGTCCTTTAGACCTTGAACCAGTACAACAAACAGACAAAATTGACAGTGTTATGGGTCTCATAAAGTTTTCTAGACTCTTTTAAAATCTCTAAAGGGCCACGCCACGCGATTAATTTAACCCACTCTTATCAGAAAGAAGGCTTTAATGTTTACTATAACGTTAGCCCAAACAATTGTCGATCAAACAATATGGCAATTAAAGTTTCACATCGCCGTTTAGTTAAAACGAATTGCTGATAAGCATCTCTAGGGCCGGCGCGAGGTTGACACCACTCCGCCGGGACATCACGAGATAATTAATTCTAAGCGCAACGACTCTACTCAAAAAAGCTCTCAGGGTGCGTCGGTCGTTACTTGCATATTTTTTGTTCTGGATAGACGTTTTCGCGCGCCCTCTCGCCTTAGCCAGAGGGTGATTTATGATAAAAGTTATAAGCCGCATTTTTAATATCAACGAGCCTTTTAAGCGCGGCCCTTTGTAGATGCCGGCGGTGAGATAACCTAATTAACAAACGTTATATATCATTGGGCAGTGGGCGAGCGCAAATATAAGAGTTTATTTATTAACCGGCCGAATATATGTACGCCAATATGTTTTGTCGTATATTCATGGCCGCTTAATTGCTTCTTATCTTGGATCGGCAAATCGGCGAGATCGCAATTTGGATGTATAAACAGGCAGAGTTATCGCCGCGTGGCTGTAGGTAGCCCTTACGTTATGTACGGACAGGACTAATTCCGCTTGTAGTGTAGACGCCTGCGGCTATAAAGGAGAGAGCGTGGAGGACTACGACGATCCCTCTAAATAGGCAGCTCAATAAGAGGTTTTACTCATACGAAGATTCATAACGGGATTATCGCAAATGTACTTTTTATACCCGACGTTTCGATCGAGTTGTACCGGCCGTGGTCACGGACAGCCCCGCACGATCCTCTAAATGCCACTACACATTTACAGAATACACTAAACTTGCACACTAGTTTAGGCTCAACACACCGTACTCGTAGAACAAGGGTACGGCGTACCGGTTCACACGCGCTCCATACCAGGTACAGACATTGCCTAGGCGCTTCTCTCCACCACCACGGCCCAGTCAACCCGAGCCGAGGTCTTTAGAGGCGCCCTCGGGTCATCGCTCCCCGATCCGATCTGAACCCTTCGGAGATACTATACCTAGTTTGTTCATTATACCTCGATACCTCTCTACTACCTACCCTCTTTCTGGTTTCATTCTTGTCCGTAATGACAAGATTGGAAGGGGAGCGGATGGTGTAGCCATCTACTTACGTAGTGAATTTCCATACAAAATTATTGCCTCTTCCTTATCTTCTTCTTGTGCCTCAGCTGAGTACCTTTTCCTCGAAATTAGTGTCAGTGGGGTTAAAACGCTCATTGGTGTGGTATACTGCCCTCCGGCTGTAGATTATTTCTCAAATCTGGAACTTGTTCTCGAGTCTGTTGGATTGGAGTATGCGCATCACGTCATTATGGGCGATTTTAACACAGACCTCATTCGTAATTCTCCTTGTTCCCGTAAACTCCTTCATATCGTTGAGGCAGCTGGCCTACATGTCCTTCCACTCCAAGCAGTGGCCAGTAATGTTACACACTGTAACATTACTGGCGAGGACACCTGGCTTGATCTCATCCTTACATCCACCTTATCCCTTGTTTCTTCACACGGTCAATGTCCTGCTCCTGGTTTTTCCCATCATGACCTCATTTTTTTTCCTACATCCTTAAACCCCCGAAACCTGTCCCTAAAGTGCTGCGCATGCGTTGTTTTGGTCGAAAGGTTGCTCAGGGATGCTTCCGAGACTAATTGGGACCTTTTGATGGCGGTTTCCACAGTTGATGAAAAGGTTGCCATATTTAACCAGGCAATCCTTTCGCTTTAAGAAGTACTTACATGCGCGAATCAGGAAAGGAATGTGAAGCTAAAGCGTCCACCCGCTCCGTGGCTAACTAGAGGCATACAAATGGCCATGAGACGTAGAAATCGAGCTTTTCATAAATTTTAAAAAGAACGGTCTGAGGATTCATGTGCTCTTTACAAGTCTGCAAGAAACACATGCAACTAGATGATACGCAACTGCTGATATTTGGAAGTTCCTTGAGACACTTAGGTATTGGCAAGACGCGTAATGCTATTCTGCCTAACACAATTGCGTTGGACGATATAAGCCGTCATTTCGCCACAACTGCTAGAATGGATCGTTCAATCATTCGTCAAACGGTAGACTAGATTGAAGGTCTATCTCGTCTTAATATTAACCCTTTTTATTTTTCACCTGTAACTGCGGATGAGATCAAAAAGATTATCCTCTCCATCAAATCCGGAGCCGTGGGTCATGATGTCGTCAGTCGTCGTATGATTGTCTCGATCTTAAAACACGTCATTCCTCCAATTACTTACATTATAATTTTTTCTCTAGGCTCTGGCTAATTCCCCTCCCAATGGCGTATGACCTATATACGTCCCTTACCCAAGAATTCCAATCCTTCCATTCCATCCCATTTTAGACCCATATCCCGTTCCTGTCCAAAGTTATCGAAGCCTGTGTTCTTAAACAATTTTCACAGTTCATTCACGAAAATAACCTCCTTAGTTCATTACAATCTGGTTTAAGACCTAGGCACAGCACCACTTCCGCTCTCCTTAAAGTGACTGGCGACATTAGGCAAGGTATGGAAGATACGAAAGTCACCGTTTTAGTTCTCATCGACTTTTCAAATGCCTTTAATGCCGTCAGTCATGACATTCTCCTTGCAATCCTTTCCCATCTTATGGTTTCAGCTGAAGTGCAGGAATGGTTTTCTTCTTATCTTCGAGAGCGTCAGCAGTCGGTCCGCGTTGATGAGAGATCATCGAATTGGCATGATCTAGATGCTGGCGTTCCTGAAGGCGGGATTCTTTCTCCTTTATTATTTTCATTATTTATTAATAACATCACGCACCACTTTCAGTGTTCGTATCATCTGTACGCCGATGACCTTCAGCTTTACATCCAAGCACGTGTAGATGATTTCTCAGATGCCATAGGAAAACTGAATCGGGATTTGGAAGTGGTATATCTTTACTGAGATATTCGAGGGGTTGGGGGGTATATCATTTCTCACTTCTCATTAAAATTTCTATTATCATTCATCATCATTATGTACTGGAAGGAAATATTGTATATTTATGTATTACTTGTAAGAAAAATTACTTTGACACTGGCTAAATGTGCTAATCGCACGAAGCCATCAACTAAAGGAAGAAGAAGAAGACTATAGTAGGACACGGGGACACGCACTAGTGCGTGATGCCGTTCCCTCTAGAAAACTAGAAAACCTCCGAAGGTAATTCGTTTTACACGGCTTGAGGAACCCTTTAAGTTTCTCAGCAAACTCCCTCCAAAAAAAACCAAAAGGTCACGGACAGACAAACTTTTAATGATTAAAAGGAAAAATTATGATCACTGGGTCCTGTCAAACACTGGTACCTACTACCCTACATACTTTAGTACTAGCAAAACATTTTCTCAAATTGATTCTTGCTGAAAGTACCTACTTAAGATCAGGAATTCACTCAAAACCCATAAGTTATGATTAAACACAATTTTTTCTAACATGACAGAGTTTAGTGAATAAACAAGTATAAACTTTTATACGATCGTCAATATGACCAAAGCATGACATAAAATAACGAAATGATAGTAAACTTGTAAACATACAACAGGAACTATAAAAACGAACAATAGCGAAACAGACATTCTATCGTGGATCCAGAATAGCGCATCTTCTTAGCAAACTTTAAGTGAACCGACGTACCTCTCGAGCGCACTTATACATTCATAACCTTTAATCATGTCTCGAAATAACTGGTGCTTACTAAACAACGAGGATACCGCGGCTGTGAGGAACGAACAATGAGCCAGCGCTCACGTAACACTTGTTATACTTGGAAGCTCAAACCAGCCGCCCTATTACCGCCAAACTATCTCCGTGATCTCCACATGAGCTTTTTAACTTGCATTCCTAAAATAAATCTTTTGTATACCTTGTTAGCGCTCAGTTTTAAGCGTCGGAAGAGCGATTTAAGTCCTTTGAGAACAAGTGAGCTGTGCAAGTCGGCGTTAAAGAGAATCCGATTATTGTTATTGAATTACATATCTCAGTTGTGGAGGTGAAGTGTACTGAGATGCAGTACGACCAATGCCTAGAGAAAAGTTTCTTTTTTTTTATCACCACCATCCCAGCCTTTAAACTTCCCGTTGCTGGCCCGTTCCCACATGTAAGATCGGGCAACAATCGACTACGTTGATCCAATGCGGCTGCGGCGGGTTTTATCGACCGTTATCTTAGAACAACAACCCGGACCAACGGCTTCCAACTGCCTAAATAGACTTGGTACTTTTGGCAATGGCGATCGGCGATTTAGTTGCTTCTCGGAGGCAAGGTGTCGCGTCACCTATGTATGACAACCAGCACACTTATACAAATTTCAATAGTTTTTTGGTTGCTCGATACAGCGACTATACGCTTCACTCTAAACACATTCGGATATCGTATCGATGCAATCGCTAAATTACTGATCGCCGATGCTAAAAGTATCGTATCTGCTATGGCTTTAGCATAAACTGGAATAGTAAGGCATTCATATTCAGCAACAGTAGCAACTGCAACTTTCGCAAATCGGTCATCGGATGGACCAAAAACTTATTATCTCGACCTCTTCCGTGCTTCGGAAGACATTAAGCCGTCCTACCTTCATTAACAATCGTTAACAGCCACCAATTCGCATTCCACCCGCGTGGTGGTTTATGGCTCGTTCTCCCGTAGTGTCTCCATACACAGAAAAGCTCGTGCTCCAGCAGAGGGGACAAAAAATGAGCTGATGATAATGTTTACTAAATGGCGCTTCTTTGATCTCATATAAATGTCAGTAAACTTCACTAATACGAATAGAGACCCAAACTTGCACTCATCATACTTACTGTAGTTAGTCTGTGGTAGACGCGGCACGGTGCGGCGAGCCGGCGGGCGGGCGGCGCGGCGGCGGCGGCGTTTGTTTCACCTGCGAGCCTCTTTACGACTATGCGGGACTGACAATCTCCATGCTAAAAACCTTCTCTTCCTACCTATGAAGTACTCCTTCAAGAATATTTATGTACCCACCTATTAGTGTACGAAGGAAAAGCAGTTCTGCAAGAGCCCCTTTGATAACACGGCTTCGCTTACAGCTTGAATCGAATCGCTGGATTATAAAATCTCGAGGTTGGTGTTTCGGAAGGCATATGAAGGCGTTAATCCTGATAGTCGTGAAATAATCCTATGATGTTGGTGGGTTTAACAACTATTTGTTAAACCCACCAACTGGGCCAGCAGCGTGGGAATCGACCCGACCTCCCAAGTTTACAGCTTGATGAAGATGATCCAAATATTTTTTTAAAGTAGTAAAATTCTACTAGTGTCATTGATTGATATAAACAGTGTATCACAAGATATGGCTTGATGGCGTATAGTTAATCGTTAACTCTATTGAATGCATATAGTAATCATTCAAATGCCTGCTTAGCTACTTTGTACACGCACATGGTACTGTTAAACGTAAAAGAAACTAACTTTCCACCCATGCACATTGACTTTGAAGGTTTAAAAAATAAAGAAAGGGAACATTTGCCGCATGAAATCAATAAATCCGACAAGCTGCACCGGCTCGCGTGGAGTGCATCGAAGTTTATGTTAGTTTTCCTTTAAACAACGGCTGTGTAAACGAAGTCAGAGGCACGTCAAGTCCACGCAATCGCGATCCTTCTACGCTACCGCACCCGTACCGACAAACCTTCATTCTAGTAGAAAACAAATGCATGCACAACATCCATTGAACGGTAAACATTGTCGCTGCTACTACTAGTCTACAAAAAGCAGCATTGGTAAAGGAGTATTGAGGTTTTAATCGGTTGGTCAACAGTGTTTGTGTGATGTTTGGTGGTGTGTTAAGGAAACGGAAGCACCACGTTCTGCTGGTAATGAATTTGCGAGGGTGGCGCCCGCCGCCCCAGGAAAATAAATTGCTCCGTAGTTTTCGTGTTTTGTTTTAAAAGCTTTAGTTTAACTTTAGTAATTAATGGGTTACTGGGTATGGCGGGATAGTTTTTATTTTATATAAGCATTTTATTAGGTTGTAATCGTAGGATCGCAGTAGTTAAAACACACTAACCCGCATTGGCCCAGCGTGGTTGGTTATGGCCCGATCTCTTTATGGGGGAAAGCCTAATCGTGAGATCTTTATATTATATAGATACTATAAATACCTACATTTATAAAGATAATATCCATGGACCTATTACCTTTTTACTTTATTATCGACCACAAGTTAGTTCGTCTCCGTAAACACCTCGGAATCAAAGGGAATATTAAAAGTGCATTCTAAGCAGATGAGCACAGTGTCTTGATCTCACCTGAAGTGAAGTGATGATAAGGCCAATGATGGAAGCGCACTTCACCCGGGAACCTCAACTAGTGAGGCACTGGCTATCTTATCTCTAGCTGCCGGAACACAATAATGCTACAAGCATTGATGTCATGGCGACATATTTAGATACGATGCGTGGTAGCTAGCCAGGCGGTATCTCGGCACGGACAAGACGGCCATTAAGGCACAATCCTGTCCCCCACATCATAAATCCGCTTCTGCTTTACATAGGTAGAGTGTAGTCATGTGCCATTGATAAAAAAGTATTTACGCGACGTGAACAAATATGCGTAATTCAAAAATGCAATTGAAATAATATGTAGTGTTATTCCGCTAAATCACTCGTTTATCGTACTTGGATGCAGTACGCAAGCACCACCCTCCCGCCCGCAAAAATATGCACATGTACAAGAATCAATGGATGCAGGCGAACATGAAATGAAATGAAACATGCTCAGCATAACCGAACCCGACACATGTTTCGCCCCTCCACAGGTCATCGTCAGGAGCTGTTGACTAGTCGAGAGCTGCGCACCGACTGATGCATTCAAGCTCGATGAACGAGAGATTTAGCGAAATCAACACGCTTAAGAAATAGTTATTTTTGTCGTGGCACCCTGCAATAATTACGACAGATTGACATTTATAGAAATTCAATTCAATTTCTTTCGCTATGATTTAACCAGACATTTATAGAATCATCAGTAAAATTAAAAAAATAAACTCATAATCCGCTACTTCCAAATTTAGACAGCTCGTTTTGCCAAATGACCTCTAACTTAGCCTTCAATCACGCCAAAACAGTAAAGGCACCGCAATTCGTTAACAGTATAAACAAAAACATCCGCGCGGTCCGTTACACGGCAATCGTACGAAATTCAATTAGCTCCCAGAAGCGCTGCGACCACAAAAACGGCTCACCAAACACTACAGAGCGCCGCGTATAACAATTATTTCGTTGATTACCACCGTAATAATTCACTCTATGGCCTAAACTCTGTAATTACGAGAATGGAAATGTCGGCTTACCGTTTGAGATAAAAATCGGTACGAACTTAGACTGGTGCCCTCCGTAGTAATAGCAGTGTTTCGTACAAACAACGTTAGCACACAAAACAAAGAGACTGCAGAAAGTAAGCTCCACTTAGCCCGACATGGTGTTATGTTAGGTGTCCTTCTGAATTACGGTCTAGCTCAGGGGTTCCCAAAGTTGTCTGGGCTACGACCCATCAAATACAAGTTTACAAACTCGGGACCCACCACAGAACACAAGAATGTGTTCTGTGGGACCCACCTCTAGGAAATTTAACTGTTACCAAAATGAATAAAGGACTTTTCAAATAACAAACAAAGTTTCAGCATGCGCGCTGTCCGCGCTTACGATCCGTCTGACGTCAGTCGCCCGCCCTTTTGTGGAGAAGTAATTAAAAAAATATATATATTTATAAGTGTAAAAATTGATATGAATAACTTTTCCGATACGTAGGTAGTGTGGTGTGTTTGGTTGAACTTTCGCCGCCCGGCCGTTGGCTCGGTCAGTTGGTGTGTCGTTCTAGGCTCTAGAACATGGATGCACAGACTTATTAAGACTAGGGGCCACTCGGGCAAATTATGAACTGATGGTGGGCCACCAGAAGTATAGGTAATTAAAGACAATGAAAAATTGATAATAATGTATTCAAATTGAAAAAGAATTTATTAATTTGAAGCGTGGCACTGCATAGTGCTTACAATCTTTTTTATATTTGGCTCAAATTTACTTGTAGCAACACGTAAAACTGCTTCCAAACTTTCATTTGCAAGGCGGTTTCGATTTTTTGTTTTATTATTATTTAGGATTGAAAAGGTTTGTTCACATATATAGGTAGAACCAAATAAGCTTGCACATTTCAGAGCGTTTATGCGCAACTCTTTGTACGTATTTTTATCAATGCAGCGGTAAAAGTTCAGCAAGTCTCCTTCGTTGAATTTGTTGCGTAAATCTTGGTCGTTCTGAATGTCGATAATTTCTAACTGCATTAACTCTGGCGCATTTTCAACTGAAATCGTGAAAGGATTGCTAAATATGTCCAACAGAGGTTTCACTGTTTTAAACTCCGAAAATCTGTCTTGAAAAGATTGAATCAAAATATCTAGCTTTTTTACATAACTGAAATTAATAGCAGTTTTTTTGAATTTTTCAGCCATTTTCTTATAATTCGGAAAATGATTGTAATTTCCAGAATTCAATTGCGATCTGAAAAGTGTCAGCTTGCATTGAAAGGATGATACATGTGCGTAGAGCTGGGATATCAGTTGATTTTTGCCTTGAAGCCGTGTGTTCAAGACATTCAAATGATTTGTAATGTCAACTAAAAAAGCCAAATCACACAACCAATCAGGACTTTTAAGTTCCGGGACGTCCCTTTGCTTTTCCGCCAGAAAAATATCAATTTCTTCTATTAAATTTAAAAATCGTTCCAGTGTCAATCCACGACTTAGCCACCTTACTTCTGTATAATACAGTAAATCTCCATGTTCGCATTCAATGTCATCAAGGAATTGTTTGAATTGCCTGTGATTGAGTCCTCGTGATTTTATGAAATTCACAGTCGAAACTACCACTTTCATGACATTTTCAAATTCAATTTTTTTAGAACAGAGGGCTTCTTGGTGTATAATGCAGTGAAACTGCATGAGATCTTCAGCGTTTAAGTTTTTTTCTTGCAAATGCTTTTTCAACAAAGTAACTAGCCCAGAATTGACACCAATCATCGAAGGAGCACCGTCAGTCGAAACTCCCGATAATTTCGATAAGTCCAAATCAGTTTTTGAACACTCGTCCAAAAGTACATTGAGTATATCAACTCCTCTGGTTTGACCTTTCAATGAACACATTCCTAATAACTCTTCGAAGACTTCAAAATCTTGAGTAACACCTCGTATGAATATAAGAAGTTGAGCTGTGGAACTAATATCAGTGGATTCGTCGAGTGCTAATGAAAAAAAATCAATTATCTTAGTTTTTTCATTTAATTGTTCCGCAATATTATCTGACAAAGACATAATTCGTCTTTGGATGGTCATACGATTCAGTTGAATTTTCTCAAACTTTTTTGCTGCTTCTGGACACATTTTCTTAGCGGCAATTTCTATGCATTCTTTTACAAAATCCCCATCATTGAAGGGGCGACTCCGCTTTGCTATCATTCGAGAAATTTCATAACTAACTTCTGTAGCTGTTTCTGTATCTTGAATGGGTTTTGTAAACATAGCTTGTTGACCAATAAGCTCCCGTTTTAAAGACAAAACTTTTTGCTTTCTTAATTCGCCTGTAAACTTCGTAAAAGTAGGATGCTGCGTTTCATAGTGCCTTTTTACATTATATTCCTTTGCAATCGCAACAGAATTCTTGCAAATTAAACAAACGACTTTGTTATGCGACCATACAAAAAAGTATTTCTCAGTCCAAATTTCTTGAAACTGCCGATTTTCATCTTTAACCTTACGTTTTTTACTAGTTCCTGGCATGTCCATGTTGCGTTTTAATCCTGACTAGGATTACCACAGCACCTAAAACCAATTACAGTTCCTAATTAATTACCAAAAATAATTGATAAAATATGTAGATAAAATTAATAACAGTTTTACTTACGATTTCACAACACAATTATACACGGCACTTGACGGGAAATCTACGTTGAATGTGGATCAAAATATATTATAATTATGACACCGGCTAGTCGAGTTAAAATCTACACTAGAACTAACGACACTTTACTCAAATTAAAACCGAACTGTCGGTCGCTGCGGTTAGCGTGGCTTTTATACCACGCGCATAGAGTCGAAAACTGTCTGGAGAAATCTCGAAACCGACTCTGGAAGCTTCGTGTATCTACCTACGCGAGCTATCGGGAATTTGGGACTATTGCTATCTCGCTCGCTCGAACAGTATAACGCGGCGCGCTTCCTTAAGAAAACGAATTTAACCGAGATCAGCACGAACATTACCGACCGCTGTTACCGACGCATGCACGGCGCACCGATAAGATTGATAGAGCGCGCGCGCGAGATTCAAATTACTTTTCGAACATTTGTTATTGGTTTTATTCTGGAATAGAACTCAATATTTTCGAATGTACGAGAGTATTATTTTTGCTGTCGGCGGGCCACCAGTATTCGACCGGCGGGCCGCATGCGGCCCGCGGGCCGTAGTCTGTGCATCCCTGCTCTAGAACGACGCACCAACTAGAATTTTTAGGCATTCAATATTCTACAGACACTCAATATTCGCTCACGACCAGCCAGTCGGTCGCGACCCATAGTTAGGGAAACCCTGGTCTAGCTAATAAGGTTAACCAAATATGTTACTGTACTCATGCATTGATAGTAATCTTTTTGTGTACCTATAGAAATGTATACTAATATGATACTTTTAGCGCCTTACAAATAAACAAAGGATAAGGTCCGAATAGCTATTCCGTGTTTTATCTCTTTTACTCTAATTTGAAATGACGTTTATATGACAGGAACAAAACACGGAATAACTCTTTGGACCTTATTCTTTGTTTATTTGTTAGGGGGTTAGAGTTTAATTTATATTAACACACAAACGCAAAGTCTGCAGGTACTAGTAGATACTCGAAAGTTTTTCGATATACGTTTAAAAAGTTTTGATTTTCATACTGATTTCATATTTTGAAACTTGACCAATAATCAGTTACCTTTGCTTTTGACTGTACATAGCTTGCCTTCTGCAGTCTTCTTATTTTGTGGTTAGCATTTGTTTCGGTATAGCCAAATGCTCGTAGTGCTCTCGTGCAAGCAAATTAAGTATAATTTAAACTTAAATATGATGCGGTTCTGTTTGTAAGCTTTGGATTAACATTTTTTTGAATAGCTGTTCCATCAACGAATGTTTTTTAACACTCTTTTTAGAATAAGCCAGTAAACAAACGTCCGTTCCGCCTAATAATAGCGATCACAGCACTATGTTTGTAATACTATGTGTATTAACGAAATGCGTTGCCGGCTCTGAGGCCTTAGTCGATGCTTTTTTGCTTTGTTAAAGTTAAAGTTAATTTTATTATAGTTACAATTTCTTTAGTGTTTGTTTGTTTACAATATTGTTAGTTTGAATTTTTTTATCCTAAACCGATTGAAAATTTATCCAAAGGTAAATCCGGAAAGTCGTTTTGCACTTAGGTAAACCCAGTTCTAAAACCGACATTTGTTGAGTTCTTAGGTTATTATTGTTGGTCTTGTTAGGAGTATTGAGTTCTGTAACACCAGCCTTAGTTTCATTAGCATCTACTAATTGGATAGGTACTACATGAGCTTTTGCAATGACTTAGGTTTCTGTGAATGGTCTTAGATGAAATTCCTAGCAGCGCTCTTGTATTCAATTCAAATTCAAATTCAAAAATCAATTATTCAGTTTAGGCTACAAGTAGCTCTTATGAATGTCGCTATGCCATCGGTTCGTAAGTCTACTCTGGGCGGGAGATCTTGCACTGAGAAGAACCGGCAAGAAACTCAGCAAGTGTCCAGCTCTTTTCTCCCTTACAGCGTCAAAAAAAATAAAAATTGGAAAATGCCCTATCATAGCAGGACACTTTCCATTACAAATAAACACAAAAAATATAAGACAACCACAACATGTAAATAAACAAATCTAATATATCAAATTTACATCCGGTATAAGTTTCAATTTCCACAATGTCATACAGTACCACTACAGTAATTAGTATTAAGTACAGCTTTTGAGTTTATTATCTAAACACTATCAGCCCTAAAAGTTATCCGTTGTTCGTCTGTTGTGTTTTTGTTTACAAATGCACTCCATTAGAACTAGCAGACGGTTAGTTTTCGGGGAAGAGGCGGCGGCCAAATTACAGGGCCGGCCTAACCACCACGCGTGGCCCAATTTCACGCGCATCCTTTTCGAGCGGTGCCTTCCTTAGTGCCACTGCATAGTTTGGACCACAGAAGGCTTAGCCAAAGTAACATTAAGAAAACGATAGCGAAGTTCGAAAATAATAAAATGTATGGGATTGACATAAGCCGCGCTAAATCACGTGGTCAATCTTATGTCAATCCCATACATTTTATTCTTTTCGAACTTCGCTTTCGTTTTCTTAATGTTACTTTGGCTACTGCCAAGGTTTGGACACTTCACTAACGCCTCGGTGGCCGAGTGGCAGAGCGCTCGACCCGATACCCGAAGGTCCCAGATTCAATTCCCAAGTAGGGCAAAATGTATTTCGGATTTTTCGGATTACCCATTAATTGTAGTGATGACTTGATTTCTATGATGGAGGTCTTTGCACAGCAGTGAGACATTTATAGTCTATTTACTACTTACTACTAGTCATAGTTAGAATCGCGCTGATCGCGTTAGAGCCCGCTTGACAGCTCCTGTCGTCCATCGGGAAGTTATTATTGTGACCATACGGAAATGGTCCCATGTACAAGTCTTACTTGCGCAAGGCTTCAATTAAATGTTAGCTAGTAAAGTAGAATTATAACAATACTTACTGGCAACTAAACCAAGTAACACGGCGGCAGATCAACCTAAACTGTCAAATTTCTACAATCAATTTTGAACTTTAATGTTTGCTTATAAGGATCAATATTCTTTGGAGAAATGTGACAGGTTTGGGTAGATTGATCTGCCACCGTGTGCACAATACGTATGCCAGCCAGAAAAGAACCTGCGACATTTGTCTGAGAACAGTGATATTACTATTAGATCAGTAATGTAATGAGGTAAGCACTATTTTAGTGCAAACAAAAAATTTACTACAAGAAAATATTTTTTTTGTTGTTTAAAATTTTCTATGTTAACACAGATCAGAAATAGTCATAGCTTAGTCATAGTCATAGTCAAGTCATAGCTTTAGTTATTTTAAATGAATGAACTCTCTTGTTTTAAATGAAAATATGTCCAACGGTAATAAACCTGAGCGGCACAAACATTCCAATTAGATGGTATTATAATTCCAATAGAATAGATATTATTAGAAGACATCTTTTGTATTCTTTGTTGTCAGGGCCGTGATTCAAAACAGCCATATTACAAACAAAACCGTGCCGCAGTGGTTTTCTTAAAGATAGCTATTAACTTCACCCGTCTACATTTACATTTCTATATAATTTAGGTTTTTAAAGATTCTACGGACTAAGCTTTCTTGGACTTTCTGTTTTTATTTACTACTCATTTCTTTTATTCCCCCGGTTGCTTATATTACCTAACTAGCGATCCGCCCCGGCTTCGCACGGGTGCAATGCTGATACACGCAACCGCTATGTCCCTGCATTTTAAATTTGTAATATCTTCGAAAATGTTCATTTAAATTACATGCTGTAAATGGCCATATTGATCTATATTAAATGCACAATGTATTTAAGGTACTTAATTGGATAAGGATTAATACTGTATTGCTTAAAATCGCTTCGTAAATAAGCCATTATTTCTCGTAAAAAGTAAAGGATAAAAAATTATTATTGTAGGTTATCCTTAAGAGATAGACATATACTATCGAGGACATTTTTGTAGACCTTTTTAAGGTGTAGAATACTGTAGTACATTATTTTGATCTATCTCGTAGGATTCAGCCAGCGTTTGCAATGTAAGCGGAAAAAAATGTGAAACCTCTAAAATTATCAGTGTTTCTCGACTATATTATACATGTATTTATACATAAAACCTTCCTCTTGAATTACTCTATCTACACTGGCCTGCAAAACTAAGTAGCGTAGTTAGTTAGTTTTTAAAAAATTCGTTGCGTAGTTTTAAAGATCTAAGCATACGTACATACATACATAGGGAAAGCGGGAACCGACTTTGTTTTATTTATGTAGTGATAGTTAGTGTTAAAATTTAACAGAGTGATGCCTGATTTCACCGACAACTCCTAAGTTTACGATAACCACTAAGCCATATTAGGTGACAGTTGTTGGAGCAAACCGTCACCTAAAATGGCTTAGGGGTCACATGAGACTAGAAGAAACGGCTACGGATATTTTGCGCCGACCCCAAGTAACATGGGAACAGGGCAGGAAGAAGAAGAGTTATGCCCATTTTCACCATTGACCCCTAAGTTTTAGGTGACCCCTAAGCCATTTTAGGTGACGGTTTTGCTCCAAAGGGGTCAATGGTGAAATCAGGCATTAGTATTAGAAATATAATACTTTTAATGCATCACCACAAAACTAATATTGAATATAAAACTCATAATAAAATATACAAAGTTACAATTTGACGGTCTACTATTAAGTTTGAGAAACTCGATGGCGCAGTGATTAACGTGCCCGGTTGTGAGTGCTGAGGTTAAGCTACTTTCGCATGCCGGTCATCAAATGGGTGACCAAAACTTTATCATCTCGAGGTCCTCCGTGCGGAAGGCACGTAAAGCCGTTGGCCCCGGCTGCATTAACAATCGTTACAACCACCAATCCGCACTGGGCCCGCGTGATGGTTCACGGCCCGTTCTCCCTATCCATCCATAGGGAAGGCTCGTGCCCCAGCAGTGGGGACATATAAATGAGCTGATGATGATTACTATTAAGTTATATTTTATAGACTACCAGTTGCGTGGAGAGAATTTAGAGACTCAAATTGGAGTCAACTCGGACTTAATACATATGGATCTTAGGTATAATAATGTGCTAGGCCAGGGGTGGGCAAACTTTTTTATTCGCGGGACAATATTTACTAACAAAATCTATGGCGGGCCAGGCTATTGAACTTTTTGCTGTATGTTTTCAATTTTTTTTTTTTTTGTGAAATAAAAATATTTTTAGGTAACAATGGATTTTCTGAAACACACACGCACTTGCATTTTTGTTTGATGGTCGCGGGCCGGACTTCGATCATTCACGGGCCGTAGTTTGCCCATCCCGGTGCTAGGCTAATCTGTTTGATAAAGGTAACATTAGGAAAAAAACAAAACAATGTTAGTTTAGTTAGTTACATAAATATAATAGTCTTTGTTAGAAGGTTTCATTTCAAATATTTCAAATACTTATGATTTATTATAAGTGTATGTAACTATTTTTACAACACAAATAAATCAAAGTACGTTTAATGTGCAATCGTTACACATGCCGAGCGTTGTTTGTGTTGCGCCGATGTTAGCTCACCGCGTCACTGACGTATACGTCGTGTGATAAATTAACATCAATTTAATGCTGCTACTACACGAGCGCTATGCCGCTATGCAACAAAAAATCCTATTAGCCGGCCGAGTGGTCGAACACCGAAAGGCCTGTACACACGACGCGATCACCTACCAATAATTACCGCTTATTACGACAAGAGGGATAGCATACAGCCACTAAATAAAGGCCTTAGAAAGTAAGCTTAAGAGGAAATAATATGGTCGACTGAATTGAAAAATATGTACGAAAAGTAGACAAAATCAACGTATCGCGGTCCCCTGATTCCTCCTCCAAAATTAAACCAATTTAATTACTTTTTTCATTAAAAATTAAAGAAAGGCTTTAGCTGTGTCCCTGTGTTTTCCTTTTTTTCATAAATGAAATATTAAAAAAGAAAAAAATAGCCAGATTTTCCGCTGTTTTTTCGAAATTTGACGAGATTATCTATATAAAAAAAGCAAGACAGGGACACAGCCAAAGCCTTTCTTTAATTTTAAATGAAAAGAATAATTAAATCGGTCCAGTTTTTGGAGGAGGAATCAGGGGGCTACGAAACGTTGATTTTTTCTACTTTTCATACATGTTTTTCAGTTTAGTTGACCTTAGCATCTATATATTAATACGTGGAGCAAAAACTTTGTGCCCCTTTTTACAAAAATTGCGCTGACGGAGGAGTATGAAATTTCGCATACTTATAGTTTACTAGCTGTTGCCCGCGACTTCGTTCGCGTGAGCTAAAGGCTGTAGTCTGTACAGTTTAATTTTTATGTAGGTATCTATTTAAGCTTATTAGGGTATAATAAAATTATATTCATCGGAAATTTAGAAAATTGACATTGTATTTACCTACGTACATCTACTCACTCTTAATATCCTTTCAGCTGGGAATGCTGAGATAGACAAAGACAATCGATCTCCATTTAGTGTGGTTCTGGCATACTTCCTGTGACTCCTTTACGTCCATCATTATTTTCATACATTATCTCTGATTCTTTCGACTATCATCTCTGCCATGTACATACATATATTCAGTTTGAAGCACAGAATCGTCCCGTTCATACAGATTCTCACTCAGTTTCCCGTTTCAATTATCCCGCCACATACATTCAGTATACAACACCGTTTCTCGGTGGGTTGCGCGTATTTGCTACGTCATACAAACCTGAAATGGGTTTACTGACGCTCAATTATATGTAATAAAATTGGTATTTTACAGCTCAGGTACTCGCCCGGAGTCGTCCTAGGCACTGGTGTATCTTAGCTAAGATGTGTCTACTGTTACACTGTCCAACCACGGACTTCAAATTTTTTTTTGCCTTGTCCACCGAAGCTGGATATCGAGTAGCAGGTAGCGGTCCAGGATTATTGGTTGTCGGCCAGAAGGCACAAAAAACTATTTCCCAACTATGTTCTTATTCGTAGATACAAAATATCAATAAATTGAGAACTGTTATAAATTATATTATTGTCTATTAGGTAATACAGTATAGTATTTTATGTTACATACTTGCGATAAATTTGAACTTCTTCGTGGCATCTTGTTAGGTAGGTAGCTTTTTAGAGGTAGATCACAGGACACAAAAAGAAGTTACCTCTAATAAAAAAAAAATCTGAAGTCCGTGCCTCTAATACAGTTGTACCCTGCCAATTTAAACATTTTTGCAACTCTGATACCAGAGGTAGCCATCGTCTTATGCGATAGAAGAATGGAAAAACCATTTTTCTGTAATCTAGAAGTATGTACAAAATTCATTCTTTATAGGTTTATGATATTAAAATTGTTATGATAAGTACTTACTTACTTATATTGTATCATTGAACACAGATTTATCCTATAAACATGTTAAGAAACCAAAGTAAGAAACCGCTTACATGTAAAATAAGTACTGAAATAAGTGTTTAACTTACCTGCATCAAATGTTTCATAAAACTTTTACACAATGAATAAATCTTATTTGAAAATTAATAAGAACTGAATAAGTACTGAAATATTTAACGTACCTGCATAAAATGTTTTAAAAAAATTTTACACAATGAATAATTAATATAATTTGAAAATTATTAACAAAACAGAAAAAGTTACTTAATCTCAGAATAATAACTAAAGTAATTAGTTATTGTTCTGAGTACTTAATGCATTGCAAAACATCAAAATTTCCTTTTGTTCGTTTCAAAATTTGAGCGCCAATTTTTTTTAAATTTTCCTGTTCTCGCGTTTTTTTACCAAATAGATTTAAAAAAATAACATTAAGTATTTTGGGCAACCACCCAAAGGTTTATACAGCCAAGCTATGTAATTCAAGATATCTTCTATGTGCAATATTTAAAAAAATAGAGACATGATTTTGGGCAATGGTATAAAGTTTTATATAGCCAAATTTAATGAGTAGGTAACATTTCTATGCATAACTAAAAAAAGAGACATTATTTTAGGCAACGACACAGAGGTTTATACCGCCAAATATAGGTGGGCCATTATTTTATTTAGGGACTAATTTGGACTACGTTCGCAGTTTTTTTTTTGAAAAATTATGTAAGTATTTTGTACCGTTTAATGTCTATTCATGTTCACTATTATCTGTAGTAAACATTATAGACATTTGCAGCGATGTTTTCTTGCTAAGTCTTATATTTATTGACGTTTGTTCAAGAAATGATGAGGAAAAATTACAACTGCGTTTCTTTCTTACAAAATTAAGTTTTAATGCTTGGAACATTTAGTTCAGTTCGGAAACATATCACATATAAACTAACGACAGTATAGAATAATCTTATAAAGTTAAATCACAAAAAGTCTTAGTCTAATGATTTCTTTTTTAATTAAGTTTGCCACTGTATTACCAAACATTAAACTAAAATGAAAGACATTTCGAAAATAGGAATAAATAGTAATTATTTTATGCTGATGGCATACGGAATAGCTACAAACAAGTAAAATAATAGATTTATCTTTAAATTTAAAATTCTTAATCAATATTGATTACCTTTATGGCACTAAATGCTATCAGAAAAAGAGGGACAAAAAGTAACACAGTGGTAAAATAAGTAACACAGTGGTATCTTAATCACAGCATTTTGTACTTTCTTTAAGTTTAAACTAATAAAAACATGAGAAAACAATCATAGTCTTAAAAATCAAACAAAAATTAACAAAACTCTTTTTAAACATGTAAAAAAATTTTTGAAACATCAACTTTTTAATAAAATATTGTTCAAAAATGTTTAGTCTCATTTTTCAAAAATATTTAATGGAGCATTAAATTTGTTGTACACTCGTTTTCCCTTCTTCATTATTTTGGGCTTCGGACGGTTCGTAAGAAACATCTTTCTCCAAAACTTTGAACCTTTTCCCAGAATCATTGGCTGATTTAAAAAATATAATTTTAATCTCTCCTTCCTCATTGACATCACTTTGTGCGACGGACGCCCAGGTAAGAGTAAGATTTATCTTTTTCAGAGCTGTGGTGGTGGAACGTGGTGTAGAAACTGAAGTCTCCACCAAAATGGCCTGTGCGGTTTTTTGACGCTCTCGACGTTTCTTGTTTGCAATCTTCCATTTGCGTTTAGTAGATCTATGTTACCTCTCTGTCATGTCTTTTACGAGTTTTATTGTAGCATGATAGCGTTCCAGATTTTTTCTTTTGGCTTCGGCATTCTTCACTACATTTTCTTTTAACTTTTGTCTATATCGCCGTTGTTTTTCAGCCGGTGTTAAAGCCATTTTGTTCGAAGTTATTATTCTATAAAAAAAAACAATACTTAGATGTGATATTTCTGCCATAAAATGTGTAATTAATGTTTGAAAAGTATACGGAAAACCACTGTGTTACTAAAAATACAATTGCGTTACTTCTGGTAGTAACGCAGTGTAGTGGTAACGCAGTTGTAAAACTTAAACTTATTCAAACTTAGTACTTAAATGGATACATATTCTAAGTCAATTATGATGATGCAACCACAATATTGACTAATTATTACATATTTTGCATTGAATAAAGTTAATAATATCTAGAAAACTCACCATCTGTCGCCGGTAACTCAGTGGTTTCACAATAAACACACGCACCCCGAACGATGAGACTCTCGAGCGACTGGCTTGGTCAGTTGCACCGCCCCGCCACCCTCCCGCGCGCCAATATTAATTCATGATCGATCAAAGGATATTAGGAGTAAAGATGTCTAAAAAGCTTTATTTAAGGGTCACTTTCCTATGGTAACACTGGGTACGTGTCATTTTGCTTTGCAACGGGGACACGGCGAGAAATATTTTATTATTTTTAAACTATTGTGGTAAAATCATACCTATTGGCGTCTTAGTAAAGTTCAAACAACTACGTATAACCTAAAACTTTCAAAAATATTGATGTCGTGAACATTTTTAAAGCAATTTAAGTTTATGTGAGGTGACTCGCACAGAAGGACAGCCAATTTTTATAGGAAAAACAACTGCGTTGCCTAAAAAAACAACTGAGTTACCGTAATTTCCAAAGAAATATAATATTTTACATTAATTCATATGTTTTTCTGGTACAGTTATTTTAATCGGTACCTACCAATAGCTGTTTTATTTTTGCATTTACCTATTTTTTTGACAAAATCGTTTTTGTTCGAAGTGGACCGATTTTTGTACTCTAAATAAAATAATGGCCCAGGTAATGTTTTAACTTTTAACATTTCTGTGTATTAGAAAAATGCAATAAGCGCCGCGCGCAGGCGCGACTAAATAGCCATATTATTATTGGTTATTTTGGAAAATTAAATAAAAGGTGTACCTATGTACAGCCAAGTTTAATGATGTGCGTGATTTTGAGCTTGTTTTTATTTTCCGTCGCTTTACTACTGCGGTGCTAATGTTCGCTTAGGTGCCTCACAGATTTATAAAGGGTAGGTAACCTTAGAGAGTAACAAAACTTTTCTAAAATAATAACTCAACTTTCTAAAATTTTGGTGATAACCGCATCAAAATCGGTATTCTCATGGCAACTACTATCAATGACAGGCTCAAAAGGGCAAAGAACCCAGAGCCGTAAAACACGATAGCAATAGAGAGCCAGAGCCTCAAATGCCAGAGCCGTAAAACTCATTAAAAAAAATCCCCTATGTTACATAATAAACAACAGTTGCCAAGCAACCAAGGATTAAATCCCAGTTTAGACCAAATCAAAATTTAACAATTTTCGAGTATTTATGTAGCCTATGTTATTCTCCGGAATTTTCTAAGCATTTCGGTAAAACCGGATCAAAATCCGTTCAGTAGTTCTCGAGTTTATCGTGTTCAAACAAACAAATACACAAACAAACAAACAAACAATTTCTTTTTAAACTATTCTATCGTGTTCCGTAAGTGATTTTAAAGTTTTTTTTTTTATATCTTGCAATCACAGATTTTTTTATCCCTACGTTCTTATTATACAGGGTGTCTGGGAAAGTCTGAAACTATAAAACATACGAAGATCTGTTCTTAGGAACCACGTCATCGATTTTAATAAGAAGAAAAACTGCATTCATACATTTAAAAAAAAACCTGTACTCAGGTCAACTCAACCCGGTTGTTTTGAAAAAAATAAACTTATACTATTTCTATTTAGATATCGATTGTGTAGGTCTTAAGCAGTAAATTGCTCTTTGAAACATGATGTCTAAAATGAATAAAATGCATTGTTTTCACATAATTTTATTTATTTTAGAAGATGTTCGAAGTGACCACCGTTTTTTACAATACAATATTCAACACGTTTAGGTAACGATCTTACAATTACAAAACCAGCAAAGAGGTACAAACAACCATAGAGACAATTTTACATGCCTGAACTTGTTGAATGTAACGGTGGTCACTTCGAACACCTACTAAAATAAATTAAAGTACATGAAAACAATGCATTTTATTCATTTTAGACATCATGTTTCAAAGAGCTATTTACTGCTTAAGACCTACACAATCGATATCTAAATAGAAATAGTGTAAGTTTATTTTTTTCAAAACAACCGGGTTCGATTCCCGAGCTAAGTACAGGTTTTTTTTAAATGTATGAATGCAGTTTTTCTTCTTATTAAAATCGATGACATGGTTCCTAAGAACAGATCTTCGTATGTCTTATAGTTTCAGACTTTCCCATACTGACCGATTTAAATGAGACACCCTGTATTTTTCGAGTATTTATGTAGCCTATATTATTCTCCGGATTTTTCATAGCATTTTGGTAAAAACCGGATCAAAATCCGTTCAGTAGTTCTCGAGTTTATCGGGTTCAAACAAACAAACAAACAAACAAACAAACAAACAAACAAACAAACAAACAAACAATTTTTTTTTAAACTATTCTATCGTGTTCCGTAAATGATTTTAAAGTATTTTTTTTTTATATCTTGCAATCACAGATTTTTTTATCCCTACGTTCTTATTATATGTATAGATATAGAGAAGGACTACAGAATGTAATTTTTTTTTATTATGCATAAAACAAACATTACACACACTACCATGTATTTGACACACCCTAATTATACTCTTTTCAAAAATTTCTAAAATGGAAGAGGAGCGGTCGTAATCTGCCAATGCCAATCCAAACACAAATTCTATCTTTTTTAATTAATCATTGCTTAGGATACAATCCGTGCAGCCTTACTAAAATTAAGATCCAAATTTCGACCACTGGACGACCACTAGTTTCCTCTTATTACATACTCGAGCAACACACACGTAGACTCTCACACGGACACGGACGCAGCTGTTGCGATATTGCGTGTCCGTGAGAGGTGGCCGTAAGTTGTAGGCACGTAAAGCCGTTGGTCCCGGTTGCATTAGCAGTCATTAACAGCCACCGCACCGCACTGGGCCCGCGTGGTGGTTTATGGCCCGTTCTCCTTATCCATCCATAGGGAAGGCTCGTGCCACAGCAGTGGGGACATAAAATGAGCTGTTGATGATGATGAGAGGTTGCCTATGCGTGCGTAGCTCCAGCGCAGTATGTATTAAGCAAACCTTCTGGGCTCTCTTTATTTTGTGATACATTTTACCCGACGAACGCGCAGCAAGTTGTGTGCGGTAGTGCGTGTCACAGGTCGTGTCTAAACTCATTAATCTTAGCTCCGTTTAAAGTAAGAATAGAATACGGCTCAGACGCTGGCGCAGCGTACGAAACAAAACTCACGCGAGCTCACAATGAGGACGTGAACCGCCCGCAAATGGAATAAGGCCCTACGCCATTGTCCACTCACAAAAGAAAGGCAATCATTCGACATGAATAAATATCTTTGAGTAATGGCCCCGCTGCCTATAATGAAATGTTTTATGTATCGGAATTATCGCGTATAAATCGTTTTGTAGACCTTTTTTGTTCGAGTGCGCGACTCGTTTCTTGATTTTTCAGTCCCTATCTACTGACCCTGATAGGTAGGGTATGGCAGCTGGAACTACGGGTCCGGCTGTCTTTTCAAGGGTACCACGGGAGTTCCGGATCCTAGGCCAGTTATGCCTTCGCGGGCGTCTCCGGCAGGTCCCGGACATGGGTTGGACTCGTGGAGCAGTGGAGTCTGCCAGTTGTACTACAACGACAAGTGAGCGAGCTTACTGCTCCGGTAACCTATCTGGATATTAGGTAGTGGACTATACGTGTCCACGGGGCAACTAGCTCGAGACAACAGTCTTAAAAGTACCGGATGAAGAATGCGTTTCGGCTCGTCCTGATTTGGCGTTATGACCTGATGCAGATGGTCCCTTGTGCTTGCGCAAGGATGTCTGACACCTAACTTTATAACCGTATGGTTGGTGGGGGGTGTCAGTATAAACTTTAAAGTCGTGTGTAGCAGAGTGTCTTGATTTTTCAATGTATCCGCTTAATCGTCCGTGAGCATGTTGTATGAGAGAACACTTTTTGCGACGTAACTTCGCCTAGGAAAGTATAGTTGTTATAGAGAAAATTAAGTAATTAACACTATGATTAATTAAAGTTAATGGAGCATGAAGAGGTGATTTAGCAAAACTGGTTGCTCTTTCAAGTCTTTAATGTTAGGTTTTACTTTTTGCCTTCAGTGTAGACGGATCTTTATATCATAAAAATATACCTAAACATTTATTATAATTAGCAATAATAAAATCTTAAATCAAATAATACTTTCAAGCAATTTTTAAGGCTTCAATTAACTTAAAAGTTCTTAAGTTGAGCTTATTTTTTTGAATTTTTTTTAAATGTATTTATGTTACGGCAATAAATTGACGAACATACCTACAACTCTCATTTTATGATCAAACAAAAATAATTGTTAATAAACTAACACACTAGATTGTAAAATGAGTAAAATAACTTTTTACAATTTTAATCTTTTTTATTGAGCTGCGGTCAAGCGCACATACTACATCAATGCCCGAAGTATAAAGAAATGACGACTGAACAGCGATGGGACTTTTTAAAAGAAAAGCAAGTATGTTTCAAGTGCGCTCATCACAAGCACCGGCGGAGCAGCTGTCGCGCCAAGCCATGCGGCGTGAGACAATGCAAACGTCCACACCATTCGTCGCTTCATTATGAAAAAGAAGAGAAGCCCGCAACCGCAACACAAGAACAAGCAACAACGAGCAACGAGGCCGTGTTGTCGGTAGCTACCACCAAAGCTGCCGGACCACGTGCCGTTCTTCTGAAGATGTGCCCTGTTGTCATCGGTGGACCACGGGGGGAGGTGAACACTTTCGCGCTGCTGGATGAAGGGGCTACAATCACTCTAATCGACGAGGATCTGGCCAAACAAGTCGGTGCGGAAGGACCTGCACATCCGCTACACCTCCACGGCGTCAATATGAGGCAAATACAGAACAACAGCAAGCTCGTCACCGTGCAAGTTCGCGGCAAGCAGGAAGATCACGCATACCAATTGAAAGCGAGAACAATGAAGAATTTAAAGTTGCATCAACAATCAATTCCAGAAGAATTATTGCAACATAAGCACCTTCAAGATCTGAAGCAAGAAGAAATATGTTTCGAGAGAGCGCGTCCAGGCCTTTTGGTGGGAACCGATCACTGGGAAAGTATTGTCTCCAGGGAACTGAGAATCGGTGGCCCCAACGAACCGGCTGCCTCAAAGACGCAACTCGGCTGGGTGGTGCACGGAACCGTACCACGCAACATGATTATGAAGAATGAGAACGTGCTTCATCTCTACGAGCCCGATCGGCACAGCGATACAAGAGAGCGGCACGACAAACAGCTTCATGACCTAGTGGAGTTTCACTACAAGATAGAAGCACTGGGCGTCGCACGGGAACCACGAATCAGTGAGGCCGACCAGCGCGCAATGAAGATAGTACAGAACACAATTAAGAAAATTGATGACGGCTACGAAGTTGGCTTACCATGGCGACAAGACAAGGTCACCACGCCACCAAGCTACCACGCGGCACTACGAAGATTATAGAACATTGAGAAGAAGATGGACGCCTCGCCAGCATTCGCTGTCGAATACACTGCCCAGATAGAAAATCTTCTTAAGAAGGGGTACGCGAAGCCATGCGACGGATCGGAGATGAACAGCGCCCACTGCTGGTTTCTACCACACTTCGCTGTACACAACCCTAACAAGCCAGGCAAACAACGGCTAGTGTTCGACGCGGCGGCACGATGTAACGGCGTGAGCCTCAATGACCTGCTGCTGGAAGGCCCTGATCTGCTGCTATCGCTGCCCGGAATACTATTTCGCTTCCGGGAGAAAGCCATCGCCGTCACAGCAGATATTCAAGAAATGTTCCTACGGGTCAAGATACGTGTTGAAGATCAACCGGCCCAACAATTTTTATGGCGAGGGGGAGATCGCACAAGTCCACCTCGACATTACAAGATGACCAGTATGATATTCGGCGCAGCAAGCTCTCCATTTATGGCGCACTTCGTTCGCAACCACAACGCAGAGCTACACGCCGAAGAGTATCCACGGGCATTAGAAGCAATAACGAAAAATCACTACATGGACGATTTCGTTGCCAGCTATGAAACAAAGCAAGAAGCTCGGGCTGCAATAAATGAAACAAGGAAGGTTCATGCAGCGGCGGGATTCACTTTGAGACAATGGAGCGCAAGTGACACAGAAGCATTGCGCGACGTGCCCACGGAGCTATACGCCACCTCACCTATGCGACTGGGGGGAGATCAGCAAGAAAGTAAGATCCTCGGTCTGATGTGGAACGCTGAAAAAGACGAACTGGGATTCAACACTTCAATGAACAGAGTTCCAGTGGAAGTTCGAAGTCGGCAGCGTGCACCAACGAAGAGAGAAGCTCTCAGCGCGGTCATGTCTATATACGATCCGCTGGGCCTACTGAGTCACTTCACCATCAGAGCAAAGATAATTTTGCAAAATCTATGGCGACTGAAGACATCGTGGGACGAACCTGTACCGGCAGAAGCACAAGAGCTATTCACGGCGTGGTTATCGCAGCTCGAAGAAATTGCAAGCCTGCGAATTCCAAGATGCTACTCGCCGGGAACCTACGAACAAATGGAGCTACACGTACTATGCGACGCGAGCGAACAAGCCTACGCAACCGTGGCTTATTGGAGAATCATCTACAGCAACGGCGACGTTAAAGTCGTGCTAGTGGCCGCCAAAGCTAAAGTGGCGCCACAACGCACACAAACAATACCACGGTTGGAGCTACAAGCAGCAATCATCGGAGCGCGACTTGCTGATCAAATCAAGAAGGAACACAGAAGTACAATAACAAGAACCGTGTACTGGACTGACTCCACTACAGTAGTTCATTGGGTGCGCAACGATGCTCGACGCTACACACCATTCGTGGCGCATCGACTCGGCGAACTGGCGGAACTCACCCATAAAGAAGAATGGCGATGGCTACCAACAACAGAGAACGTAGCGGACGACGCCACGAGAATGACCAGCGATCGTATAAGTACGAGCGATCGATGGTTTCAGGGACCTCGCTTCCTATATCAACGTGAAGACGAATGGCCCCTCGAACGCATAGACGACAACCAAGATGAAGAGCAAGAAGTTCTACACACGACAGAAGTGGAACCAAGACGGGATAGCTGGATACCGGACCCGACTCGCTTCTCTAAATATGAAACGTTAGTACGAGCGACTGCGCGAGTGTTGGCATTTATTGACATATGTCGACACAGGGCCACCGGATTGGAATACCGGCATATAGAACGAGCGGAACAAGAGCTCATCAAGCAAGCACAAGAAGATAGCTTCCCTAATGAGATGAAGAAGATGAAGACTGCTCAACCAATCACTAGAGGAAGTCGCCTCTTTCAGCTCGACCCGATGTTAGAAGATGGCATCTTAAGAGTACGCGGCCGCATTCAAGCTGCTACCGCGCCAGACAACATGAAGAGGCCAATCATTATGGACGGTCGGCACCGCATCACAAGACTGATCGTTCTGAAAGAACACTGCTGCGCGGGTCACGCAAACAGAGAACGCGTAACTAACGACCTGCGACAACGCTACTGGATAATACATTTGAGACCCACAGTACGCGCTATAGAAAAGGAATGCGCACTCTGTCGGGTACGAAAAGCAAGACCGAGAGCACCGGCCACTGGAGATTTGCCGCGCGCCCGCCTTGACCCTTTCCATCGCCCGTTCACTAACTGCGGGGTGGATTACTTAGGGCCAATGATGGTGAAGATCGGACGCCGGCGAGAGAAAAGATGGGGCGCACTGTTTACGTGCCTCACGTCACGCGCCGTGCACATCGAGCTCGTCTCATCACTCACCACAGACTCTGCAGTGATGGCACTACGACGGATGGCGGCAAGAAAAGGATGGCCAAAGCTTATGTACTCCGACAACGCTACGAACTTTCGCGGAGCCGATCAAGAGCTACGAGCAGCGTACACCGAGTGGGCACCCATATTAAAAGAAGAGGGGTACCTACACCGCATGGAGTGGCGTTACATAGCGCCCGGAGCGCCAAATCAAGGCGGCGCCTGGGAGAGGTTGGTGCGATCAGTAAAAGTCGCACTCACCGCTACGCTGCGAGAAAAGGCACCCGCCGAAGAGGTTCTGAGAACGCTATTGACCGAAGCAGAGTTCTCAATCAACGCCCGACCGCTGACCCACGTCAGTGTGAGTGCTCACGATCCAGAGGCGCTCACCCCCAACCATTTTCTGTTGGGATCATCAAATGGACTGCCTACGACGGGACCCTGTGACGAAGCGGACCGAAGACTATGGAGAGCCAGCCAAGCGTTAGCCGACCACTTCTGGCGACGCTGGCTACGCGAGTATCTGCCCACACTGATACCGCGAGGCGAGCCACGGGACAACGGACGGCGACCCATACAAGTTGGAGACGTCGTAATAGTGACCGATAACACGCTACCACGAAACGTATGGCCTATGGGCATGGTGGAAGGCACCTACCCAGGACCAGACGGCGGCATCCGGATAGCAGATGTGAAAACAAAGACAGGAGTCTTCAAGAGGCCAGTCAGCAAACTCGTCGTGCTCCCGGTAGAAGAGGCTTCGCGAGCTGCGCCGGGGGGAGGATGTTGAGGACGCCGAGTTTAGCTAGTTAGAACCTATGTAGAATAAGAATATTTGATTATTTTGTTATTATTTTGTATTTAAAACTCAATGGAGAAATAAGCAATAAGAATAAGTTAGGTTTGATCTTGTCAAAACACGTCTAAACATGAATTAGCCAATCACGTTAAAGTACACTTATTTGTTTATCTAGTTAGTATGGGATTTTGTAACGGTCGCAAAATCAACTGTGTCAACGCGTCGCTAGTTGCCATACGTCCAAAACGGACATAAGAAGCGCAGTTTTGTATGAAAATCATGTTCAACGTTCAGTATTCAATTGTAACCTGGGAAATAAAGAAGATACTAAATACATCGAAGAGGAGTTTTTAATTCAACAAAAAATACAGTCCACCACAGAGGTCGTCCATCATCTCTCCCAGCACACGCATTATCTCCTTCCTAGAACATGGATCGTTGAAGCGAGGTGTGAAGGAGCCACTTGCGAGTCGGTGAGGTGAGGACGACTGAGGTACAATCCTGCTCCTGCTGTCCTCGAATCTGGACTTTGCTTCTGCTAAACATCAAGTAGAGAGGAGTTGTTTGCCAACTTTATACGAAAAAAAATCATACAATCATCTTTTACACAGCCTATCCCTGTTCACGCCAAGACGTGACGATCAATGAGTGAACGAAGCGCAGCGCCCGCGCGCGCACCACCGGAAGCGACTCGTCGCGAATCAACCAAACAGCCTGGCGCCGTATAGGGCCCATCAACCCAGTATAAAGATAGTGCGTGAAAACGTGCTACCACCAGCACAATCAGCTCAAACCGGGACCGCCCGCGAGACACCACGTCACCGCCCAATCCCTCCAGCCGCAGAGACACATCTCCGGTAAGTTCGTTTCCCTAAACCTCCCCAATCTGCCCAGCATCTGTACCGGCATTGCCTTCCCGGCAGCCGATACACCATCTTTTATTCGTTCTTCCTTTAATATGTACTATACTCGTAGGTACTTCTATGTATTTTGCGTAATTCATTCGGTACTTTAGTTATGAAACTACATAACAGTAAATGAGATCTTAACGTTGTGGGACATCGTAAAGTACTATATTTAATCATGTATACTCTAAAACAAAAGCTAATTAGGAACATAAACATACTTTACACGATAGTGTTCTCATACAAACACTCCCACGAAGTATGTAAGAAGTAACACTCTAAATTTCAAATTTGAGAAATGATTTATCTTTATCAAAATTAGTATTTTTGAATAAAACAACTTTTACGGATCTACTTGCGTTTATTTTACTTATTGAGTTATATTATGTTACCAACACCTCACCACAGAGAGTGTGATCACGGATGCCATGGATCCTGCAAAGGGTTCAAAACGTCAGGAGAAAAAATTAGAAATCAATGTGTAAAATAAACGCAAGAGGATCCGTAAAAGTGGTTTTATTTAAATGTGTAGTATTTATACGTAAACTTCAGAAAACATATATAAAAATTGTATGTACTCAATTGTCAAACTCATTATGTCAAATTTTATATCTTAGTAGATGTTGTACAGTCAAACCTCTCCCTCTCCAGCGTAATAAAATCCATGCTGGACAGTGAGAGGTCGTGGACGGCCATGGCCTCCTTCTGTGAAGCGGTAATTTCACACAAGGAGGCCGCGGAGAGGGCCCGCGAGGAATCTATCCATGCGGACCTAATCCGACGCAGACGAAATGGGAGAAGGAGGCGGCAGTATGCCCGCTTCATTCCCCCGCATTGAGGTGACGGTCAGGGACGGGGAATCCCTGGTCGTCCACTAGCCTCAGGACGTCTGGAGCACGCTCAAACATCCTCGGGCGTGCTCTCTCTGGCGGGCCGCCGCTACTTTGAACACTGGTGACTGCCTAACCGGTGACCCCAGTCATCCTAGCGGCACATGAAAGGGATGTACAGTGGTTTTTAGTGGGTAGGCCCCTCCTCCTCCCTGTCGAGACTCTCGGGTCTGGGCAGGGAGGCGGGAGCTGGAGGGGAGAACCCCACATAACCATCTGCGCCTCCCCGAGCGCGATGGTACTCGGCCAACGACTTTTCCACTGTCAAAAAAAAAAAAATTCATACAGATTTCATATTCTGAAACATGACCAATCATCAGTTACCTTTGCTGTTGACTGTACCAAGAAATATTACGGATGTAGGTACAGAGAAATAGCGCCCCATTTCAGCTGTGACAGTTATGAGGATAGTATACCTAATTGTTTTTATTACTGTGACTTGTGACTTGCGATAACTGACAATAACTTTAGTCGAAGTTTACAAGCACCTGCATTAATTAGACTGACTGCACCTTAAATAAACAGATCCTTGCACATAACGTGTTAAGTTATAAAACCGTAGGTACCAACTACGAGTATAAGTAATGAAATAACGATATTCAGCGAACACGACCCAAACTTTGCTGATCAACAAAAAAAATACCCTCCGGCCAGATCTCCACTGTAGGTCATTTTCCAGTAGATTCCCGGATCGAATAGCATTAATTAGAATCTGTGACGGCCGGCCTGGGTCGGGAGGGAGGGATGTACCACCGATAAATCAATTTAATCTAATTTAATTTGAGCCGCGCTTCCTCCGCCCGTCACGCAACGCGGACGCGCCGCTATTCCGACCAATTACTTGATGTACACGCACCGTGGACTCCTTGGAAGCCTTAAGTGTATTATGACAGCAGGGTTCGCCAATCAACAGAATTGGGGCGGTTGAAATACGATTGCGCGATGGTATGATGTTCATGTTATGACTTACGCACATCATCTAAAATATGGTTTGTGCAACTATCATTATCGATTGAAAATCGAGTACTGACTGATTTTAGTAATAAAAATATCACGTACCCTAAATAGAGTTCGAAACGTCATCGAGGTAAAAAAACGAGAGTGATTCCGTATGATAAATCAATATGATAAATATTTTAAAAAGAACATTTTGTTTTAGGGGGTAAAAAGCTTTTATATTAAAAATCATTTTTAGCGATAAGTTTATTCGTGAAGTATCTACACATATGTCTTGGATCGAAATTTTTTAATTTGTATCAGCACTACATAGTATAAAACAAAGTCGCTTCCCGCTGTCTGTCTGTCTCTATGTATGTATGCTTAGATCTTTAAAACTACGCAACGGATTTTGATGCGGTTTTTTTTAATAGATAGAGTGATTCAAGAGGAAGGTTTTTAGTATCAGCATTGCATCCGTGCGAAGCCGGGGCGGGACGCTAGTAACTGTATAAAACATAAATTGTTTTGTTTTTTTCTACTACTATGCTTCTGTAAGATTGTTTATAACTTAGTTTTTAATTATTTATGTTGTAATTGTGTTATATTACATGTAAAATAATAAGAGAATTATTATATTTTTAATGTCAATAAACCTGCCTGCTTGCCTGCTTGGCTAGCTTCCATTTTATATCAGTATTTCGGGAGAAGTGCGCTTCGATTTTCGGCCGTAGTGCTTTACCATTAGGTAGATAAGGTACAGGTAAGACGCGTTCCGTTTGTGTAATCAAAACAATAATGTTTGAGCTTCGTTTGTTTTATCTAAAGTCTTTGCTACATGTAATTAATTATTTAATCCTGTAATGATAGATGTAAGTGTGGAAATAAATAAATAAATAAATAAATAAATGTATTTAACAAGACGCTGTCTCACACTTCTGTACAAACGCATCAACTCTGGGTCTATGTTAATTCATCAAAAAATTGTGTCTGACGTACGGGAGCTGCGTACGCGCCACACAACACAATGTGTGCCAACAAAGCCTAAATACCAACAACGCGTGGAATGGGCTGAGGCTCTTTTCACTGCCCGATTTTTTATGGATTGACCATGTCATGATATTCTTCTTTTGATGAACGGAAGCTACGTTGCTTGAGTAAGGGCGCAGACACACAGACGTGTGATTAGATTACAATCTTTCTGATAGTTGGATATAAAAGCTGATAGAATCAAGAGCGAAAAAGCCATTAGAGCTAAGCTTTTAAAGTAACAAATATTTTGATATTATAAAAAAATGGCTTCCGTTTTAGATTCGTATGCTTGTTTTCACCAACAAAACAAAAATTCTAGGTATAAGCGAAGTCATGTCAAGTGACGATTTCAGTTAGGGAACCTTTCTTAAATTGTTTGGGGTCTCCGAAAATTTAGGGCTTCGTTGAAAATGGGCATTAGACTATAAATCACTTTCCGAGTTTTGTAATATGGTTTTTTTAATAAGAGAAAAATTTAATGGTTCCTCAAGACGAGCGATCGAAACATCCTCAGAAGGTTACAGATCACATCACGCAACAAGTCCCCGTCTTCTACTAGATTCTCCGAGGATTTCACATCGCTTACCATCTAGTAGGTCGTTTGATCGTTTGCAAGATCAGGAATATAAAAAGAAAACGGTCTAGCGTCCAGTGAGCAGTGAGGAAGCGCTCTAAGCTAAGCTGCCACACAGCAAGCGGCCGCCGGTCACGTTTCCAATGAGATCGGTGCCGCGATGACACCCTTGAAATGTTTTTAATGGCGTGATTTATAGAGCAAATTAAACATTTGACTTGGCGTGAATTCGACGCTGAGTGGATCAGTCACGCACGGACATCGGGCATCGCCGACCGTACGCTGGCCGGTGAGCGAGCTGACTCTACACTTTTTGTACACAACTGCACAATAAAGGAAAACGTTACTACACCTAACTATGCTTACTGAGATGAGTCTTTTTCTCGGGTGAAACGAAACATCATTTAAAACTGGTATAGTTTCTGTTATATTTAAACTAACTGAACAATTATTATTTTTTTAAAACAGTATTTTTTTTAATGCTCATGGTTTTTAACCTTCAATGTGGATGTAACTTTCTTGTAAAATTAACAAACTTACATTAATATTAAAACTAAGTGTAGTTTTTTATAACATCAACATTTGATAAGGATTAATAACGATTATACAAAAAAAAAAGTATTTGTATTTAAAATAATACTTCCGTAACGAAATTGGCACGACTGGAACTGTCGTCGTCTTATTCATTAATTGGGCAATTATTTAAAATATTTTTGTGCAAAACTAAGATACTATAATTAATTTTTACTAATATTACCTATTACTTAAATCATACAATCATTATATAATTGGTTTATGAATTGAAATTGTTATTAGCAATCCTTTTACAATTACCAATATTTGAACGAAACATTTAGTAATGGCAGCTTGCGTTTAATAGCGTTTTAATTGTTTAAACATTGTAATCCAAATGATTTTTATTATATCACATTGATGTCGGATAGACAAATATGTATGTTTTATTCATAAAACGAGTAGGTACTCGTAGTTTATGACAGGGCGCTATGGCGCTCATTAGGGGAGGCCTATGTCCAGCAGTGGACTAATATAGGCCGATGATGATGATGATGATGACTCGTAGTTTTGTAACCAACATTCAAAAAATATCTTCAATGGATATTAGTAAGTACTTAAACGCCTCGGTGGCCGAGTGGCAGAGTGCTCGGTCCGATACCCGAAAGTCCCGGTTTCAATTCCCAGGTCGGGCAAAATGTATTTCGGATTTTTCGATGCATATCCCCGGGTTTGTGATCACCAACCCGCACTTGGCAAGCGTGGTGATTAAGCCATTACCCATCAATTGTGGTGATGACTTGATTTCAATGATGGAGGCCTTTGCCCAGCAGTGGGACAGTTATAGGCTGTTTACTACTTTTTACTTAAACTACCAAGCCCCGATGCGGGGGCAAATGCATTGGGGCTTGGTCCCCGATGCATTTTGGCAGATTCTGCTTGTTAATAAGATAAGGTAAGAAAGATAGTAAACTTGGAGAGGCCTTGTCCAGCAGTGGACTTAATATAGGCTGGCGATGATGTATAGAAGAAATATAAAATTACATTATATTAAATCAACACACCACAGTATAAATCTGCGAGGTTTATCAACAGTATAGGTAGTTTGTGAATAAAGTTGTTGGTTACAAAATTAGTAAGCTGCTTTATTTTATTAGCTGTTTGAAATACATTTTCTAATTGTTTAATATCTACGTCCGCGTCATGCAGGGTATCAAGTCCAGTAATTCAATATTGTTTCAACAGTGTGTCGATAGCACCGATAGCATTATTTTGACATTAAAGCTACGGGAAAGTTGTCAAAATAAATCCACGACATACGATTCTGGACGTTTTAAAATAACAAAGTCGAGGCTCAGTTAGCAGTGTGCAGACATTACAACCTATAAAGACATAAATTGAAAAAAAATGCATCTTGCTAACCGTAGATTTGACAAAGTTCTTAATTTCTGTTAAGTATACAGTTTTGATAATTCTGGTCCAAATCTACTATAACGTTTCGTTTACAAAACAAAAATCACTTAATCCAAATGCTATGAAGCGATTCTAACAAAAAAATCTTCACCGCATCACTTCTGCGAGCGCTCGGCCGTGAAAATACAAACGGAAGCGCGACTTCGGGGGCTCACAATGACTTTCATTGTAAACCTTGGTAAAAATAAGTTTCAGAAGTAATAATAACATTTTATAAGCTATTTCAGAAAATGGTTTTTTTCGTTCGTATATTATTTTCCATAAAACCTATTTATTAATAAAGGATGGTGAGTTGAAATAATGTGACAAACGAATTATTCTGAAAGTTCTGTTGACAGCTTCACCTACGGTACCTTTGTACCGATTGTTTATAGATTGGCTACTCAGAATAATAACTAAAGCTAAAATAATCGAAATCATCGAACCTCTTAGTATAACGTTATCGTCAACACCCATAGTATAACTAATTGTGTCTAGGTAAAGCTGAAATGAAACAACTTTTACGGATCTACTCGGGGAGACAGTCTCCCTGTGACCACGGACCCTGCAAAGGGTTCGAAACGTCAGGATAAACATTAAATAAGTAATGTGTAAAATAAACGCGAGTAGATCCGTAAAAGTTGTTTCATTTCAATGTGTAATGTTCGCGTAAACTTTAGAAAACAATCTAGGTAAAGCTTTTAAAACAAAGCATATAGGTATTCGAATTGTCACCGCTTGGTGTAGCTGAATTCCTAAACTCACGACTGGTTGAAAACATTGAGTTGTTAGATTAGGTTTGACTTGTGAGTGGTAGTTGTTGTTCAGTAGCCAATTCTCTAACCTATGAGCCCGAACCGCTTAAACGCAAGGAAATGTACTGGTAGTTTTAATGGGTAGCCACATAACTATTGGGGTCACCCCAGGCGTTAAAAGAGCGCAAGGCATTTTCTGCAGAAAAAAAAAAATGACTCGTGATAACATCTCGCGAGCCGAGCGGGCGAAGCAAGCGACCTTCAAAGCAGCACTGTATCCATACTTTAAGATGTAATAGTTTGGCCTAGTCAAAAAATCAAAACTAACTGACTAAAATTAGTTTTGACCAAAAGTAGGTAAATATTAACCCTTTCAACGCCAATATCTGTGGTATCGAACAACTCATTTTCATGCCCAATCCCGCCAATGACAGATATATTAGATAGATTAGGCACAAGTTGAGTTGTGCTATATCTATATATCACAGGCTTGACATTAAAACAACTTATCTCTCGTGTAATATACTGTAGTATGTCTGGCAGCTTCCCGAAGCTATATGCTTCTTATCTCAGAACAATAACTAAAGCCAACTACATAGTACAACATATACTTAATTCGGACAGTTTGTCGTCCCGGGAATTATTATTCTGAGCTTCTTATGCAATACTAGCTGACCCGGCGGACTTCGTACCGCTTTGACAGTTTCCATGACAACAAAAGAAACATTTTTTATTGGAAATAATTTTTTTTTTTTTACTAATTTCCGTTACTTATTATTTATGTTTCTCACAGTTTAAACCTTCCCTGAACTTCCACAAATATTTCAAAATCAAAATTAGCCAAATCGGTCCAGCCATTCTCGAGTTTTAGCCACTCAAACGAACAGCAATTGATTTTTATATATATAGATGATACTGACACTTATTCTAAATAGCTGTTGCCCGCGACTTCGTCCGCGTGCGCTAAAGGCTGTAGTCTGTACAGTTTAATTTTTATGTAGGTATCTATTTAAGCTTATTAGGGTATAATAAAATTATATGCATCGGAAATTTAGTAAATTGACATTGTATTTACCGACATAAGTACGTACATCTACTCACTCTTAATATCCTTTTAGCTTGGAATGCTGAGATAGACAAAGACAATCGATCTCCATTTAGTGTGGTTCTGGCATACTTCCTGTGCCTCCTTTACGTTCATCATTATTTTCATACATTATCTCTTATTCTTTCGACTATCATCTCTGCCATGTACATACATATATTTAGTTTGAAGCACAGAATCGTCCCGTTCATACAGATTCTCACTCAGTTTCCCGTTTCAATTATCCCTCCACATACATTCAGTATACAACACCGTTTCTCGGTGGGTTGCGCGTATTTGCTACGTCATACAAACCTGAAATGGGTTTACTGACGCTCAATTATTATGTAATAAAATTGGTATTTTACAGCTCAGGTACTCGTCCGGAGTCGTCCTAGGTACTGGTGTATCTTAGCTAAGATGTGTCTACTGTTATTCTGTCCAACCACGGACTTCAAAATATTTTTTGCCTTGTCCACCGAAGCTGGATATCGAGTAGCAGGTAGCGGTCCAAGATTATTGGTTGTCGGCCAGAAGGCACAAAAAACTATTTACCAACTATGTTCTTATTCGTAGATACAAAATATCAATAAATTGAGAACTGTAATAAATTATATTATTGTCTATTAGGTAATACAGTATAGTATTTTATGTTACATACTTGCGATAAATTTGAACTTCTTCGTGGCATCTTGTTAGGTAGGTAGCTTTTTAGAGGTAGAAAGAAAGGACACAGAAAAAAGTTACCTCTAATAAAAAAAAATCTGAAGTCCGTGCCTCTAATACAGTTGTACCCTGAAAAATTAAACATTTTTGCAACTCTGATACCAGAGGTAGCCATCGTCTTATGCGATAGAAGAATGAAAATAACACTTTTTTCTATAATCTAGAAGTATGTACAAAATTCATTATTTATAGGTTTTATGATATTAAAATTGTTATGATTCTTACTTACTTATATTGTATCATTGAACACAGATTTATCCTATAAACATGTTAAGAAACCAAAGTAAGAAACCGCTTACATGTAAAATAAGTACTGAAATAAGTGTTTAACTTACCTGCATCAAATGTTTCATAAAACTTTTACACATGAATAAATCTTATTTGAAAATTAATAAGATCTGAATAAGTACTGAAATATTTAACGTACCTGCATAAAATGTTTTAAAAAACTTTTACACAATGAATAAATAATATAATTTGAAAATTATTAACAAAATAAAAATAGGTACTTATTACATTGCAAAACATCAAAATTTCCTTCTGTTCGTTTCAAAATTTAAACGCCAATTTTTTTTTAAATTTTGCTGTTTTCCCGTTTTTTCACCAAATAGATTTAAAAAAATAACATTAAGTATTTTGGGCAACGACCCAAAGGTTTATACAGCCAAGCTATGTAATTCAAGATATCTTCTATGTGCAATATTTTAAAAAATAGAGACATGATTTTGGGCAATGATACAAAGTTTTATACAGCCAAATTTAATGAGTAGGTAACATTTCTATGCATAACTAAAAAAAGAGACATTATTTTGGGCAACGACACAGAGGTTTATACCGCCAAATATAGGTAATGTTTTAACTTTTAACATTTCTGTGTATTAGAAAACTGCAATAAGCGCCGCGCGCAGGCGCGACTAAATAGCCATATTATTATTGGTTATTTTGGAAAATGAAACAAAAGGTGTACCTATGTACAGCCAAGTTTAATGATGTGCGTGATTTCGAGCTGGTTTTTATTTTCCGTCGCTTTACTACTGCGGTGCTAATGTTCGCTTAGGTGCCTCACAGATTTATAAAGGGTAGGTAACCTTAGAGAGTAACAAAACTTTTCTAAAATAATAACTCAACGAACGTATCTAACAGTTGGTCGCGTAAATACGTATATTAAAATTTGTTTAACATTTTTCGATTTGTATGTTATTCTCCGAAATTTTCTAAGCATTTTGGTGATAACCGCATCAAAATCGGTATTCTCATGACAACAACTATCAATGACAGGCTCAAAAGGGAACGCAGAGCCGTAAAACACGATAGCAATAGAGAGCCAGAGCCTCAAATGCCAGAGCCGTAAAACTCATTAAAAAAAATTCCCCTATGTTACATAATAAACAACAGTTGCCAAGCAACCAAGGATTAAATCCCGGTTTAGACCAAATCAAAATTTAACATTTTTCGAGTATTTATGTAGCCTATGTTATTCTCCGGAATTTTCTTAACACTTCGGTAAAACCGGATCAAAATCCGTTCAGTAGTTCTCGAGTTTATCGTGTTCAAACAATCAAATAAACAAACAAACAAACAATTTCTTTTTAAATTATTCTATCGTGTTCCGTAAGTGATTTTAAAGTATTTTTTTTTATATCTTGCAATTACAGATTTTTTTATCCCTACGTTCTTATTATACAGAGTGTCTCATTTAAATCGGTCAGTATGGGAAAGTCTGAAACTATAAGACATACGAAGATCTGTTCTTAGGAACCATGTCATCGATTTTAATAAGAAGAAAAACTGCATTCATACATTTTAAAAAAACCTGTACTCAGCTTGGGAATCGAACCCGGTTGTTTTGAAAAAATAAACTTACACTATTTCTATTTAGATATCGATTGTGTAGGTCTTAAGCAGTAAATGACTCTTTGAAACATGATGTGTAAAATGAATAAAATGCATTGTTTTCGCATACTTTTATTTATTTTAGAAGGTGTTCGAAGTGACCACCGTTTTTTTCAATACAATATTCAACACGTTTATGTAACGATCTTACAATTACAAAACCAGCAAAGAGGTACAAACAACCATAGAGACAATTTTACATGCCTGAACTTGTTGAATGTAACGGTGGTCACTTCGAACACCTACTAAAATAAATTAAAGTACGTGAAAACAATGCATTTTATTCATTTTAGACATCATGTTTCAAAGAGCCATTTACTGCTTAAGACCTACACAATCGATATCTAAATAGAAATAGTATAAGTTTATTTTTTTCAAAACAACCGGGTTCGATTCCCGAGCTGAGTACAGGTTTTTTTTAAATGTATGAATGCAGTTTTTCTTCTTATTAAAATCGATGACATGGTTTCTGAGGACAGATCTTCGTATGTCTTATAGTTTCAGACTTTCCCATACTGACCGACTTAAATGAGACACTGAGACTGTATTTTTCGAGTATTTATATAGCCTATATTATTCTCCGGATTTTTTTTAGCATTTTGGTAAAAACCGGATCAAAATCCGTTCAGTAGTTCTCGAGTTTATGGGGTTCAAACAAACAAACAAACAAACAAACAATTTTTTTTTAAACTATTCTATCGTGTTCCGTAAGTGAATTTAAGGCAACCTGTGTAAATTTTTTTATTTATATCTTGCAATTACAGATTTTTTTATCCCTACGTTCTTATTATATGTATAGATTCCTAAATGACAGTGAAATATAGTCTGATACCATTCCCGTGGCAGGCCGGCCAATATCCGACTCCAATATTTGTTATGGCGGACCGGACCGCAAGTACCCATTGTACGAGGATCGGTTGACGACTGTAAACTGCGCTCGTTACACTGCAGCTCTCGCTACAGGCTGACTATAGAAATGAAAATAAATACAATATTATTTAACTGCATATTAAAAGGTACATAACACAGTACAACGATCTACTGAAAGGTTGAGAACATGGACAAGTACCTACTCGTACAGTAAAAATGACCAATTGAATAAAAAATTTGTGTGGTTTCGACATTTTTTTTTCTCCGCATATCAGACCTCCGATTTACATCAATGCATCTATGGATGGACTGTATGTTATTCTCTTGTTTCAATTTGTTGTTTGAACTTTATTTTTAACCGACTTCAAAAAAGCAGGAGGTTGTATTGTAATTTTGAATGTTAATCAGCAATCTAAAAAGATCCGGTATAACATCTAAGCATTCTTCAGAATGCCTAAACAATCCAATCTTAGCCTAGGCAATTTATACAATCCCAAGTGTTCAGCCGGCAAATTGTTGACTTTTATTGCGGTAAATGTTCTTTTCTTTATTATCTATGACTATTATTGAAAACTTTTAAAATTCACTATGAAAAGGTACAAATCGCATTAACTCGATGAATACACTTTTGTTGATGATCACAACTTACTTATTAGGCAGAAAGTTTTATCCGAAGTGGCTTATTGGTATGCAAAATAATGCAAATAAAATAAAGAAGCTTGAAGTTAGCAGAATTAACAGTACCTACTATTATTTTGATTACATTTTTGTATTTAATTACATTTTCAGTTTTATTATTTTCTATGACAATTGCGTATCTTTATTTATAAATCTTCTACGCGTGTGTATGTTATTGAACTCCTTCTAAACGGCTGGACCGATTTGGATGAAATTTTCTCTGTGTTTAATTGGATTCGAGATTGGTTTAGATTTACAATTGGGCCCGGTAAGAGGTGCTGCTATAGGGGTCCATTATTTGATGCGGGTGTTCTGAAGCGGACGAATGATTAGTTGTTTGGTTGTCATGGAAACTGACAACGTTTTGTTTGTTTTGTTGTCATGGAAACTGTCAAAGCGGTAAGAAGTCCGCCGGTCAGCTAGTTATATATAAGTAATAAAAAGGTTTCAAAAGGAAAAGAGCCCCCTGTACTGCGCGTCGTGCCGTCATTACCCATGGATCTATGCAAATGAATGGCTCATGCCGGCTCGCGCTCACACCGACTTATTAGGTGCTCAATTTTACTGCACACCGACTTCACTGATGGGATATTCTGTCCATGACGTTTGCCGTAACAATGCTTCCTCTGCCGGCCCGCTTAACACGAGAGCTTATTTAAAGCGAAATCGAGAGTAGCCGACATAAATATACGTCAACTTACATACGCGTAGCAAACGCATCGGTGCATTAAGGAGCAAAGCGCTCGGCTCGATATTCGCAGGCTCTGAGTTCGATTCCCAGGTTGGCATTGTGTTTTGGGTTATTTCGATGCATAACTCGGGTTGGTTATCGACCAGCATTTGGCAAGCGTGGCGACTAAGCCCCTTACTTATCAATTTTACCTAAGATTTGATTTTTAGCTGGAGGCATTTGCTCAGCAGTAGGACCACAAACACCTTATGTATTCCGTGAGTAGGGCAATATATAGGTTGCAATTACAAAACAAACCCTTTAGCAGGTATAAGCAAAGTAGTGAAGCAATGCGTATGTTCGCTCAAACAGGTGGTACAATCTATATATCTTCTATATATACAATGTTATTTTTAGTTTATACGAAACCTGAAAACTGTTTGTTCAGAATCAGTAATAGAATCGATTTCAATATTTTTTATACCATGGTACATTTTGACTAAATAATATTTACAAAATCTCAAATAAATTATACCCCCTACTGAAAACACACAACGGGGCAGCACAAAAAGCTTGTAACTTCGTGAGTTTTCAAGATATATTTTTTTTTTTGTACTGATTGTGTAAATAAAAATATTTGACCCGTGTTTCGGTTTTCGTATAAACTAAAAATTAGGTTGTATATAAAATTCTCGTGTCACATGTTAGTTGCCATACTCCTCCGAAACGGCTCGATCGATTTTTATGAAATTTTATATGTATATTCGGTAGGTCTGACAATCGCTCGTAATCTGTTTTTCATACCCCTAAGTGATAAGGGTGGTCCACCCCAAACATTTTTTTTTCCAATACAAAATGTTCCACGATTTGTTTGTTTTGTTGTCATAGAAACGATTTGATTGTATTGTTGACATATAAACTGTCAAAGTGATACGAAGTCCGCCGGGTCAGCTAGTCTATTATAAAATTCTCATGTCACATGTGAGTTGCCATACTCCTCCGAATCGGCTCGATCGATTTTTATGAAATTTTATATGTATATTCGGTAGGTCTGACAATCGGTCGTAGTTTTTTATACCCCTAATTGATAAGGGTTTTATTCTGTGTAAGGGTGGTCCACCCCAATTTTTTTTTATTATAGGTATTATATGGCAAAACAACGTTTGTCGGGTGCAGCTAGTAAAATTATATAAAAAGAAAGTAGTACAACAAGGACACTGCTTATGTCACCTCGAAATATATTCCAATACACTTGCAAAAAGGGGACATTAAAAATAACGGTATATTTAATGTGTAGGTACCTCCTATGGTAACTAAAATAAATATAAAACTAAAGTGTTTACGTGCAAGAAAACTACCTAGTCTCATTTAACTTCTTTAAGATACCTTCACATAAACAAGTTGATGACTTTGTAGCCCCTCTTCATCGCAATCTATTACGTAATTGGTGACATCAAAGCCAATTTTCCAGTGATGGCGACCCCTAAAGGTGTTCGCCCGGGGGTAAACGGTGCCCGATTCAACCATTCCTCTATATTAATTACCAAAACGACCCATCCGTTGAACATAAATAACAAAAAATGACGTGCGTCTAGCGTACGTACCCCAAGCGCGTCACGGGCCCCGCGTCCTATTACGATGGCCCTCGATCACAAACTAAGGGGGCTGTATCAGAAGGTAAAGTTTACACATGACTTACTCGAGTAACACGTAGACAACTCGTCACAGAAACGGAATCTCGCCACAGCTCGCAACAGTCTGAGCTAGGGTTGCCAACTATTTTTTAGGAAATTAAAGTAAATCTATCACTAACTAGTAGGTATAAAATAAAGGATTTGAAGAAAAAATAAAGTATTTTTCAAATTTATTTATTTAAGCGTTGCGTCTCGTTCTTCACCTGAGTCTGAGTATCATTCAGTAGTTCAGAAATTAAGTCAACAGGTCAATATTCCGTTCAAACGCACGCATTAGTCGGAAATAAAGTATTTTCCATACTATATTTTTATTAAAACGAATAAAGTATGGGGATAGAAAATAACGTAGGATACGTTACGTACTAGATTAGATCCTTAACTAATACATACTTTTTTACAGAATTTAAGTTTTTTAGTTATAAACCATTTTTTTGTTTTTTTTATATTTTACGAGTAAGCACAGTGCCTTGATCTCACCTGATGTAAAGTGATGATAAGGCCAATGATGGAAGCGCACTTCACTCGGGAACCTCAACTAGTGAGGCACTGGCTATCTTATCTCTAGCTGCCGGAAGACAACAATGCTACAAACATTGATGTTATGGCGACATATTTAGATAAGATGGTGGTAGCTAGCCAGGCGGACTAACAAGCCCTACCACCAAACAAACCGAGTACACAAACATGTACCCCCCGCTGGGAATCGAACCCGGGGCCTCTGGGTCTAAAACGGTGGTCTTAGCCACTAGACCACAGAGGCGGTTAAAAATTTTCTATGTCTCAAATGGTCTCCCGGTAACCTATCTGGATATTAGGTAGTGGACTATACGTGTCCACGGGGCAACTAGCTCGTGACACTAGTCTTAAAAGTACCGGATGAAGGATGCGTACCGGCGTTTTCTTATTTGGCGTTATGACCTGCCGCATGGTCCCTTGTGCTTGCGCAAGGATGTCTGACACCTAACTTTATAACCGTAAGGTTGGTGGGGGTGTCAGTATAAACTTTAAAGTCATGTGAAGCGGGGTGTCTTGATTCAGTGTATCCGCTTAATCGTCCGTGGGCATGTTGTATGAGAGAACACTATTTGCGTCGTAACTTCGCCTAGGAAAGTAGGTATAGTTGTTATAGAGAAAATTAAGTAATTAACATTATGATTAATTAAAGTTAATGGAGCATAAGAAGGTGATTTAGCTAAACTAGTTGCTCTTTGAAATCTTTAATGTTAGGTTTTATTTTTTACTTTCAGTGTAGACGGATCTTTATATCAGAAAAATATACCTAAACATTTATTATAAAAAGCTTTGCTAATAAAATCTTAAATCAAATAATACTTTCTGAGACATTAGATGGTTTGAAAAAACTTAAAAGCGCGGCCTACCTAGCCTTAAGAGAGGTTGCCTGCGCGTGCGTTGCTCGATCGCGGCATAAAAAGCTTACCTTCTGCAATCTGCTTACTTTGTGCCTCGATGCTTGGACGGAGTTAAGGGAGGCGATTTATCACCTTTTGGTAACGTAACGCCAGCGAGCGCTGGAATTGTGAAATCCGTATAAACGCTTCGCTATCACCTGCCCGCTTTGTTTAGCCGGTCCGCCATTGTACGGAAATTGATGTTCACGGAATGAATACCTACATATTATCGTATCTACCTTATAGAATCTATTTAAAAAGTAGTGGGGTGGAACGTGCATGTTATTACCTATATGTATGTCAAATACTTTAATGACGTAGGTTTTGTTATCAATTCAATTTCAGAGTAGATAGGCAATAGATACTTAGGCGTATTGTAGGAAGTATTTTATTGAGCAGCATGGAATCAAAATGTGCATATTTTCAAAATATGGCTGTTTTAAATGCAATAAGCTTAATACGTATAACATTTTGAAAGATAATAAAACAAAATGTTGAAAATTATAATCTCTTTACATTGTTCATCCATTAATTCACCAATTTAAAAAAAGGAGGTTTTGAAGTCGTCTGTATATTTAAAAAAAATATTTATAAAATACAGTGAAAAATGAAATGTCTACCCGACCCATCGTAGCCATCGTCATCATCGTCTGCATGTAGGTATATGTTTTTTTATGTAGGTATGTCCGACATTTTTGCACTAGATACATAGATAATTAGGATGATTATTTTGTTGATCGATAGTTTTTATATCAGAAGATACCTACTTATAGCATTGTTACTCGTATAAGCATAAAATACTTATAAAATAATCTGGATTGAGTCTTTTGATATATTTTTTTGTAGATTCGTGAACAGTGTTTCATTTGAATGTATAAATAGTGTTTACGCCAACTTTAGAAAACACTTCTATAATCTAAATGAGTTTGTTTATATCAGTTTATTTATAATTAATTAAAAGTACCTTAAGTTTAATTACCCTATTGATTAGGTAAGAACCATTCAATCTAGCAAATAAACCGTTCGATCGGGGTTCATTCAACTGTCTCAAACAAAACAGTTACGTACAATAACGACGTTGATTCCGATGTCAAGTCGGTAATTGTTTTATAAATTTGCGACGCGACGCAATTATAATGAAAACTGTTCAGCACAAACACGGACGTTTTGTAACAAAGCTGAGATAAGACGAGATGATCTAATAAATAAAAGCAAGCAGCCAACTTAATTTGGTTGAAGTAAATTAAATTACGCAGTACTTAGGTACCTACCTAATGAAATAATTAGATAGAGGTGGGTTTTGTAGCTTTATGTGAAATCGAGTTATATATTAAAAATAACATTATAACATACCTAAGAATATTTATTTGTCTAGTTTCAGGTACCTACTTGCTGAACATGCATTTACTTATAGTTTTATTCATATATAGGTATAGATGCTATTGTAATTGTAAAAACCACTTCAGAAAACAATTGTAAAATAGAAAGATTGTATTTATTATAATTATTGGATAGCTTTTAGTAGTTTCATCACAAAAAATATTTAAAAAAATGGATTTTACCTTTGTAAATTTAATCCCATACAACCTTCAAAGTCCACTATTTTTCAAGACATTCGAATGAAACTTTTTATGCTTACAAACAATACTTACAGAGATTTTTTCATGAAGTAGTTGACATTTTGTTTTTAAAAGTTTACTCAACTGAATTGATTCGTTTTAGAAATTTCCATAGTAGACCTAAAATCTCGTAAATTCAGTAGTATTTTCTTTTTTTTAGGTTGTCTACTTACTACCTACTTACCTGCCTACCTATCTACTTATCTACCTTACTAGATCTCTGTATTTTTCTAGCACAGAAAATTTCATATGTACTACCTTATTGGTTTAAAACATATTGACCTTTGAAGTTAGTAGATATACCTACTACAATTATAGTCTTATAACAAGCTAACCAGAAAATGTCCGCGCTACACTCTCTCGTAGCTGTTGTCACCGTCGTAGCACCGTAGCACCGAAGTCTGTAGCAGCGGGGAGGCGTGTCTACGAGGCGGGGTCTGCGCCGCGCCGCCTTCGCCCCGGCCACGTTGCCAGATATGATAACGAGGATGCCACTCGGCAAACCGCATCTCCCTCGACTATCATTACCGCGTGATTGACTGCGCACTTACCGCCTGTTAGTTTAAACCTACCCGTGTGCCTGACTGTACTTTATGATTACTGCTCCCAACATTGTATGTAATTAGTGTTTGATTGAATTATCTCCTTGCAAATTAAAAGAATATTAAGTGGGAAGATTTAGTAGTATTGTGTTAATTAATTTAATAAAGTTACAACTTAATGAGATTGTTTTGTCGCACTCACTAAAAAAGTTTTTTATAGGTACCTAAGAAAAACTAGTGTTTAATGTTTAGTCCATTTTTTTATTAACTGTTTTGTACAACATAGATAAAAAAGGAGTTAATTAATAATGGTTAAATTAACGTAATACATTGTGAGTATAAAGATAAATTTAAAGTTCATTATTTTTCAAACCAATAAGTCATTCGAATGACTGTGATAAGCACCAACTAGCGCCATCTAGCGTCCAATAGCGACACTTTTATAAAAATAGTAAGCAACTCGTTGCTACGATTTCTTTTGTTTAGTTTATTGTATTGTGTTCTTACTTTGATGACGTGAATTTATTAAAATAATCACTATATTGTTCTCGCAAGATTCTGAATTGTTGCGTAATAAAAAATTACAAACTCGTTATAAGTTTTCGAAGTGCTATCAATTCAAAGACTAAAAAAAACTGTAACAAGATTTGAATTTACATTTTAGTGACTAAACATTTCATATTTTATGTCTTATTGCTTCATAATTCAAATAATTGGCATTCATTTCATTGCATTGGCTTCATTTGATTTAAGTAGGAAATAATCATTTTGTCACATGGGAAACGGCAGCATGCTCCTAGCCCTTGTTGGGTCAATGCGGGTTTATGTAATAATTTTAAATAAACGTAAATTTCTTATAAAAAAAATGAAAAGCATATCAACAATTTCCAATATTTAATAAGATTACAAAATACTCAATAAACATTCGTATATATCTCATAAAAAGTTCACACGTGTACAATAAGTTGTGGAATTGACAGCATTATTTCACTTAAACTTAAATGTTAAGAAATATACAAACTTCATGATTGTACTACAGTTACATTTAGGCTATTTACAACTTGGACGTGAGCTCAGGGACGGCCTTGAACAAGTCAGCCACCAGGCCATAGTCGGACACCTGAAAACAAAAACACAATGTTGCACTTACAAAAAAGCAGGCAAAAAACAAACACTGAAAAATTCTACTTAAAATAAATGTTTAAAAAAATACGTTATGGAATTGAAATACTTCTTAATTAAATTCTTATATAATTCAGTTCCATTTTACGAATCTCCATAGAATCTTTCCAAATATCTGAATTTTAAAATAAAAATTTAGGTATAAAAGTGTCTGAATTTCTTTAGTTGTTCTTCTGAGGAATTTATACATTACGAATTAAAGATAAGATAAGGTATTTTTTTAGTTGCCATAAAATTGATGATGATGATTCATTTTTTATTGTATATCTATCATCCATCACACTAATTGTAAACACATCAATCGCACTTTTCCAAATATAAAAAAATACTCTTGCGTAGTGTTCATAGATAATCTTAAATAAAGAAACAGATAAACTTCCTTGAACTTGTTGACTTATGACATGATAAGATTGATAAGTTTTTTGTTACTTTCAAAACTAACAGTGAGATGTCAATTAATCACTTTTTTTTAAATTTGTAAAAAATTAATAAACATACATAATGCAGTTATGTTTGGGTAATCATAAAATATATATGTTACAAAATAAAACTAAACAAAGTTTCGTTTAGTTACCATATAGTTCAATAGAAGAAACATCTTTTAATAAGACAGCTATAAGATTAATGTACACATGCATACACATCAGAATACAACAGACTGTCAAATTTTCTCAGTAGACTGAACATTATGTCTGTCTATGGCATATTGACTTTGATCAGCTCATTTTTATGTCCCCACTGGTGGAGCACGAGCCTTCCCTATGGATGGATAGGGAGAACGGGCCATAAACCACCACACGGGCCCACTGCGGGACGACTGCTAATGCAGCCGAGACTAACGGCTTTACGTGCCTTCCGAAGCACGGAGGAACTCGAGATGATACATTTTTGGTCACCCATCCGATAACCGGCCTTTGCGAAAGTTGCTTAACCTCAGCACTCGCATACCGGGCGAGTTAACCACTGCGCCATCGAGCTCCTTAATATGGCATATAGTTAAACATTTATTGAAGAAATTTGACAGTTTGGATAGTCTGACTGACTGATTTTAACCATATTAACAATAAACCATATAAATTAAAAACTAACTGATTTACCTGGAAAATAGGTGCTTCGGGATCTTTGTTGATAGCCACTATGGTCTTGGAATCCTTCATTCCCGCAAGATGTTGGATAGCGCCACTGATGCCGACGGCGATGTATAGATCCTGTGATATTCATTAATGTTCATTATATCTTTGCACAATTATCAAATCAACTTATTAAAACAGAGATTGTCGACGCCAGACAGTTTGCATAGGTAGATTATGGCTTCCCACACACCAAAAGAGAAAGTAAAGATGAAAAGTGGCGTAGGTTGAACAACTGGCACTATATGACAACAATTGGTACCAACCGCATAACATACGCTCTGAAGTTTTGTCAGTTGCTAGCAGTTGATAGCTAACTTCAAAGCTAAATTGTAGCCTAAAATGAACTTTAAAAAATTGAATTTCAAGCGTCGGTAAATGAACTGATAGATGCTCGGTTTGCATACGAGAAATCGTAGTTCATTCCCTATGGGGGATACAGCTTTCTAGATCGGTTAATAGAACTATTATAAATATGTTGTAATAATTATCTTTAAAAATTGGCGTATCGACTTTCCTAAGGAAAAAAAAACAACAAAATAAACATTAAAATTATTAAATTGAAACTCACAGGTGCAACGATCTTGCCGGTCTGGCCGATCTGCAGGTCGTTGGGCACGAAGCCCGCGTCGACGGCGGCTCGGGAGGCGCCCACCGCCGCGTTCAACTTGTCCGCTAGGTCGTACAGCAGCTTGAAGTTGTCGCCCGACTTCAGGCCACGCCCTAGTACAATACACACAATTAATTCAGTAATTTTTAGAAACAAGCTTTTTCCTAAGAAAATTTAGAGGTTGGACTTATTAATATTTTTTTGTTATCGTTTTTGTTATTTATTTTGTTAAGAAACATTTAAGAAGAAACAAACAAATAAACAAGAAACAAACATTGTTTATTTAAGCTGACCAAGTTTACTAGTAAATGAGCTTATAACATCGAATCATGATAAAAAAAATAATTTGACATTAATAAACACAAATGCATTATCAAACAAAAATCTTAAAACGTATGACATAGGATGGTGTGATTTTTTAATCTCTAAAGGGCGTCTGCTACGTATGGGTCGTCGTCGACGCATACGCGCTAGTTAGCGCTGCTCATGCTTTTTTCCAAAACAGACACGCAAGCGCACGCGCCTATTTGGTATAAATAATCTGTATGCAATGCAATGTGGGCTTATATGACTTTATTAATTTATTTAAATTTTGAAGAAATAGTGGCCTGTGTACCATTCTTGAATCTCACTCACATAAATTCAAAAGGAGTAAAATTAATAAGTGTTCCATTTAAAAGTTGTTGGTAAAGTTAGATAGTGTAAGGCACCATAACTAGTAACAATATTAAATTTTCTATCTTACTAGTGGCCGCTCGCGGTTTCACCCGCGTGGTTTCCGTTCCTGTGGGAATATCGGGATAAAAAGTATCCTATGTGTTAATCCAGGTTATAAACTATCTGTATGTCGAATTTCATCCAAATCCATTCAGTAGTTTTTACGTGAAAGAGTAACGAACATCCATCCATACTTACAAACTTTCGCGTTTATAATATTAGTAGGATGTAGTAGTAGTAGTAGTAATGGAGTAATAGTAGTAGATGTACTTACCACCAGAGATAATATTCTTGGCACTTGTCAGCTCAGGCCTATCAGACTTAGTCAGTTCCTGTGACACAAATTCAGTCAGGTCACTCTTGTAATCACCCTCAGGGGCTTTCTCCACAGCAGCAGAGCCTCCTTCTAAGGGATCCGGAGCAAACGCAGTTCCTCGGACTGTGATCACCTTAATGGGGTCTTTGGCCTCCAAGGTGAGGATAGCATTGCCTGCGAACATCATCATCATCATCATCAGCCAGTATACAGACACAGCTAGACATATTATGCCTCTCCAAAGACACCTGTGCACATATTTATAACTGTGCACATATTTATTTATTAACCTACCTGATCAGACACAGACCCAGGTAAGTTTTTTGCAGTGGTTAACACAATTTGCTCGTTCTTTGTTCACATGTTAGCTTAGCGCTAGCTACAGCATTCTTATCTCATGTCTGTCGCTAACAGCATTACTTTGTCATTCTCGTCATCACTTACCATGAGGTGAGATTGAAGTCAAAATATTACACAATTCTTTACTTGGCAATTCAAATTTGCATTATCAAAAAAATTGCATAATCAAGTTACAGTTTCAGCCTAACTTAATATAGTATATCTAATAGTAATACTATACCAGCATAGATTGTCCTGACAAATGTGTTGGCATCCTTAACTCCAATTATGTCGGTGATAGGTGACACATCAAGCTTGGCTGCCACTCTTGGCAAGACGGCCTTACCAAAGGCAGTCGCTGGGGCCAAAATGTGAGTGAATTTAAACTGTTTCTGAGTGGCTATTATGAGTGGAGTAAGAGACTCGGCAGTAAAGCCCTTGAAAGCATCACTCTCAGCTACAAGAACTTTTGATATTCCTGCTGCTTTGGCAATTTTTTCTGCAGCCTGCAAAATAAACATACTTATGGTTAATGAGAAGCTCACAAGAAAATTGAGGCAGTAAACACTTAAAATCAGACTGCTATACAAAACTGGAAATATTTAAATAGCAAAATGGAAGCATTTTCTCTTATACATTGGGGAAAAGTTGAAGACATTGGCTAACTCAATATTTTATTGCCAACCATAAGTGTTACAAAAGGTTTTGTAAAAAAATATAAAATGATAGTTGTAGCAGGCAGGGACAATCACGAACCCACTAAAGAGAGTGTGGATTTAATTGAGCTGGCCACAGCTGCTTGGTTGATGATTGTCCCCGCCTGCGACAACTATCAATATTCAATGTATCTATAAATACTAATTTATTATAGATTTTATTATTTAAGTATAGGTATCGGACAAGAATATATTTCACTTTGCATTCAACATTGCTCAAATTGAATTCTGGGATTGTAGAGCTTGTTTTTTTTCTTTTCAGTTTTTTCTCTGCAGTTATTTATAACGTTAGTCCGGTTTTTACGAGTATATAATTGTTTTTATATAGTTGTTTTAGCAATCGGGTTTTTTGTTTTATTTTAATAATTTGGTTTTATTTCAAACTTGAATTTTTTTTTATTAAGTATATTCCGGATTTTTTATAGCCTATGTCACTCCCACAGTCAAAACAAATCTAACAACACCTCATATGTTAAAATCCACCATGCCATTAGGGCTGTAGGGCGTGCCAAAGAAATAGAAATACATACATACATACATACATACATACATACATACATACATATTACATACATACATACATACATATATACACACACATACACTCGAAAAACATAACCCTCATTCTGACGCAGTCGGGTAAAAATTGTATACACGCCTGCACATGAAGAGGCGGACGATTTGTTCAGATTTTAAATTCAAAATTAGTATAGCATAACGTCGTTGAAACTGCAATACTGCGTAACCAACAGTTGCTAATAACGCGAAACTACAAAAAAAACTAATTTCGTGCTTATAGGTTCTAAATAGCCATTGGTATCATCTCGTGTGCTAAAGTACCTAAATCTTTAAATATATTTATAGTTTAATCAGACAAAGACGTACTTAAAAAAAATATAACAGATTTTTTCGCTCTCCTGTAAAATTGGTCACTACCGAGTTCCGCGGTATTAACCAATGTTGCAGTATCAACGATGTTATGATTTTTCTATCTTCAAGGTATTCTTGTGCGTTATAGCAACATTTATTTATTAGTATTTGCTTGGCATGGTTTACAAATATCTGGTCAGCTTTTTCGTTAGTAATCGTTTCAGGAAGTTTGTTATAAGTTTTGATTGCCATGAACAATGATTAAACAAACTTAACTTGTTGGTGGATCAAGGGATTGAGTCTACCACATAAAAAATGTATGTAGGTATGTTTATTATAGAATTTTATGTAAAGTGAGGAATGGGAATGGTGGTTTTAGTCTTATAAGTACTTACAGGTCCGCATTTAGTACCAACGACGAGGACAGACACATCCCCTCCGATTTTCTTTGCAGCACTCAGCGTATTCTGGGTTACAGCAGATAAAGCCTCATTGTTATGTTCTGCTATAACCAAAGTACTTTGCAATCGTCGTAGCTAGAATGTTAAATTGTTTTTTATGAAAACTAACTATACTTAATCAATGTCAACCCAGTGTTTAATTAAAGTTTTGAAAGCAGACCTGATTCGATAAAAACAAATGCCTACTAGACTGCGTAAACATTTTGTTGCAGCTAAATAGTATAAAAGGTTAATTAAAACTATAAAAGTAATGAAATAAAATATTTTCTAAAAGGTTACAAAGTCCACTTAGCTACACAGTATCAATTAATAAGTGACTGCTGATGTGATGTGTATGTGTATGTGTGTGTGTGTGTGTGTGTGTGTGTGTGTGTGTGTGTGTGTGTGATGTGTGAGATGCAATTTTTTTATTTTTTTTAGTTGTAGGCTTCGTGCGATTAGCACATTTAGCCAGTGTCAAAGTAATTTTTTTTACAAGTAATACATATATAAAATATATTTCCTTAATGATGATGATGAATGATATTAGAAATGGGAAGTGAGAAATGATATACCCCCCACTCCTCGAGTATCTCAGTAAAGATGTGGGGCTTTACTAAGTCCTCACGCGAGCTTCTTGAGAGAATTTGAAAACTAACGTTGCACTGTTTTGTTTCATTTGCCAACACTTATGCACACTCATGACACTTAACGGTTAATAATCCACCATTATTTCACATTAATATTCGACTTATCACAAATTTTAGAAAATAAAACAAAACCGCAGACATGACGCTTCACTTTCCCGCCAAGAAGTCCCAGATGCAAATTTACAGGTCGTTGGTGAGATGACACTTGATTTGACACTGACATTGTAGATTTAGAGAGGAAAAATAAATTGTTAAATTATTATTTTAATCGCGTCTTCTACCGTCTTATAACATCTGTGAAGACTAGGCTGTATACAACAAGGTCCCGCTAGGTCCCGTATATTTTTTTTCCTTTTAATTGATGGCTTCGTGCGATTATCACATTTTTATCAGCCTCTTTATTCGTTTTAAGAAATAAAGACCTTTTTAGTGTGTACGCTGGCATCACGAACAAGCTGGCGTACACGTGATGGTTCTCGAAAACTACTTATATTTATGTAGGGTCTAACAATATCAATAAGCGAACGTTTAAGGGGAGCATCTAAACAGCACACTGAGCATGCTGGTCCAAAACTACAGGCTCGTTAGCGTTACCGAGATAATCAACAAAACAAAAAATACACCCTTTCTAAACCCGTACAGCTGTACTACACGCACACAAAGATAGCCATGTGTGTATGAATGTCATACAATGGTTTTTTAATTGATTGCGTACATAACTGTACACTATCTTTTTATTGACGCTTGCATGCGTGTTAGTAAAGATACAGCATGTTTCATGATATGCATTATTTTAATTGATTTAGTCTATTAGAAAACATAACTTTGAAAAATCACTATAAAACTGGAGCCCACTTTTAGTCATTGTATACAAAATGATGTATAGATACCGCCTTTAAACGTTAGCTTATTGATTTTGTTAGACCCTGTATTATAGCAACGTTTACACACGCATTTAGTGCCTTATTATTAGTGCCCACGCTGTGAAGACATTCATAAGGTTTGCTCTTACAGGAATGAAGATAAAATTGAACAAGACTTTTGAATGACATATTAGTATACATATTAGTGCTTGCAGAAAGCGAACTTTTCTTTTTATAATTGTTAATGTATTATTAGTGCGTGAAATACTGACTCTGTCAGTATAAATACAGGTCGGTTAGTTGAGAGGTACTTATAATAAAACTTGTTTTACAAAAACTATTATTTTTGAAATGAAAATCGCTAGGTATTTTTTGAAAAGTACTTTATTTAAGCTTGGCAATTACTTATGGAAAATAACATCTGCCAAATGTCTACCTCTAGCAGCATGACAAATGTGAGCTTTTTCATCGCGTTTCTCATCCTATTTTTGCACACTTCCGCCCTTATCCCACTGATTTCGTTTTGGATATTTTGTTTTAAATGTTGAAGATTTCTTGGCTTGTTAGCATAAGCACGTCCCTTTAGATAACCCTACAGAAAAAAAGTCAGGAGCTTTCAAATTCGGTGATCTTGGGGGCCAATCAATGTCATAAATTCTTGAAATTAATTGTCCTGAAAACATTCTTCTCAGTATTTCCATTGTAGCTCATGCCGTATGACATGTGGCACCGTCTTGTTGGAACCACATGTTTGCTAAGCATAACTGATTCATTTGATGCAAGAAAAAATTGTTGATCATCTCACGGCAACGATCTCCATTTACTGTTAAAGCAGCGCCCGTAGCATCTTCAAAGATTACTCCTCCTGACCAAATTCCACACCAAACTGTTACTCGACGTGGATGCAGTGGTCGTTCGTGGATCAACGAAGGCTGTTCTTCGCCCCAATAGCGAGAACTTTGTTTATTATTATATCCACTTAGGTCGAAATGGGCTTCGTCACTCATAATGATTTTTTTAAGAAAATCTTGGTCGTTTTCCAATTTGGCTAGCACAAAATTACTGAAGTTACGACGGCGTTCATGATCACTAGGCTGAAGTTCTTGAGTTATTTGAACCTTATATGGGAACAGACCCAGGTCTTTCTTCAGAATGGTCTGTAGAGAGGTCCTCTTAATTTCCATTTGTTGAGAACGTCGTCTGGTAGACAATTTCGGATCTTCGGCTACACTTTCACGTACTCTTTCAATATTCTGCTCCGAGCGAACTGTTCTGGCACAATGAGAAACTGGTTTATCTATTAAAATGCCAAACTCCTCAAATTTATTTACCAATCGAGTTATTGTTAGCCGCGAAGGTAGGTGATTTCTACCGAAAATTGGTCGCAATTTTCTCAGCATTTCCGCAATAGTAGTATAAAAGTATGATTTGAGAGAACGTTTTGATAATCAAAACACGTTGCTGAAGCGAAAAATGCTCCATATCAAATTTGCCGTATCCACATCCATCCACATACATCTATGTTGGCCACCCTGTAGTTAAGGTGAATTCGCAGTGAAACTATATAAAAAGATATATATATTATGTAAAGTTTTATTCATAGTAGAAATACAGACAAGTTCAAAAGTGTTTTCTTTACTTTTAAAGTTATTTTTGAAAAAATAAATGAAAACTGACTTGTAGTCAAAAACTAATCTAGCAGGAAAAGAAAAGAAAAGGCACTAATAAGGCACTAAATGTGTGTGTAAATTTCGTTGTTATAATATAAGTAGTTTTCGAGCACGGTCATGGGTCAGCGTTCACGCAAAAAAGGTCGTTATTTCATAAACTAAGGAGGCACTAATTATTTTATGTTTGCAGTAATTACGCACTAATTATGCACTAAAAGAGGGCATAACAACAAACGTAAATTAGACCATGTGTACGCCACCATAACGGACACAAAAAAAGGAACACTAGTGAAAAGTGACTTGAAAACTTGGTTTTACTCTTAAATGTTATTTATATATTTCAGGTATCTCAGAATAATAAGCTAAAAAAAATGGTGGATCATTATCCTTCAAGCAATGATATTAAAAACTATAGTTAAAGCCGAGGCGAGCAGTCAAAAACTGCACACATTGACAAGTTTCACTGATAAGTAAAACAAAAGATACGAAATAGCACGCAAATGAAAGAGATAGCTATATTTTAAATGATTGCACTTTAAATGTTTCTTGTGCATAGAGTAACATTTTATCGTTCGTAAAAAATAAAACATCTTAAAAAAGTAAATCATATTTATTAAAAATTTGAACAATAAAATAATTATGAAAGAAACGAAATAAAATACATATTTTAAACACCTTCAAAAAGATTTAATTTATTTCTTTTTTATCTCTTTGAAAGTTTTTATATTTCAGGGTTATTTTTATGTGCATAATGGAGACGAATATTTGTGTATTTATCAATTACGAATTTAATGAGATGTACTTGATGTTTAAAAATGGGTGTCTGATTTAACTCGACTGTACCTATGCTGACCAATCCAATTAAACGTGAATGAAAATGCAGGTAACAGCTACATACTATTTTATAAAATGTTGTATTTACCTCTATAAATGGAACAGCATTTTTTTCAAGTAGTGTTCGTCCTTTTTTCGAAACATAGTAGTTTTGAAGTGATTGCTACTGATTCTGCTGCTTTTTGATCCTTTCCAGTCTGATTCGCTTCTTTGTTCACGAACAATTGCTAACCAATCTTGTAGCTAATCTTGTGCTAATCTGATCACTCAGAAACCTAATTCATAAAAAGAAAAAAACAATAATAATCCTTAATTATCAGTATAATGTATTATATATAATAGTAAAAAACGAATTCAGTGAAACTATTTAATGTTTATTACATTTACTAAAAGTCTATGGATCAAATTGGTCTGAAATAAAAAAATATTATTATTATACCCTATATTTATTTTCTTTCTTAAAACTAGATTTTTACAATATTTTAATATAAAAACAATAAAACAATTTAAAATCCTAATCCTAGAATACCACCAGCAGCGAGGCAGGGCTTAAGCTACCGGTGGGCAGGGCTGCAGAGTGAGGAACCTCCTGACAATACGTGCCGTGTGAAGGAGTACTGCCTTTTGCATCTGACCCTTGACCCAACCTTTCAGCGAGATCCTCTCTAGGTGTTGATCGAGGCTCTTGGCTAAAAGACCGTTTGCCGAAAAGACTATTGGTACAATAATGGTTGAATCCACATCCCACATGGCGGTAACCTCGTGAGCCAAGTCAAGGTACTTACTGAGTTTGTCCTTCTCGGCTTTCACGAGGTTCTCATCATGAGGTATGGTGATATCAACCAGTATTGCCCGGCACTGGGATCGGTCGACCACCACGATAACAGGCTTATTGGCGACAATAAGCCTAATATCGTGGTGTCCGTAATGATAGAACGATCCCAGTAGAGCGTTGCATGACCATTTTCGAGTACTGGCGCAGGTACGTACTTATAGTACCTACGGCACCTCCGATTCAACAAGTCCATATCCAAGAGCAAGTTGCTGGTGAATTATTCTGGCTACTTGGTTGTGTCTGTGCAAATACACTCCGTTAGCAAGATGAGAACAACCAGAAATAATATGTCGGAGTGATTCTCCTGGACGGCGGCATGTCGACCGTACCGTCCCTCAAAATATATTTTCGGTAGTTATTCGTCTTGATAACTTCATCTTCAATGGCACAGACAAAACCTTCAGTTTCCCCAAAAAGTCACCGAAACGTAGCCAGTTCACCGAGGCAGTCAAATCTACATCAGGCCCAGTTAGAGCCCGATAATAGCGACCGTGTTGCTACACCTTGTTCTTCCATATGTCCTTGCGATCGAGAGTGCTTAGCACCACTGGTTTGCGCCAGTTTTCTGTTGCCAAGGAGAGCGGCATAAAGTGTCGAGTCAATATCCCACATGGCGGTTACCTCGTGAGCCAAGTCAAGGTACTTGCTGACCTTGTCCTTGTACTGCCCGGCGTTGCGATCGATCTATCAGCACGATATCAGGCCTATTAGCTAGAATAGTTCTGTCCGTGATGACAGCTTGATCCCAATAGAGCGTGGCACGGCCGTTTTCGAGAACCGGCGCAGGTGTGTACCTGTGGTACGGCACTTCGAAGTCCACAAGACCGTATAGAATAGCAAGTTGCTGGTGAATAATCTTAGCTACCAGGTTATGTCTGTGCAAATACTCGCCGTTAGCAAGATGAGAACAACCGGAGATAATGTGACTGAGCGATTCCCCGGGACGGCGGCATGCCCGACAAATGTCGACCGTACCGTCCTTCAGGATATATCTCCGGTAGTTCTTCGTCATGATAACTTCTTTTTTTTCTTTTTTTTTTTCTCTTTATTTTGGTTAACAAACGGTGTACACAATAATATACAAACAATAAACATTTAGTAATAAGCAATTGGATTATAAAATTATAATATTATTATATATTAAAATTATAATTGGATTATAATATTAACTTCGTCCGCAATTGCACAGACAAAACCTTCGGTTTCTCCAAAGAGGTCCCCAACTCGTAGCCAGTTCCGAATCGTAGCCAGTTCGTAGCCGACGTGAGCAAATCTACATCGGGGCCCGTGAGCACCCTGTAGAACCGCCTGTGTAGCTCCTTGCTCCTCCATACCGCCTTGCGGTCCTCTGTGCTCAATACCACTGGCCTGTGCCAGTTCTCATTTGCCAAGGAGAGAGGGGTAAGGCCCCTGTCCATTGCTACCACATCCCGATGCATCCCACACTCGTTGTTGAGGAAATTGTCCCTAAGATTGCACACCTCGCGGTTGTGGAGGCTTTTGGCATTTAAAAAGCCGCGACCACCACACCTTATTATTATTATACTCTTTATTCATTTTTTTCCTTAAAACTAGATTTTTTCAATATTTTAATATAAAAGCAATAAAACATTATAAAAACCTAATCCTAGAGTACCGCCAGCAGCGAGGCAGGGCCCAAACTACATTAGTCCTTACATACAATAGATTGCTATTATAAAAACGAAGTAAAAATAAAGAACAACTGAACTTTAATTGTAGGCAATTAAGTCACCATCAATATTCAATTCTGCACTAAGTAATCTATGTCCGCAGCGCACGCAAACTTATTTTTATTTTATTTTATTTTTTATATCCTTATCGCTTAGCGTCAAACTTTGCGTCAGTTGTTAGATTGTTTGGAAAAATAATTGAAATAATCTAAGTAGCTTTGCATACTCACATCTTTGATTATATAGACTCACAAGTGGTGAGAGATCCCTTGTATTTAGTTTACTTTAGCCCTTTACTGCATGATATATTAAATAAGTAAAATAAAAAAAATCTTTTTAGATGAATGGTTTAATTAAGGCTTCAAAATTTACTATATTTTTTTTTATTTTCATAAAGTACCTCTTTTACAGTTTTTTTTTCTGCAACCATATAATTCAAAGCTTTAAATCCCTTGGACATATATGGTTTCGTATGCATACTAAGCAAATATGATAACTAATATCAATACTTTATAAATCAGCAGAACAATTAAGTGAAAAATAATGTTATACAAAATTATTGTTATAAATATACCTTACATTTGGAACACTTAGTATAGGTTTTCATTGAGCAAACTTGACATATTTGTCGTTTTTTCTGCCACTCTGGCATGTGTCCAATATTATCAGTCCGCACAGAAGCCAGTTATCAACTCCTCAGTAAATAGATACACGAATTCGGTTGGCGAATCTAGCTCTTTTAAATCATCCAGGGCTAAGATGTACGCCGCGACATATGTCGTGGATGAGACGAGAAAATTTGTCGATGTCGATTCATTAGTCGTCGGGGAACGCCGCAACATAATTTGTCATCGCATTATCTCGTGCAGAATACTGCCGTGCAATTTAAGAACGCAGTAAATAACATGTGAACAGTTTCGAGAAAATAGATCGTAAAGTCAGCACCTCAAATATCACAATCATAAACACAGTAAGTGGTACTTACTGCGTTCATAATTGTGCGGCAGAATAGAGATATGTCTGTATGTCTATGGGTGTTACCATGGCAGCCCACCAAACTTAACTCGTTCTGTCAAATCGTGATTCGTAGTGATTAGTGATTGTTGTTTTTTTTGTCGACAGACTCTAACATGAGCGCCATAATTTTGTCGAATTCTGACACAATAAATAAATAAATAAATAAATAAATATATTCATGTATGAGTGCATACGAAACCACATAATTATGTCTAAACGAAAAAAGCGATGAATGCATACGAACCCAGATATGGTTTCGAAACAATTGGTGTTGAAAATGGGTGAAAATTGATAAGAAACTGAAAATCTATTGCAGTGCATAGAAACTAGAGGTAATATATAACACACAACAAAACATTTTTTTCGCTCAAAAAACTCACCTTTTCATTTTAATTCTTTTGTCAAAGTTGAGAGTCGCACGCACGTGTAAACATTTACGGACAATGTCTAGAAAAGTGAGGTTATATCCAATCCAAATGACAAGTGACCATAAACTAAATAGTTGCGTTTTGTTATTGGTAATGATTTGACAAACAAACCCCATTATGGTTTATACGTCAATTTATTGTTTTTTTTAGAATAAATGAACTGTAAACATGTCAAACCATATATGGTTTCGTATGCGGTAAACTTAGAGGCGGAATTATGTGTGTTGGAAAGACACTCCAGAAGCCATAACACAAGAAAATAATAATAAATAATGCTCTAAGGCGGTAAAATGCTACGCTCTAAGGCGGTAAAGGGTGTACACTTCCGAAACACAAACGAACACGATGGCATTTTTAATGGTGAAGGACACGACTGCGCTCCCATTAAAATGTTTGAATTTTCTTCAAGAAAATATTCATAAATAGATCTAGTTTAATCGGATTAATGGTTTAAAAAAATACATTGATTTTTGTAAAGGAAAATTTGACAGAGTCGGACTTCTTGGCAAGAAAGTGAAGAGCCATGTCTGCGGTTTTGTTTTATTTTCTAAAATTAGTGTTATGTCGAATATTAATGTGAAATAATGGCGGATTATTAACCGTTAAATGTTCGTGAGTGTGCATGAGTGTTGGCAAATGAAACAAAATAGTGCAACGGCACTTTTCAAATTCTCTCAAGAAGTCGCGTGAGGACTTAGGAAAGGCCATTATCTTTACTGAGATACTCGAGGGGTTGGGGGGTATATCATTTCTCACTTCTCATTTCTACTATCATTCATCATCTGAGTTTAATTTTGAGAAACGTATAAATTAAGTTTTCGACTGAAGGACTAGTATCCATGGTCATGAACAAATTAAAAAAAAAATTACACTACTTGTCCAGTGTCAAGATAGGTTCTTGGCGGGAAAGTGAAGAATTAGGAGTTAGGACTTTGCTTTTCGAGGTTGAGTGCGTGATACAAGATTTTGTTCTTTCGGTTCTGTTGAAGTTCTATTGATTGATTGTGTGTGTGTTTTTGTCTGCTAATTGTTTGTAGTGTCTGTAGTGTGTAAGTAGTAAGTATTTAGTACTGATTTAGGTACAAATATGGATACCGACCCTCCGGATCCCGGAGGCGGTAGGATGTCATCCCCCCGGACGTATTTGATTCCCAACAAAATTCTACTGGCAACAGAAAACGTGCTTAAGACAACCCCGTTATGTCAGTCCTGCCAAAAAAACAAACATTGCCCAAGTTGTTGGGTCCGCCCAAACAACTTAGGTATACGATACCAGAATGATGTGAACAACAAAATCAGTTATTCTGATGATGATGTCGCTCCTTTTTTGTTCATGTATCCAAAAAAGAAGAAATCGGGCAGGGAACTGTGTATCGTGCTATACAGATAGCAAATTCTTGCATACTAATAAAATTAAGAATATAGTTACAGATGGAGTAAAGAAGGCAGGTTATGGAAATGTATTTCGTGCCAGACGATTACATCGTAAATCTACCCCAGCTGGTTCTGCCCACTTAAACAGTAGTGCCAACAGTTACGGGTAAAAAGTAGCCACAACATGTATACTGCTACTTTACTTCACTACCTGTAGAAATTTATCGTTTACCAGTCATTCAGTGTAACAACTGCTGCAGATTTGGTCATGTCAAGTCTTAGTGCCGATCTAAACCTCGCTGTTTTAAATGTGGAGACTTGCATGATGGCGAATCATGCCTAAGCCAAGCTCCTCGTAAGTGTGTCCTATGTTCTGGCGATCATTTAGCAACATATTTTTCATGCCCAGAGCATGAAAACAAAAATCTATCAAGCTGATAATGTCACAAAAAAGTGTCTCATACATGGAAGCTTCGGCTAGGTTCTCTCCGATAAAAAATCTTTTGCCGATACTACACGTGGCTCGCCCCCACCCTCAACTTAGACTCAGTCAAACACCTATTCTAGAACCTCAACTACATCATATCATAAATTCATAGAAATTCCAGACCATCCCAGACTCCCTGCATCAAGCTACGGTTATGATAGGAACTCCCACTTTGAAATTACCCGTTCCCCAAGTTCCTCTCTTCCAAATGGCTGTGCCTATATAAACAATCCTTCGGTTCCACCAGAGCCTAACAATAATTTGCTGGAAATACTATTTTTACAATTATCTACTTTAATTAATTTTATTCAACGTTTTAATGATATAGAGTTAGGTACATACCTTACTGTAAGTTCACGCTAAATCACGTGGTCAATCATCATCATCGTTAACGCAAGTTGGTAGACAATGTTAGAATTCGTAACGAAACCATAGACTATCGAATTGTTATCGATTGTTATCATCGTTATTTCCTTAGAATAATAACGCCTAGAAGCCGAGTACGCGCACGGCGATTGAGGCAAGTTTAACCAAGCCATATGTGGCTTGGTTCGCCGAACGGCTCGCTAGTATTCAAGGTCACGTCGTGTCGTAAGCAGCTCCGCAATTTTTGTTTATAATGACGATTTGTGCCATCAAAGGATGCTATAACAAGTCAGAATCTAGCAAAAAGGATACTAATATTACATTTCACCTGTCAGTACCGTTAATCAACGTCTATTATTTCGTAAAACACGATATTATTATTCATAAATTTGTAATATGTACTTCCATGAATGTGTTGCTATATGTAGGAAAACTTTTACCCCACTTTGTGTTCCGAGTTATTTTTATTTAGAGTTGTTTTTATGTGTAATAATTACCAGTGAACCTAGTGCGACTTATAGTGGAGCGTTATTTAAAAATAAGACTTTATTATGAGTCCAAGAAAGACAATTTATCACGATTGCTGTTATCAAAGCGCCAGTTATTTAGAAAACAGTAACAGCTACAAAGATTTTAAACTGAAATGCTAAAAAAATATTACAACAGTTATTTTTTCTAATAAGACTGATTTTTGTGCAATAAAAAGTAAATGAATTATTTATCACCAAACATTGTTACATTTACTTACATTACATGTAAATGTTTTAGAGTTATAATAAGTAAGTATCTTTAAAGAAGTAGTTAATGATATGAAAATTGTGGTAGTCGTAGCTTCACTGCCATCTAACTAAAGGCTCGAAATAATCTTCAATGCATAATGAGATAAAATTATGCTTCCAAATAGTTAAAGAGAGAAGTGGCGGTCCATTGTCTCTGCCTACCCCTCCTGAGGTATTGAAGCGTGAGTTATATGTATTTACCTTTCAATTTTTACTTTTTAAATAATAATTACAAACTGAAATAAAAGCATCTTAATGTGTATAACAGTTAATATTATTAATGTATGCCGTTAAATATATAAGACAATTTTCTCTTTGTGATTATTGACTTTGTGGCTATTTTCACATAAGAAATTTGAAGTAATAAAAACAACAAATGTAACAACAATACAACTTTTAAACTATGAAACAAGATAACTAAGAGTTTAGTAACTAACCCATTTACCCCGAATTTGGGGAAATTACCATTTCGCTTGCAACATTTATTCGTACGGTTGTGTGTGTAATGACAAGCCGCTGACGCACACGACGGCGTATTTTGTGCCTCAATATTTTGACGAACTTTGTTTGACACTATCGTTCTAGGCGTTATTATTCTAAGGTTATTTCATACAAATGCGTAGACAAGCAGCACTTTCCGTGTTGCCAACTTAGTGCTTTCGGTGCTAGATTTAGCACTATTTTCATGACTCCAGCACGAAACAACAGCATAGGTACAGCACCTAGCACTAAATAGTGGGTACTCATCCACTCAAACGTCAGGAGACACTTGGGTGTCCAAAAAGTATTTTGCACCTTACGTCAATAGACACTTGAGTGTCCTCTATGGGCAAGTGATGAAAAAACGTTCTAATCTAAGTGATTCTAGACTTCTTGGCGGGAAAGTGAAAAGTCATGTCTGCGGTTTTGTCTTGTTTTTCAAAATTTGTGTTATGTCGAATATTCATGTGAAATAATGATGGATTATTAACCGTTAAGTGTTCGTGAGTGTGCATAAGTGTTGGCAAATGAAACAAAACAGTGCAACGTTAGTTTTAAAATTCTCTCAAGAAGCTCGCGTGAGGACTTAGTAAAGCCCCATATCTTTACTGAGATACTCGAGGGGTTGGGGGGTATATCATTTCTCACTTCCTATTTCTAATATCATTCATCATCATTTATGGAAATATTGTTTATTTATGTATTACTTGTACAAAAAATTACTTTGACACTGGCTAAATGTGCTAATCGCTTGGAGCCAACTAAAAGAAAAAAAAGTGATTCTAAAAAGCTCCGTGGCGCCTTTATCGTTCATATTTAGGGACAAGGCACAAAATGTAGATATTTTTAATAAACTAAGGAATAAAATGAACTTGGACTCTTTAAATTCGATTATTCATATCCGAACAGGGCTTAAATTTTTTAACAAGACTTGCCATACATACGGAATTCCCCGAGATATTATTTAAATAGGCAAAAAAGAAATGAACACATTTCAATTAAAAAAGTCGGCTGAAAGTCATCGTGAGCAACCGTTCACTTCAACGGCGGCAGTACAAGGAGAAGAAAACACGGCAGCGGATACAGATGACAGTGAAGATGACTGGATATAGATTTAAAATAATTATTACAACTACATTTTGCTTTTTTTTTATTATTTTACATTATGTCATTTTATTAATTATAAATTATATTATCATTTTATTTCAAGTCCAAAAAACTAGCACTATTTTTGAAAATCCATATTTATCTAGCACTTTTTCAGATGTCATTTAGCACCTATTTGTGGTACTGTGTTGGCAACCCTGGGCCCACAAGACGGTAGTTTTTAATGATGGTCTTGTGTACTTACATGCATAAAACATTTTTGTAAATAAATTTATTTCCGTTTGAATAGACCATGGCTTTACCTATCGTCTCCATTACTAGACGAGAGACTTTTAGTTCATGCCATAGATTGCACAGGTATATAAAATATACCTATATAAAATAGTCTTCAATAGTTTTTTTAACTTTTCACAAACTTAATTTATTTTTATAACTTACTGAAACTTCAAATTATCGTCAATTAAATGTGTCTCGTGTGTGTGCGTGTTCAACATTTTTTCACTTCACAAAATCCGAAACATTGTCAAAACTGGGAATTTAAACCAGGGCCTTTGCGTATCGGGCCGAGCGCGTTGCCACCCGGCCATCGAAGCGTTTGTAAGCACATTTTATTTTTCTTTCAGTTCATTCATGCCCAGTGTTTATTTTCTTTTGCAGTCCATTTTTAAGTGACGAAGATAACAAAAAATTGTATGGAAAATGCAACAATCCAAATGGGCATGGCCACAACTATGTTGGTATGTACTGTTTTTTAATTATTATTTATCTACCTTTAAACGTTTGCATGCAGCAATTCTTGTATTTTAATGTATTTATATAATCTGAATCTCGGAAACGGCTCCAACGATTTTCATGGAATTTAGTATGCAGAGGGTTTCGAGGGCGATAAATCGTTCTAGCTAGGTTTAATTTTTAGAAAATTACCAAAAAAAAAACCAAGCAAAGCTCGGTCATCCAGGTACTAGTGTTTAATTATAAAAATCATATGCATTCCTAATTTACATCTCTTAATCAAAAGGGAGGATATTTTACCCTATCACATCCAATTATTTTGTAAGGTATCTTGGTAGAACTTCGAAAAGGTAGGTAGGTATTCAAATTATATTGACTAGAAACATATCTCCAACAATATATTATTCTGTTGATAGCATCACTTTGCTAGAATATTTGAGCATCAATAAAAAAGATTTTAATGTCATTTTTAACTTTACTTCGAGAATTTTCGGTGTCGAAAATAAGTTGCTAGTGACTTTGACTAAAGGCCTGTTTTCACTTTGATTAGTGATTAGTGCAGGTGCTTAGTGATTAGAAGTAAACTCGTGTGGACAGCGATTGATTAGTGCGACTGATTAGTAACCTGCGTAGTAAAGTGATTAGACACGGGTTCTACTATTTTGCGAGTGGACTGCGAGTAGCCACGTCCCGCGCGCCCTCCCTTTCCCCTCACTCGCAGCCTGCCTGCACTGCTGCACTACACACGTCTGGACAGCAGTGTTTAGTGTTTAGCGTTTGGCGTCAGACGCTCGCTTGTGAATCAACAACTGAATTTACTTAACACAGCCACTTGACAAAATTGGACACTTCTTGCACTACACACCTGCACTAAACACTCGCAATCACTAATCACCTGCACTCGCACTAATCAAAGTGACAGGCCTTAAGAGAAAACAGAGGACTCTTAAATGATATCATAGCGTGAGCAGAGCCACCGAATCAAAAAACAAAATTATTAAAATTTATAATAAAATTGTAATCTGAAATATACAAGACAATGTAAAGTCACCAAATTATAATAAATTAAATAAATATTAAAGTATGTAAAATAGCTTGATCAATTATATTGTTAGTTTATTTCTTTATTTATTTCTGTTTCTGTATGTATAATTTCATTAAAAGTAATAATTTAAATCTTTTAGGTATGTAATGAAAGTTTGTTATTATTTATTGCTTATTAATTTTTTCTCTGTCAATCACAAAGTAATTACTTGTCATTCATGCACTTCTCTTTTCCGAGTCTGAATAATATTCATTTATGATGCTGTTACAAAAATGAACAATAATATTGTAAAATGTAATAATGCAACCTATGTGACGTAATACTAAATAAATTAAAATTTTCAGTGTTGGTAACAGTAAAGGGTCCCGTAGATCAGCATACTGGGATGGTAATGAATGTCCACGATCTAAAACAATATATGCAAGCTGCCATCATGGATCCCTTGGACCACAAAAATTTAGATCAAGATGTCCCATATTTTAAAACTATGGTAAGATAATATTCAGTATCAGTTATATTGCACAATTTTTGTTGAATATGCAATAACGGTTGTAATAGAGACAACTAACCTCAAATGACTTAAGCATTCAATTGGGTCATTAGTATGTGGCTGTAGGCATTTAATATGCAAGTGCTAAGTTGTAGAAAATTGTTTCAAATATTAAATTTGGTCTGCCTACTTGTAATCAAATAATAATGTAGATTGTGTCCAAAATTTTATTGAATTTTAAACTAGTTTATATCCCCAAATACATACTTAGTTAATTAAGAAGTGTGTTTAACCTTTTCTCCGCCTAACTATCCTGCATGCGATGTCCTGCTGTACGCTAACGTATAAATGTATTTTAATAAAGTAGGTACAAAGAAGAACTTTTATAGAAGTGCTGGTGTGGACGGCATGAAAATCTCGAACTTCTATAGAAGTTGTTGGCGGTAAAAAGGTTAAAGCATAAATTTATCTTGTGTATTATTATTATACCATCAGTAGTAACATTCCAAATGTAAGTGGCATTGTTGCCACTAAATATTGCACACTATTGGTTTTAAAAGAATATAAATTAAAACTTAAATATTATTTACATTCTTTTAAAAAGTTCAAATCTGCACTGCATTATTTTAGCCCAACTTTTTCCAACCCTTTGCAGAGTCAATGGTCATAGAAACACTGACCAACATGATCATCACCATTGTTGAATTTTCTTCTAATTAGCACATTTAAATTACAGGTTAGTACAACAGAAAATCTGGCAATATTTATATGGGAACAACTACAAAAGGTTATGCAGAAGCCACAATTACTCCATGAGGTTAAAATATTGGAGACTGAGAAGAATCATGTTGTGTACCGTGGTGGTTCTACCTACCCCAGGAAAAAGTTTGATGGCTCTAGCCTGCATCCAAAGCACCACAATGTATCCTCTGATTCAGACTGATTTAGAACATAATGGAAAGGAAATAATCTTGTTTACTTTTAAAAATGATATTTAAAGACTTATATTCAATGTTTTTACTTAGTTATTAAGAAATGTATTGAGCTTGTTTCAATTAAATCATTCCATTTTTACAGTACTTTAGTATTTGTTATACTTATCCCTTAACATGAGGTGGATCAGGATATGGATCCCTCTTAATAGTGGAGTACGCCTTTGCCCATCAATGGGACACAATATCAGGCTATTAAAAAAGCTGTGGTCAATTCCCTGTCTGTGTGTGTGTGAATTCTACTACATTTTTTAAATCATGATAGTATTTTTAGTATTATTATTTTATTTATAATCAAGTCATAAGGTTGTCTAATTTCTAATTTGTCGATTTCACCAATATCAGACTTGACCAATGTCGTAACACCCAGGTGACGAAATATTAATTTATCGCATTTTGGTAGTCGCGGTGAAGGTCTGGGTTAAGGCGAGAGCACGGTTCGATAACATTGAATATATACTAAACTTTTTTAGAGTATCCAAGGAGTGTTCAGAAAAAAGTTAGTGTTCTTTGATTTGAAAAAAGAACAATTAGTGTTGAAAAAATTCCACCAGCGGGATTCGAACCCGCACCCCATGACATGCCTGGTCAGGTGCACTACCAACTGCTCGCAACAAAATTTGCCTAAAATCATAATAAGTATAATAGATTTTATAAAAAAAAATATTTGCTTATGTTATTTGTATGCCAGTCACTACACCACGCGCACGCGTATAATTATGCTTAATCATTCACAAAAGTTTAATCGTTACAACTAACGTTTTTATTATATAATATAGCGGCCCGTCCCGGCTTCGCACGAGTGGACATTTCTTTTTTAGTATAGCCTGTGTTACTCAGCGCTAATGTAGCATTCAAATTGTGAAAGAATTTTTTAAATCGGTCCAGTAAGTAGTTTTTTTGTTGCAAACATGCAAAAATACAAGGCTTTCCTCCTTATAATATTAGTAGGTATGATTTATATAAGTATTATTCATTAAATGGGTAGTTTGCCACAACATACTCGTCTAAATGTCGTTGGTCCATGATAACATCAACATTTTTAACCACATGCTGTCAGATGTATCACGGTTGGAAAGCTGTATTGTTGATTTTTTTAAAATTTTAATTAATTCACTTTAATAAAATGTGTATAAGCATAGACTATCCATGCCATGGTATAGGTAAAAGTAACCACCACCAACTATCATAGTGGCACGCACCAGTATTCCATACTAGATTTGGTCGAATCTGGTTCAATTTGTTTCTTGCTGCGACAGTAGGTTATTATAAAAAACAAAACAAGTTTTAAGATACCCCTTTACAAACAATGCGATAGGAACTGATAAAGCCGTCTCTCAACAGCAAGAAGACCCGCGACAAATTAGTCATTGCATAATATGACTTATTCCTTTGCAATAGGATATAAACGGTTCTGTATACATATTGTTTTCTTGGTTGTTATGTAAATAGCAACTATATGAAAAGTTAATAAAAATACGATATATCATTTATATTGATTTATTTCATAATCTATCAATTCAATACTATTGAAATGTAACACTTATTTATTACGGATTTACTGGCGTACCTATAGATACTCCTTGTAACGTGCGAGAAGGTCTGTTGTCTCCTTGTTGTCTCATATCAATGTAAAGTGTTCGCATAAACTTTAAAAACAATATAATATATCAATACCAGTCCGCCAAAATAGAATACGTACAGATAATAAAAATAGCTTTGATAACACATTACAGTCATACCGCAAATAGAAGCATGATCAAGAATTATTTACTCAGTCGAATAGATAAATAGTTACAAATTACATGTGCTAATATTTAAAATTAATTGCTTGAGAGATTAGGAGTTATGTGAGGAAACAGTAAAGTGCTTAATGTTGGCACAATATACCTTAACTTACATGTCTTTTACAATTAACATCACAATGATGGATACAGTAAACCTTAAATCATTTTTTTAGTGATAATAATTTACGGCCACATTTACAAAGCGTACAGACGCAAGCACATCAACCTAAACTGTTAAAATTCTTTAATACATTTTCAACCATATTAAATAGGTATAAAGTTCAAATTTGACAGTTTGTAGTGTGATGTGTGCAGGTGTGCGTACCTACATCTCTAATGTGAAAAAATTTGTACAACAAAGTAATTATAACTACTTACACGTATTTTCTTACAATTATATTTATTTGGGTTTATAATTTTTCGAGCTGAATATAATCCCCGTATTAATAAACAAAGTGTAAGCTTGGAGTACCTAGTTACTCCGTGTTTTGTTACTCCTGTCGCGTCATGTAAAGTTCATTTCATATTAGGGTAAAGAGACAAAACACGGAGTAACTACTTACACTTTGTTTATTAATAAACCCCTATAGGTATAGGCCGTCGTGGGTGAGATCTTTGATGGAACAAGCTTTTATTTTGCAATTTTATATTTTAATTGGAAGATTTGCCCGCGAAGTCTATTCTGTGCCTCTTGTTTATGTCCTAGGAAGTCGCTTTAATTTTCAAAACTAACTTTTCATAAGTAATGGCATTTCGAACTAATTGTAAAAGAAGTTAAGCATTAAAACTATTGAAACAACATCGAATTAAGCATTACGTCATCATCATCTCAGCCAAAAGACGTCCACTGCTGGACAAAGGCCTCCCCCAAATAATCATGGAGGGTATTTGCCGTAATCGCCACGCTTGGCAGGCGGGTTGGCGATCGCAGTAGGTTGAGGGTAACCTCAGAGAGATGCTGCTGCCCATCCTCTGGAATGGTCCCTTAGTCGGCTTTTACGACACCCACGGGAAGAGATGGGGTGGTGCAATTCTTTATCCCCGGCACCACACAGGGAAGCATTACGTATTACAACGCAACATTACTCATCTTTAAGTATTTGGCAAAATGGTGACACAAGCAAGTTTGGCAAATTATCATGTGCGTTAGGCACAGTTGCTATATAAAAGTAGATATATAAGTAATTTGAGTTGTAGTATAGGTAACTTATTCTACCATTTTGACTAAGTATTTTTACACACGCTTTAACATTAAAAAATAGTTTACGTTTCTTCAATTGAGCCATCTCTTCGTATCTAATACTAGCTGTGCTCGCTACTTCATCCGCGTGGAATAGTGACTTTCGGCAGCATTTTTAATTTTTTAGGCTCTAGTTCCCGTTTTTGCAACATTTTTCACTGATGCTTCGCTCCTATTGGTCGCGGCGTGATGTTATATAGCCTAAAGCCATCCTCGATAAATGGACTATCTAACACAAAAATAATTTTTCATTTCGAACCAGTAGTTTCTGAGATTAGCGCGTTCAAACAAACAAACTCTTCAGCTTTATAATATTAATATAGATACATACGCACGCCTGCACATTACACTACCACAAACTGTCAAAATTTTTACATAGACTTTGAACTTTATTAAGATGTGACTTTATTATGTCCAGCAGTGGACTAAGATAGGCCGATGATGATGAAGATGTCTTAAGGTTGATTATTTATTGAAAAACTTCGTGTATTCCCAGTAGTGCCAGTGGAGTAGTCCCATGAGTGGACTGCTGGTATTTTTTGCAAAGAGGTTCCATTAACTGGATTACTAGTAATTTTAATCCCAGAGGTTCCACTAACTGGACTATTGGGATTTCAATTCCCAGTTGTCCCGTGTGATACTCAGACGCATAAAACGCATAGTTTTTTATATAGTTATTTAAAATATAGTTTCCTTAATAAAAACTTAAATGTTGGCGGAGACCTTGTTTACTGATAAAAACAAACTAAATTCGTAATTGCTTTCAATAAGCCTGATAAGACAATAATTGATTTGTTACATTAAAACTGTTACTGTAGGTATCTATGTGTTTCATTTCATAGTCCTTAGGTAGACATAAACCAATTTTTTTTAAAGATTTTCAAAAAACAATCAAAGCCGGGTCGACAAAGTAGGCCAAATTGTTCCTGAACCTCTAGGAAAAAAAATACCAGTAGTCCCATCATAGGACTACTCCACTGGCACTACTGGGAACACGAACAAATGTACAGTGCAACGTCACTTTTCAAATTCTCTCAAGAAGTACGCCCAAGGATTTAGTAAAGCTCCACATCTTTACTGAGATACTCTAGGGGTTGGGGGGGTATATCATTTTTCACATATTCATAATCATCTTAAGTATACTAAGGACTAGTATCCATGGTCATGAATAAATTATTTAAAAAAAAAACGAAAAATTTGACAGTTTTGAATAGGTTGATGCGCAGGCGTCTGTCTGCACTCTGAATTGTACCTCTACTGCCTACTACTGGCACCACTGTTTGACACCAGCTTTCGTTGCCGAAAACTAATAAAGAATTTTATTAAAATTTTACTGGATGACAGCAAGTAGGTGGTCTGTATTCACTTGTTGTTAAAGTCGAAAATCAGTTGTTAACCCCTATTTTTAATTAAGGAAAAAAGTGACTAACAGTATTGACGCTACCTTACTAGGCCAATTTTTTTTTATATTAGAAGGAGGCAAACGAGCAGGCGGGTCACCTGATGGAAGCAATCACCGCCGTCTATAGACACCCGCAAAACCAAAGGAATCGCACCAGAAATAATGAAATTCTTCCGCCAATGAAAACCTTGAGCAATTTTGGCTATATTAGAAAACTATTATTAAAATCACTTTTCTCGTATTGCATCGTTTCGCAAAACTCATTGTTATCGTAAACTGTTTGCTCAAAGGTGCATAAAGATGTTGAGACCCAACTTGCTAATATTAACATCAACAGAAATCTCTTGTGTTTCCAATTGCTTTTTCACTCGTGAAGTTAATAATAAAATACTGCAATTTGTACTAAAACAACAAAATCAGTTGCCAAATAGCACACAACCTTAAATATTAATGGAAAATATATTATATTAATAAATACCTATAAAAATTAATAAAGCTCGACACAAATCCATCGAAAATAAATATATCCAAAAAATAAACCCATCACAAAAATAAAAAGATAAAACATCAAACATTGTAAATAAATAATATAAATATAGTATAAAAATCAAATACTACATGTCTACACATCACAGATTGGCACTAGATCATTAATTCACAAGCTCAGTATGTCACAAAAATTAAATGTAATACAATACATCGTTACAATATTATCTATCAACAACACAATTTATTGCACACAAACGCCACTAACATATCTATAAAAAATTTAAATCTTCAACATTATAAGAATATACTTTTCAAAAATATAATAAAAAGTCGAGCTCCAAAACCAAATGAGCAACCAATTAAATCGCATGACCTTTATCCTTCTTGCAGGGATGCTTGAAAGTGATGTAGGGCACGCCCAATTCGAAATCGTTTCTGGGCCAGTACATGAGTTGGGGTTTCTGTTCGGGTCGCTCTTCAGAGACGTTGAAGTAGGCGAATAGGACGAGGGCGGTGTAGCTGGCGATGAAGATGAGGATGTGCCACACGCCGTGCATGTACGGGAAGCTGATGGACAGCCACGCGTCGCAGAACAGCCGGTCGAGCACCCAGCACGACATCGCGAGCAGGCACACGCTCACGCAGCGGATCCCGAGGCGGTACACCCGCCCGCATTTCACACTACAACACAATACTCCTTATATTAATAAAGAAGACCGGCGAGAGTCGCCCTAATATTTTACGAAGTAGTACACTTTCGGAAACATGAAAATTAAATTAGATTAAATTCCTACAATTTACTTTTACCCTAACTTCTATATTTTTTGGTTATTTAACATATCTCTGTTGTCCCAACTTTAAAAACATAGAAACAATTAACTTTTTTGTTAGTCTAGCATAGTTCTTAAAGTACCATTTGATTTCATCCATGAACGGGACATATAAATCGAGGTCTGAAAATACATAGAAGTTCGCCAGCATTCGCCATTCAATCACGTTAACGAAAACGAAAATTTGTATGGCAAAATGTTAACTTTTCTCGTATGTCGCCAGGAGGCGCTGCTTCAATGCCATACTAATTTTCATATTCGTAAACGTAATCGAATGAATACGGATAGCAAACAACACTCACACTAGGCACCCTGGTCAGATGAAGGCCAAATACTTAGTGTAGGAACATACTATGCCGAAATTACGCGACTGAAGTTCGGCATGATTACGCCTGCAATGCTATTTGAATTACTGACGACACATAATACCGAAATTACGTTGCGTTATAGCGTACAGCCTAACTTCGGTCGGGCGTAAGTTCAGCGGCAACTTATTCTATAGTCCCTACGAAGATCCGGGGGCGGGGCGTAAGTTCGGCACTTATGGTGTGGCATATCAGCCGAATACGTCGGAACGTAAAATCAGCCGCGGAACTTCGGTCGCGTACCTTCGGCATAGTGTATTTTTACACTTACCCGTAAGATATTTGAGAAAAATATATCGTCGGCTAAATAAGCTAAATTGCTAACTCCCAAACGTACTACTTATGAGAAATAATAAAAATATAATTTAAAATTAAAATTACTAAACGACTGCAATATCTAAACTCCAGTTGATAGATATTTTACCATTACCCAATATTACACCATTTTTTGTATAATTCTATTATTGATAATACACTTTAGGGTACAAAAATTGGAGTTAGCATTTTTTATACCTACAATATTTTTTTTTACTGCAATAGGTTTTGGAGTTAGCTAATTTTATTATTTATGGAATTCTATTAAAACAAAAGTTACATAATAATTTCGTTTATTAATAAAATAAATAATAAGACATAAAATCGCAACATTTAGTCATGCGGTAAATTATCGTAAAATTCACGAAAATCTGCTGGCAGGACTTGTTTAATTTGCTGTAGGTCATTGTATTTTTTAGCTTTTATTTTGAGTCTCCCTTCGAAAACTCCGGAGGCGTGGAGTACGAGTGTCGTCGTGCTGTTTTTCAAAAAAGGAGACTAGACCCTATTAAAAAACTACCGACCTATTTCGCTCCTAAGCCATGTCTACAAGCTGTTTTCAAGAGTCATCACAAACCGTCTGGCGCGAAGACTCGACGAATTTCAACCACCAGAGCAGGCCGGATTTTGAGGAGGATATGGCACCATAGACCACATCTTTACATTGAGGCAGATCATACAGAAGACCGAGGAGTATAATTGTGGACTATGTGAAGGCATTTGACTCTATCGAAACCTGGGCTGTTCTTGAATCTCTGCAACGATGCCAAGTCGACTGGCGATATATCCAAGTGTTGAGGTCTCTTTACAATGCCGCTTCCATGGCCGTCCAAGTACAGAACCAGCAGACTAAGCATATAAGCCATCAGAAGCATCAGAAGGATACAGCTAGGCTGGGCAGCATATGGAAATTACGTCGGGTCTTTACGTCGCCTATTCCACAGTCTAAAGACGAAAGTCTTCAATCAGTGCATCCTACCCGTCATGACATACGGAGCCGAAACGTGGACTCACGGTAGGCCTGGTCAACAAATTTAAAGTCGCTCAGCGAGCTATGGAAAGGGCTATGCTTGGAGTTTCTCTGAGGGACCGGATCTGGAACGCGGTCATCCGACAGAGAACCAAAGTCGTTGACATAGCCCACAGGATTAGCAAGCTGAAGTGATAGTGGGCCGACCATATTAGCCGCAGAACCGATAACCAATGGGGTAAACGAATTGTTGAGTGGAGACCGCGTATCGGCAAACGTAGTGCAGGACGCCCTCAGACTAGGTGGAACGACGATCTTCGCAAGGTGGCTGGCAAGAGCTGGATGAGAGTAGCCGCGGATCGTGCTCAGAGGCGTGCACTTGGAGAGGCCTATGGCCAGCAGTGGACGTGTGTAGGCTGATGATGATGATGATGATGACCTGGATATCGCTACGTATTCTATTAACAATACCCGTGACTGTAGCAAGTGGCGAACGCAGTTTTTCCAAACTAAAATTGATAAAAACGTACTTGCCAAACTAGTTAGTCTTGTTTAAGACATTGTAGACCAATGTCTCAAACAAGACTAACTAGTTTGGCCTCGCTGTACATTGAAAATCAAATTTCGGAAAACTTAGATTTTGCCAGGCAACAAGACAAGTACAAAAAATGCTACAAAACATGAATTTTGAATCGTAAAAAGTTAAAACAGTAGGTTCAATCTAGCAAACATTGTATAAGTACATGTTAATGCTCGTGACTGTACTTTGATGTGTTTGACATTGTCAGGAATAAAAACCCGAACCATTGCATGCTTATAGCAATACACTTTGTACCAACGAAGCGGGGGAAATTAAAATAAAATATTTATTTAGATATAAAAGTAGCCAACTCCCCAAACATTAACGTTAAGTATAAATAAAATTATGCTAACTCCCAATAAGTGCATCAGCATATTTTGCATACATTTTTGAATCGATCAAACTTAGATACAGGTCTCAATACTACCAAAATATAACAGAGGAGTAGTTTGCCTTTGTTAAAAACATCAGTCTGTACGCTAATCTCAAAAAAACTTCAGTTAGAGAAATAAAATTCCGCAGATCACTCGTAATGAACCTTACGCTCGAACAAAATTGCGTCGAATGGCGGGAGTTATCACAATTGCGCGCGTAGTTTGACAGGTGCGGAGTTAGCATAAAATATTGCGGCACGTTATCTGTAGTTTGAGGTTAGTTTGTGGCATTAGCATCTTTGATGATTAAGCGTGATTTTTTTCTTTTTCATTTGATACCAAAAAGTCAGTTTAGGCAAAAATGGAGTTAGCAGCTTAGAATACTTAGCCGACGATATATTATACACCAATGAAACTTGGTTTACCTAAGCAGCTCCTTGTACAGAAATCCAATAGCCGGTAAAGCCAAGGTCATCAGAGCGAACGCATTAGCCGCCGGGTGCATGACGAGGAAGCCAGTTGACAGCACGGAGAATAAGCTTGAGTAAAATGCTAACACCCTCCTGAAACAAAACAGTTCATGTCTGTATTACACTCTTATATAATTACCTTGTATCTATGTATAATATATTGGCATACAACATGTAATGTAACATAAAAAAACGCAAACCCCGAAAGTAGTTTCAAGAATCGGCCATTTTTTTTGTCACATTTTTACAGGTTTTTTACAGGTACAAAGACTATCAGATTCTAAATAGTATGGATTACCCGATAAAAATAAAGAAGAATATATACTTACTTCACTATAATATATAAATATGTAATGTACGCATATAAATATTTATTTATTTATTTGTATTCAATAATAATACTATATAATTTATGTGATCAACTGTTTTCGAGTTGCTATTTTTTAGAGGAATTCGGAAATTACAGCCCGTCTGGCTGTATCCATGCTAATTGCAATGTTAATGTATGTGAAAAACCTCACCTATTCTGATTTAATAATGTACCACATCAACAAAAGTTTGTTAATTGATATTTGTTGATAACGGACTTAGGACACGACAAAAAGGGAGTGAATTCCAAAAAAAAAAAAACTTTCAATAAAATATTTCGCGCAATTGGTGTATGAATTGTATGGTGCTTATCGTATCGGCAAACTTGTTCAGTTTACGATTATAAAAGTTAAGCAACGCCTGGGAACCTAGTGCGAGTTTTATTGGACATTTCACGTTAACGAAAAAGCGATTTTGTATGGAAAAAAGTGACTCCTCATTTGCCAAAAGGAGGCGCTGCTTTAATGCCTTACAATATGCAGGGTCTAACAAAATCAATAAGCGAAAGTATAAGGGCGGTATCTATACATCATTCTGAATACAATGACAAAAAATGGGCTCCAGTTTTATAATGATTTTTCAAAGTTATGTTTTCTAACAAACTAAATCAATTAAAATAATGCACATCATGAAACATGCTGTATCTTTACTAACACGCATGCAAGCGTCAATAAAAAGATAGTGTACAGATACACGCACACAATTGAAAAACCATTGTATGACATTCATACACACACTGCTATCTTTGTGTTCGTGTAGAACAGCTGTACGGGTTTGGAAAGGGTGTATTTTTTGGTAAATAATGATGTTTTGTTGATTATCTCGGTAACGAGCCTGTAGTTTTGGACCAAATTTGGTGAGCATGCTCAGTGTGATGTATAGATGCTCCCCTTAAACGTTCGCTTCTTGATATTGTTAGACCCTATATAGGTATATCACGTTTTCGTAAACATGAACATCGAATTTAAATTAAACTCGCAATAGGCACCCGATGAGCGAATTAGTGACCAAAACTATTTTGAACTCTTTCGGGTTTCGGAGAGCACGGTCAGCCGTTGGTCCCGATCGTTGTAAAATAGTAGTCGTTAGCACCTACCAGCCCGCATTCTTAAGTGCAGTCTGTTGTTCATGTGGAAAGGCTCGAATCCACCAGCATAATATAAAATGAAGCAATAATAATGCACTATACATACTCGTACTTAAAATAGCTCGATAGTATTAGTATAGATAACGCGCAACGTACTTATATTTCCACAGTAGGTACACAAGCACTGAATGCCCTTAAAATTGAGTTTGCTTATCGCTAAAAACTGGAGCGCTATAGAACATAAACACAAGCAATACCTACCTAGGTACTTATAATTTTATAAGTAAAAGAGTTGTTTGCTTATTTTCTTTCACATCAAAACGGAGTTACAGATCGCCGTGCTTCTCTGCGCAGAGATAATCGGGATGAGGCTTTTTTCTACTAAGTGCTTTAGAAATTAAAATTATTGTAACAATACCTAAATAAGGTATGTCGCACAAGATCGAGATGTTCTAGTACACTACATTTGAATATTGAACCAATCATTAATAATTATACAGATAGTCTATCTGGAACATAGTTATTTATGGTACAACATGATATAGACATATCATGTTGTACCATACATAACTATTGTTCCTATGTTTACAGATATCTAATCCCATACGGCCCATACCTACATTCCATTCTACCTACCCAGCATAAATCTTTAATATAATTACGTTTGTTAAGATGTTTAGCAATGCCTGTATGTTAACGTTCTACATTCTCAGTTAACGTAGCATGACTAAATTGCACTGATAATGCGTGCTAAGAAGTCATTTCGTTAGCACAACCCTGAATTGAAGGTTGAATTTAACAATGAACTACAATAATTGCACTGCCTTTGACCGTGTAAAAGTACCTAGTTTAATAGTATCAACATTATTTTTATTTTTATGTAGTAAAAAATTATCGTCTTGTGTCAGCTTTCTGTTCAGGAAGAAAAATACGATGATATCGATAATATTTTTGTTAGTACCGCTTAGCAAATTGAGTTGACTTTTTGAGGGTACTTTTGTGAAACGTTGCGAGTTTTATGTATCGTAATCGTAATCGAATGGCAAAATAAAACTCGCACTAGGCATTCAAGTTGCGAATTTGAATGACTTACTGTAATAAAGGTATTTCTAATTTATTACGAGACATTTAATATTTTTATATTTTATTGTATATTGTAAGAGTGGAGCAAAAGGCCTTGTACCTACTTACTGGAAAGTACTATAGCAATGAATATTCACTCCATTTCATACTGCACATTTTTTAAGGTCATTAGAAAATATATAGACAAACAAAACTATGACATTGTATGACATTGTGAAAATTTTAACTGGTAACTGATGTTTTGCAAATGTAGATATTATTATATCTTCTCTTTTGTTTTTTTTTTATATGTGTGATTGTCCTTTATATTTTGTGTTTTTATTTGTGATGGAAAGTGTCTTTTTATGATAGGGCATTTTCCAATATTTTTGACGCTGTAAGGGAGAAAAGAGCTGGACACTTGCTGAGTTTCTTGCCGGTTCTTCTCAGTACAAGATCTCCCGCCCAGAGTAGACTTACGAACCGATGGCATAATGACGTTCATAAGAGCTATTTGTAGCCTAAACTGAATAAATGATTTTGAATTTTGAATTTTGAATTTTGAATTTAAAATGTTTACTTGGTAAAGTGCCAACATGCTGGGTTGATAACTTTTTGGTACAAAATAGGTAACCTTCTAATAGATAACTATGTCATCCTGTGCCAAAAACTATTTAAAACAGCTCAGTTACCTGTTTCCCCCAAGAAACTTAGGAAAGTATTTTCTTGGTAAGAACATTGCAAACGCTGCCATGAAGACCCATAGTATAGCCAGTTCATCTAGGAGTTGTCCTGAAATGAGACAGATCAATTAGTAGTTGGTTCAAGTATACTGTTGACTAGGTACCACAATAAAATCTAAGTGCTTTAGAAATATAATCAATAAAACATTAGTTGGTATTTAAAAAACTAACAACACACATAGGAACATTTCTTATCCCAAATGCATGTAAATATTAACTTCTATTCTTCTGTTTAACAATATTAAGTCTAAATGCAAATTATTTTTAAGTATTGTATAATCTTTTATTATTAGTTATTTAAATTAAATATATCCAATTGAATCTACAGTTGCTAAGTGTCTGACAGTCTTCACTGCAAAAGTGTTTTTAATAAAGCCTGCTTCTCTATGATATATTTTATGAGATGATGAGATGACATAATATCTATAAAATTATGTTGAATTTCAGGTATTATGAGATTCATAAATTATGAAAATAAAATATAAATATAGACCAAAACTTCTTATTTCAAAATGCCTATGTACCTATATAACTTTTTTATTATTTAAAATTTTGCATTTACAATGTTATAATATAATATAGTTGTAAGATATAAATTTTACTAGAGAAAATCAGTTAGTCTCAGGAAGCTCGACTGGGAATTGAACCCACAACCTTTGGATAACCAATACAATGCTCTGACCACTCGAGCTTCCTTTAACTGGTACATTTCTTCTAGTAAAAATTTTATCTGGTAAAAACATATAATTTTCTATGAATGTATCATCGTTTGTTAAACTTATTAATGTACTTAAAAAAATATATATTATTAAAGTGAAAAATTATATACCTACTTGTTCAGTTAGTCCAGTGGTAATTGCCTTAAATGAATACCATAGAAAATATCACTGAATAATATTATGCTATGCCAAAATGCCACTGAACCATCTGAACCAATATACAATCTATAATTTTGAACAAAATGAAATTATTTTTATTTATAATTAAATATAAACTTATTAACTCACCAACCAGGCTCAGTGTAGCATGGAAGTAAGCTGAACTGAGTCCAACTATCATGAGCAGTACCCAAAGGACATTGATGGCAGGGTTGACAAACTTTGCATACTCTTGGAACAAATGTATCAGCACCGGGGGGAAGAGAAAGAACAAGATATTGCTGACCTAAAAATTTAAATACCCCATTGATTTTCTTATAAAAATATTGATTGACAAAACATTCCGATTGAAATTTTAATCTCTAACCAAGCAAATTTATCTCATTATATTTCTATTATTATGAACTTTGTTCATGTATTGGTACAACACGCAATCTTTATTAGTAGTCAATAGTAGTCAATTTAAAGTCAAACCAAGAGTTAAATAAAAACTATCACAACACAATGCTTATTTTGTTACATGAAAGTAGTATTTTTAGTATTATTGCAATCTCGTAAATATTTGGAAGATGTAAGAAAACTTACAGTATTAACAAATTCTGCTATGTTCGGGGATATGGAGTAGTTAGATTCACACCAATCTACTGGAGAACTTCCCCGTTCTAAATGCGACCACATTTTTAAATGCTTTGTTTAATTTAGCAAAACAATAATATGATATTAGGGATCAAGTTAATTTTAAAACCATACACCTTAATACCGTTCAACGAAACCATTGATTACTTAAAATTAAGACCAGAAAATATTTATGCGATCAACATTGGCCAGACAAGGGGATAATTTAATATTTTTTATTCGAACACAAAACAAGACAATTTTGTTTACAAACTTCTCCAACCAACACAAAGAAATGTACTGTCATTCATGTAGGTATGTGAAAAAATAGTCGATTAATAATCGTTATTTTTTATAAAATATCGATTTTAGTAATCGATTTAAAATAATCGATTTTATTTTCACATCCATTTTTTTCAATCCTACATATCATAAACATATTAGATAAATATATCATATCGTCACTACTATAACCAAATAAATAGTAATAATAAAAAACGATTGAGCCTTACAGTAGTCGCATAAGATGTGTAACATTTGACATCTCACCTTAGTAATAAGTAATTTTAACATTATATTCTGAAAAAAATGGGTCAGGTATTACATGATCTTACCTATAAAATAAAAAATGATAAAGTCTATTACACACGAAAGGGTTGAAATCAAATATACAATAGAAAAAAGAATATAGAATTAACAATGACGTATATTTTTACAAATCATAAAGAGATTGCAGTAAATACTCATTAGAATAGAAGACATTTGACATATCAAAATGACCTTTGGTAGTCAAATAACACAACATGTCACATATAATAAGGCATATTATTATCGAGGCGAATGAAAAATTAATGGGGTATTACCTATTGGCATCTACAAAAATAACTTAGCAATGTTTAAATAATTTGGCTTTAATTATATTGGATAACCTGCAATTGTAATGGTATTATAAAAACTAAATAACGGCTGCGACTTCATGGAAGTAATTTTTTTACATAGGGCGATTGAAATTCTGGGTGGGGTATTAAAAATAATGACATGGCGACTATTATTATCAGTGGCATAACAAATAATATATTATGGCTATTGTAGGCTTCCATCTAAAAAACGTCTTTCTGGCTCTGATTTACGAGCAGCTGTAAATATTAAAACGAATGCTATAAATAAATATTAGGGAATATTTTTTTTTAGTTTTGGAAATCATAATATAATGAAAACGGCGGCAGGCGCACCCACAGGATAGAAGCGGAGCGCGGGTCATGGCGCGGGGGGGCTAAGCGCGCCGGGTGCCCCTTTTTTCGCATAACATTTTCTGTCCTAATATCGAATAGCATAAAATGTTTTGCATAATAGTCACTTCGCATAATGGTTTTTGGCATAATAGTCTTTACGCATAATGTATTCTTTGGCATAATTATCAATTGCCTTAATTGTGTTTACCATAACTTTGTTATCCATAAATTTTAAAGTCATAATATCTTAACGCATAAACTACAGAAGTAGTAGGTAATTATTATACTGAGATGAGCAATGAAACTAATACGATAAATCAAAGTGTGTAATGTCCGATAAATCAAAGTGTGTAATGTCATTGTTATATGAATTTCGAAATTATGAATTTTAATTTTATGCGACCCAATATGGACCCTTTTACTTTTGCCCTAATCCTGTAGGTCACGTGATAGGTTAGAAATTTAAGACAATCGCGAAGCGCAGCGTAGCGATTGTCTGGAATTTCGAGGTAATTTTTTTTATTAGACAACAGAAATACAAGCTGCCCTACTCCCGTAGGGCACGTGAAAATTGTGTATAAGTAAAAAAAACATTTGACAATTCAGAACTTTTTATTGGCTTGACCAGTTGAAACAAAAATATGGCTTGGCAAATCGAAACAAAATTGGGACTTGACTAATTATTACTTTTGTATTGCATTGCTTTAAAATTTAAGGAGTTTTACTTGTGAACGTTTCGTACATTATGCTTAAATATCGTTATATGATAAACCATTATGCTTTATAACGTTATGGTTTTAGACTATTATGACTACAGTAAATATGCGAAACAAAATTGGGCATCAAAATTTTATGCCGAATTAGCGTTATGCGAAAAGATGATTATGCCAATACTAACAACTCCGCCTTTAGAGGTAAAAATGATTCCAATAGGACAAAAAAGAAAGCGTAGGTGCCCCACCAAATCGAAGCCAGCCCTAATTATTCAGTGATAATTTTAGTATAGATATACCTAAGTATAACTTCGTAACAATTACGTAACAATAAACAAATAAATAAAGATTGATTTGATAACTGTTATGCCTTTTAATTGTTCGCCCTTATAAGAAAAAAAGAAGTCAAGAAATAAAACTATCAATATTTAAATTGCATGCCATTTTTCCTTTTTTTGCAGCTCACATGTCTCACCATATATTATGTTAATCAGATCTCAATCCTATTAAATATAACCTAAAATAATTTTAATTGAAATCTCTATTTTACAATTTATGAATGCCTATTTTGTACTTTTTAGTTGGTTCCAAGTTTCCGCTCAACAATAAATTCAATAGCCAAAAGAAAAACTCTATGCCAGTTTAAATTAAACTAAAGCTTATAATGGATTTTAATGCTGCTAGTTTTTACCTAATACTGTACTCCACCATTACTGCCAACCTATTATATTTGCTATCCACTTTAATTATTTTATAAACCTTAGATCAGATTTATTAGTCGCTGCGTTAAATACATGCCATATAATAATAATATGTCATGTTTATAATATCGATTATGTACTGAATTTACAAAATGGCGCGCGCTTGCGCACAACAACAAAGAAACAGGAAGTCGAGGAAGCTCTCGACTTCCTGTTTCACACTTCCATCCCATTTCACGAAATCACTCCCACAAATTGCAAGAAAGCGAGAGGAAAGATGTTACACATCAATAATAATAAAAAAGAAAAAATAACAATAATCTTAATTTATAACTTTGAGCACTACAATACTATAAAACTGCCTGGCGCATTCGCGGCATTCGGAAAAAAGGTTTAAACTCGCACCGGTTGGCGTTTGTTGTTGTGCGATGTTTCTTGTTAATTATTTAATTACTTTAAATTAATAAAGCTGTGATTATTTAAATTTTTATTGTTACATTATTGATCTCACAAGAAAAAATTAAAAAAATCGGTTATTAAAACAAAATCGATATTTTTATTATAATAATCGATTATTTTTTAATGGATTTTATTGTAATGAAAAATAATCGATTATTTAATAATCGATTTTTTACGTTGAATGATGTCACATCCTTAGTCATGCATGTTTTTTTTTTTTTTAGTGTAGTTTGTTCCTTGAGGAACCGGCTAAGGTCATAGACCATGCTGCCATGTCATTAGTTTAAGTAATACATAAATAAAAAATATTTTCATATATGATGATGATGATGAATGATATTAGAATTGGGAAGTGAGAAATGATATACCCCCCAACCCCTCGAGTATCTCAGTAAAGATGTGGGGCTTTACTAAGTCCTCACGCGAGCTTCTTGAGAGAATTTGAAAAGTGACGTTGCACTGTTTTGTTTCATTTGCCAACACTTATGCACACTCACGAACACTTAACGGTTAATAATCCACCATTATTTCACATTAATATTCGACATAACACAAATTTTGGAAAATAAAGCAAAACCGCAAACATGACGCTTCACTTTCCCGCCAAGAAGTCCTTAGTCATGCATGTGCTGTCGTGTGTCGTCAAAACAAAGTCAATACAGTTGGGGTGCGTTCCGAGTCACAATTATATCCACGGAATATTAACTTTTTTATTTATTTATTTTTATTTTATTTTATTTATTTCAGTACTTACAACTATCATTACAGGAATAATGCCTAATGCGATAGCGAAGACAATTACGATAATAAAAACTAAAAAATAAAATTTAATCAACTAAGTTAGTACAGTCGAAGAAGTTCGCGGTCGACCACCTGTAGGCGATATTCGCTTGCGCTCGATTCCGGCAGTTCGTGTAGGCTCTGCCCACTGCGCGTACGCATAGTAGCGCTAGTTTCATTCATTAAAACTATAACATTATCACACCCCAAAAGGCACCCCTGCTTCTGCATGTTCGTTCGTAGGAAATATTTGCGTTCCAATGTATTCAATGTATTGCGTTGCGCGGCTTTGACGGTATGCAAGTTAGCGAGTTAGTTATACGAATATATTGAATCCTAAATTATCAAATTGTATTTTACACAATTGCAAGAAAACGTGCGTTAATTAAGTAAAGTAAAAATTACTAAAACAATTGTTTCGGCTTGCTTGCTGTTAAGGTGGTATTCTATATTGTTAATACAGGCTGTCCAGGAAATAGTACGACATACTGCAGGGGGTGATAGCTGGCATCAATACCTACCAAAATAACTCAATATATGTTCAGCGAAATTTTACGGTTAAATTTTGCAGTATGTCGTACTATTTCCTGGACACCCTGTATAAATACCTACTACTTATAGGTTGTAACTGAATAAAATAATATCGACTTATATGCGATTCCTAATAAAAAAAAATTATTGTTAAAAAAAATTAAAAAATTCACACCAAAAATATATACTATGATTAAGTCAACCAATTTTATACAGGGTTCTTCGTAAATAATTGTTCAGTTAACGCGAATTCCGGAAAATTTTAATATGGGGGTTGGATAAGAATAAGAGTAACTTATATGATATATAAAGTATAATAAAGTAATTTTTCATCATCATCATCATCATCTCAGCCAAAAGATGTCCACTGCTGGACAAAGGCCTAAGTAAGTAAGTAATCTTTATGATAACTTAATAATCACATCAACCATACATTTCTAGGAGCTCGATGGCGCAGTGGTTATGTGCCCGGTCTGCGATTGCTAAACAACTTTAACAAAATATGAGGTAAATCTATAAAAACTCCGAATAACTTATTTTAAAAATCAGAAGTTTATTTACAATAATTAAGTTTCTGATAATCAACTTTGTTGATGCACAATGGTTTTAAGGGATAACATACAAATAAATATTAATCAACACACTAACAGTATAAATAATGTTGATTTCTACGTGTTTATAACTACCAACTCGAATCGCTTAAAATAATGTTTTAGAGCAATCAAACTAACTTTGCCAATGGAAACAGGCAGTCATAAAGCAACAATTATAAAGTTTCCGAATCAAATTGATTTATGGGATATAAACTACAATTTACAAATATCCAACTTTCTAACAATATCAGTTTTGGTAAATTTACTAATTCAAATAAATCAACACACAAATAAAAATCAATCAACACACCTTAAATGTAAAATGTAATATTGTTAGATATCACATTTTAAAAATCAGTTTTATTAGTCATTTGATTTGGTATTAAAAATATTTTTCAGAAACAATCAAACAATTTCATAATCAAATTGAGTTTGCCTGTAGAAACATAAGCAAATTAATAAAACAACAATTCATAAAAGTTCCCTAGTCACTCAATGGTTTTATGGAATATAAACCAAAAATAACCACCATTCTCACAATATCAGTAATGGTAAATATACAAATTAAAACTAACTAACACGACAGTATAAGTATTTTTAATGTATGGTGTATTCCGACGCGATGTAGGGCATTTCTGATCGCCCTCATCGAGCAATCAAATTCAGTTGCGAACCTCGACGTTTTAGCGAATGGTTCACGCTCGTATACACTCTTCATGTAACGTACTCTGTCTTCCGTTAAAATTCTTGCGGGTCGGGCACGCGGACGGTCGGCGATTGATCCCTCGCCACCATCGCGCTGAACCCATCGCCTCACGGTGGCTCTCTGCGACAAAAAAAAAACAAATCTGTATTATTTCAAAGCGAACGTTCGAGACAGTGGGAACGCATCATTATCTTTTTTTTTGACAATATAAAAATTTTGTTTCAAATGAACAACCTTTGGATAATTTAAATGGTTTTAATGGTTACCGCGCTCCTATAATAAAATCTAAGTATTTGGTTTATTATTAATTTCTTTTAAGTTTTGCATCTGTGTTTTTATTTCAAAGAAACACCAGATATGCACCAGTCTGTCCAATTTTAGTCATATTTTTTTTGTTGTATAGAAATGAAAGTAAAAAACGAATTAATAAAAACAAAAAAGCAATAATGCTCAAAATGTAGATCATTTGTGTATACGTGTCGTTGCCAGCCCAAACCACGCGCGCCGTTCGCTCGTCGCGACGCGACTCGCGGCGCGCCGTTCGCTCGTCGAGCTGTGTAAACGCTACGTTGCCAGCCCTCGCCGCAAACACACGGAACACACCGCATCGCGCGGCGACGCGACGCGGTGTTTCGGCAGGCTGGCAACTTCGCGTAATGGTTCCTATAGACTTTGCGCCTGAGCACACCTATTAACCTTTGTTCTCTCAATTAATAAGAAAAATTTGTTTGCTTTGTAAAATGTGAGTTATGTGACAAAATATTTGTATTCAATCGTTAGATTTAAGCCTATTAAATACATACATAAAAATGCTTTAATTATAGCTCTATCTACTACGCATAACATGCTTAAGTAAATATACAAGATATAAATACATTCACCTATTATTTAATTTATGAGCCATTTGACATTTCGGTTTCCCTTACGAAGTTTCGAACTTCAAAACTCTAAAGCTTGCAAACTTAGAATTCAATTTTACAATAGAAATTACAGTTAATAGAAAACCTAAGTATAGTTTGTAAATGTAACTTGAATCGGTCTAAGATCCACTGTAGAATAATTTTCGTTTATTAATAATTCTAATTTTAATATTATTTGTAAATTTAGTTTTTCATAGATCACTTTTCGATACCTGAGTAATACAGTACTTTAAGTAAACTAATATTATTAATTTTTAAATTAATTATACGATTATAATAAAATGGTTTCATAAGAGACGTGCTTTGCACTTTAAGCTTTAAGCATCCCGGCCGAGCCTAGATTTACAATAATAAACTTTATTTAATATCTTTGAAATTTGCGTGTTAAGTACCTAGTAATGGGTGTGAAAGGAATCTGTCTTTTAATACGCAATATTTATAGAGGAATCATATTCTAAATAAATTCTACTGTTAATAACATGTAAATAGTTAATCTCAAAACATAAAATATCAATGTTTTTTATTTATTAAAAATATTACTTCTAGTTGTAATTTAATATATAAAATGTTGCCCCAATTATGCTAAAGGCGTGTCGTAGTGACACTACAAGTTATCGACACAGTTTTCGTTGCCAAAAACTAAACTAGATATTAATTTAAAATTTTACGAGATGACAACTAGTTGGTCTGTATTTATTATTTATTTATTGCTTATGACTATCAACAGTTCCTGACCTATTTTAATGATAAAAGGTAAAAAAGTCGATCACTAGTTCCTGTTGAACACTAGTACCACTACCCTATATATTTTTTTATTCTAAGAAATTATAGTTTTGATATGTATATAATTAAATAAATAAAAAAGTTGTAAACAAATTCTTACCGAAACAAAAGGATTATATACGTCGCATTAGGAAGTTCATTACAAAAACATAGTAAAATAGTAATTTATATTTATATACTAATTATATGTTAAATAAGAACAGTATTTATAACGATACTTTAGTTCGTTCTATAAATTTATCTAGTTTATAAATAAAGCATAAAATAAAAATAATTCTTACCGTAACATTCAACTCTCGAGAAATTTGAGAAATGTTTCGTCCTTGTCCGTAGAGAAGCAGAATTTGGTTTCTTTCTTCCGGTAATAAATTGCGGGGCATCTTTGAAGTCCGTAAGGCACAGCACAGGTCAATAATGGAGCAATCAACAGTCCAGTAAAACAAGCAATGGTCAACGTTAGGGCGAGATAATCAGAGTCCAGAAACAAAACACTGTCAAGACGACGAGAGATAAAAACGAAAATCGGGAACGAACGCGTTGACACTTTACGAAATGCAAATTGCAACTGTTTGTGTAAGTAAGTAAACATAAAACAAACAGCATGTGCAGGTTGCTCTTATTGGATGTCTATCTGTGAGGGGCGGGGCGTGTGACGTCACTCGCTGAGACACGTTCAAAGCGTTTTGAGTGCAAAGTGGACTACCGTGAACTTCCGCCACTGTACCTAGGTATATCAATCAAATTATACAAAATCAATTTTCCTATTTATCAAATCCTAACATAATTTTAACTTTTAAATTTTTTATAATATATTATTCCAATTACCTATTTAAAATTCCAATCATACAATATAATAATAAATTCAAATAAACTAAAAATGTCACATTCCGAATTACGTTACATAAACAATATAAATAAAGAAATACTATTACTACAGAATCAATTATAACATATTATAAATAAAGCTATTTTAGTGAATTCACACAGAGAACAAATGAACATGTCTGTTCTCTCGGCTATTCGGTTGAGTGTGCGTATGGCCCTCGTCAGTGGAGCCTTGTCAAGAAGGTTAGTCCTTCCGTGAGGCACTACCAGTAGTTGCGGCTGGCGCCGCCGCTCCACATACCCATCGGGAACACAAAAACCGACTAAACCCATACTGCAGCGTTGTATATCTTGCCTCTCAGAAGTTTAAAGATATACAACACTAAAGCCAGGGATCTCCTTACCCGCAGTTCATTGTACCCGACCATACCTAAAATAAATAAGGTAGGGTACATCAATGGATAAAACGGATATACCCCATACAGCCTCAGATACAAATATCGACTGTTCTGTGACGCCGATAAACGACAGATGTTGATCGGAACGCTCGTTACCGAGCTTACGTTTTTTTCATCACCACAGATTATTTGATAGTACTGTGGTACTCAGAGAATATTTTTAAAAGTTATTGTTCTGAGAGCATGAGTACTATCATACTATCCCTCGAACTTTGTTTTTTTTTTCTTTTTCTTCGTCCCTCACAATAAGGCTGACAAAATCCTCAGAACAATAAAGGGTCAGAGCATCGATTTAGAATACCTAGATACACCGTCACCTACAAATTCACGTCGAAGAAGTGTCCCGACTCGCTTAGTTGTAAGTATACGTGTTAGTAGATAATTTAAAAACGTATAATGTGCTAAGACCATATTTATAAAAATTTAATACAACTTTATTCCCCACAGATATGGTTTTATTTGTATTGCACGCGTTAGGCGGTTGTGACATTACAAAATTGCGATCATCGCGCAAGTCGTAAAATTTAACGACCTCCGCCTTTTGTAGGAACAAAGTAAGTGGAGTCGTGTTCAACAAAATTATTTTCATGTACGTGTGCAATTTATAAAATTGGTGTAATGCTAGTTGCACTATTTTTTTATAAATCATAGTAAAAATAAAACAAATAACTTATTATTAAAACATATATGTTTATGTACCCTGAAACAAATTTAATATATTGTTAACTTGTCGTTTCGAAGTAATTTTTTTTAAATGTTTTCTTTTTTACAAATATAATGCAGACGCACATCCACATATTTCTGAACTGCTGATTTTGTCAGTTTATAAATATGGTGAAATTGATCACTTGTATGAGCATCTGTATTTTTAAATAGCTTCATGTGCATTAGATATCGCAATATTTGCATCGTTAAAATATTTACCATTACACCGCCTTAACAGTGTACTTCCGCCACTTATTTTAATATAGTGCCTGATGATCTTTTCAGATTCATTGCAAATTAGGTATAAATCATTAGACGCATAACACAAACCGCCAATATGGCCAAAATGGCAATTACATTATTTCGTTCACCTAATGCGGTCACCGAACTTATTTACTACTACTTAGGCCAACGATCGTTGTTTTCACAATAATCTGTCCGCCTACTGCAGCCTACGTCATTCTTCCAATGGCCTCATATTACATTTTCAACGGACTTTATATGTTTGCAAAAAAGCTCAATCGATTGAGGAGGATAACTGCTTTAAAATTCATTTGCAAGATTTGACCCGAACAAACATACATTCATACATACAAACATACTTATGTACATACTTACATACATACATGCATTGCAATTTAATACAAAGCGTGTAAAAAATAATGTTTGACAAATATCAGTAGAAGTACAGTAGGTACAGTACATAATGGTCATAAATAATTATTATTTTCGCTTTGATCAGAGTATTTAATAAAGTAGCTGAAAAACATTTATTAATTTTAACTCCATAGAAACATACCAACATACCGCCAAAAGATGTGGACTACAAAACTAACTTTAAAAAAAACAGGCGGCTCTATACATTTAGTATTTAACTATGTTCTACTTTTATGAATCTTTCGTCCCTTCTAACACGTGAATAGCGTCACGCGAGGGAAAGGGACAACCGCGTAAGCGATTTATTCAAACTATTTTAAACAAATAATGTTTTTACTTAGGTAGAAGGTAAATTTACCAACAAATTCATTACATTATGAAACCTTGAATGAATACTTAGCAAAAATACGAAACCCCATCCTTTTTTAAGCTATTTGAAGTATTATTTTTGCACTTTTTCACGGAGCACTTAGGCATGTTGACTTGACGGTGATCGGCGCGCGACTACGAGACTACGAGTGCAATTGTGCTAGAACGCGTTTTTAGCACAATTGATTCAAGCTGCGTGTGAGGCGTTATTGGTGTATCTAGGTATTCTAAATCGATGGGTCAGAGTTAAAGTTATTATTCTAAGACAAAATCCATGTTTAAAAATTTAAAAGTTAAAACACACGGCTCATGCGTCCAGACGGCGCGGCGGCGGCGGCTACTTTTGATATTGACAGCTAACGCCAGTGGCCGATAGTCAAAAGTAACACGAGACGTGGCTTCTTGGCGGGAAAGTGTAGAGTCATGTCTGCGATTTTGTTTTATTTTCTAAAAATTGTGTTATGTCGAATATGATATAATATAATGTGAAATAATGGTGGATTATTAACCGTTAAGTGTTTGTGAGTGTGCATGACTGTTGGCAAATGAAATAAAACAGTGCAACGTCACTTTTCAAAATTCTCTCAAGAAGTACGCCCGAGGACTTAGTAAAGCCCCACATCTTTACTGAGATACTCTAGGGGTTGGGGGGTATCATTTCTCACTTCTCATTTCTATTATCATTCATCATCATTACTGGAGGAAGAAGGAAATATTGTTTATTTATGTGTTACTTGAAAGAAAAATTACTTTGACACTGGCTAAATGTGCTAATCGCACAAAGCTATCAACTAAAAGAAAAAAAAAACGAGACGTTTCAAAAAGTAACATTTTCACGAGAAAAGTAAAATTAATTATTTTTTTATTATTATTATTATTATATTATTATATACCACTTAGGGCACTTGATTACACAAAAAACTTTCTATTCCATTCTTAAAGCTTCGAAAGAAGGAAAAACAATGGATCCAATGTTGTCTAATTCAATAAGTACCTATACCTATTTCGATGTTGTCACTGGTAACACTAACGAAAGTGACTTCCCTACAGTGGCGGCCCTAGGGCGCCGCCGGTGCGAGCGATGCGACCGCACCGGGCGCCGACGACGCCGTCATGGGGGGGGCGCCGTAATCAGTCTTACTTTGTGCTTTCGGCATAGTGTATTCTCTATGCTTTCAGGCAAAGATCACAGACTTTATTATTATAATTACAACTAGGTTGATTTCGGCACCCTCCTCCCCCCCATGTCCCAATAATTGTTGACCGACGAACGAACGAACGATTGTATGGGCGTGGCGCGGGCGGCGAATACGGCATGGCATTCGTGACGAACGCGGGCAGAAGACGGTAAACTACGTGCCTTCAAGTCAATGGGTCAGCCAGTCTTGCCAACTTTGTGCTTTCGGCACTAGATCTAATGCATTTTTTTATATTTTAGCGCTCAAAATTCCGTTTCAGTGGCTAGTGCCGAAACTAGTGCATTCTTTAGGACTATTATATATCAATCAATAAATAAATAAATTTGTGTGAATTCCCACATTGTTTCATAAACTTGTCACACCCACTTCACTCATTCATTGGTTTATCCCTTGTTTATCCTATGAAATGATGAAGAAGGATGAAGACGATTTGGACAACGATCTAATTTTATGTAATAGAAATTATTTTTTGTAAATGAACACTTAGGTACACTGATAAATACAAAGACAGATAAACCTCGTAATATTAGGCTTTAATAAACATAAAAATTAAGCTAAGTCATTCTTGACAAATAGACGATAAAAGTATGACAGAAGTATGCCACGTGAATGCAGAAAGTCTCTTACTTTCGACGATAAAACTGAGGTTCCCCGATCGGAGTGAATGTAAGTCGGGAATCCAAATATCATAAAAATGCTGTTCAAATATTTTATCACCGTCTTGGCACTTATATCCGAGCATGGAAAAGCGAAGGGAAATCTTGATTACTCGTCGATGACGGTGAGGATGTAGCGATTGCTGGTCCGTGACGGAACTGGACCCTTAAAGTCAATGCTAAGGCGTTCCATGGGAGAGGTAGCCTTTATCAGTTTAGAAAGTGGGTCAGGATTTTTAAAATATCTAGGCTGGATCTCAGCACATGTACGGCAATTTGCGGTCATCGTCCTTACTTCGTCGACAGTATAGGGCCAATTTTTTATCCTTAGCCAGTGATACATGCGAGTGACGCCTGGATGACACATGGTTTCATGTAATGATTGGAGTTTTCCTTTTAGTGATTCCATCGAGGCGCATATTCTGGAGAGGGCATCGGCAACGTGATTATATTTTCCGGGCCGGTATATGATATCATATTTGTAAGGCGCAAGTTCAAGCCGCCATCTTTGAATCTTCTCATTTTTAATTTTGCTCGTATCGAACATAAAAGTCACTGATCGTTGGTCTGTAATAAGTTTAAAAGGTTTACCTATCAGAAAGTGGCGCCATTTCTTCGGGGCTTCGACTATGGCGTAGGCTTCTTTTTCTACTGCCGAGTGGTTCCGCTCGCTTTAATTGAGGGTTCTCGAGTAAAAGGCGACAGGCCCGTTATCTTGCGACGGAGTAGCGGCGATAGAGTGTTCCGATGCATCAGTTTCGACAGTATATGGAATTTAGTCGTCTATTGCATGTACTGATGACTTTGCAAATATAGATTTAAGATTTTCAAAACATTGTACTGCCTCTGCGCTTATAGGAAACTCTTTCTTATGGGCAAAAGAGTGAATTTTCTCAGAAAAATTAGGAATCTACTTAGAATAGTGAGCGAACATACCTAGAGTTCTTCGTAGCGAGGCTAGATCATTTGGTAGAGGCATATTCAGGTAAAGGTTTTAGTCGCTCACTATCTGGTTTGATTACGTGATTTTTATACGTATAACCGAGAATATTAATAGTTGATTGCCTAAATTTACTCTTTTCCTTGTTCAATGTAAGGTTATAGTTCTGGGCAGCTTCGAGAAATCGTTTAAGATTTTCGTCGTGCTCTTCTTTAGTCTTACCACATACAGTGATATCATCAAAGTAGGCGAAGGTACTGTTATGACCAGCTTGGCCGTTATTTATATTTTGGGGGCGTAAGGCGTAATGACGACAACTGGATAAGTTAATATTATATTGATATTTTAAATAACTCATGAATATAACAATTCAAAGAATGATGTCGCTTCGGCGGATCAAGATGAAGTCCTCTTCTCAATTGTTTCTCTCTCTCGTGACGTCTTATTTGAAAGGTATTCAGAACGCGACGGCTGCCAGTAGGTTCGCGCCTCCAAGCAGTCCCGATCACTACAGGAGCTACGCCCCTTCGGCAGACGTCGTGTTCTGTAACAAAGGTTGAACAGTTGAGAGTATGCCTGCCTTTCAGGGGAGGACGAATATGGATGCAGCTCATGTCTGCTAGCTAACATCACATTCTGCCAGAGGAGTACCTGGAAGAGGTACTTGAAGATGACACGTGATGTGAGCTAGAGTCGACAAAACCTCCCCACCGAAAGGTCGACTCATCCAACTAAACATAAGTTACAAATATAAGAGACAAAGCAAATAAATCATATTATTTATCTCCCCCTTTTTACCTGCCTAACATCTAGATATACATTAGATTATAAATATAGTTTTTACACCATATAACAATCAAATGAAACCTACGTCTAACGTTCCCTGGATACTTCAATCGTAAACATAACCGTAAACAATTATAAACATTTAGCTGCCTCCTGAGTGTGTTCGACTCGAACACCTCACCGGATTATATAAGTCCGTTGGTGAGTTTCAGTAAACGAACCAAAGTTCATAATTTCGACGGATATTTTAGCGACAAGTAGCTATACTACGGGCTTCGTTTTCTGGAACTCAAATCGTTAGTGCACACATCTAAACTACGTAAACATGACAATAATAAATTATTAGTAATAGAGTGTCAACCATCACTTAGACACTTGTCATGACAACTTTTTCAAAACTTTTATATAACAAGTAAAATAGTTCTTCCCTCTCACTGTCAAAGAATAATACACTTTAATATGACATAGCACGACATACTATATAACAATTCAAAGAATGATGTCGCTTCGGCGGATCAAGATGAAGTCCTCTTCTCAATTGTTTCTCTCTCTCGTGACGTCTTATTTGAAAGGTATTCAGAACGCGACGGCTGCCAGTAGGTTCGCGCCTCCAAGCAGTCCCGATCACTACAGTACCGTGTAGATTTTCGGTCCTGATGAGCCAGTCGATTGTTCTTTGGAAGCTAGAGACACCGTTAGTTACACCGAATGGAATACGACAAAATTGATATAAGTTTCCACACACCACAAAAGCTGTGTAAATTTTTTCATGAGCTTGTACATATAGGTACTTGGTGGTAAGCGCTCTGCAAATCTATGGCACTGAAGATGGCATATTTGGCTACCTTTGTTATCGTTTCTTCAATGCTTGGTAACGGGTAGGCGTCCAATAGTGTGTATTTGTTAATGGTCTGCGAGTAATCAATTACCATTCTCTTTTTATGATTCGCATTCTTCGTGACTAAAACTTGCGCTCGCCAAGGAGACCGACTCTCTTCCACAATACCTTCCTTTAAAAGCTTTTCAATTTCTGCCTTAACAAAAGCATGGTCCTCTGTGCTGTGTTTTCTAGTTTTCACGATGATTGGCTTACAGTCCGATGAGACATTTGCAAACAGAGGTACAGCTGGGACAGAAGCTGCAGCTACACTGCATACTTTTAGAGTATCTTTAGGGCCACCAAACGCAAATTCTAAAGTTGAGTGCGCTTCTAATACGTCATGGGCAATGATAAGGTCAGCGCATAAGTTTTGTACAATCAATAAATTGACGTTCTCGTACAAGTTATCGCCAATTTTTACGTTTTGTGTTGAACCATTGACTTGCGACTTGTGAGATAGGGAAGCCATTGAAATAGTATGATCACACCTTCTCTTCTTAAGTTGACAGAGATTGGCAAAGTCCTCGTTAACGAAGCTTAGAGAACTCCCAGTATCAATCAATGCTTCCGCCCTAAGGCCCTTAACAAATGCAGTGACCATGGCCCTTCGTAATGATGTTGGTGCAGCAGCAGATATTATGCAATTGCAGTGGTCACAGTCTTCTGTCGCTATTGTCGAAGCAGCAATCTTGTTTCCGCTACGACAGACCTTTCCGTAGTGCCCTTTTCTATTGCATTTTACGCATATAGCATCATGCTTTAAGGGTGCGCCGACCAAAAAATGCCAAAAATGCAGTTACGGTTAAGTAGATATAATTGAAAATACTATCGTATTAAATGAACAAAATATATTTTTAGAATCATAGGGAACGTGTTTACAATTTGTCAGAACCATAAATTCATAACACGCTATAGTTTTTTCTACAATATCATTTAAAGTTGAGCAAAAATCATGAAAACGAGTGGCCGCGTTTAGTAGATTTCTTATAGTTTATCTAAATTATTGTACCTCTGATTTTGTCTAAACAATCATCAATGGATAAACTACAAATTGCTAGACTACATTTTCGATTCATCAAGTGGTTATTTTAATAATTATTTTTTATTAAGCACCTTAAATTCCTCATACAAAATTAGTATGGCCGCGCGGCATCAAATAAATATGGACGATGACATTTCAAATAAAACATATGACACTTGTCACTTACGGACGGCGCACCCTTAAGGCTTGAAGGTATGCATCGATTGATTCGTCCGCTTGCTGGCGTCTGGTCGTGAGTAGGTGCCGAGCGTGTATGATATTCTTCGGCTTCACATAAAGCTTTTCCAGCGCGGTCATCATTAAGTTGTAAGTTGTGCACTCACTTACGCTAGCGTACACTCTTGGAGTAACATGGTTGATCAAGAGTTGCAACTTATTTGCATTCCAAATTGCTGCGGCTTCCGGTGTATCAGTATCACTAGAGTTTGGTTGCTGTGCAGCCAAAAAGTTTTGGAAAGTCGTCTTCCAGTGCCGCCATTCATTTGTACTGGAGTGCGAAGTCGGGTCGGCATCGAACCTTTTATCCATTTTATGTTTATTAAATTGATAAATACAAAGACAGATAAACCTCGAAATATTAGGCTTTAATAAACATAAAAATTAAGCTAAGACATTCTTATTGTTTTCTAAAGTTTACGCGAAAACTACACATTGAAATGAAACAACTTTTACGGATCTACTCGCGTTTATTTTACACATTACTTATTTAATGTTTATCATGACGTCCGTGACTGTCCGTGGTCCAGGGAGACTCCCTGTGACTACGGACCCTGCAAAGGGTTCGAAACGTCAGGATAAACATTAAATAAGTAATGTGTAAAATAAACGCGAGTAGATCCGTAAAAGTTGTTTCATTTCAATAAGACATTCTTGACAAATAGACGATAAAAGTATGACAGATATAAATCTTGACTGGTACCTATGTCAAGCGATAACATTCTCCTTTTGAACAACATAGAGATTGTATAATAATATTATGCAATGAGAATATTATCTCACCCATGCTTTGACTATGCTTGAAGTCGTTATTAAAGACGCCTGCCCCTGTGCCCGACTTCATTTTTGATCCGTCGGTATACCAGATTAGGCTGTGTTTTTCCAGAGACGGTGGCCCTCGTTTCCATCCGTCCCTGGTAGGAACATAAACTTTAAATTTCTTTTCGAACATGAATATGGAGAATATTTTATCGCACCCCATTTCCATGATCCTATCATGAATGTTACTTGGTTTCCAGTTTGTGTCTGGTCAGAGGTTTAGATGCGTCCCATACTGCCGTCATAAGGAAAAAGGGCACAACTAACATTTTTTTTAATTTGAGTTAGATACACAATTGGAATCAGGAGAAAAAGGCCTATCTTTTCAAACCCGTTTTTCTCCTGATTTGCAAAATGTTAGATGTGCCTTTTTTAATTATGACGGCAGCATAGTCCGGCCACCTTTAGTCTATGTAACGCTTTCTTTGCCTCTGTTTCTATTAAAATGTGCAGGGGTGGAAGGTCTGTGGGGACCTCCAGCGCTGCCGTTGGAGTGGTTCTAAAAGCACCAGTGATTGCCAGACAAGCTGTTCTCTGAAGTTTGCTAAGAGCATTCTTACAGATCTTCAGCCTGGTTCTGGGCCACCAGACGATGCTGCCATATGTGAGGATCGGTCTCACCATCGTCATGTAGATCCACCTAATGATTTTGGAGTTGAGTCCCCATGTCTTGCCATATGTAGACCATGCCAAAGACTCTGTAAGCCTTGGCTACGGTTTTATAATAAATATATATATTTTTTTGTTTTAATATTTGTATGGATTTGATTATTTTTTAAACCAAATTAACGAAATCTAGCGCATTTTCGGGGACGGTTCAGCGCATTTCTTAGGGTAGCAGTTGGCAACACTGAGTCAACTGAGTCTCACTTGACTTCTTGGCGGGAAAGTGAAGAGTCATGTCTGCGGTTTTGTTTTATTTTCTAAAATTTGTGTTATGTCGAATATTAATGTGAAATAATGGTGGATTATTAACCGTTTTGTGTTCGTGAGTGTGCATGGGTGTTGGCAAATGAAACAAAACAGTGCAACGTCACTTTTCAAATTCTCTCAAGAAGTCTGCGTGAGGACTTAGTAAAGCCCCACATCTTTACTGAGATACTCGAGGGGTTGGGGGGTATATCATTTCTCACTTCTCATTTCTAATAAGTAATAACATTCATAATCATCCTATACATGTAGAGTTTAATTTTGAGAAACGTATAAATTAAGTTTTCGACTGAAGGATTAGTATCCATGGTCATGAAAGAATTATTAAAAAAAATCAGTCTCACTCATTCAGTCAGTTGTTTCGCTACTTCATGCACTGTTTGTTTTGTCATCGAGTCATTAAGTATTTGCGCACGGCGAAACAGTACAAAATTGTGTATTGCGAAAAGTTGCTCATCTAAGTTATTCATTAAATACATTTTTATCTGTTTAAGACTGTCTGCAGCAATAGTGAAAAATAAAAGTTGTCGAATAAAATTATTGACGGTTTTTCATTTCTCATCTGTACAACACAGGTTGGGGTGACAATACCTTACCACAGCAGGGCAAGCACCATAGTCTATGGCAAGCACTGGCGTTGTCGAGTGCGACCGAAGTGCGACAGAGTAGTACAACTAGGCTTGCCAACTCCAAAAAAGGCATTCCCGAGATTACCCAGCTTGACATCCGGGACTTGGGCATATTACGCGGGACACCACACACCACGTATAAAATGGTTAGAAAAAAAAACTGCATATATTTTTTTTATTTTTTTATTTTAAAACTGTACTTATTTTGCAATTTTGCGCAATTTAACAAGTTTTTGTTATTCAATAGGCACCTACGTAGTTAAAAAATTTGCTGAATTTTTGGTCAAAATTTATTTTAATTTGTGGTTCAGCCTTGACGTGGTCGACAGACAGCTTAATTTCTACTGTCTGTCCATGCATTTCCACAGAAAGAAAACACTCTCTCTGCTGATGCATTTGAAGGTGGTATGATGCCACTGGGAGATCGACAGTGAAGTGTATGAAGACAACATACAGTACGAAGAAACATTCAGCGAATACGAGCAGAAGTATAATGAAACAAAGAAGCAGATAAACATTAAGATGTGGAGAGTGTCATAGAGAGAGAGCCACTTCTCAAGTAGATGTACCAATATTCAGCGGCAACTATCATAGCTGGGTATCCGTCAAGGACTTGTATACCGAGATTATCCATAGCAATCGGTCCCTACCCAGCGCGCAAAAAATGCAATATTTAAAAGTTAAACTTCGCGGTGAGCCCGAAAAACTAATACAACACTTGCACATAACATCTGATAATTATCAAGTGGCATGATGGGATATCCTTAATCAAAGATATAACAACACAAAATTAATATTCAATTCTCACATGAATATTTTAATGAATATCCCAGTTATGCAAGTACAATCAGCGATCAATATTAAGCGTATTCACGATTCAACAAACGAGTGTCTGAATGCCATCAAGAACCTAGGGGTGGATGTACAAAGTTGGGAACCTATGATTGTTTACTTGATTTCTCAAAAATTGGATACGTGCACACATAATGACTACATAGAATCTCTTAAAAACCCTCGAGACTTACCTTCATTACGTGAATTTTTGGATTTTCTGGAAGGAAAATATTCTGCCCTGGAATCATCGAAAATAAAATCTGAGAACATTATATTTAATCATCAGCAACAGCCACCGCAACATAATCGTCAAATGCCATCATCATCCGACAGCAAGAAATTTCATTTTTATAAACCAACTGGAAATCCATCCATTGAAAAGTTGTAAAAATCGACGTACTTTACGACATTTTTGTAAAGTACGTCGATTTTTACAACTTTGCCTTTGCTACTTTTACCGTTTGCAGTAAAGACCATGCGATATTTAATTGCAACACTTTTCTCAAATTTCAACCGGACATTATGAAGAAAACAATAACTAAATTATCATTATGCCAAAACTGTCTTTATAATAATAAAAGTAAGGTGTGTTTTTCTTTGAAGCCGTGTCGCCTTTGTAAAAGCGAACATAACACTCTTTTCATGAATTTTTTGCAGCAAAACCAAATGTCGCATCCCCGTTTTTTTTTTTTTACATGTTGTGGTTGTCTTCTATATTTTTTTGTGTTTATTTGTAATGGAAAGTGTCCTGCTATGATAGGGCATTTTTCAATTTTTATTTTTTTTTGACGCTGTAAGGGAGAAAAGAGCTGGACACTTGCTGAGTTTCTTGCCGGTTCTTCTCAGTGCAAGATCTCCCGCCCAGAGTAGACTTACGAACCGATGGCATAGCGACATTCATAAGAGCTACTTGTAGCCTAAACTGAATAAATGATTTTTGAATTTGAATTTGAATTTGAATTTGAATTCGAGTACCTACATCAAGCAATGACAAAATAAAACCCAAAATAGCATGAGCATATTACAGGATGACACTCAGGAAGTATTGCCTGCTACTGCCCAGATCAAGGTGCAAGCGAAAGATGGCACTGATCATATCTTGCGCGCCCTGATAGACCAAGGGTCGCAAACATTAATAATCACGGAAAACGCAGCTCAACTCTTGGGACTGCGAAGAAAACGATGCAAAGACATTATTTTAGGAGTAGGCTCTACAGAAAATAATTGTAAAGGCCTGCGCAGACGACGGACTTTAATCCGCGGCGGAGAAAAAAGTACGCTCCGTGAATAAAAAGTCCGCCGCGGATTTACCGCGGACTCAACGTACACGGTGTGCGATCATTTGTTGCCCGGAAATGTAGAGAAGTGCACGCTATGGAAGCAAATATTCAGAGGTTACGTTGTGTTGCAATTTACATGAAGTTTAAGAAAAAGAGAAGACATTTTAAAAGAAAATACTGGGTCCATCCCCATATATCGGATCGATTAACAATAAATTATCGCTTTATTTTTATTTTACTATGACTTCACGAAGTGGATTATTAAATTAATATATAATTGTTGTTGTAAATTGCTATACAATAATAAATAACAATACTTACTATATTTAGTTTTTTTTTCGTTCGATAATAAGTCGCAAACAGATGAGGAATAAGCCTCTTGACATACCGCGTTCCATAACTTTTTCTTAAAATTTCGGTCGTGATACTCATTTTTTGACGTATCATATAATGAAGTTATTTTATCGACTTCTTTTATTAAAGTCTTAGAATCGATTTCGTGCGTCATCGTTTATCGTCGTGCATACGTACGTCACTCTCGAGCGCACAACGCGAACTAAAGTCCGCCGTGTGCGTTGCTTCGCCTAGTCATACGAGTTCTATTTTTTTCGGGGACTCCCGCGTACTTTTTTCCGGTCCGCTCTCTGCATGTCCGCGGTTATTCGGGGGGCTTTTAGTACGCGGTACTTTTAATCCCTCGTTTGCGTTACTCGATACAGTTGTAAGCTATCTATTTTAGCGGATAAAAAAGTCCGCGGACAAAAATCCCTCGTCTGCGCAGGCCATAAAGGAGTTATGAATATTATTATTAAATCTATGCATGATCAATTTTCCGCGAACTTCGATGTTTTTATCATGAAGAAAGCTGTAAATAAGGTACCAAATCAATCGTTTAGCAAACCCAGCTGGCCCTATATCCAAAACATACCATTAGCAGATCCAGAGTTCTATCATAGCCGATCAGTCGACCTGTTATTAGGAGCTGATATTTATGCATCAATCATAATTGACGGTATTATGAACTTTAACAGATCAACCCCTATAGCCCAGCAGACACGGCTGGGTTGGATATTGTGCGGCAATGTAAAATCATACCAATGCAACGTCGTGATCCAACAGTTTTGGTCAATTGAAGATATCAACGATAAAAATGATATGTCGGAGGAAGATTATCAATGTTTACAAGCCTATAAATATCTACAATCAGACAAGCAGGCGGTCGGTAGGTAGTACGTCTTCCACTGCATCCAGACATTGACTATAAACTTGGATTATCTAAATCGAAAGGAAATTTTGTAGACATGAAAAATTGGCAAATGAATATAAATCATTCATGACAGAATATCTTAATCTGGGTCACATGCGCTTAGCATTAAGCAATCAGATAGGTACCTACTTATTACATGTCACACCACGGCGTTCAGCGCGCGGAATCGACAACTACGTCACTACGCGTCGTCTTTATGCATCGCAACCCACATCAAATGGCTTAAGTTTAAACGATCTTATGCTTAGGGGGCCAAATATGCGACAAGATCTAATGCTCCTTGTGCTAAGGTGGAGACAACATAAATACGCCTTAACCGCCGACATTGAAAAAATGTTCCGGCAAATCATCATTCACGAACAAGATCAAAAATATCAGAGAATAATATGGCGGGAATCACAGGATCAACCTTTGCAGGAATATCAACTGGTGACGGTCACTTATGGAACTAAGGCCACACCGTTCTTAGCCATGCAAACATTATAGCAATTAGCGAGTGATGAATGAAGGTCATCGATTTCCAAAGGCAGCCAAGGCCGTCAATGAGCAGTTTTATATGGATGACCTTTTAAGCGGGAGTTACACTTTAGAATCAACAAAGCAGCTTCAATCTGATCTTGTTACACTTCTTAAATTAGGGGGCTTCAACTTACGCAAATGGTCATCAAATGAACCGAAAGTACTAGCAAACACCAATAACAATCAAGGCCATCAAGAAAACTTTTTTTTTAAACACACACAAAGAGTCAACGAAGACATTGGGATTAACTTGGAATTCAAAAGAAGACAATTTTGCATTTCAATGCAAAATGTCTCCATTGACCCCAAACAAGATCATGATAAAAAGAGAGCTGCTTGGCGAGATATCCAAAGTTTTTGACCCACTCGGTTGGTTGTCTCCGACTGTAGTTCAGTTAAAATTATTATTTCAAAGTGTTTGGCTATAGACTTAAAGTGGGATGACGTCATACCTGAAAATATCCATCTAGAGTGGTTGAAATTAAGATCAAGAAGACTGTCCAATTACACGGCTTCTGTGATGCCTCAACTAAAGCCTACGCTTGTGTTATTTATGCAAGGGTCCAGAAAAATAATCAATCAACAGCATCAGTCACTCTCTTGGGCGCCAAAACATAGTTAGTTCCTACACAAGGGGCAATGAATACAGCTGGAGTCTCCCTTCCTAGATTAGAGTTGTGTAGAGCACAATTGTTAGCTTTTGCTAATGGTTGAGACATATTGTCAAACAAATGTTTAGTTCTTCATTGTTCTGGGCTCAGAATAATAGCTTTAGTTATTGTTTCTGAGGTTCTGGGAGTCAAACCCATCTACCTGATGAAGCCGCTGTCGTCGTTGCGCTATCCCTTTCGTAAAGGTAGTGAGGTGAGGTAATATAAAACTGGAGTTGGAGAAATAAGCGTTTACAGAATACCGCACACCTAACGGGTAAAATAACTAGGGTTGGTTGTCGACACGATGACACCTACTTTTGTTATTGCGCCGAAACTTGCGCGTCACCTCACGACCGCCTTAAAGTGGCCATAAACTTTGAATCAAAATCAACCTGTAAAGAGGTTTATTATACTCATGGGTGTATAGAAGTGGCAAGTATTTTCTTTGACAATTGATCTTTGAAGATGACAATGTAATCATAAAATATAACTTAATTATTTATTATTTTCAAAAATTTCAGTTTACACCACCCCGAATTTAGTTAAACATGGATACTACTACATATCCTGGATCAGGTATTATTTGTTTTTGCATTTTTATTTGGTTTGGAATATATCAGTAGGTAGGTACTTAAATAATATTATACTAGCGACGACCCGCGTGCTTTTTCAGTGTTGTGTTTGCTCGTGTTCCGCAATTTCTAGATATTTTTTAAAACCTTACATAGGTAGAGGTTAGTAGGTACACTCTATGGGAAAACTAGGTAACTGCCAGATTTCAAGTTCGACTTAAAAGTTCCCGATAGTTCATGAATAGTCAGTTAGTCAGATAGTGTAGGCTCACTTACATACAATACAACCAAAAATAGGTTTGTTATATTTACCTGGATACATAATTCTTAAATCTCATCATTAGGTACCTTTTTTAACTAGGTGGAGGGTAGGACCTACAGTTGTAAAACAACGGTTGTCAACGGATACTTATCCAAAGTAGCCGTTAAAAAAATATAAACAACGGTTGAAAACCGGTCGTTTATCCGACTGCAAGCTTAAAAAGTGGTTACGTTTTTACAGTTTTTTTGTGTTTAAATTGTTTTATTTGTAATACGTACCTACCTAACTACGTTCATTTAAATATGAAACTTGCTAATAATTACAAAAAACATTAAAAAACATGCAAGGGTGGTTGGAAAAACTTTAATCCTATGATGCAGCCCTAGATAGAGCCTATTGTACGTCTAAAAAAACACTTTTCTAGTTATTGTTATTTGTGAACATGACATGATGATAAATGAATGTTAAAATAAATAAATAAATGATGATAAAATCAGCTGTTTCATTCATTTTGATTGAGTAAGGTGAAGTACTTAGGTATTATCAGTTTGTATAAAATGTGTTTTTGAAATCATGTAAGTACGTAGGCACGTGTTACGGTAGTCGTCAAATCCAAGCTTCGCCAGCCATTAGGGGTTAGTTACTTCGTGCACTAGCCCCTAATGGCCCCGGCGGCCGTCGCGTCGTCGTCGTGTCGTGCGTGCGTGTAGGAACACGGTATCGAATAGAAATCGATACTGTACTCATGAGTATTATCAAAAGAAAAATATCGTACTCGTAAAAGTATCGAAACAAAAGTATCGATACCCCAAAGTATCGATAGTTTCTTAGGGACATTTTGGCGTTGGTTTTATTAGAGCTCGATTCGAAAGTGATAATTTCAAAATAAAGGTCCTTAACTACGCTAAAGTATCTCATGAAAGTTACTTCATATAAAATAAAGTATCTATAATTAATTTAATAAAAAACAAATAATTAGGTTAGTATACATACCTACATTGGTCCATTCTCTATGCATTACCTACGAGGAAAAACTGATTCCATTTAAAAAAAATATGTTTTTATCCGTTTCAAGCCATTGAAAATGGATAACAACGGATAAAAACGAAAACAACCGCTCGGTTGAAATCGATAACAACCGGCTTCGCATCTATAGTAGGGCCAATACTTAGTAACATTCCTTTACTGCTCCGGGAATGTCTTAGGAGTCAGGAGGACCATGAACGGCAGGCACCGTTTTCTCCCTAATCATTATCTACAATTTTATTAAAGTTTGGTGAAATAAAGAAATCACTACATCGAGACATAATTTTTTGTTAATTGTGTAATATGCCCGTTTTAGTAGCTTCCCAATTTACCCAAATCAAATCAACCAATGGTGGTTGATTGATGATTCCTCTCTTTTCACGGTAGGTACTTAGAAAATAAAGTTTTCTTTTATAGAATCACGAAATGAAAGGAGAGTACCTACCTAAATACCTATGCTACCTGTTCATAGTGGACCTACCCGAGATTCCTCTTTCATTAGCTACTTTGACCCTAGGGATCTTTGTGCAAATACTACCTCTTGAAATAAAACACTTTACATGGATATGTTGATTGGAATCATTTGCGGGTTTAGATAGTCAGGATCCGTCTGTGGTATCCAACTATTATAAAGTAATATAATAATTGTGTAGGTACCAATTTTGTTAATAAAGCGTCACAGCACAGCACTAAACGAAAACATCGAATTTGACATTTAAAATAATTTCAGAAACGGAAATCAATGACTGCTGCGGTAAATCAAACGTCAGCCAAGAGTTAGACTTTGTGGATCACTGGATAGACTTAACTATAGAGGATGAGTTGTTCCGGGGCTCGCAGCTTCGAGAAATGAAAAATAAAATATGCGCGCCCCAGGGACGCGATGAATGTGCAGTGAACATTGATTATGTTAAATCACCTTGCGTGGACTATAGTTACTTTAGGTACATAGTAATTAAATACTTTAGGTCCCATTAAATCTAGAGCGGATACTTACAGTTACGGCTGTAAAGTCGTTGGCCATAAATAAGTAGGTACTAGTTTGGATTTTTAATTCTTAATTTATATGTGATCGATCACATAATGTACTTACTCAATACCAAGTAGCAACCACCAGTAAGTACCTAAATTGCCAATATATACTCAATATCAAGTCCGCACTTGATTTATGTACTTCCAGGAAATGCTTTTGGGTTCCTCTTTTATCTAGAATTAATAGCGACGTTTTACCTACCAATAAAACGTTTATTAAGCATACTTACCTTCTTCCAAGCCTAATTAAACATGAGAGTAGCGAACTTCATTTCCGTTTTCTGTACTATGCAGAGCCGCTGACGTCACTTTTCAAGTTTCCCGCCAAATGTCACGTGACGTCACATCCTTCCCACTATGGCGCGCCGCGGCTAACGCGGCTTCTGTTCATTGGTTCGAATGTTTTCGCCAGGCGGTAATTAAAAATATTAGGCTTGGAAGAAGGTAAGTATGCTTAATAAACGTTTTATTGGTAGGTAAAACGTCGCTATTAAGCAACTTGACCGTTCTTCCAAGCCTAATTAAACATGAGAGTTGTGTTTGTTGACGCCTGGTGTTGGGAAGGACGCCAATGTGATTAGATATTTAAACGTAAGAGTGTAATAAATGAAAAAGTATATTGAATTCTTTAAATTCGATATTATATAAAAGTAAAACACTTGAATATCATAATTATAAAGCATAATCATATTATGGTTATTTATTATCAAGATGATAGGTAGTTAACAATCAATATTAAAGAGGGGATCCCAGTTGATCACTTGGTGACTTTAAAATTAATCACGAACTGGACTGAATAAAGTTGTAATTAAGGTTTTATTACTAGTATTATGGGACGTGATCACTTCTCGCTTATAGAATTTTTGAAAGGTGTTTGCTGATTTCCAGTTACCTCTGGCTAGAATATCTTCCAATGGAAAGCTCTCAATCCAGTTTTTGGACGCCACGGCTGCCCTACAGCTTCCGGGGGTAGCATGTCTTTTCATCCATCCGGCTATCACAGACCTGGAGGCTGGTTTAGGATTTCCGTGTATGTTTACGAATAAACTTTCTGTTTTGGTTTTACTCCTGCGATCTTCAAACAATTTAATATTAAGTTTCAGCCAGTGTACTGGATCAAGAGCTTTGCTTTGTTCATTTGTTGAAAGTTTCCAGGCCGACTGGCGGTAAGTTGCAGTGTCCGTTTTGGAGCCGTGTCTAGGCCATAGTATCGCATGGTTGTCTGAAATCGTACATTGTTGTGGATTTATCTTCAGTAACGTTAGATCGTGGATTCTTCTTCCAGAACAGAGCAGTAAGATAGCCGCAAGTTGACTTGCCGATTCGAATAGGTTGTTCGTATCGGGGTTTTACTTCGAAAGGTATTCGGGTCACAGAAGGTAGACACTACGGACTTCTGTACTTGAATTGTGTTAAGGACTAACTCTTCCTTTTGGTGAAGGTCCGCCAAAAACCTCGCTAAGTCAGATCCGTTCGGGTTAGAAGCTTGGACTTTGTTTTCTTTCGACCAGTTAATCCAACGAGTCCATGTGGGTCGGTAGGTATTAAGCGTCGATGAACGCCAGCTAGACATCAATAAAGAACTCTGTTCGTTAGTCCATTCTGTCAGTGATTCGTCCCACCCCCACATTTCCATACTTCCAGCGTCATGCCGCCCGCGTTGGCGGGCGGGAGGCCTGTTGAAGTATCCACCAGTACTTGACATAAATCTTTTATAGTGAACGGGGCGGCAAGGGCTCTGTTCTTCAGATCCAGTCTCCAGTAAACCTTCTCCCATCGTGGGACTACAACGAGAAACGTTCCTTGTGCCGTGTTGAGGTGAGCTAGCATTTTCGGAATCAGGTAAGGCGGTATCCAAGCTAGGGTGTAGTTCCAAGTTTGTCCCAGGGCGTCGCAGAACCTCGCTTGTTTGTCGAACCTGTCGAGTGTGCAATAGTTCTGCACCACATGTGCTTGCTTCGATGCGAAGAGGTCGATATCTGGTTTCCCCCATTTGGTAAATATGACTTCTGTCACAGATGGCAGAAGGTGCCACTCCGGTGGAGCCCGGTTCCGCGAAAGCCGGTCCGCATGGCAATTGTACCGACCTGGCAGATGATAAACTGACATATGTATGTGATGTTTGTCCAGTATGTGAAAAACTTGACGTGCTAGGTCTGTTAATGCTATTGACTGCGTTCTGCCATCGTTGCGCAGATAAGAAACGACCGTCTTGGTGTTGCACTGCACGAGTACTACTGATGACTTCAGGAGATAACATTTCAGGTCCAAGACATTCCGGATTGCTATCATCTCTTTTTTGTTGCAGTGCAGGCCTTTTTGTTCCGGTAGCCACGTCCCCGATAGGTCCTCGCTATTTAGTATGGCACCCCATCCTATATCGCTCGCATCTGTAGTCAGATAGTGGGTAGTCAAAGGCATGTTGATTTTTGATGGAGTTTTGCAATTGAGTTGCCACCAGCGTAGCTCCTCCATAGCGCCCGGTACCAGCCGCACAGTACCTTTGCTCTGTTTCAGTAAAGCATTGCATTGATGCTGTAGGTGACGATAATTAAGCCGTCCTCGCGGAACCACGAAACTGGCAAAATTCAAGGTTCCGATGATTTTTTGAAGTTCTGACAAGCTCGCTCGTTTTGACTGTAGTAACTTCGTGGTCTGAGCAGTTATTTTTAGGGTTAGTCTGTCCGGGAGGCGTTTCTCGTTCAGCCCGGTATCCCAGATTACACCAAGGAACTCTACTGCCTTTCTTGGGGCTAAAACAGTTCTGGCCCAGTTTATTTGCCAACCCAGAAATTCTAGGGTGCGCACCGTCAAAGACGCATGATCCTTCAGACGATCTTTCCTCTGGTTTACCAGATAGAAGTCGTCCAGATAGATCAGTATCCTTACGCCTTGACTCTTTAAGTATTCGCCGATCCAGTTGGTCAGGCAGGCGAAAGTTTTTGGTGCTGAACTTAGGCCGAACGGTAAGCAGGTCATCTCTAGCAGGTTTCCGTCGTAGAGGAGCCTGAGATACTTCCTCTGCGCTGGAGCGACAGATACGTGAATGTACGCCTGGTGGATATCTAGCTTTACCATCCAGTCCTGGCTTTGTAAGAAGTCCGGAACACGGTGTACGTTTATGAGTCTGAACTTGTCTACCCGAACATATCGATTTAGATTTTTCAGATTGAAGATAGGACGGAGCGAGCCGTCGCTCTTTGGTCGCAGGAACATCGACGAGATAAAGCTGGGACCGGACACGACCACATCGAGAACACCTTGTTTCGTCATTTTGCTTATAATTTCCGTCATCTCGGGACTGAGCGGTGTCAAAATATTGCGCGAGCCCGGAGGGCACAGTGGCGGCGCCATTTCGAATGGTATGTGCTATCCCTGAATTACTTTTAGTACATGTCGCGGAGCCCCGAGACTCGACCATTGCGAGTGTGTATGAATGGAGCTGTGCCGCTCGGAAAGTGTCGGCATAGTCAGTCCCGGCGTCGCGGCGCCGGAGCTCTCCGATCCCGGTGGGATACGGGAGAGCGCGGTCGAGAGCCGCCAGCGTGCTTGTGAGTGTGACTTCTCCCTCTTCCTCCACGAAAGGAGCCGCGTGCGGGGGGACCCCTGGCGGCAGGCAAGTCCCTTGCGGCGGGCGGCCGTGGTGCCGGTGCCCGGCGGTCGCTCGGCTTTGATTTGAAGTTGGAGCCCAGTGAGGGGCCCGGACCGATCTGCGGTGCAGAGTTGTTGCGGTCTTTTTGCCAAAACGTGTTTTTCACCCCGCCAGACTTTTCGAGTGCTGAACCGAATTTTTCGACGTCGAAGAGATGACTAGTAGAGGGTGGAATTTTGCGAAAGATGTCTTTGTTGTAAGGATCCTTCACCGCCGACAGGATGGCTTCCCGTCTGTGTTGTATGACTTCGGCACGATGACCGCAGACGAGTTGAAGAGTGTCATTGTATGTCTTAATATATTCGCCGTTTAAACCTCCGTTAACACCAGCCGTTTAACACCTCACGCTGCTTTAAAAGAGTGAATGTTATACTGGAGAAGGTTTTATCTAAATTCAAATTAGTTCGGGACGAATCGAAACGCTTAACTTCGTCGTTTGGTTCTAACGCGGTGAAGCCGGAGGTACATTGGTATTGCTTTTGAACGTCTGAGTATCTGACGTTGCTCCAGTCGTCGTGATCGAGTCTTTGAATTTCTTTTAATACATTCAAATATTCGGGGTTTGCAGGGGGTATAGCAGGTTCTTTTATTTTCGTCGACAAAGACAGGTTGAAATCGAAACCTTGCTCCTTTACAGAAGGGGCTGTACTTGGACACTCATTGCAATATAAGTCGTCGCTAACATTAAGATCAATATGATCAGCACATTCGTTATTGATTTTATTATTTGAAGGTAGAAAATGGTTCATCAAAAATTTTATTAAACTTACGGTCGTATCGGCGACGTTCCCTTTTGTTCGATTTCCTTTTTGGACGCTTCTTACGATTATCACTAGATGACGAGGACGACGTACTATTTGAATCCGACGAGCTAGAGGTGCTTATTTTCCTTTTCCTCTTAGGCTGAACATGATCTTCATTGTCAAAGCCATTTTCCTTACTTGTAGATGGCTCCTTATCCATTGTAAAGCTAAAAGGTATAAAAAACACACGAACGGCAAAAACCGTTAGAAAATTTTCACTTCAGTTTAGCTTCACTACTATAAATTTCTGCAATTTTGGTACAGATAATGGTCTATGGTATATGCCCACAGCGGAGCGTACGACCTTACTTATTTGAAATTTAGAACGCCAATGAACAGAAGCCGCGTTAGCCGCGGCGCGCCATAGTGGGAAGGATGTGACGTCACGTGACATTTGGCGGGAAACTTGAAAAGTGACGTCAGCGGCTCTGCATAGTACAGAAAACGGAAATGAAGTTCGCTACTCTCATGTTTAATTAGGCTTGGAAGAACGGTCAAGTTGCTTAATATATTTTTTGTAATTTTAATTTTTTTAATATTTCGTGTCACTTCGTGGCAAAGATTTCCCACAAACCTTATACACGTTCCGATATTGGGCGCGGCGGTCTCCCACCAATCTTTTTTACAGAATATGTTTTTTCCAGAAAATGTTCGGCCAGGAATAAAACCATGTCGAGCGCAAGTCCAAGATCTTGCCCGCAAAGGAGGCACTGCTCGCCGGCTTATAGCTACAATACCCAAACTCTATGCTCTGGACCTCAAATTACAAACTCAAGATGCCTCCCGAGATGCCCCCTGAGGATCGCAGAGTTGGCCGTGCCCACGAAGAGGCAATGCATTGACACTTGGCGTAATAAATGCAACATCCTTCCTTCTTGCATGGTAAGTAGGTACCAACTCATTAAAAAGCTACAATTGCCTCATCGCAACGAAACCATACTACACCATAAATTGGTGGTAAGTGTTTAGTTGAGGGCTTTTGGCGTTATTTACGCAAAGGGGATATATAACATGGGACAGGATTAACGCACATCCTCGGACACCCAAATAAGAATATTTAGTTGTATTTGAAAACCATGTAAAATAATTTTACTTTTTAACCGACTTCAAAAAAGGAGGAGGTTACTCAATTCGACTTGTATATATATATTTTTTTTTATGTGTGTTCGCCGATAACTTCGTCGTTTATTATGAACCGATTTTGATGATTCTTTTTTTGTTGTAAAGGGATATCCCAAGGGTGTTACCATGATAAGGAAACCAGGATCTGATGATGGCACCCTAGAGAAATCGAGGGGAACTTTCGAAAATTGTAGAGGCGACTAGTGCGTTTGTTAATGTTTTCATTAAGTATTTTTATTCATTTATTAAAATTAAAAAAAGAAATTACGCGTCCGGAGCGTTGCGTGTAGGCTCTCCTTATTTTGTGGTGTAGGGTAGAGTCGCAAAGTTTTTCTTTCTTTGAGAGATTTTGTTGATTGCCTCAGACGGCATTTTCAGCTTCACCGGGCTATATTTTTGGGAGCGGCGGCGGCAACAAACTTAAAGGGTTCCTCAAGCCGTGTGAAACGAATCACCTTCGGAGGTTTTCTAGAGGGAACGGTAGTATGCACTAGATGTGTGTCCCCGTGCCCTACTAGATTCTCCGAGGGGTTCGGATCGGATCGGGGGTCGTACAGTCGTAAGTCCGGCGGCGCGCACAGGCCAGGGCTCGAAAACCGGTTAAATTTATAATCGGTTTGGGTCGTTGACCCCATATTAGAATGGTATAAGGTTAAGGTTTCGGTTACCGGTAATTAGCCGGTTAAATGAAAAAAACGTTTTTTTTATTAATTGCGATTCCGTTAACCGAAATTAACCGGTTAATTTGAATTCTAAATAATATGTAAGCAACGCCATCTGCTGTGTTTTGTGTAAACCAATTGAAACTAATGAAGCACTCGCATTATTTCTATGAATACGCGACTACTAGTACTTAGTTAGTTTTCGAGTGTGATGCTTGCGAGCCGTCTGTATAGCAATATTTTGCGTGTAAAAATATAAAACGCCGTAGTTTCTTCTGAAACTTAGTGTATAAAAATAACGCCGTAGTTTGTTCTGAAACTGATATAAATCATGAATCCTAATTACCGCACAGGAGTCTGGCCAGATAGTCAAGTATACAAAATATTTTTTTTACTAGTGCGCAAATTTTGAGCGGCTCAGAATCGGTAAGTAAACAACTTTCTATGTCTATGTCTATTTCTTTTATATGTCAAAAAATGTTGGACTTCCCATACTTTAGCGAATACTTGATTAGCGTGATTTGTATGAAGAGTCAAATATTTTTGACATATTTCAACCCATGTTACTATGAGAAAGTTGTTTACTTACCGATTCTGAGTCGCTCCAAAAAATTTGCGCACTGATAAAAAAAATATCCTGTATATTTTTTCTGAATTTGAAAAGGAGTCGTATTCTAAGGCAGAGGACTAAGTAAAAACTCAAAGCAGTGTAGGTAAATAAAACAATGATAATATTTTTGTGTGATCTGTAATCAATAATAGTAATTATGTGTATGCGCCTGGCTTAGTTGAGGAGTGCATATGAGATTAACCGGTTAAATCAGTGCCAAGTATCGGTTTACCCGAGCTTTAAAATTCCGTTCTCTGTATTAACCGGTAATCAATTTTTTTTTCGGTTTGGATGGAACAGTTTATTTTATTAGCCGGTTAATCAATTAATCATACCGGTTTAAAGAACAATATTAACCGCTCTTTGTGACGCGTTTCAGAGCCCTGGCAACATTAACATGTTATGTCCTGCTGAGAGTTTCATTCGCCATTCGATCACGTTAACGAAAACGAGAATTTGTATGGCAAATTTTTAACTCTTCTCGTATGTCGCCAGGAGGCGCTGCTTCAATGCCGTTCTAATTTTCGTTTTCGTAAACGTAATGGTTGCAAACGTGGCGTGTTACAGCGTGTATCGTCAAATCGAGGGGTTGGCGCATTGTAAGGCACAAAATTAAACTTTGCATGATAATATTGTAACTCACTTCGCTAACGTAATCAAATGAATCAAATCGAATGTTTGAACTAATATAAATGACAACGAGCGAAAAGTAAACAGTAATTTCCTGGCAGGTCGACAGATTAAAGCAACAAGTTATGGATGAGAAACCAATAGTGCACATAACAGATGCAATCAATTGTTTCAAGCGGAGAAAACCGGCTTCTGTGAAATCAGCAAAAAGGTTTAGTACCCACTCTACGGTTAGGTACCTACAATATTTTCGAGTTTTGAGACTTACCGTGTTTAGTGCTTACCGTCCAAGAACTTTCAGTGTAAAATTAATTATCGGTGACTTAATTTAGTTATCGTATTGTTTGTGCAACGACGATCTGGTGAAGGTCGCGAGTAGCCGCTGTTGCACAAAATCTGTCGTTATGGACAGATTTTGTGCAACAACGGCTAATCCTTGGAGGCCTATGTCCAGCAGTGGAAGTCTTTTGGCTGATGTGATAATGATGATGATTGCTTGCCCGAAATGCTTTTGCCAAATTATCAATAATAGGTATTATCGGGAAAACAATATTGACAGTAGAAAAATGTAATAGGTACGCCATGGTAGCTTACTCAACTAACAAGGTGCACTTAATAATATTTAAAACGTTTATTTTACAGACCCAGGCCAAGGTTCAATCGTAACAGTAAACTAAACGATGACAAAATGATGGAGCTGCGACAGTTGTGCGCTATTTTTGGCAACAAAATAGCTCTAAAGTTGATAACTCCTAAAAACTTGAAACTAAATCCTGAGTAAGACCAACTCTGAGTTATCATTATCAGCCCGGCCACGACTTTTTGGCTTAGCGTTTTGCGGCCGGCGCGTACTGCAGCAATTGGCTTGGCATAAGCCGCTCGTGGCGTGCTTCATACTTTTTAACCGACTTCAAAAAAAGGAGGAGGTTATCAATTCCACTATATTTTTTTTTGTTTTTTTTTATGTTTGTTACCTCAGAACTTTCGACTGAGTAAACCGATTTTGATGATTCTTTTTTTATTTGAAAGCTGGTGCTTCCCGTGTGGTCCCATTTTAATTTGGTTCAGTTCTGATGATGGGATCCTCAAGGAATTGAGGGAACTCCTCGAATATTGTAGGCATACCTATTTTGGTAGGTAGTAGTAGGTAGGTAGGTGATTTTGGTATTTAAAATATCATTTGGTATTAAAAGTATCATTTGATGAAGTGTAACTGATAAAAAGACCACAGATTGCCTTCGGAACTCCTCAATGATAAGTATTTCACGGGTGGCGATATAATATCTCGATTAAGATAGTTAAGCGACTATGAAGAAGCAAAAGAAGACAGGCACCGGAACTCAGTTTTTGATTTCCTACTTTGAGATAGGCGTTTCTCGTTTTCTTCGCTTGTCTCATTTAAACGGCGCTGTCTCATACGAGCAGCGTGTTTAGTAGGTCTACTCATATTCGCTTTTGATAAATAGATCGAAACGAATCACTAAAAAGCGAGAAATAAACAAAAATTTTAACAAAAAAAAAACCGACTCCAAATATTTGACTGATAAAATTGCACTAAAAAGTAAAAAAATAAGCGTTAGACTTATATAGACAATAACTTTATTAAGAAAATATATAGGTACAATTATTGATACTTTTGGAGTCGGTGCCAGCCAAGGTAACTTTAATATAAACATTTAACGACATACTATACTATCATCATAATAGTACATTCAATCTTATACATGAAATTTTGACTACAAACGCGAACTGGCACCGGCTTCAAAAACTTCGTTGGCTGGCGCCGGCCCCAAAAATAACAATTATTGTACCTATATATTTTCTTAATAAAGTTATTGTCTATATAAGTCTAACGCTTATTTTTTACTTTTTTAGTGCAATTTTATCAGTCAAATTTTTGGAGTCGATTTTTTTTTGTAAATTGTTTTTACCGCTCGCCGCTCCTCCGCACAGACGACGCTGCAAAGTCGCCAGGCACAAGTATTTTTTAAAACGAAGTTTTCACTGATTACCAAAAAAATACCAGACATATTGGTAAAAAGGACAACATTTTCAGTTACCTGTAACGTTTTTAATACATTAAGTAATTAAATTATTAATTAATTATAATTATATAATAATAATAATAATTTTATTAATTTATTAATTATTTGGTGGTCAGGTTCGTCATTTTATTAGATTTGTGTTTAATAGAAAATTTACATATCTTGACGGTTTTTTATAGGGTTTAGATTGTGTAAGACTTTATTTTACAACCCTTTCCCCTCTTATAGCCATATTTTGTCTTCCCTATAGCTTGTAAAGAATAAACTAGTAAAATAAAATGGTACGCCAAAAAGTTTCTTCTCAAAACCCTACTTGCGGGATTTTTTCGGTTTTTAAATATAATTGTAATAAAATTACTAATGTTTACATAATATTTTAGATTATATCAAATATCAAAAATAGTTGCAGATGAAGTTGCAAATATTATGCGAAATCGGAAGTTTGATAAGAATAACATAAACGACAAAATGCAAGCAGAAATATCTGAAAAGGTATTTTCTTGATAAAGAAACAAATTTAACCTAATAATTAAAAATACTGATAATATAATATAGTTCGAAGAATAAGATATCCCTGTTACTATTCGACCATTACACAATTGCACCCTAAATGTCAAAATGCAAAGCCTGGATTTAAATCGATTAAAATTATAACATATAAAGAATAGAGCAAACAAAGCTACTCCTCAATTTCTTAATGTTTCTTACTACCCTTAAGTTTTTATTATAACTTTAAATAATTTGTCAGATTGCAGTTTGGGTTGCAACCGTTTTAGAGGATACTTCGTACAAATTACTAGAAGAAGACCTTAGAGGTATACGAATGCAAAATAATTTTACATGTTACCGAAATTATTTTTATTTTTTATTTTAAAGATTTTTTATTTTATTTTAGCTCAAAAACGCACAGCGAGGGTTGTGAAAGAAGACGGTCTAGACACTTTAGTAAAACTCCCACTCTCAGAAACAGGTTTTATTTTAGCTTTTTTTTATGTTGTTTATTGAAAAATCGCCTCAGTGGCCAAGTGGCAAAGCGCTCAGTCCGATACCTGAAGGTCCCGGGTTCAATTCCCATGTCGGGGAAAGTGTGTTTCGGATTTTTCGATGCGTAGAGCCTGAGTTTGTGATCACCAACTCTCATTTGGCAAGCGTGGTGATTAAGCCAATTCCCATTAACTGTAGCAATGACTTGATTTCAAAGATGGAGGTCTTTGCCCAGCATTGGGACAGGAAATAGGCTATTTACTACTACTTATTGAAATAAAACTTTTATTACGGGTATACTCTCGTTTATTTTACACATTAATTTGATTTATTGTTTATCCTGACGTTTCTTTTTACTACTAAAGTTTAATTATTACCATAAGTATGAAATGATTCAATTTTTTTTGTAATTTAAGTGTCATGCTTACAGAGTTAGAAGAAGAGGAAGGACCTGTATTGGATTTGATTGACAACCTCATAGATAATGTTGTGGTAAGAAGATAAATTATGCTACATTATAATCAATTATGCTTTAATGTGATTCATATGTAATTGTTGTGTTTCAGAATGTTGCAGAGCCACAGGCAGATGCAGTGGGCGGTCAAGGTGAATGTTCCGAAAAAAGCATCTCTTTAGACAAACATGAATTAGACACTCTGTACACAAACATCACTAATGATACTGGGGACAATGTGATAACAGCCCTTGTAGGATACGAGGATATAACCGACAATATCGAGGAAAATCTTGAGAATGTTACACAAGATCCACAGGATACAAATCCGGCTGAACAGAATATCGACAAGATCTTTGACTTTGTTGCTGACGAAGACTTAGTCAATGTCGAGAATGAGCTTGAGAATGCTACACAAGAACAAACAGAAGTTTTTGAACTTGACACGGTAAACGTCCATGAGTTAGGGCCTATAGAAGGTGACACTTTATATTCAAAAAGTTTTAATCCTATAATGGATACCAACCCTTTAAATGATTCTAAGGCAGAATACGGTAACGCGAGTGACGTATTTGAGATGTTTGCCGGAGAGTCTAACGACGACAAGAACAAAAAAGTTCAATTTTCAATCACAGATTTGGGTAACTTTTTTTTTCTTTTTTTTTCTTTAAGCGTGCAATAAATAATTTAATTCTGTGGTTTTCAAACGTGTCAAGCTTATTCTTGTAAATTGCTTCTTTTTTCTTTTAGCTGCCCAGGGAAGGATAAAAGGACTGGAAGATGATGGGTAAGCTGGAAATAATTACTAGTATTATCTTAACAGACTTGCTTTTTTGTTATATTATTTCATGTATTAAGTACTGCCCTAAAATGCAATTTTAATTGTATGCTACTTTAGGGTATTATAAAATATAATATAGACTGTAGACTGTTTCTATAGGTATACATATTGTGCAAAATAATTTAATAAAAATATATTAGATTAAATATTAGTACTTATAAATTTTTATTAAGTTTTGCCTTTAGCAGGTGGTAATACTGCTTAAGGCAAACAACGACTTAAAATTCACGGTGTATTTATCATTGATTTTAAGCGTTCAGCAAGATAAAGATATGAACAAAGATGGGGTCGTATCTTCAATTACCTCCATAGACCATATGAACCAACATATTGTATTCGCACCACCTAACGACAACTTGCTAAGTGAGTAAACACAATAAACTTATTGGAATTTTGATAGTCCACCATATTCACTTTCTCCGTAAGTTTTTAAGTAGTTTCGATCTGAGAAAAAAATTTAAATCTTCTAAATAGTTTAGCGGTTTTAAGAAAGATCTTGAACCCTCGAAACTATTTTTGGGTTTCACCTTGATATCACGTGATACGTATATTCTAGCAAATACATATTCTGATTCTAATTCAATATTAAAAACATTAATTTTATTTTAAAACTTAAAATAGGTATTGCTGATGAATCATGGCCAGATGATATAGCAACTCCTGTTATTAAAGCTACTGCAAGTGTAAGCAGATCTGTCACTTCACTTGGTAAAATTTTAGAAAGAGAAGAAAAGGCCTTATTCTCTCCAGAGTACGATACTAATATGAAACTAGATCATAATAAAACAAATATCAAGGAAGCCGTTCCAGACTCATTAGAAGACGGAACAGAATATAAAAGTGTTACGTCAAATAAAGCAGGACCAGCAAAAACAGGATCGTCTGAAGAACTGTATGAGAGCCTCAATGATGACCTGGAGACAGTGTTTACAGTAAAACTGAATGGCCAAGACGAAGATGACGTTACTGGCAAAACGTATGATGCAACTATGAAGGGAAAAGTAAATGAAGTTGGGTCAGATTTCCGCTCAACATTAGATATTATTCATGAAAATGAAGAATCTATAAAGAAACAAGACAAACTCTTACTTGCGAATGAAGATCAAAACAGTCATACAAATATTATTTATGAAGCTGTTCAACGAAAACTGAAGAGTTCATATGCTTTATCTGAGCCAAAGTTTGATTACAGTAAGTACTATAGCAAGACCGGTTAACTGAGTCCTCGCCTACGGTAGGTACGCGGGGCGGGAAGGTACGTAGCGGCAGAGCCACGAACACGAGCGACTTGCGAAGCGGAGAACGGATTTCTAGTTCATTGCGCGCTATACAACGGCAGTCATAGTCAACGGTTATAGAAATAACGCAATGAGCTACACATCGCTCGCCTCATCGCAAGACGTCAGTGGTTTTGGCCGGGCGGTAAAGTGGTACATACGTGATAATTTTCATAAGATTCATCTGAAGATAAGCAATTATAAATATAGGTGCTACTTTTAAACCGTCCGAACATTTTTTACCTACTACCCATTCTATATTTTAGCTGAGGAGAAAAATGTGGGTAAGAAACTGCACAGCTATTTTGTAAGTAACGACATTTACAAAAAAATTAACTATGTCGTTACCAAATCATGCAATATTACAATACTTTTTTTTTTTTTTTTTTTATTGTGACACTTTATAATGGCTTCACCCTGCCTGATGAAAAGCAGCCAGTGAAGCCCAAGAAGTGAAAGCGTTCATCACAGCGCTACCACGCTATGCCGAACGCTCACACTATGGCGGCCTGCATAAATGCTTTTTCACGCCCCGCTTAAATAACCCGGGAGAGAAAGAGGAGGGAAACACGTGTGCGGGAAGCGCATTCCACATACGGGCAGTTCGGCAAAGGAACGATTGTCCAAACTTTTTGGTAAGTGTCTTGATGGTCAGCACGGTATGAAGGTGGCTTCTCAGACCTGCACGCGTCGATCTGGAAAGGAATGGAGAGGGAGGAATGAGGTTAAAGAGCTCCTCAGAGCATTCACCGTGGTAAAGGCGGTAGAAAGCACTAAGGGAAGCAATGTCCCTACGTAGCTGTAACGGCTCCAGACTGGTTGTAACGTCATCGTTACCGATAATACGGACAGCACGTCTCTGCAACCTGTCAAGAGCTTCGAGCAAGTACTTGGCGGATCCGTCCCAAAGATGAGAGCAATACTCCACGCAGGAGCGCACCTGAGTCTTATACAAAAGACAACGTTGCTCAGGCGTGAAGAACCGCTTCACTTTGTTCAGGATTCCGAGTTTACGTGAGGCTGTGGTTATGATGCTCTCAATATAGCTCTTCGGGTTGAGGTCACTGTGTATGTCCATACCTAAGAGACTGAGACCAGTCTGGATGGGTAATAGGTTGCTCTGGAAGGAGGGTTGGGGGAGAAATGCGGACTTTTTGGCAGTGACAGCGCAGACCTGTGTCTTTTTGGCATTGAACTGGACGAGGTTATCAGAGCCCCATTTATAAATGCGGTCTAATTCCTCGTCCAGCTCAATGACAATTTTACGTCTTGACTCCACTATATCGGCTTGCTTTGCCGCAGGGTGACTCAAATAACGCCGATGAACTGTACTGTCGTCTGCATAGCAATGAATGTTACCCAAGGATAACATGTCATTGATATGCAGAAGGAACAGCGTGGGCGATATTATAGAACCCTGCGGCACTCCGGCGTTCACCTGCAGAAACTGTGAGGCACTGCTTTCGCAGAGTACTTGAATGCTGCGCTCATGCAGGAACCCGGCGACCCAATCGCATAGGCGAGGTGGCAAGCCGTATGCCGAAAGCTTGCAGAGAAGCGAACGATGCCAAACTCGATCGAAAGCCTTGGAGATGTCCAGGCTAACAGCCAGTGCTTCTCCGTGCTTGTCCATTGCTTCACCCCACAGGTGTGTTATGAACGCTAGGAGATCGCCCGTTGATCGTTGACAATACATTTTATTACATACATTTCATTTCATTACTCGCGCCCTTCGATTCGATCGATTCGATTATCAAAGTCACTGAGTCCTCGCCTGCGGGGTACAAGGGCGCGGAAGTAGGATGAGTCGAAATATCTTCGGACATAAAATTAATAGTCAGTGCAAGCAAATGGCTTTTAACAAATATGAATATTTTAGAAAAAAGAAATTGGTTTCAAATTTTGCTGAATATCAACAAGATATTCCTTTAAACAAAACCGTAGTAAAAGTTACAGGACTATCGGAAAAGTCTGTATCTAATAATTTTATAATTGTACAACTAGGAAAATTATTTAAAGACAACGAAAAAATTCAATCACCAAGTAGACCAAAACAGGTTCGCAAAAAAAGAATGGGAATAGACGATTTCACAAAAGGCGTGGTGAGAAGATAAGTCACTCAGTTTTACACAATTGATAATTAATACAGGATATTGTTGATTTTATTATTAACGTGCAGGACGGTTCAGATGATTCCGATGATGGCTGCTTCGAAAGTAAAGAATCAAGTTCCAGTGATATTGATATGGATACAAGTGATTGATTTATTGTTTTGATATTGCTTAATAAATAGTACACAAGTTCATTACCACTGTATTTATCAAATCTTCTACAATAAATAACGGCTGCAAAGTAAAAAACAGATATTTTTTTTTACTTTTCTCAAAACAGTTGACTAACTGGGTAGGCAGCCACCTCTATTTATAATTGCTTATCTTCAGATGAATCTTGTTAAAATTATCACGTGTGTACCACCTTACCGCTCGACCACGACTACTGACGTATTGCGACGCGGCAAACGAATTTCTAGTTCATTGCGTTTTTTCTATCACTGCTGATTATGTCTGCCGTAGTATAACGCGCAATGAACTAGAAATCCGTTCGCCGCGTCGCATTACGCTCGTACTCGTGGCAGAGATATACGTACCTCCCGCCCCGCGTACCTACCGCAGGCGAGGACTCAGTTAAGCGGTCTAGCTATAGCTAAACAGTATATATTCTTGTGAAGCTCTCTGTTTAATAATATTTTTCTAACGTTTTCAGAAGTTGATCCAAACACGGCACCGTCTTGGTTAAAACGTGATCACGGGAGAGGCGAACCAAGTGATGAATCATTCCACAATCGATGCAGACCGAAAGGTAAAATATTTATGAAATGAAATAAGTTTTTTTAGTAGCCACATAATGGGACAGTTACCTATATGATAAATATTCTTTCACATCACGAATCATGATCAGTTTTGCGAAGTTCAAGCATGAATCGTATACTAAAACTTTGAATAGTTAGCATAGATTGACTAGTATCGGAAGAGATTGTACAGTACAATTTTAGTGGAGTTCCTTTTTGAATTATCATATATGATTATAATGTTTTAAATCCTCAGAAACATTTAAAGAAAGCGAAATTCGTTTTTGGTGCAAAGATTTAGAACGTATTTTTCAAAATTTGGACTTGTGGAATGGCTGGCTGGAAACTTCATGCAAAAGTATTATGTATCTCAAACAGAAAAAAGGTATGGATTGTGGCATAAAATTTATAGATTTTCCTACTTTTTTATTTAATCTTTGTATTTAAATATACTGGTTAATGTAAAAGGAAATGTTTTAGATATGAATAAATTATTTGCGCCATGTAGAAAAGATGCCGATGAATGGATAACGTTAAAAAAGAACATTGACAAAGATGCTGTTCTGTGGACGAAGCTCAATCAGCGCGCTTGCGAAAGACTAAAAAGCTACAAAGCAAGGGTAAGCCTGTCCGAGTGGAAAACTTAAAAATCTTTTTTGTTTTACAGATTGCTATGATTATACCGGGATCTTTTGATACAATGTGAATCAAACTTTCTTTTATATATTTTCCGCACGTATGGCAAGGCAAGCGCTGCGTGGTCGACGAATCCGAGCTGTCCTGCTATGGCTATGCTTTCTCTATAGCTTAAATCATATTATAAGCCTCCAAAAATTAATAAATCAGCTGCTCTTCATTTCTTTAAAGCAAACTTCGAAAAAATAAAAGAAGAGTTGGATGTGATAATCTGGGACGACTACTTCAAACCTAATCACACTGTTGACGAAATAGTGGATATATTCTACAACCAGATTACAACAATTATTTCCGAGTTTACTCCAATAAGTCAGAAAGGCAACAATCAATATCCCTTTTGGTTTAGTCGAGTCTTGATTCAAGCTCTTAAGGAGAAGGCCAGTTTCATTATCGATACAAATTATACTCAAACCCTCGTGATCTGGGTGCCTAGTGTGAGTTTTGTTTACTATCCGTATGCATTCGATTACGTTTACGAAAAGGAAAATTAGTATGGCATTGAAGCAGCGCTTCCTGGCGGCATACGAAAGGACCTAACATTTTGCCATACAAGTTCTCGTTTTCGCTAACGTTATCGAATGGCAAATGAAACTCGCACTTGGCACCCTGTTAACATATCAGATACTATGTGATCGATATGATGGAATGCTGCGTGAATGTCTAAACAAACTAAAAACTGACGCATAAGACCTTTCAGAATCTGAGATTCTGAAGTCACTTCAGCAGATTAACACCACTAAAGGTCCTGGACCTGATTCCATCCCACCATTGTTTTTTTTAAACTTGCTTGTTGCAACTGGTAAACCACTGCACTATATCTTTAATACATCTCTGGCTTGTGGAATATTCCCCACTAAATGGAAGCTTGCCCACATCACTCCAATTCACTAGAAGGGAGACCACGGTGACGTTAGTAACTACAGACCCATCTCAATTTTATCATGTTTGGGAAAATTATTTGAGTCTATGATTCAAAAGCGACTTCACTACCACCTTAAGCCACTTTTTGACGTTTATCAACATGGTTTCTTGCCTGGTCGGTCATACAGCCAAGTGCTATCACATAAAGTTTACAAGAAGAAGGGACCAAATTCCAGCTAGTTACTACATTAACAACACTCTTGTTGGTGAAATCTCAAACATGCGAGACTTGGGTGTGATGGTAGACACTACGTTGGACTTTCGTGCTCACATAGATTCCATATGCAGGAAGGGCGCTAGGTTGGCTAGTTTTGTTATTCGACAGACTAAGTTTTTCAAGGATCCAGAAATCTTAATCATTATTTTTAATTCCTTTGTAAGATCCACTCTAGAATACTGCAGTCCAATCTGAAGCCTCTCATACGCAGTACATATACAACGTTTAGAGACACTTCAAAAACAATTTCTTTATCATCTCTCATATGCAAACAATCTCTGCCGACATCGAACATCTTACGACTCCAGACTTGCATATTTTAAATTGGCTCCTCTTGAGCACAGGCTGAACATTGCCGATATCTTGCTTTTGCACAAAGTATTCACTGGAAGGATAGACAGTCCTGACTTACTTGCGAAACTCAGCTTGCTGATTCCGCGCTCTAGCAGTCGTCTGTTTTCGATGTAGTCTTTTAAGGCCTTGTTAATGGTACTTTGTGCAAGTGCCACGAACGGCTCGGGACCAATAAGCTGGGTCTCTGAGCCCTCCCTGGCAAGTGCATCCGCCATCTCGTTGCCGTGGATTCCTATATGGTCTGGGACCCAGATCAATCGCACCTTGTTATGTCCACCTAGCTTGTTTAGAGCTTTTGTGGTTTCCAGAACAAGGCCAGAATCGATTCGGGGCGACATGAGTGACTTGAGCGCAGCTTGGCTGTCACTCAGGATGAATATATTGCGCTTTTTCATAGCCAACTCTATATTCTGCTTTGCGCATAAGAGTATTGCGAAAGTTTCTGCTTGGTAAACAGTGGCAAATTTTCCCATGCTTTGACTTATCGTGTCTGTGCGTAGTACCTTTAGAAACCCTGAGGATGTGGGATTGATCCCACGGCTTGAACCTCTTAAGTTTCTTGCCATCTACACAAGTCCGGTTAGGCTGGCCAGCTAAAGGCCAACTGCAACCATCAACCAACAGCAATCTTACAATAAAAATTGTTGTTGAATCCGTAGATACTTGGACGCCCAATGTAACCACAGTGCCATAGAACAATTGAATTTCTATTGTGTCTGGTTTAAGAACAACTAAGTCGTCATTCTCTTTATTATTTTCTCGACACGAATTATGGCGCTGTTTTTTTTTTCTTTTTATTATTTTCTTTAACAGAACATATTTAACGGAGATAACCAAAAACGACAAGCTCTAGCCTCTCATACAAACAAGGCTCTTGTAGAAACTATGGAAGACATTGATAAAATGAGTTTGTGGATTCACAGAACGGTATTTATGGACATTATCTATGTATATTTACAATAACACCACACGGTAACAGTTGGGAGCAACAGCATAGCTTAAAGTGCCTTGTAAAGCAAATAAATTCTGTTAGAAAAATTACCTTTATGCTATATAGGTATATTGCCATTTCAAAACGAGCTTAAACTTAACTTATTATTGCTTCAAAATATATTATTATGAATTTTTTTTTAAGTGTTAATTGCTACACTTAAGCTCAATTAAATATTTATAAAATATAGTGAAAAAGTAAAATGCCTACCCGACCCAGCAAGGAATCGAACCTGGGTCTTCCGCATTCCGAGCGGCTGCACTGACCATTATGCTACCGGGAAGGCTGACGTAGGCACAGAATTTTTTCACTGCTTTGATTTTGACTGCTTTTTAGCGGCAGCAGTGCCATCTATCCAACGGTTATTGCAACCGATTGGCTATGCAGATTCATCTTAAAGATGAAATACCACAAATTTGATAACACAAAGCTATAGCAATATTTTTTTTACTATATTTTATAAATATTTAATTCAGCTTAAGGCGACGCACCGCTAAACAATAAATTTCATACGTTTTGATACGAGCGTTTGCGCCCCGTACCATAAGAAAAACTGTTTTTTTTTCCTTCAAATTAAAACTACAAATTATTTAAAAAAAATGAACTACAATTTTGAAGTGTGTGTTAAGACTAATCTACTAAGAAAATTTAGATGCTTAAATCGGTCTGGTTAGCCTGTAAAATGCGAATCTATGTTTTAAAAGAGGTTACTTTGATATTTTTTTCTCTGTTATAAAAGTTGAAAAATCGTGTTTCTGCAACTAACAAAATGAAGTCAATTAAATGAAAAATCATGTCATCAAATATCACTTTCATATGTTTTGTAATTGTTGGGAAAAATCAAGATCCCCGCCACGTAAATTACCAATGCGTCGTCTTAAGTGTAGCAATTAGCGTTAATATAGCGCCCGGATCGCGGAAGACCCAGGTTCAATTCCTGGCTGGGTCGGGTAGGCATTTTTTTTTTTACTATCTTTATGTATATAAATCTCCTGTGCGTGTGTTTGTAATTGAACTCCTTCTAAACGGCTGGACCGATTTTGATGACATTTTTTGTGTGTGTTCAAGTGGTTTCGAGAATGGTGCCTCTAGTATTTTATAAATATTTATATTATTCTGAATAAGGTTTTTATTTTCAGATTGTGTCAACAGAGTACATGATGTGTTCTTGCAAGAATAACCTTAGTGGTAGACGATAATTGTAAAGTGTTTGGTGTTGTTCGGACTAGTTGCGGGATGCAAATTCAGTGTAACCCAAACAAAGGTCAGTTAAAAACGTAAAATCAAATGAAAATCAGTGTTCTTAAAATATTTGTGTTTTATTTCTTACCTATAAATTCATAAAAATATGATGGCATCACTTGTAATGCACAGTGATTTGGTTGAAATCATATTTTCGCACATATGAGTCTCTACAACCTGAAGATATCCACTTTCCATTGAATGCTAAGTCCCGGATGCCGTCGCAGTCTGAACCCGTCAGATAGACCCTGGTGGTGCTGTGGGCTTGCTGCAGGGACAACACCGTGCATGTGCCATCTTGGCGCCCAACCACGAACAGTTGACCGGCTAATGCTACTAGACTGAGAACAGGGTTGGCAGACTCGTTCCATTCTTTTATAACGGCTCCATCTTTAAGGTTTAGCTGTACTATCTGTAAACAATAATAAAGAAAATATAACCCATTCTACTCTTCTTTTGCTATATTAAGTAGGTTGGAAATCTTAACAAAATATTAAATTATCATAATATTTAATAATATAGAAATGTCAAGAAGAAATTATAATAGGTTAAGTGTTCTTTGTACCTTTTGTGAGTTAGGTACTCAAACTCATGTGGTATTAGTCAACATAAATTGTAAGAGCAAATCCTAATGTTAGGAACAGAAAATAATGTTTTATTCTTAGATGAATGATTGGTCTCGCTGCGTTCGACGAATGATTGGTCTTGCTGCGCTCGACTAGATACCACCGGCGTACTTGTTAAATGCAGCAAAAAATACTACGCCGAAGTCGGCGTACCCGAGTCAGCCGCCTGCTGTCAGTGGCGTTGCAAACTGTGTGTGAGGTGCGCGTACCGAATATTTTGTTAAATTTTAGTCATAAACCGAAGTAAAATGCCAGTTTGCGTAGTTAAACTATGTAAAAATAATACTAGAAGAAATAAGAATGACACCGTTCTTACACACACTACAATATTGAGTTGCCGTTGCCGCATTCACGGAGCTATTGTTACTAGGTAGCGCGTGTTGGAATATAAAGTTGATAGAATTTTATGTCTTTGGTTTATTATTATTACTGGTTGGAATTTAATTGTGTTAAAAATAATAGATGTTTGGAACTTATTTCAATATTGTGAAGTAGTTGTCATGTTGAGAAAACTTATTACTTATTGTCTTTTCGACCATGCATGCTACTTCTTGCTTTTTGTCCGTTTTCGGTCGATGATAAAATTTTGATAATTTTTTTTTGGTTACAATAAAAAGTTTATTATAAAAGCGTGCATGAATGTTGCCGAAATAAATATTTTTGATGATTTATAATGGTTTTTGAGAAAAAACGAGAAAAAAAATATCAATTGAAAATTTCGAAAAATGGCGTCATTGAAAATAATATATAGAGAGGGGAATTTGGAGTGATACACATCAAGAGGGGAAGACCAATGATTGTGATGTGTATCGTAATTTGAAAATAAAGAAGGAGAGAGTATCATGTTAAAGATAGGAGCTAACGATGTTGGAGATTGGTATTGATGGTGTTGGAGATGGTGATGATTTGTGTTGAAGATTGGTGATGATGAGTATTGATGATTATGGAGATTTTATTGTAATGAAGCTGGTTGGAAATTGATGAAGATAATTGGTCATTGGTGATGGAGTTTTTTGGATAAAGGAATAGGAAGAATGATTGATGATGGAGTTGTTGGAAGAATTATGGATGATGGAGTCGTTGGATGTTAATGATGATGGAGTTGATTGTGGTTTTTAGTGGTGATATTGGTGATGTAGTAATTGTATGTTATATGAGATTTGAGGTTAGTAGCTATTAGAATTTTGGATTAGTATTGGGTGGTTTAATTAAATTGGGTTTTAAAGGAGTTGATAGGATGTTTATATAATTTTTAACGCAAATTTTGTTGCGAACAAATTACAAAAACACAAATGAAAAAATTTCCACGAGCAGGGTTTGAACCTGCACCCTTCTGACATACCGGGTCAGGTGCTTTTCCAATTGAGCTATCGTGGTTCTAACCAGCTCGCCGAAATTATTCAACACTATTTACTTTTTACTTTGAAAGCCAAAGGCGCCCATTCAATGTTAACAACTACCGTCATTAACATCCGATCATAATATTTTTACAAATACTAAAGATCAGTTAAGAAGTAGGCAAGCTATTTATAAATGTTTATATAATTTTTAACGCAAATTTTGTTGCGAACAAATTACAACAACACAAAAATACTAAAGATCAGTTAAGAAATATAAATAGCTTGCCTACTTCTTAACTGATCTTTAGTATTTGTAAAAATATTATGATCGGATGTTAATGACGGTAGTTGTTAACATTGAATGGGCGCCTTTGGGCTTTCAAAGTAAAAAGTAAATAGTGTTGAATAATTTCGGCGAGCTGGTTAGAACCACGATAGCTCAATTGGAAGAGCACCTGACCCGGTATGTCAGAAGGGTGCAGGTTCAAACCCTGCTCGTGGAAATTTTTTCAACATTTGTGTTTTTGTAATTTGTTCGCAACAAAATTTGCGTTAAAAATTATATAAACATTTATAAATAGCTTGCCTACTTCTTAACTGATCTTTAGTATTTGTAAAAATATTATGATCGGATGTTAATGACGGTAGTTGTTAACATTGAATGGGCGCCTTTGGCTTTCAAAGTAAAAAGTAAATAGTGTTGAATAATTTCGGCGAGCTGGTTAGAACCACGATAGCTCAATTGGAAGAGCACCTGACCCGGTATGTCAGAAGGGTGCAGGTTCAAACCCTGCTCGTGGAAATTTTTTCAACATTTGTGTTTTTGAGTTGATAGGAGTTATAAGTTATTATTTTAATTGTATTAAACATAAAATTCTTTTTTTGTTTTTTTTGGAGAGAGATTGCCGATTGCCTCGAACGGCATTTTCAGCGTCACCGGGATCGGATCGGGGAGCGGAACCACCCTAGGGTGCCTCTAAAGGCACGGACCTCGGCTCGGGTAAACCGGACCGTGGAGGAGGAGAGAAGGGCCGTGGAGAAGGAGAGAAGCGCCCAGGTACATGTCTGTACCTGGTATAGAGCGCGTGTGAACCAGTTCTTCGTACCCTTGTTCTACGAGTACGGTGTCTTGGGCCTAAATTAGTGTGCATGTTTAGTGTATTCTGTAAATGTGTAGTCATTTAGAGGATCGGGCGGGGGCATTAAATTCAGAGGGGATGTTGGAATATAAATTCGATAGAATTTTATGTCTATGGTTCATTTCTGGTTGGAATTTAATTGTGTTAAAAATAATAGATGTTTGGAACTTATTTAAATATTGTGAAGTAGTTGTTATGTTGAGAAAACTTATTACTTTTTGTCTTTTGGTTGGAATTTATTATGTTATAATTTTAAGTTTTAGTTGTGTTTATGTTTTATGAGAAGTTGATCAGATCGTTTTTATAGAATGTTTTAATAAGAAGGAAAATAATAAATTATTATGTGAAACGAAATAGAGTTTCAATCAAAAGGATCCCACTCGAGAGACATTACGCAAGGGTGAGTTTTATATATACCTACAACAGCGCGGTATCTAGTCGAGCGCAGCGAGACCAATCATTCATCTAAGGTTTTATTACTAAAGTAATACAAGATGGTTAGGTACCTTTCCATTGGCGCAACCAATAATTGCTGTTTGTTCAATGACAATGCAAGCATCACAGGGCGAATCAAGGTGCTTTCTAAAAACTTCCTCACGCTTGGCAACATGGGCACAAACCACCAAGCCACTTTCACAGCCAACCACTAACAGTTTGTTGCTTGTTCCTACCTGAAATAAAAGTCAGCCTTAGTTGAGAATGTATTAAAGTATTGTGTATTTTTATGCTGTGCAGCTTAAATGAATTGCAGTATGTGGGTCTATGAATATGCTATGTCTGCTTTCATAGGTTGGATCTAAAAAGGTAAGTAGAAAAATTGCAAAAAGTTTATTATTATAATTACCTCTCTCTCAACTTTATTGTCAAATTCTTTACTAGATATTCCTAGAGCACAGCAGTTAATTGGTCCATGGCTGTCCATAATATTGTCAAGGCAGTTTGATTCCCCAACATCCCACAGTTTTGCTGTGCCATCTCTGTAAAATATAATATTTTATTTGATTATCAATCAGTCTTCGGACTTTGAATGCAGGAGTTGTTGATTATTATATTGTTGTTTGTGCCTTCCATCAAGAATCTATACTAATATTATAAAACTAAAGAGTTTGTTTGTTTGGTTGGTTGAACGCGCTAATCTCAGGAACTACTAGTTTGAATTGAAAAATTATTTTTGTGTTGAATAGTCCCTTTATTGAGGAAGGCTATATTACATCACGCTTTAACTAACAGAACGCGAGTGAAACCGCGGGGCACATACTACATAAAAACAAAGAAAGAAAAATCGTTTATTTCAACACAGACATGAGACCACAGCAAAATACAATTAATTAACAAAAAAAACAATTTAAAGTGTTAAGGCTGCATCAAATAGGTGGCCTGTTCAGCATAGCTCAGGTTTACAAAACCATGATTCAAAATTGAAAATTCAAAATCATTTATTCAGTTTAGGCTACAAATAGCTCTTATGAATGTCATTATGCCATCGGTTCGTAAGTCTACTCTGGGCGGGAGATCTTGTACTGAGAAGAACCGGCAAGAAACTCGGCAAGTGTCCAGCTCATTTCTCCCTTACAGCATCAAAAATATTGGAAAGTGCCCCATCATAAAAGGACACTTTCCATCACGAATAACATACACAAAAATATATAATAAAAGACAATTGAAACACAGAAAAAAACAACAAAATAAAAAAATGTCTAAGTTTGCAATAATCTGATAAAAAATTTGATGAAACTCAATGCCGGTATGAAAATTTTTCAATTAAGTTTGTTAATCAAAAAATTATGTATTGGAGGCAGAGTGGCAAAACGCTCGGCTCAATACTCAAAGGTCATTTCCCAGGTTGGGTAAAGTATGATTCGGATTTTTTCAATGTATAGCCCGGGATTACCCATCAATTGTCTTGATTTCATGATGGCAGCCTTTGCCCACGCGGGCAAAGGCTGCCATAAAGGCTACTTACTACTGCCAACAAAAAATTGCAAAAAATTATAATTCATTGCCACATACTTGCTGACAGATATCACATTTCTCCCTTTTTCTATGATAGAAATATCGGTGACAGCCATTTTGTGACCCTTCAAAGTAACAGGGTTTATTCCAGTCTCAGCTGACCAGATCCTGGATGAGCTGTCTGCTCCTGCTGAGATGAGCACTATGCCTGACGGGAAGAATCTGCATTTGTACACTGGACCTCCATGGCCCTTCAAGTCTAGCACAACTTCACCTAAAAAGTAAATGTAATAAATTAGGGGTAAAAATGTACAACTGCGAAACCAAAATGTTTGGGGGGGTTCCCCCCTCCGGAGACGCATAGTTTCGAAAATATGCAATAAAGAAATGTTGAGATCTATTTTAAATCTGGGGTTGATTTATAGGAGGGGGGAAAGGGGGAAGGGAGAAACTCTCCCCACCTCCCCTAGGGTGAGGCGCAGAAACCTGTAGTTTTTTTTTCAATTTTTCTAAAATCTTATGCCGCTTTCCCTTCTGTGACTGCGCTCCCCCCTCCCTCCAAAACCCGACAATAGCGTCGTATTTGCGTTTCCTTACACCGCAGTAAAACCGACAAACACAATTTTACTATCCCAAAATTTCGCAAATATCGTAAATTTAATACTTTAATATAAGTACGCATATTTTTTAAGTATACCTAAACAAAAAAAATCTAATAATACAATAAAAATCAAACCTGTCTGTCAATATGGAGTCCATCAGGGTGAAAAATATTGACTTTCATAATCTTTTTTCAAAGAAACTATGCGTCTCCAGGGGGGGAGTAGTTAGCGGGTCTCCCCTCCCCCCAAAATCCCCCCTCCTCCCAAACTCCCCAATTTTGCTTTCGTTGTTGTACATATTTACCCAGATCTTTTCAATAAAAAAATTACGAATATTCAACTTTGGTTTTGCAGGCAGTTGCAGTTGTACATATTAGCCATTAGTTTTTTAAAGATGTGGTTCTAAAATTATAAATATGGTTCAGTTAATACCTTACCACCTATTTTATAAATAAGTATAAAAATTTGCAATTATTGTACCTGTATCTAAAATAATAACTAACTAACAGTTTTCAACTTTAATTTAAAAGTAGACTCAATCTAGTGAGCTTACTTGTTCTGCTATCCCAAACTAAAAGTTTGTCCTCTTCACAAGATGATACTGCTAAAGAATTCTCAGCCAATGATAGTGATAAAACAGCCTTTTTATGAACTTGGTGAGCTTTTGTAGGTGCCACAAATGCTACTTTTAAACCAGACTTAAGATGTTTAACAACTAAGCTTAAGTTTCCATGTGATAAGTACTGATAATTGTCAGAAAAGATTATCTTAATTTTGTTATCAGCTTTGTTTATTGATGTCATCAATTTGTCGTGAGTGCTGGGCTCGTTGAGATATTTTGACGATATCCACGCCACCCCATTAGGAAGCCTGTAAATAGAAAGTGATTATTTCAAGCGCACCTACACAAACAACTAAGTTCATTTTTATCAATATTATGTTAGGGTAACCTTATCACATCATTCCAATCGCATTGGATGGTGACTACCGGTAACAATGTCATGTTTCCTAAGATTGTCTTTTAACCAAGATTTTTACGTTTAATTTTATTGTATTTCTCGTAATAATTATCAACAAAAAAGCAAAACCTTTTACACAACACAGTTCATGAATTGAATGACAATTTGACAATGACAAACAGTTTTTCTTTTTCTGATTAGAGAAAACAGAGGGTGCTAGCCCAAACAGGCAATTTTTTTTAAAAACAAAATATATCGTAAAATAATTTTTTTTTTTTTTCGTTGATAGCTTTGTGCGATTAGCACATTTAGCCAGTGTCAAAGTAATTTTTCTTTCAAGTAATACATAAATAAACAATATTTCCTTCGTCCTCCAGTAATGATGATGAATGATAATAGAAATGAGAAGTGAGAAATGATATACCCCCCAACCCCTCGAGTATCTCAGTAAAGATGTGGGGCTTTACTAAGTCCTCGGGCGTACTTCTTGAGAGAATTTGAAAAGTGACGTTGCACTGTTTTGTTTCATTTGCCAACACTCATGCACACTCACGAACACTTAACGGTTAATAATCCACCATTATTTCAAATTAATATTCGACATAACACAAATTTTAGAAAATAAAACAAAATCGCAGACATGACTCTTCACTTTCCCGCCAAGAAGTCGTAAAATAATATTATTTGTTTTTTTTTTTTTTTTAGTTGATGGCTTCGTGCGATTAGCACATTTAGCCAGTGTCAAAGTAATTTTTCTTACAAGTAATACATAAATATACAATATTTCCATATTATGATGATGAATGATATTAGAAATGGGAAGTGAGAAATGATATACCCCCCAACCCCTCGAGTATTTCAGTAAAGATGTGGGGCTTTACTAAGTCCTCACGCGAGCTTTTTGAGAGAAATTGAAAAGTAACATTGCACTGTTTTGTTTCATTTGCCAACACTTATGCACACTCACGAACACTTAACAGTTAATAATCCACCATTATTTCACATTAATATTCGACATAACACAAATTTTAGAAAATAAAACAAAATCGCAGACATGACTCTTCACTTTCCCGCCAAGAAGTCCATATTATTTGTTATTTTACATTTCTCAAATACTTTATAGATAAAAAAGTTTAATTTAGCCTTTTTTTTCTTTAGTTTATGACTTCGTGCGATTAGCACATTTAGCTAGTGTCAAAGTAATTTTTCTTACAAGTAATACTTATTTAAACAATATTTCCTTCCTTTGATGATGATAAGTGATAATAATAATGAGAAGTCAGAAGATGATGAATGATAATAAAAATGAGAAGTGAGAAATGCTAAACCCCCTAACCCCCTCGAGTATCTCAGTAAAGATGTGGGCTTTACTAAGTTTTGTTTCATTTGCCAACACTCACGAACACTTCATCATCATTATCAGCATCAGCTCATTTTATGTCCCCACTGCTGGGGCACGAGCCTTCCCTATGGATGGATAAAACCTTACAGCATGATAAAACACTTGACAGTTAATAATCCACGATTATTTCACACATATTATAGAAAATAAAACAAAACCGCAGACATGACTCTTCACTTTCCCGCCAAGAAGTCTGGTTTAGCCTTATTCTGAGGGTTTAGCATTAGCTACATTTGGGTTTTAGAAGTGTTGGGGTTCTAGTCAAAAAGCTTTTTAAAAACAAGTTTTCAGTTATTTTTACACAAAATGCTTTGATCCTGTGGTTTGCTCCCCTTTGCCTTCTCTAAATGATTATTAGTGAAAACAAAAAATCAAAGAGCATGTAAAAATGTAGCCAGAGACTTATGACAGCCCGGCCTTAAGTACAGTCAAGTTTAAAATAAGAAAATATTTTAAAAGTAATTTCATGTTTAGTAATTTATTTAGTTTGCCATTTAGAACATTTTGGTGGCTGAGTAGCAAAGCTCTCGGCCCGATATCCGTAGGTTTTGGGTTCACTTTCCCGATCGGGCAAAGTGAGTTTTGGATTACAGATGCAGCCCGAATATGTGGCTACCTCATCGATATATATGTACTACGCACTAGATTTTGTGATCCGAACACTCACTCTGTTCGACTGAACTGTACTGCAATCCGTCGTACACCTTACTTTAGTGCCGCTCATAGAGGAATATAATATATAGGGTGGTGCCGACGCCGCTTCGACGTTCATGCAGTCTGGTCGCGCATGGAGCGCCGCTAATAATACGAGAATTTATATTTCGAATCATGTTGTTAAACTGGAGGAGCTAATTAACTACAGTAGTCAAGTGAATAAAATTATTTGTTGTTCAAGTGAATAAATAAGTAATAATATCGTGATAGCACACTGTAAAACATATTTCTTCAATTTAAATGCCACGACACCTACAATCATAGACTAAAACATACAGATGTTCCATTTCACAGCGGTTGTAGGTAAAACTATATTGACTGAACGAACACAGACTTAACGTAGTGTTTTTAGAAAGTATTTTTATATAACCAGTTTGATATTTTTAAATATTTATTTTATGTTATTTCTTTTTAGTATGTTAGTTAGGTAGGTATTGTAAAATAAAATAAAATAAAGAATATAAAAAAACGCATAACAATTTATTTCCTTGTACTTCTCTACTTGACCATTTCTTAAAATTTTACTATTAAGAGCGTTTACGCAGCACACTAGCGCCGTCAATGAAAAAAAAACATATCTAGTAATTAGAGATAGAAAATCAAATAATGCTCAACAAACTATCTGAATGAAGTAATTTAGCATTTTTACGTCACCTAATGAACACCTGACATGTTATGGTTTAATTAAATATGGCGTTATAGTTAAAAGTGGCCGCTCTTAATAAATTTTGCAAGAGTATGAAAAATTCTAATGAAGTTCTGTAGGTACAAAACCCGTGTCACATCTGTGGTGTAAAATCTATAGGGCGACATGATTTTTGCACTACTTTGAACAAAACGCTTAAGCACCATGTAATCCTTGGCACTTACGACGTTTTGGTCGCGAGAAAACTACACTCTATAAGCGATCTAGCGCTGCATGTTTTAATCGTTTGGTTAGACGACTAATATTTTAGCTGCAGCCAACTTTAGTTCTAACTTTTAACAAAATGGAGCTAGACTTTTTGTTTACGATTGCTTCTCTAGTAGTATAACTCAATAGGCTACCTACATTTAGCAAGCGTGTTTATTTCGTCAATATCCTATCCATTAATTTTAGCAAAGACTTGATTTCAATGATATGCTGGGCCTTTGCTTAGCAGCGAAACAATATAAATGTTACTAAAAAAAATGTCAATTCTTTATATTTTTTATTGTGTTGTGATTATTTTTGAAAATATTGTCGACTTCGTAAAAAATAGATAGAATCTTACACTTTTAAAATCGTGTTTTTGGTATTTATTCCGAAATTAATAGAAAATGTATAACATAGGTAGGTTCCTTTTAACCGACAGCTAATAAAAAACTAAAAATAAAATTCTAATAAAAGTCCTACATCTGAAACTTGTCATGGATTGTAAGGAAATAAAGTATCATTCAACTTTATTTACATTGTCAAAAAACTTATTAAACAATTGACAAAACAATAGCTTAAACATAACTTTAAACTCATTACTTATTATCCTAATAACTTAGGTAAGTGGATTGCCATCGACAATAATTTTTGTGTGTATGTTAATATGTAAAATAAGATTATGTAACTTGGCTAGAACTTAAAGGTTAGAAAAACGACTTAAGAGGCCTATTACATCTCAACTGTGATTTTTGCGTAAATTGCCCATTTTCGAATTTTGTAGTAATTTTCCAGTTGTATTTATCGTTTTTATCGAAATAGGATAATAAATTCATGTTTAGTATTTCAAATTTCCACTTCGCGAGAAAAAGCTGAGTTCGGACTGCCGGCGCATCGCATTTTGTAGTAATTTTGCAGTTGTATTTATCGTTTTTATCAAAATAGGATAATAAATTAATTATAAAATATTTATTCCTCATGAAGTAACAATTATTCTGGTATAAATTTTGCTCAATAATATTATCGTAGATAGGAAAAATTCACAACGATCTTAAAGCGATTTTCGAAGTTTTTTGGTTAAGAATAAGATTTTTTTTCTATGTAAAATCAATGATATCTAAAAATTCCGAGGCCACTACGAGCTATTCGACTATATAAAAGATAACATTCTATTTTTTTTATTTCATTTGTTTAGAATAGTAGTTCAATCTAGGAGCTCAAAAAGTGCCTTCGCGCATTTTCTGAAAATCTTTCTCTGCTATTTTGGGTTTCATTAAAAAGTTAAGCAAAATTTACAAAAAGCGAGGCCGCTACGAACTATGCCAATCAATAGCTATTCTACACTATTCAATAAGTCAAAATTGTTAATGTATTTTCGTTTCTGAGATCGAGAACGCCAAAAATGGCCATTTTACGCAAAAATCATAGTCAAAATGTAAAAGGGCCCTTAATAAATACTCAATCAACATTTCAACAATACTAAATCAACACCATCCAAACGAAGTCGTATTTATCTTAACTTATTAATTTGGACACATAGCATTTTCTCACTTGACTGTACAACGTCATATGAGATTGACCATTTTTTATACTCTCTGTAAACATTGTACACTCTCCTCTCGTAGACATTTATTTATTTATTCGTACGTAATCATCATATGTTTTGATTACACAAAAGTGGGCGAAGCATAAAGTTTTAATTGTTGTGATCAGTCGTGTTTCACATAGGCATGTTATGTTTTATTTGGCATTTTAAAAATGCATTTTTCTATTCCTGATCTGCAACAATTTCATGATGACAATGGAATCTCTTACACGGTATTTATAAAAAAAGTGAAATTTATACTGCCCTTCTGATGTTTTGAATAACATCTGTTATCATTGTTTACATGTTTTTGATTTATGTACTCTATTTTTAGGGCTACAATATTTACATCGACGGATTTTTCCACTGCACTGCACGATACAAACAACTTCTTAGCCTGCACGAGCAGTTGCAAGCCCAAAACCCTAGTTTTAAATTACCACAATTTCCTCCGAAAAAGTTATTCCTCACAAGTTCCCAACTAGAAGAGCGTAGAGTCCTTCTAGAGAAATATATTCAGCTGGGTGAGTTGTGTTTTGTACACCTTATTTAATAATAAAGTGCATAGTGTTTTTCAAGTAAGTCGCCTGCACTGGCTTGAATATTATTATTGATGTGTACAAAACTGTACAAAATTTGTATACTAAATGATTGTAATTTGGTTGGAAAGATGGAGAAATAAATAAATAAATAAACTTTCCTACACTCACACCAATTATCTAGCCCAAGAGAAGCCTCGTTATGAAACTCGTTAAAATGGTTACTAGACAACGGATAAACATACTTAAAATACTTAAATACATACTTATTATACATAGAAAACACCCAGACCCGAGACAATATAGAAAAACAATAATTTCTAAATTGACCCGACCGGGGATCGAACCCGGGACCTCAGAGATGGCGACACCATGAAAACCGGTGTACAAACCACTCAACCAAGGAGGTTGTCGTTGGAGAAAAAGAAATAAGCCTTCTGAGTTTCTTGCCAGCTCTTCTCGGTGGAAGGCTCTCCCAAAATCCAAACTGGCGGTAGACTCAGTAGTTTAGTCAAACTAATTTTTTAGTTTTATGATTTATAGTTTTGACGTCAATAAGTGCCTCTGAAGGCCTATATTGAATAAAATGATTTGACTTTGACTTTGATTTTTTAACTGTGTATTCTTTAATTTCAGTTGGCCAAAATCCAGTACTAGCTAATTCTGATCTTCTTATTACATTCCTATTTTCCGCCCAGCAAGAGACTCATGGTGTAAGAATGCACGGAGTAGATATTGGAATCACACTCATGAATGGCTATAGAATACCTTTGTCAGTATCATCTACAGATACTTCTAGTACAATACTAGATATTGCCTGCAATTATATAAACCTGCCTAAAGAATTGACTAAATATTTTGCACTATATTTATTTAATTGGAGCTGTGCAAAGGATGGTCAACCAGCGTTAAAGAAATTGGAAGACTATGAATCTCCATATATATCTCAGAAGTACGTAAGGCCAGATGATAAAATTGTTTTAAGGAAAAGGTATGGTATTATAGAATTTTAGAATATCTTCAAATACATTTATTAAACCTATTTGTTACAAAAAAAATTTTATTATCTTTTTTATCTTTCAGTTACTGGGATCCATGCTATGATGTTGATTTGATGATAGACAGGGTGTCTTTGGACCTTTTGTATTTGCAACTGATTGAGGAACTCGATTTAAGTTGGATCATAGCAGACTCGCAAACTAAAAGTATTCTCTCGGCATATGAAGCAAAAAAGCAGAAAAGAGAAGTAAGTACTATTATACATATAAAAAGAATTTGCAATACAGTTATAAACATATATTCATTTGATTACCTTTAAGTAGTTTTATTATTATCTTGTTTTTGTCTTTGTTTGTAAATAATTAATTAATTAAAATTACCTTTAAAGAATTAAATAAGGGTTTCGTATGGTTTTCGTATTTTAGTAAAAACAAACTCAGTCAACTTAATCCAAAATTATTCGTAGCTTTTATACATACACATTAATTCAAATTTACTAGAGGCATTATAATTTATCATTACTTCGGTTATTGTATTTATTTTATTGTATTTTATTTTATAATAATATGTTGTAATGCCTTTTCCTGTTTTTGATATTTTTAGAAGGTAGGTAATTGACTACGAAATATTGTCTTACATTAAGTCTAATCAGCTGTAATTAAGTAATGAATTAGGTATATAAATAACTTTAACAAAAATTAATTTCTAGTAAATTATGGAAACAACTGTTTAATTTATATCTTAGCCTCAGCTTACTTAATTGCTATTGACTGTGGTAGCTCCAGTTGTTAAATATGGAATAATTATATTAGAAATAACTTTTTAAAATTTTTTGCGGTTTGAAAATAATATTATTAGTCTTATCTGTCTATTTTATAATTAAAAGCAAGTAATTAATTTGTGTTGGTTGTTATTATAATAACTATTCTGATTAGCCAGTTTTTAAATCATCGATTTATGAACAGCTGTTTAGCTTTATGAGTAATTTAGATGATTGCTTATCTAAAGTGCAGTGTTCAATGTATATTATAATTATGACTGTTTCAAAAACAGCACTTAATGCATTTTATGTGACTGTTATAGCCCTTTAGTAAACATACATAATATACACCAATCTTGTAAAAGATATTTCTTTTTATAGAATAGAATAGACTTGAATTATTTTTATTGACACTGGCACAAATAGACCATATAAACAATATGTAAGTATCTCTTGTATCCTATTTACATAAACATTTTCTTTTTCTACTGTGCATGGCACGACTTATTCGTCAACTGGCATGTGTGTGTGGAAGTGGCGAGGGCGCGCGAGTTGGCACCTTCCGATTTTACCTATATTTTTTATCGTCAACTCGCTCGTTCGTGAAAATCTGAGGTAGTATGTACAGTCAGCTACAAAAACGTTTAAAAAAATATATGTAAGTTTTTTTATTGTATCTTTATCTTTATCTATATATCTTTATCTCTATTGTATTGATGTGAGTTTAAAATAAAACAAAATAAAAAATTGAGATAGATAAGTAATAAAAATCAACATGACAAAATTTGTTTGTTATATAACACTGCTTATTTCCAACTATGTCAAAAATAAATAATATCTCAACGACCTAAAATTTGGCTTATTATCTAATTTGCAAATTGTCTAAAACTAACTAAATAAAACAAATCAACATTAAGCAAGTGAAATATTTCGCTTACTTTACATATAAAACAAAATAAAATTGCCTAATTCTTACTAATTAAATCAATATTAGGAACTATAAACATATCACATACATATCAGGGTTTGTTGTAAATTATTTTTATAACAAACATAGTACTTAATGTTAAACTATGATAAAAACTAAACATTTTAAAATAAAACAAAATAAAAATTTGAGATACTTAGATATCTTTATATATATATAAATCTTTTGTGCGTGTGTATGTTATTAAACTCCTTCTAGACGGCTGGACCGATTTGTATGAAATTTTCTGTGTGTTCAAGTGGATTGGAGAATGGTTTAGATTTACAATTGGACCCGGTAGGTGGCACTGCTATAGGGGTCCATCATGGGATACGGGTGTTCTTAAGCGGACGAATGATTTGTTTGTTTTGTTGTCATGGAAACTGTCAAAGCGGTACAAAGTCCGCCGCCGGTCAGATAGTGTAATATAAGTCAATATTACAAAAATATAAAACTGCTTATTTCCAACAATATCTTAAATAAATAATATTATCACAATTACCTAAAATTTTTACTTAATATATCTAATTTGTAAATTGTCTAAAACTAACTAAATAAAATAAAAAAAATCAACAATATCGAGTGAAACATTATTCGGCTTATTTTATAAAATAAAAAAATATTAAAATAGTTATCAACAATGATAATATATATAATTTATGTGTAGTGTATATGTAGCGCTATAATTCATAGCGCCTATCTCCTTCGCAGAGGGTTGCGCGAAGGCGACGGACGAGAGATAGTATGTTTCATGTTCATGCGTCATCGGCCGCGTCCCCCTCGCCTCCTTCCACACTTCTAAATCGAAATCTCTAAGTCAGTACTTAACTGAATCAGAGCCAACACGGGAAATAGCTAGTTATTTATAGTTTTTGGTTTCAATCCGTTTTTCTTCGACTGTACTTTAAATGCGCGTGCGAGTTGACGACAAAAAAATAGGTAAAATCGGGAGGTGCCAACTCGCTCGCACTCACCACTTTCACACATGCCAGTTGACGAATATGTCCATGGCACAATTTGACACTGTTTAATTTTATAATAAAAATAGATTTTTTTTTTGGAAAATAATTAACTTTCTTTTTATAAGGCATACCTATTATTATATCAGAGCTTGGAAACCGCTTAATTTTTTGAACCGGTTTGACTCTAAACTATGCATGGAACTTTATTATAAAGGTTAACCGGTTTTTGAACCGTTTTACAAAAAAATGGCTTCTTTTTATTAACCGGTTAAAATTCTGTTCAAAGTACCTAATGACAAATACTTGATTTACGTTTTCGATCCATGTTGATAGGATGCGCGCAACTATCAAAATGAAACTGCGCTTAACAAGTTCAACAAGTTAGAACAACGTCGCAACGTGTCAATGCATTTCACTGTCCTAGCGATCGCTAGGAATAAACCGGTTTATTTAGGTTCGAAATATCGCTTCTATTTGGTTCCGCACCGGAACGGTACTTTACGATAGTACAGGTTTTACCCTAATGAAACCGGGTTTCAAGCCCTGTATTATATAGGAGAGATTCAGTCATCAAATTGTTATCACTTTAATGTTTAACGCTAGATCAGATTTCATTAACATGTGGCTGGTAAGAGTGGTAAATTGAGCAAATTAAATTAGGATACAGTTTATGTACCTACCTATAATTAGTTTTTTGCATTTTGGAATAATGGTCATAAAACAAAGTTTTTCTCTGACACCACAGGTAGTTTTAAACTGAAAAACTAAACTATTTAAAAAATATGTTTTCTTCTTAGTATATAGAATTGGCCAGATCTTTGCGACACTACGGAAGGATACCGGCTGGAGAGGCGCTCACAGATTCTTCAATCGTTGGGGAAAGTGAGGCCGACCAGTGCCGAGTGCGAGTCTCCCTCGCGGCCAAGGACCTTACGCTCACCAGCATCACGCATCCCACGAAGGAGCAGCGCTTCAAGGTCACAAGAATGAGGTGTTGGAGGATAACTACGTTGCATGCGGTGAGCATAAATGCAGTTATTTGTTTTTAAAGATTATTCCTTGTTAGGCTCATTTAAATTAGATTTTTCCGTTATGCTTGTGCTAGGTCAGTACTCTAACGAAGCTTGAAGGAGATTGAACCACGATTTTCCGCATTCAACCCGAGTACTACGAAATTGAGGAGCTCGATGGCGCAGTGGTTAACGCGCCCGGTCTGCCAGTGCGGAGGTTAAGCAACTTATCATTAAGCAAATTATCATCTCGAGCTCCTCCGTGCTTCGGAAGGCACGTAAAGCCGTTGGTCCCGGCTGCATTAGCAGTCGTTAATAACCACCAATTACTGGGCCCGCGTGGTGGTTTATGGCCTGTTCTCCCTATCCATCCATAGGGAAGGCTCGTGCCCCAGCAGTGAGGACATAAAATGGGCTGATGATGATGGTGATGATGATGATCTATCCGTTCGACTAACGACGCTGCTGACAATACCAGATAACAAATTCGTCATCATTGATAATAACTTCTACGTAATCGGACTGAGTGTGCCAATACACTTGCAACAAAACTACGTCAATGTATTGGCCCACGCACATAGAGCCATGCCAAGTTGTCTTAAAGCGTCTAAGGGCACAAATTAAGTAAGAGTTACTACTACCTAAGGACGCTTTCACGGTTGGCGACGGACTGCCGCACAGCTGCACTGCGTTCCACATTAAAACACAGACGTGCGGCAGCGTTTAGTATTGGGACGCATCAACGCATGGGAGCAGTCTAATTGCCACGTTGTCTTAAAGCGTCTAAGGGCACAAATTAAGTACGAGTTACTACTACCTAAGGACGCTTTCACGGTTGGCGACGGACTGCCGCACAGCTGCACTGCGTTCCACATTAAAACACAGACGTGCGGCAGCGTTTAGTATTGGGACGCATCAACGCATGGGAGCAGTCTAATAAATAAATAAAAAAAAAAAAAGTCCTATGCTACCTGTCTAAAGAACAATGGCAAATATCCATACTAAAAATTGTCTGATATAAAATATGAGCGCACATAAACAAAAAATATGTCTTCAGATTCAGCGTTACTTGTAGATTCTGTATGTAAAGTTATTTTCATCTGAGAAAGCCGGAATTAAAAGATGTTGTGGTTTGATTTTTGGTTAGGCTAGGTTAGTTTTTTTTTATTTTTATTATGACTTCTAACAAGACACACTTATACGAATTTGTCAGTTTCAGTTCAGTGTCAAAAATAACTTAGTCTAAGTCATAAAGAAACTTGTATATACGGAAAGTCTAAGTAGGTACTGTCTCAATTTTAAGATGCCACGACATGTAATTTTCGACTTGTTGTAAAAATTAAAATGGTTTATATTATGTCGCATAGCGGTAAAGAATAATATTAACAAAACCGAAAAAACACATAAAACAACCAATTGAGAAAGAGTGCGGAGCAATCTGTCCGTTTGTTATCTGCCAAAGTGATAGTAGTAGTAGTAGTAGACAGGGCTATTTCACTACAACTTGATTCTATACTTATAGTATCGATACATCACAGTAATTGGTTATTTTAACTCAATTCAAATACGGTAAATGCTTGAATGGCATTAAAGCGACTTCTTCAAACACCAATCACTATTAATATGGTGGGAACAAGAAACTTACTTACTGTTTCCAGGGTGGAAATCGACTTTCAATTAATCAATAACGTTCAATTGAATATTAAAGTCGATAAAAAATAATTGTATTCACATCCCGATTTTCAACATGGCTGATGGATTAAGAAAAAACACATCTTTGATATTCTTTTAAAAAGCTCGATTTAACGCCGGCTTTCAAGGGAATATCTAGATATTTGTAAAAACATGCGAAAACCAATAAATTCGTTTGGTGTAAATAACATTAATGGGCGCTTTCAAAAAGTCAGACAATTTTTTGCCATTGTTCTTTAAAGTTTTATGCGACCTTGTCTAAATATGCCTAAATATGACATCAATGTTAGTAGCATTGTTATGTCCCGACAGGAAACAACATGCCAGCTCCTCAGCAACAATCTATGTTAAATCTAGGATGGTTAAACCCTGTGGTTAAAAACAAATTCACCGTAACATGCTCTCGTATTTTATAAACAACCATACAAAGTGGTTTACCTCAAAGATAGCCAAACAGGTTATAAATTTAAAGATAACTTCTTCCTCTATCAATAAGGATATTTTTCGTTATAAGTACTATTATGTTTTTTAAATTTTTTTCTTCTCTTTATTTGGATTAACAAGCAGTGTACACAGTAATATATGTATAGTAAACATTTGTCAGTTTGTCACCAACTATGATGACTTGTTGGTAATACAATTAATTTTGAATCATTTTCGTATAAATGACAACATGCAATGACGTGCGATTATTTGTGCACACGGCCGGCTGCATATCAGACTTCCACTACCTTTCGATTTTCTCAATAGATTTTGAATTTTATTGTTAAGGCAGACGGTTCAATATCTATTGAAGAAATTTGACAGCTTTGGTTAGTCTAATGTGCAATTGTGTGTACGTCAGTCTTTTTGATTGATGAATGCATTCTTTCAGATGGAAAGGCCACAGACGAACGGCCACGGTGCTTTACTCGAGGAGCCGATCAAAAACTTTGAGTTGTCGTTTGAATATCTCGTTAGCAAAGACAACTTGAAATGGATAACCTTGAAGACGGAGCATGCGACATTCATTAGCGTCTGTTTGCAGGTAAAAAAAAATTTACGCTTACCGCGCGATGTGCGTTCAGGTCGCGAACTTGCAAGTTTAGGTTGTCATACTCGTATATGGTTTAATAATGGAGGTATAAAGTTATAACTAAAATAATTTTCTTCCTACATACCGCAAAGCTATTAAAAGCGAAATATTAAGTGCCTATTGATGCTGACCATAATTAAGATAGATGTTATCTTGAAATAAATTATATAAATTCAAGTATATAAGTATCAGTGCATTAATTGCGCGTTCAATATACTTTCCGTACCAGGCAGCGGTAGAATAGCATTGAGTTTATGTATTTTTGGTCAAATTGTGTGACTATTTATTTATTTTTAATTTAGGTATAAGTACGCACGCCTGCGCGTCAGACTACCACAAACTGTCAAGTTTTCTCAAAAGACATTGAACTTTAAATTAGGTCCTTACCTATGAAGTTGATGTTTTGTATGAAGATTTTTTCTAAAATTATATTTTTCATACTAACGTTTTTTTAATTTTTTTACACTAGCTAAATATAGCAGACATTAAAAAGAAAAACATCAAGACCCTTCAAAGCTACAATGAAACAAAAGGTCAATTCCGCGAACAAAAAAAGAAGTCAATTTAAAAAAAATATACTGGGTGACACAGGTTCAAATCCTGCTCGTGGAAATCTTTTCAACATTGGTGTTTTTGTAATTTGTTCGCAACAAAATTTGCGTTAAAAATTTTATAAACAAAAGCCAAAGGCGCCCCTGTGGCTTTCAAAGTAAAAAAGTTAATAGTGTTGAATAATTTCGGCAGCCGGTATGTCAGAAGGGTGCAAGAGGTGCAAGGGTCAAATTCTGCTTGTGGATTTTTTTCCACATTTGTGTTTTTGTAATTTGTTCGCAACAAAATTTCCGTTAAAAATTATATAAACAAAACAAAAACATTTTAGAAAAAGTCTTAGGAATAATAACTTACAGAATAGGTGTGAATCTGATTGTGTTGTGTCGATGTGTATAAGTGCGTGTGAGTGTAATACTGTGGTTGGTTTACATGGACGCTCGAATTGATTATGACCGTTGGTTATTAATTGTAGTATACATTAAAATATTTTAAAGATTCAATTAAAACACTCTTTTAACTTAAATTAAGCTTATGAACTGCAGTTTTGAACATAGTTTTGGATGTTGTAAATATATCAATGTCTGAATAAAACTTATTGTACCTATTTGTAATCTAAGCGCCTCCGCACACTGGACGACTTGTCGCTGCGTCTAGACGCCGCCGCGCCGCGTCTTTTCGCGTTCCTCGTGTGACAGTTGTGAGCGTCAGTTCGTCTAGTGTGCGGAGCGGCGACTAGACGCAGCGACAAGTCGTTCAGTGTGCGCAGCTTTGAACAAAATATATGAAAATTGTCGGCCACAGCCTGTAGTCGTTACCGTTTTGCGCTTTTACCATTTTGCTGTATTACCAATGTGATCTTTAACCATTATGCGCTTTTGACGTTATGCTCTCTTACCATTTTAATACTTTACCATTTTGCGACCACTTTACTAATTTGCTCTTTTACCGTTCCGCGTCTAAACGGACGCCGAGCTGTCGCAGTCGCGTGTCGCCTAGTGTGCGGAGGCGCTAATAGACATATCATTATCGTTCATTCATTACACATGATATACTTATTGATGTACATACGTAAAAAATCACCCACTAGTTGTCCTCGCATCTCAACTCCTGTTTAACATTAGGCAGAGCAGAGTCGTTTGCCAACCTTACTTACAAAAATAAACAGTTTAACTCACATTATGAACCACCATTGCAGTCGATCGTAGACGAGCTGATGCGCCAGAAGAGCGGCGCCGGGCCGATGTCTCCGCGGTACTGCAAGCGCGGCAGCCTCACGTACCTGCGGCGCGACGGCTCCAGCCAGCTCATCACGCCCTCCTCCTCCAGCGACACGCTCAGCTCTGCGGTGAGGGGCACATATCTTTATACATAGGGTCTTACAAATAAACAGAGAATATGTTGCGAATGGTATGCCGTGATTTATTCCCGGCTTTGTTAGCTTCATTTCAAATTAGAGTAAATAAGACAAAACAAGGAATAGCTATTATTTTATTTTCTAAGTCTTACCCCCGTATGAATAAACAAAGTGTAAGGTTGGAGTAGTTACTCCGTGTTTTGTACCCGTCATGTAAACTTCATTTCATATTAGAGTAAAAGAGACAAAACACGGGTGTAACTACTCGAAGTTTACACTTTGTTTATTTATAAGCCCCTTAGCGGTTACAGATTCCGGATAAAGTAAGCTTCTGTTTTTGCCTTATCGACGCTACTGTAAGTAGTAAAAAAGTTTATTGGTCAGGCAAAGTGTTTTTTAGACTGGGGCAGTACAAGGAAGTCCTTTACCATAAGACGTATAAATTCTACGAGAAAAAAATAATTTATGACTTATTTCTGCTGCTTGATTTTTTCTTCCGATAAAATGCAATACATCTAGAATAAAAAAAGTAGACCCGCATTAAAAAAATTGATGAATTTGACTCTTTTTTTTATATACCTACGACTCACACTTGAAAAAAAAAAGTCTATGGCAGATTCTCTGTATCCTTTATGGTTTCGGACTTCCTCATACTGTCCCAGTTAACACAACCTGCGGCGCGGCGGGTCCAGCCAGCTCATCACGCCTTCCTCCTTCAGCGACATGCTTAGCTCCGTGATGAGGGGACTGATACCGTTTATATCATCATCATCATCTTCTCAGTCAGAATACGTCTACTGCTGGAGAAAGGACTCCCCCAAGGATCTCCACAACGACCGGTTTTGTGCTGCTCGCATCCAGCGGCTTCCTACGACCTTTACCAGATCGTCGGTCCACCTTGTTAGAGGCCTGGCGACACTGTGCTTTCCGGAACGCGGTCGCCTCTCGAGAACCTGCTCCGCCTCAGCTCCCATCAGTCCTGTGAGAGATGTGCCACTTGGATGTGCCTTTCCTATGCCTTCCCAATGGATGGAAAGGCACCGCGCGGGCCCAGGCGGATTGGTGGTTGTTAACGACTGCTAATGCAGCCGGGACCAACGGCTTTACGTGCCTTCCGAAGCACGGAGGATCTCGAGATGATACATTTTTGGTCACACATCCGATGACCGGCCCTTGCGAATGTTGCTTAACCTGAGCACTTGCAGACCGAGCGCGTTCACCACTGCGCTATCGATCTCTTCGAGCAAAGCGGTAACTAGTTATATTTTTATTTGTAGAAAGTACAAGGTTTCAGGATAAACTGTGTACCATATAATAAAACCCATAGCACATATGTTATACAAATCAAATAGTTATATAGCACTGTTTGCCATTCCCAGAACGGAGACTCGTGCACGTCGGGCAGTTCCAGAGAGATATTCTCAGTGCAGAAGCTCACTGAGAAGTTCGCCTCAGTCGCCTTCAAGAGCGGCAGAGATTGCGTCGAGAACAACGCGTTTGAAGCCATCGGCGACGAGGAGCTATAAACACCTCGCCGCAAATGTGATTACTCGATCAAATCTAAAAGTTGTATGTAAGTTCTAGTTTGTAAGGGTCCGGATACAATAGAAAGCGACGGCATATTTTCATTACGCACGCGTTCGCTCGTTCATTGTGAATATGTACGCCGCGCTTTCATTGTAGGTTAGTGGTAAGGCCTTATTTGGGAATGACGCGGGCTGTGCCTTCGATCTAGTTGAATTAATTTGACGTGCACGGTATATCATTAGGTAGCAGTAGATGTCATCTATGGTCGGTTCTGACAACAATGTTGGGATAATGTTTCCAACGTTGTTATGCCGGCAGATGTTTTAAGTGAAACGTTTTGTAAGGATCTGCTCCCGTTATTTTACATTAAATTACATGATCGAATAATTTATTAGCTATTCTTGTCGTACATACAAATTGATCCTAAAACTCTTTGCAGTGTCCTTGGTCACAGCGAGACTCCCTTTCATATCAATGTGTATTGGAGTAAAATCTAAAAATTAATGGTGACAAAAATTTTGGTCTAAATAATATTTTACTTTATCTATAAATAAACTTTCTAATATACATGTGCACGGTTACGCACTACTGCCATCTAATGATATTCACTGTTGCAATCAAGAATCTTCCAAAGATCACTGTTATAGACGGTTTGAAAACAAGTTGCCAATAATAATATTGTATAGTCTCAAAATGTATGTATATTCACTTTTACCTAATTGTAAATATGTAGGAATACATGGTCTATCGGTCTACATGCCTATCTTAGTGATAATAAATGTTCTTAATAAGCTTACCAATTATTTACACTCTCAATTTTTTTGTACAAGATACGATTTTTATTATGTCTTAAGTTTAGTAGTAAGAGTATTCTCTAACGAATCGTACGTTTTTAAAACGTTAAGGCTCGTTCCCGCGTGTGTGGTGACGTTTTTACTTTGCTGAATGACTCGTCTTCTACTGTTCCCATTTTCTCGACAATCTGACGTCACTGCTCCCAGTATTGTCGTTGCATCTTTTGATAGTTAAACGTTGTTTTTGTTTTATTGTTAGACGGCTATCGTCTTGCTATTCCACACACATAAAAAATATGTTCTGTGTGCTATTCTCATTGTCTTGACAGTCTCTCGTCACTAGCGTCGGTCCTAGTCCTTTATCAGGCAAAGAGAACGAAAAAAAAAATAACTCATCAATCTGAAAAGGCGGACTTCTTGGCGGGAAAGTGAAGAGTCATGTCTGCGGTTCTGTTTTATTATCTAAAATTTGTGTTATGTCGAATATTAATGTGAAATAATGGTGGATTATTAACCGTCAAGTGTTCGTGAGTTTGCATGAGTGTTGGCAAATGAAACAAAACAGTGCAACGGCACTTTTCAAATTCTCTCAAGAAATCTGCGTGAGGACTTAGTAAAGCCCCACATCTTTACTGAGATACTCGAAAGGTTGGGGGGTATATCATTTCTCACTTCTCATTTCTATTATCATTCATCATCATTATCAGGAAGGAAATATTGTTTATTTATGTATTATTTGTAAGAAAAATTACTTTGACACTGGCTAAATGTGCTAATCGCACGAAGCCATCAAATAAAGGAAAAAAAATCTGAAAAGGCGCCATTAAAATTGAATTTTTTCTAGGTATTGTTTTTGGCATTTAGCATTTTGGCGCCCTTTGCCATCTAGAGCGACCGCTCCACTTGAGCCGCTCCTTGAGCCGGCGCTGCTCGTCACATTGCAAAAAAATTGCCGACGGCAATAAATCGTTCCGTGCTTTATGTAAACTACTTCATTTCAATATAGGAGCCACGACACAAATATCTATCACGTAGTGGAAACCACCATAGTGACATACATACAATGTTGCGACACTTCAGAAAATAGTTGGCCTATTACGTTGTAGCTAGTTAGAGAAAATGCTTCTCTTTTATCATACACTAACTTGCCATACACTTGTAAATATAGAATTATATTTTATGTGTATAATAGCTTTCTCCCGCTTTCATGAATCCTGTCACTAAGTGCAAACTTTCGAGGAATTAAGAGGTTTTCATGGGATAAAAGAAATTATTTGTGTTGATGTAGGATAATAATTGTCTATGCTGTACTTGTGTTACAAATCTTATCTAAATCCGTTCTACCATTTCGCCAAGATCAAGTGATAAACAAGTATCCACATTTTACGTATTTACGAATCTCTAGTAATCTTTACAAACGGTAAGATTTTTTTCAAGAATAAAAATAGGTATTATAAATTAAGATCAAAAATATAACTAAATTTAGTTATAATTAGTTATACTAACTACTACCGTCTAAAATGTTAATATTTTACTATGTACATACGTGGCCTTTGTTTGTTTTGTTTAAGTTTGATACATATTATTTTTTACCATGAATATCCCTTTCTTTGTTTTATTTATATTATATTTATTTATATTTATATTGCATTACGTTAAGCTAAACATAACAAATCAATTGTTTTTATATTTAATAATATTTTTGTAACAATCAGTTGCGAAAATCACTTAAGTTCAAACCCATAAATGGAAAGTTCAGTCAAGTGCTTCTGTGTTTGTATAGTTTAAAAAAAAATATGGTAAGCGATTCTGATTTATTCTGCAGCACCTCTCCATTGTTTGTCTTTTCGAATGCTAATTAAGCTTACTAAAAGGTACGCTTAGCGCTTGAACTTTGCCTCAGTTAAGTTTAAAGCTATAAAAAAGACAAGTATTTGTTTGTGCGCGGCAATTGCATGACGTCATATTTCAACGACTCGTTTGCTTTTGCTAGCTCAGCATTTTCTTGCGCCAACTTCTTGTGAACTTTATATGCAACGACTGCAACGGAATGATGTAATATGACGTCACACGCAGTCAGATAATTAAGATATTATCTCTGAAACTCTGACGTATCTCAATCTATTATCTTAATATTAGCTCAATTATTTTTATATATTAGTACCTATAAAACAAAGAAAAAAACTAAAACTTCTTGTTTTACTTCATTGATCATAGTGTGTCCACCATACATAAAACCGTTTTTGTTCTATCCGATGCTAATGGGTCCAAAATAGTGTGCTTCAGCATATATCACACTTATTTTTTCTTAATTGAACAAAAATAATAACATTTCATTATTTATTACTTGAACAAATACAATTTTCGCATTAAAATAATTTCGCAATTTTTTTTCTATTTTTATAACAAAATTGACTCTTTCCCTATATTAAAAAAGTAAGGGCATCTATGACATAATAATGATTACAATCGGGTTCTTGGCGGGAAAGTGAAGAGTCATGTCTGCGGTTTTGCTTTATTTTCTAAAAATTGTGCTAAGTCGAATATTAATGTGAAATAATGGTGGATTATTAACCGTTAAGTATTCGTGAGTGTGCATGAGTGTTGGCAAATGAAACAAAACAGTGTAACGTCACTTTTCAAATTCTCTTAAGAACTCCGTGTGAGGACTGTAAAGCCCCACAGCTTTACTGAGATACTCGAGGGGTTGGGGGGTATATCATTTCTCACTTCTCATTTCTATTATCATTCATCATCATTACTGGAGGAAGAAGGAAATATTGTTTATTTATGTAGGTATTACTTGTAAGAAAATTACTTTGACACTGGCTAAATGTGCTAATCGCATAAAGCCATCAACTAAAGGAAAAAAAAAAAAAAATGATTACAATCAATTCACCCGTATTTATTTATGCAAATCAATATTTTGAGAAGTGTTTTACCAATCAAAAACTTGTTACATTTAAGTAGCATTTCTGTACTGTAAACTTGATTTAAGACTAATGAAAATTATGTGATGTATTTTTCATAGATATTATAATAATTTGGATTATTGTGCGAATTTACTAATTGTAAAGTTAAAGGTAGAATATCTCTAAACATTTCAATGTGTCAGTTATTATTTAATATTTGTGACAATCTATGTAATATTTGCTTAAAAATGAAATTAAGTTTGTTTTTATAGAAAATAGTTATACATAAGTAACAATAAAAGACATTTAGAACCCCTAATTTGACTATGTTAGTTAATATCATTTTATCAAAATTGGACCAAATATTTGATATACCAAATTTCTGTTGTCTTTTTTGTAGATGAATGTAAAAACTCGATTAAAAACCTTGAACTCCGACGAGGCAAAAGAGGCTCTTGTTTAAATCATACTTAACAAAATTTTCCCAAAATTATGTCAACTAGTTAAAAAGTTATGTATCCCAAGATGAGTTATATATATGTCTTACGAGTACATATTATTTTATGCAGTATCTACGTTTAACTCAATAGTATTGAGCACGCATTAATATAATATAATAAACACATTTTATTATTGAAGCAGGGAATTGGTTAAATGTGTGAGTTTCTAATTAGACACATTTTTATTACGATGTATTGTGTTAATTATGATATATTGTTGCTTTTTTATTAATATTTATTGTGGTTATATAAAATTTAGATTATTTTTAAAGGGACCATTAATATTCACAATATGCCCCAACTCCAAGAGGCCATACATTACTATACATTATTTGCCATATTTTCTTGTTATTGCGTTTAAATCTTCAAACGGTTTTAAAAGTTATTTCGAATAAAAAAATCTTTTTTACATACTGTAGATTTTTATTTGATAAATAAATAAATAAATTTATTTTTTCTCTCACAACAAAAAATAAATCAATCCTATGAGTACTTAAATCAACAAGTTAAAATAAAACATTCAAAATGTTTCTTTACTAAATTTTTTCTACCGTCATAGCTTTAAATTAAACTTTGTTGCTGAAGTTAGGTACCTATACCACATAGTAAATACCGTTTAGGCGATCTGTGACAACTTCTTAAAATGTCCCCTTCTGGATATGACTAATTCTGTATTTGACCACTTCTTGTTACGCCCAGTTCTAGTAATGCCCGCTTCTGTTTTTGACCATTTCGTGTTATGACTATTACAAGTACAGTGAGAGCAAAAATCCTTAATACAAATCCATAACGTCGACCTCCGTAGCGGAGTGCCTCGCACACCGGTTTCAAGGTGTCGCCATCTTTGAGGTCCTGGGTTCGAATCCCGGTAGGGGCAAAATGTTTGTGTGATGAATACAAGCACATTTGTACCTGGCCCGACCGAACAGAGTCAAAGCTTCCTTAGAGCGCGCTGCGACAGGTACCTACACTACTACTACGGTTGTGTGCGTGACCTCTCACCGACGACGGGTTTACATTATACAATTTTCTTTATGGTTTACATACGCGCCGCGAGAGGACAAACTGCGGTTTATACCGGCACAGCCAGCGGACAGTCTCTGTGAGTGTGACACGCGTTGTTTCGTGTTGTGAACTGTCATCGATCGACGATCGGAAATTATTGTAAATATTTAAAATATGGTTAATTAATTATAATTACTTACTTTAGTGTGTATGAACAATGCCAGAAAAATAAAAATATTGCATATTTCATGTAGTTTTGAGAACACTTCGATTTCAACCGCCTCTGTGGTCTAGTGGCTAAGACCACCGGTTTAGACCCAGAGGTCCCGGGTTCGATTCCCAGCGGGGGGTACATGTTTGTGTACTCTGTTTGGTTCGTGGTAGGGCTTGTTGCTCCGCCTGGCTAGCTACCACCATCTTATCTAAATATGTCGCCATAACGTCAATGTTTGTACCATTGTTGTTCCGGCAGCTCTAGAGATAAGATAACCAGTGCCTCACTAGTTGAGGATCCCGGGTGAAGTGCGCTTCCATCATTATCATCACTTAACATCAGGTTAAACATTTAAAGTGCCATAACTCATTAACGACTTGCAGTAAGTTTTTAAGATTTTAATAGACGTTGTAGGGTATTATAAGGTACGAATCACCATCAGAAATTAGTCTCTAAGGTTAGTATTTAAGGAGCTAGGACCGATTATCTATTTTCTTCAAAATAAATATATCTTCAGAACGGTGCATTTTTTCAAATTCTGCTTTTGCTCAAATTACGCACAAATTCATTATTGTGTGTAAAAAAAAATCATACTTGTGCGCCTCACCGTTCGCGAGATACAACAACCACCCAAACGTTATCCCAGCAGTATTTTGAATAACTTCGGAATTATAAGACGCACAAATTTAAGATTAACACGCACATTTACAACTCCCCAAGATCTATCTCCCTGGGTACTTTTTTTTTGATAAGTCCACAGGAAAAAAAATGTGCCGCTGGGGTAAGCGAATATCTCAAAAACTACTGGACGCACAAATTTAAGATTTCGCGCACAATTACACGAGATGGAGCACTAATTATTCTATATCAAGAATCCAAGAACTTCGACAACATTCCGCTGGGGTAACGCACGCAGTAGGAAGAGTGATGTTGAAATTGACAGTAAATTATATCCCGCCTGAAATATCTCTACTACTAAATTGACAGAAGGTTGAACTAACAATCTCAGGCCTAAGCCTCAGGTTTGGTTGATCTGCTTGGGGCTGCTAAAAGAGAGATCTAAAATATCTGCGTACACCGAGAATTAGGATAAAAACATACAACATCATACTTGCTAAATTTATTAAATTAAATACATAATACAACAAAGAGGTAACACATGAAATTTAATAGATCTTCTCCCATTCTTCACGTTCTTTTCGTTCTTTCTTGACCTGTTCTACTACAGGGGTGAGGTAAAGCTTGTCTTCCTCTAACTTTGTCCATTCCTCTTTGGGCAGGACAGTTTTCTGAATGGACAGCTGGACAGCGCGCACCATGCGGAAGTTGCGCTCGTCTACCAAATGATCGGGGATACGGCGCAAGGCTTCCTTGACATCTTCGTTTTCATAGAGGCAGTCATCACGCATCAGGCCTGAAAAGTCAAAACTGACTCTCAAAATAGAACAGTAATAATAGTAATCATAGATGTTTATATAATTTTTTTAACGCAAATTTTGTTGCGAACAAATTACAAAAACATAAATGTTGAAAAAATTTCCACGAGCAGGGTTTGAACCTGCACCCTTCTGACATACCGGGTCAGGTGCTCTTCCAATTGAGCTATCGTGGTTCTAACCAGCCCGCCGAAATTATTCAACACTATTTACTTTTTACTTTGAAAGCCAAAGGCTTTTTTTTTTTTTTAGTAATCATAGAGCTAACATTTATTGCAGTTTCAAGTATCTTCTGAAATGAGCACCTCATTAATAAATAGTGAAATATAACTCATTTCTTTATATCCAGAAGAATAATAAAAACAAACAAACAAATAATGGAAGATGATAATAATTCAAATAAATTTTTAATAGTGCCTCAAGATGTTTTAAATTAAATCCCACAATAATTGGAAATTCACCTGACCTAGTATTTCAGAGAGTGCAAGTTCAACTCCTGCTTGTTGATTTTTTTTTCAACACTACTAAATTATTAGTAAATAAAAAGTTTATAAATTTGACAGGGTGCAGTTAAAGTTGGATCTGGGATGGGAGCACCTCACATATCCGGGCGCGGTGAGGCGGACGGACGACGTTTTCCATTATGGGTACCTACTAAACAGGTACTGTTTAGATTATCCTTTTGTATTTGATCAAATGAAAATGAATAGAAACTAGTTATAGAGTACGCACCATATTTATTGAATCCAGCCACACTGTAAGCCCATTTCTTCATGCTACCTGAAATGTCATTATAGAATCAGTATTATATAACAATACAAATCAATTTTCTTCGTATGTTTTAAAAAGTTGCAATTGGTCTTAACATCTTACATAATACAGCAGTAGTCCTGAGAGCCATTTTTTGTAATTTTTCCCAAAAATTTAAAAGAATCTTCAAATTTTTACACCAACACTCCAGTGATCCAGACAAAAAATGTAATGTTTCTTATTCTAGTTTATTCAATTTTCTTTATGATGTAATGTCAATGTCAAATTGTCAATTTTTTAAGCTCCTGTGGTGGTGCGGTCCGATTCTTTTGTTTTCGAACCTCGCATTCCGAGATATGCTTGTTAGTTGTAAGTGTAGTTGTTGTTGTTGTACACCTAATGCGTGTAAGCGAGCAAGCCTCACATCATCAGAATAATTAGCCTTACTTCTGGATTCTGGTTTTCCCACATGAATATACGTCAAATCAGCAGTTTGAGATCAAAATGTCCTGCAGAAATAGGCCACTCCAATGACTTGGGCTTGATACCGTTACCAAATACTCACTATAATTACCAGCAAGTAACGTTATTTCTATTAAACTAATTAGCTTAGAGCATTATGCTCTGCAAGGACCAGGCACCCCACCACCCATGCAACGATATCACGCATAACGGTACTCTTCGTTTGTCAGTAGCATCGATACTAATTTTTTAACGGTAGGTATTCAAATCCCTCCAATCCAAGTGCACGCCACTAAGCATGATCCGAGCCTATCGGCATCTAATTTTATCCTTTACAAAAGGGCTAGAGCTGGATGTCGCTCACCTATGGCTTTCCTCTATGATACCTATAGTCTAATCATTAATTCACTGGAGTAATCTGACGTTTACGGTGTTCCCAGTTTCTGATGATCAGAAAATAGTGTTGTGACAAGAAGATTGACATCAATCACTCACTCATTCATTCTCATAACGTTCTGAATCAAATCACATTACTCATTTTATTTACTTTATTTAGAAATCTCCTAGGCCAGTTTTGTTTAATCGATATAAAAATATTAGCATTGGTACCTTTAAAGGTCAAGAAATGATAACTTTAAAAAGGCGAATTTCTCGAATTAAGGGTCTATCAAATAGAGCGGGCCGATGTTAATAATCTGTGGCGGCCATTTTGTTTTGGCGGCATCTGTCAAATCTGTTGTTTCTTATTCAGTCACCATGGCCAGTTACACGGTTCAGCAGCATGTGCAAATGATAAAACTTTATTATCAAAATGAGTGTTCGTTAATGATGATTGACAATTTCTTTTGGCTTGAATTGAACAATATGGACGTGGACGACATGTGGTTCCAGCAAGACGGCGCTACGTGCCACACAGCGAACGACACAATGGACATTCTGCGTGAACGGTTTGAGGGTAGGGTTATCTCTCGCAGAGGTGACGTGAATTGGCCACCAAGATCGTGTGATTTGACCCCGCTAGACTTTTTCTTGTGGGGTTTTCTGAAGTCACAGGTCTATGCCAATAACCCACAATCGACCGTTGCCCTGAAAGCCAACATAACGCAGGCCATCGCTCAGATTTAGCCGGATCAATGCAGCAGAGTCATTGGAAATTGGACCTCTTGGATTCGTGCCACCATTCGAAGCCGCGGCGGACATTTGAACGATGTTATATTCCATTCATAATGGCATTAATGGGCCTTTTAAATAAAAAAAAATTCGTTAATATCTCACACACATCTAGTTTTATTCAATTTTAACATCGACCCGTCCTTGTTGAAAGACCCTTTATATAAAATTAAACAAAAATGCAATGGATATATTTTTATTCGTCGTCGTCAGACAGACATAGAGATGAGTTGTTCATGAATGAATCCTTCAATTGGACTAGTCCACTTAGCAAGTATATCACTTAGTTCACACTTCACTGAAGGAGAGTAAAGCGAACAGATAGATTACGAACAGCGCGTGCGGAAACGAGACAGTTGCACCGGTCGGAGTCGAAGTCTGCCCGCACTCAATTAGACTTCTTACGGTATGAAACATTATTATTTTTACGGCTTATTTCTACTTGATTATCAGTTGACGGCGTAATTTGTTTACGTTTTGAAATTTGATTTTGTTGTCTATTATTCTAGTCTGCGTCAAAATAGGTATGGGCGCGATCCGTGCTGCATGCGACAATAACATTATTTAGTTTTAATAATTGTACTGTTTGACGATGCTTTTAAAAGTAATCGTAAATAGTTGATGTTTTAGTTGTCGTAAAAGTAACCCATGTGAAAATTCACTCGGAGACAGAGAAAGTGCTATGTGAGAAAGTGATGAAAAATGTTTTTAAAACGGGTCAGAGTGATTTTTCATTTTGGGACGGGATCGAGGTGATTGTTGACGTAAATCGGTACTATATTGTTGAGGTTATCTCCATTTCAACGTTATTAATTTATAGTATTCTGTTTTGTCTTAATTATCGGTATTTATGTATGTCATAATCGGGTATTGGACCTCATATCTAATTGGGGCACCAATAATCTGGTTGAGTTCAATGCCAAGAAAACACAGGTGTGCGCGTTCACGGCAAAAAAGTCACCATTCCTTCCCCTTCCAACTCTTCAGGGTACATCTCTACGCCTGCAGAGCAGTATCAACATGCTCGGTATGACGATACGCTGCGATCTGAACCAAAGGGACTACATCGAAGCCGTGATCAAAACAGCCTCACGAAAACTCGGAATTCTGAACAGAGTGCGGCGATTCTTTACGCCGGACCAGTTGTGCCTTTTGTACAAGACACAGGTACGGTCTTGCGTGGAGTATTGCTCGCACATCTGGGATGGTTCCGCTAAGTACCTTCTCGATGCCTTGGACAGATTGCAGCGTTGCGCTGAACGCATTATCGGCAATGCAGAAGTGGTAAATACTCTCGAATCTCTGCAATTGCGTAGAGATGTTGCGTCACTCAGCGTGTTTTACCGCTTATACCATGGCGAGTGCTCTGAAGAGCTCTTTGACCTCATCCCACCTTCACCCTTTCTTCATAGGAGTACACGTGCTGCTCTTCGGAGTCACCGATTCACTGTCTCAAATATCCCATCGCGCACAAAGAAATTTGGTGACTCGTTTCTTTGTCGCACCTCCAAAAGATGGAATAGTCTACCAGCACACGTTTTCCCTCCTTCCTATGATATGGGGTCCTTCAAGAGAGGCGTGAAAAAGCACCTTGTGGGCCGGCAGAGTGAAGTTGACTGATGCTACGTTTGTTTCCACGCTGCACCAGTTGTCTTCGCGTCTGGACTTCATTTCCACTTAACATCAGGTGGGATGGAGTCATTTGCCGAGCTAAGTATAAAAAAAAAAACAAAAAAAATTGTTATTCAGTAAATGGTACTCCTACACAGTGGTTAAATCTGTATTTTTCTTTCAAAAAGATGAATGATGTAAAAATTGCAATAATTAAAATACATCCAAAATGTTTCGAATAATAACAGCTCCCAAAGCAAAACAAACACTGACAACTAAATTGTCAGGTGAAATTTCTCGGTACAAAAAGATATTCTTAAACCTACCTATATTATAATTAATTAAGTACCTTTTTATAATAAACGTTCCTAGTCCTACTGACTTTGTGTTAGTGATCTGAATGACAATGAACGAAACGCATCACTAGTACAATAAATGTGGCAACATAATTTTACAATGTGACATTAGCAACTGTCAGTTTACTCCAGTGAATTAATGATTAGACTTTAGGTCAAAATGGTATTGGGTACCTAAATCCTAGTCTACCTAATTAAAAATTATAATTTGTTGACACTTAAGTGAAGCAGTATGAAAAGTCCCTTTGCCAGTTTGTCATCTATAAAAAATATAAGGTGACACTCAAACAAACTTCACGTACGACTACGACAGGAAAAATGTATAATTTATACTTATAATAATTATATGTGTATTCGTATGAATACAATGAACGATTTTTGTAGGTAAAATCTGCAATATTTTACTATCGTTAATTTAACAGCAAGTAGCGTTTTTAAATGACTCCGGAAAAATAAATGAAACAATGAGTTCACAAGCTTGTAAGCATTTTTTAATGACTTAGCCCCTCGCGAGATTTTTGTTTACCAGTTTTTATAGGGAATGATACCAGAGGTGGTAGATAAAATTCTGTTACGCTACGCGTGGCGTATTCATGTTTCATATCACATTATTTGTTTGCTTCGAGTGAACTTCGAATGCCCTCGCGCTCGACCTCCTAGTTCCCCGTCCCGCTTATCATTATCAGTGGCTCGGCGCTAATAAAATGAGAAGAGGTGTTTTGACTCGCCCAGATACCGCCGCGCATTCACGCACGCTGTACTTTTATTTAAAATCGTTCTCTAATATCTGAAGTTGTTAATTTTGTTACAAGTTTCTATGTTCTGTTGCTGAAGTTTGCAAGTTCATATTAAATAGTTGTTGATTTTTTTCTTTCATCCTGCATCCAAGAGGAGGAATGCTAAGTGACTGTCGAGACTGTTTGGGTATTCGTTATCGAATTAACTCCCTGCACCAGACTTGGAAGTGGCTGCATCAGACAATCGCTCTCCACGAATATCTGATCTCCCTCTCTTCGGCTGACACCGACGCCTGTTGTGCCAAGCACTAGTGACCTAATTAATTTGGACTGTTAGAACTCTTAGGTAATTTTGTTAATAGCCCTAAGTAGCTTTATCTAATTCACGCTTAATTAAAGTAGTTGTTATTAAGTTCATACAGAAAAGTCTCCGTTAATTTTAAATAAGCTAAGATGGCTCAAGCAATGATGAAGGGAATCGCAATGAGCAGTGCTTGTGTTATGGTTGGCCTTACGAGAAGAATCAGTGCCCGTAGCCTGGCCACTACGGGAAAAAATTTGGCCGCTAAACCCAAGGAACGGGAACTACCTGCAGAGGGGGAGGTCACCAAGTCTGTCTTTATGTCTCAATCAACTGACATCTACACTAATTTGGCTTTGGAGGACTGGATGTACCGCAATATGGACTTTTCCAACCATCACGTAATGATGGTGTGGCGCAATGACCCATGTGTAGTTATTGGAAGACACCAGAACCCCTGGCTAGAGGCCAACGTTCCTCTCCTTGCAGAAAGAGAGATTGCTCTTGCCAGACGAAACAGTGGTGGTGGCACTGTGTACCATGACAGGGGAAATCTGAATATTACCTTCTTTGCACCACGTGAGAGGTATGACAGGAAGTACAATTTGGAGCTGATCAAGAGAGCATTGTTTAGAGGATTTGGGATCAAGTCAAACATTAATGAACGTCAAGATCTTGTTGTCAGAGACAAATACAAAGTATCCTTTTCAAAATCTATTCAACTGTTACATAATATCGTCAAGTTTGTTATTCAAGTCAATTGTTTAGTGTATTGTATAGGTACATGTGGTATACAAGGTGAAATGCAACATTTCTTGTACTTTGGTACATGAACTCTGCTAAGACTCTGCAACTCTTAATTATTCATATCTAAAATAACAAAGTAGCATGCAAATGAGTATTATGAGACCAGATTAATGAGTTTCAATATTAAAAAAAAATATATATAATTATTATATTTCTTTTCCACATTCAATATTTGATGTAAATTAAAATTATTCAATTTGTACCAATACATAATAGATAGGATGATTAGATTTGCTTTTCAGTACTAAACATTCTTGGAACTATCAAAGCAATTAACCAGTAAAGTTACAATTTTATATTTAAATAGTTTCCTTGGTTTTGTATTAATATTTTTTACACTATCTATTTCCTTAAATCTAAAAATATCAGATTTCTGGAACAGCTTCAAGGTTGAGCCGGCTGACAGGATATCACCACTGCACCCTTCTAGTCAACGCCAATAAATCTGATCTCAGCAGTGCACTGGCAAAAAGAGAGGTTGGTATTATAAAGCCTTATTGACGGGTTACTTTTCCTTATAATCATTTAGCGCTTTATTCTATTCAAAAAGTTCATTATGGTCAAGATATACAAATAATTTTATGCAAGTTTTGTTGCAATCAAATTAATTACTATTATTTAAATAACAAGGTAAAAAAATTTATGAATATTTTTTTACATTCAGAACTTAATTTAAAATGTTGTTATTATTGAAATGGTTTTAAAAGCCATGACTTTTCTCAAAACCTATATTCTTTCTTCTAATTTTTACTTTGATATCCTAAATCAATCTACACAGTATGTAGAATAGCCACTTGTGTTTTACATATGCAGTGAAGTCAAAGATCACATAGGTTGATGAGTCATTGTTTACCGGAGTGCATAGTTGCTTTTAGCATATAAATGCATTATTTCGTTGCTACATTCGGTATTCTATTACCAAGTTTAAAGTTGAACTACTATTTTGTTACATTTAAACAACCGTAGATACTTGGACGCCCAATGTAACCACAGTGCCATAGAGGAATTGAATTTCTATTGTGTCTGGTTTAAGAACAACTAAGTAGATAAGACGACCTCCGTAACCTTATGGCTTGCACGCCGGACTTTGGGCGGCGCTAACTCTGAGGTCCCGTGTTCGATTCCCGGTCGGGTCAATGTCGAAAACCAACTTTTCGATATTGTGTCGGATCTGATTGGTTGTGGTACCGTCATTGTTTTTGATTTCCATAAAACGAGTGCTTAAGCTACTTACTTTGGGATCAGAACAACGTATGTGATTTGTGTAATATATAGGCCATAACGCAACTTAAAACTATGTATTTTTTTTTTAAATGGATATGTTTTTATCTATTTGCATGTTTCATTTTCAATATACTTTATTCTCATGAAAATGCACTATTCACTTACATGAAACTTAAGCAAAACTTTATAAAAAAATTTTTCCTTTTCTTTATACATTTTTTATTTTGATTAACTTTAGTACATTTGAATTGATGCCTCAGCTGTCACCGTTTTTGTTACTAACACAATAATCCTTTCCCCATCCCTCCCATTTCATAAGTTAAGAACAATTATTCTATTTAGCATGGTATACAGACAAATGCGACGGCCTCTACCCCTTCCCCGGTGGCCAATCTCGTGGAGATGGACAATCGTGTGACGGTGGACACCCTGCAGACCGCAGTCGGCTACGAGTACCTGCGCACCCCGGCTCTGCACCTGGAAGATGGCGGCCAGGGCATGATCGCTAAGCAGCGAGGATTCCAGTTCGTAAACCCTACCGATGAGTGGTTCCCAGGTTTGTTACCTACTGTTTAGTTAACTTCAATGACTATTTAAAAATACACTTTAGTACACGACCCGGTTCCCCGACCGGGCGGACCCGAGCCGAGGTCCTACCCTTTAGAGGCGCCCTCGGGTTGTTTCGCTCTCGATAGCGATCATTATTATGCATTGGAGAATTTATTAGGGGACAGCGACATGTTTGCGTGATGTTATCCCCTCTAGAAAACTTCTTGAGGAGGTTCAATCAATACAGCTTGAAATACCTTAGCTTATCTATCCTATCTCGTGTAATGAAACTTAGTAAATTTCATTTGTTTTATCTCAATAGTGATATTTATATTTAAAAGTGGTAGGATAGTCTACTTATAATTTTATTACAAATTAAGTATGTTTGTGTTTCAATCCAATAAAGTTCAGAACAACTTGATTTTTAGCAAGGTAAAGAAGGGTTAATAATTGAACAATTATTTTTGCTTGTCAACGAACACAACCTTGCCGCCGCCGCTGGTTATAAGCTGTTTGTTACCGTTCATCGATGCTTTTCTTTGGTCTTATTCTTAAAGGTATTAATAAAAGCATCGATACATTGACTTCTTCAAATCGTTCATGCTGCTTCAATTATTTATATTAAGTCTGAACGGGTTCACTGAATCAGAAATTGGTACTTTTTTATGATTAAGTTAATGTGATATAATTCGTTGGATTACCCCCCATAATGGCGCAGTACATCTTTCATTATCTCACTTGACACTATAACAGAACGTGACTGTTTCTCTGTTATCAAGGTTGCTATTTATGTTGTGTCGCCAATTAATGTTTCAAATCATAGTTGATATCTTTAATGAAATGAACGCAAGCAACCGTGTTATCGTGGGGGCAGAGTTTCATAACGTACACATTCACACTTTGTAAGGAGTGGAATTTTACTGTATTCTTTGTTCGATAGATAAGTCGTAATTTTAATTATTTTATTACAAAGTTTTTAACGGGCTTCAAGCAAGCTTAGTGAAGTAATCATATGGGCTATTAGAATTATGGAAGCGAATGAGACACGAAACTTAGTTTGTAATAAAAGATTTATTAAATATTTAGAAAGGAGTGACGTGTCTAATAAGAGTAGCGCACACGGTTAAACTAGGCAAGAGCCACAACGGAACTAACAGTAAGAACTAAGAACACACAGAGGAAATGTACTCGGCCTAAGAAACAAAGCATTATTGTTTCTTATAGTTAATATAAACAAAATGTGTGATAGAGAAAGATTAACTGTGGTTAGAGAGAGACGTTTTTATTTTTGTACATTCCAACACGCCCCCTCAAAAATAAATACTAAAATAAAAAAAATAATAAAAATAAAAATTAATCACACTTCAAATATTCTAAAAGTATAAAACCTATCACATAATGTTACACTACTGACACACCCTTTCTTAGTCTGGGAGTAATATACAATTTATATCATATGGTCCAACATTTGTTGCGCAGGATTAGGGAAAACCCAGAAAAACCTAATCAAACCATATATGTTACGTATTAATTAAATAATTTTATACTAAATTAAAACTTAAACTTTCACTTAAGACCGAGTTTCTCCCTCATTTGAGTGAATTTCACTGATGGCAACGGTTTTGTTAAAATGTCTGCCAACTGGTCACCTGTAAATACATAAACCATTTTAATGACATTTTTCTCCACCTGTTCTCTGGAAAAATGATATTTTATGTCAATGTGTTTTGATCGCTTGTGACTAGTTGGATTATTTGCAATGCTGATACACCCATTATTGTCTTCATAAATAGGAATTGCGTGAGGTATTTCCAGGCTTATACTGGTTACCAATGACTTCAGCCATAACACCTCTCAAACTGCTTCAAACAAAGCCATATACTCAGCTTCAGTGGATGAAGCTGCGACTGTTTGTTGCCTCTTTGTTTGCCAGCAAATAGTGCATTGTTCAAATAATCTAAACAAATAACCTGTTGTACTTTTCCTTTCTAATTGATCACTTCCCCAATCAGAATCAACAAAGCCACAGAGTGTATGAGTGTTTATATTAGAACTCCGAAAATAAGTGAGTTTTAAATCTTTCGACCCTTTTAAATATCGTAACACTCGTTTCAGTTGTGACCAAAGTGATTGATTGTTATTGTTACGAAATCTACTTAGGATGTTTACACTAAAGCTCAAGTTGGGTCTGGTGCACAGCATAATATACATTAAGCAACCGATAAGATTTCTACACGGAGCCCTTGTTCTTTCAGTGGAATTCAATGCTTCATAATCAACTTTAGTTTCTAATGGCGTAGCGACACTATTACAATCAATCATATTAAACTTCTCTAAAACTTTGTTTATATACGCCGTCTGATCTAAAGTGATTGTGTCATTTTGTCTTTGTATTCGAATTCCCAAGAAACATTTAATTTCCTTTAAATCTACCATTTTAAATTTATTCATTAAATACGTTTTAAAGCTATTCATAGTGTTTATGTTTGCTGTTGCAATAACTACATCATCGACATAAAGTACCAAATAAATGTTCTTTGAATTATCACCTTTGTCTAGAATATAAATGCATCGATCAGCTGATGAGTAACGAAATCCTCTTTCAATCAGTGTCTGTTCAAACATTTGAAACCAACAGCGTGCTGACTGTTTTAAACCATACAAGGATTTATTCAATTTGCAGACCATACTATTATCTGCACATGGGATACCTTCAGGAATTTTCATATATATTTCTTCCTCTAATTTCCCATTTAAAAACGCTGTTTTCACGTCCATATGGTGAACAACCAAATTAAATTGATTCGCAAAAGCTAATACGATTCTAAAACTTGCAATCCTTGCAACAGGTGCAAAGGTTTCGTTATAGTCAGTCATGTACTCCTGACTAAAACCACGAGCCACTAATCGAGCTTTATATTTTAGAGGCTTTCCAAACTCATCATTTTTAATACTAAATATCCATTTACAATCGATAATATTTCTGTCAATAGGTTTCGGAACTAGTATCCAAGTTTGATTATCGGTTAATGATTGAATTTCCTCTTTGATAGCATTTTCCCACAAAAGTCTATCATCGCTGGATTCAATGTCTTTAAATGAGCTAGGTATTTTGCATACTAAAGAATCTGAATACAATAGATATTTGACAGAAATATCTTCGCTTTCATTATAGTTTTTAGTGGGTAAACTTTTAATCCTTTCACTTCTCCTAAGATTTTGTGAAACTGATTCATCTCGAGATAATGTCAAGTCATGCTGCGATCTATTTTCTGTGCACACATCTGTATCACTTACAGACTTCATAGTTGGTGGAATTACAAATGCGGGTATATCGCCAGTTTGTTTACATTCATCTGATTTAGTCTTATCAGACTTGCACAACTTCCAATAAGCGTGCATGTCAGGATCATCAACCAAGCGGTTGACGCCATCAGTCATACTCTCAGACTGAAATGGCCTGTTTGATAGAAAATTAATTTCATCAATCAGGACATCCCTGACCACAACAAACCTATTATTTACCACATCCCACACCTTATAACCATTCGGTTCATAACCGATTAAAATACCCTTTAGTGATTTTTCACTGAACTTTGTTTTTCTATTTTTGTTTAAATAATAAACGGTTGAACCAAACACTTTTAAGTATTTTAATTGTGGCTTTTTACTATGCCATAATTCAAAAGGTGTGTTATCTATTTTCAGTGCTTTAGTGGGGCTGATATTTATCAAGTAGGTAGCGGTCAAAACAGCCTCACCCCAGAATGATTCATTCAATGTCGCACCAGCTAGCATGGCTCGACTCCGCTCAGTAATTGTTCTAATCATTCTCTCTGCAATCCCATTCAAAGCAGGGGTATGCGGCACTGTCAAGTGGTAACTTATACCTTTTTGCACACAGAAATCTTTCATCCCTTTGGACAAATATTCACCACCGTTATCACAATATAAGTTGACAATTCTCAAGTTAAAATGAGCCTCACTCTTAGCAACATAATCTTATAAAGTAGTAAAAACATCTGATTTATGAACTATTATGTATGTTGCACAGTAGTGAGTAAACTCATCGACAATAATTACGAAGTAGGTTTTGCCGTCAAGTGTTGAAGGAGTTAAAAAGTTAATTCCAATAAGATTGTTCAAAGACTCACCCTTTGTTACCACCTTACCCTTATCGTTACATATGGTAACTTCGCCATTTTTGTCAAAAATTACGCTCATTCCCGCTTGCTGTATCTTTCTTACAGACAATAGGTTATATGGGATGTCGGCACAATAAAGTACATCTTTCAGTACACCTTTTATGCCAACTTTACTGGTAACCTGTAGATTGCCTTTCTTTGTGGCGATATATGAGCCATTTTTCGCAACTGAAATCTTAACGGGTACTTTTAGATGAGTGAAGTACTGTGTTAAGTCCTGTCTGTCTATTAAATGGTCAGTTGCTCCGGAATCCAATATGAAATTGATACTTTCCTTGTCCAGTGCACTTTCATTTTGTAAAGTTTTTCTTCCGACCATAAAAGCAAATCCTGAATAATTTGGCTTTTCTATACAGTTTATCGTCTGTATTGTTCTTAAGTTTCCTGGTCGTTGTTGGCGTTCTTTTGCCATTTTTGCAAAACAGTTTTTCTGTAAATGTCTTGTTCTTCCACAATAGTTGCACCTTGCTCGGTTTTTGAATTTGAAGGATGGTTTATAAGACTGGTTCATTTTATTGGTTTTCTTTGAATGTCTGAATTTTGATTTACCAGTTTCTGATACAAGTTTCTCTGTTTGTAAGACTTTTAACGATGTGTCACGTCTCTGATGAGTTAATTTTACTTCATGAGCTAAAAGTCTGGTTTTTACAAATTGTAGAGTTAAATCATTTTCTGCTAAAGTTTCAATAGCTGTAATTACACCATTGTAACTACTTGGTAAAGTCATAAATAAATGAATGACTTTGTCCGCTTCTTCAAGTCTAGCTCCTGCAGCCAACAATTCGCAGATCATCTCGTCGAAATTTTGGAAGTGCTTTGTCAGAGAGTCAGTTTCTTCTAATTTTAAATTAAGTAAGCGTTTCCGCAAAGCAAGCTGTGTTGCAACGCTTTTTCTCGCATATATGGAGTCCAATTTTAATATTATGTCCTTTGCATTGCTGTCTTCACTTGTAAGACCTAGTAGCGAGTCCGATAAATATTCTATAATGGTGTTTTTCGCCAAACTTTCTTTTTTCTGCCACTCAGCACTGAGTTCACTTGGTGTGTTACCGTCGATAACGTCCAACACGTTTAATTCATTTAACAAATTTCTCAGTCTTAATTTCCACACACTATACTTTTCACCGTCGAAGGGCTTAATTCCTTTTTGAATTCATTATACTTGTAGTCTTTTTTATTTAACAAACACTTATAAAAGTTTATTTTTAGAAACTAATTCACAGTCCACGAGCTGTCCTTAAACTTACTTACAGCTTACGAGATAACATCACTTGAGTCTATTTCAAACACAAAAAGTTTTGGTTTTTCTATTTTAAACTTATTTTATTATTTTAATTTCACTGGGCCCATAACCTATTAGGATTATGGAAGCGAATGAGACACGAAACTTAGTTTGTAATAAAAGATTTATTAAATATTTAGAAAGGGGTGTCGTGTCTAATAAGAGTAGCGCACACGGTTAAACTAGGCAAGAGCCACAACGGAACTAACAGTAAGAACTAAGAACACACAGAGGAAATGTACTCGGCCTAAGAAACAAAGCATTATTGTTTCTTATAGTTAATATAAACAAAATGTGTGATAGAGAAAGATTAACTGTGGTTAGAGAGAGACGTATTTATTTTTGTACATTCCAACATGGGCGTGGGCTGCGGACTTTAGTATAAAACCACCATAACATCAAGGCCATAATAACCACCGAAGTAATCCTAGACATACAATTTTATACCAGACGTTTCGACCGCGGTAAACCGGCCGTGCGTGGTCATTGGCTGGCAAACTGAGTCTGAGTATATAAAATGAAACATAAAGTTTGAAAATTAAGAAAACATTTATATGGAGAATCGTAGGAACTGATTTCAGTAACGCATTAAACATGCATAGTATTTTCTATTATTTCGGCTGGAACGTCACACAAGTGCGGTCCACCCGATGTTTATCGGCAGCCGATAGACTAGCTTTACCATACAGGTCGCGCGTTGCTTTCCTAAACACTCCTGAAAACTTTGTTATTCTGCCCCTTTGTACCTATTTATTTGACTGAATCTCCCTCCAGTTTTGTACACACACCTGAACTTTGAACATTATGACAACGGCATATGGTTGTACATTTAAAATAGTTGTTTTTATTTACATTGTTCAAGGACAAATAAGTCTATGTGACTTTTTCTAAATCCTGACTTACTTGGTGTTCTATTCAAGCTCGCTGTGCGAGCTTGAATAGATTTATCGATGTAGTGTGTAAGACATTTGATAGGTTTGGATAGTCTGATGTGTGCGCGTCTGTATCTACTCCTAAGATTATTTTCCGTTACAGAGCTACTTATGATTCGATGTATTTAATGCTTATAACACATGTTTTGTACAGGTCTAGCACAGCTGAAGAGCGAGCTCCAAGCCTGGGACTGGTGTTTCGGAAGGACCCCCGACTTCACAGTGAGCCGCTCCTTCCCCGTGCCGTCAGAACTGCTCGCGCCGTCCAAGGTATACTCGGCCACGCAAGAGTTGAGTATCAATATGAATGTGCAGAAAGGGCTAATTGATGACGTCACCCTTAACATCCCTCCCGGGCTCGTCGAGTCTGGTTTCCATGGTGAAGCTTCTGTCATCACGCATCTTAAGGGCAAAAGGTTTACGTCGGAAGCACTGGCTGCCCTCCAAGAGGCGATGCTCACCCGTCACTTGACCAGTGACGTTAGGAAGTTGGATGAGAAGGAACAGTTTGTCGCGAAATGTTTTGATCAAGTTGTAAATACTATCTAAGCAAGCTGCACTGCAGCAAAAATAATAATCGTAAAGGTGCTACCTTTTTTATCAATGTTTCTAATAATAGATTATAATTATCGGTTGGTTGTACATTTTATCTTATTTTAAGGTAATATTAAGCAACTGATAGTCTAAAAAGTATATTCTGTACATAGTCAAGATTGAGTAGAGGAATATTTTGTAGAGAATTTAATGCTGGTATAGATACTGTATTTACCTCTCATTTCTTTCTTTTGGTTTGTTGCTTGTAACCTTCGATATGCTTTCTTCTAATGTGTTCTTTTAGTTTAGTGTTATTTTAATTAATATTGTACGCTCACAGCCTAATATAGCATTCATTAACATCACTTGTTAAACTTTTTCCTAGAACAGCTTCCTTTGTTTTTGTTAATTGTAATTGAACAGACTTATACCGACGTATATAGGTAATACTGTGGTTACTTATTGAATGCATTATTAAGTTATTAGTGTACAATACAAGCGCGCGAGTTGCACAAATGTGCTGACCGTTACAAGAATGCATCATATCATTTGTTTTAATTAAATTATAATTTTGTAACTGGATTATTTTACCCATGTAATGTTATTAAGCCAACATTTTATGTAGCATATAGCCATATACCATGTACATAAAATGTATTTTTTTGATAGATAAAGAAACCATTTCTTAACATTTATCATTTTTACAAGATCTGCCCACAGCGGGAACTTTTTTGTATGAAATGGATTACTTAAAATTAATTATCTTAAATTAAATTAACTTTTATGTTTGAGATCACGTCTTTGTCATAAACGTTTGTCGTAATGTCTAATAATTACATAATAAAAATGTTGTTTTTCATCTATTAGAACAATCATGTACTAAATACTAACATTGTGTTATTATTAGATTAAACAAGTACTGAAATGTATGACGTAACAGTTCTTTATTGTGGCAAAGTATAGATCGTGTATTAATTAGATTATTTTAATTGTATGTTGTATATACGAGTATATGAATAAAGTTACATGACATTGAAATATTTGGTTTTTGTTGTTATATTATTTATGACGTCTAGTTATCTCATGATTACTTGAAAGCTCAAGGTGAAGGTCGTCCCTCGTTAATGACGTCAATAATAGTGTACTGATTTAATGATCAATGGAGCTAATCATCCGAAATGTAAAGAGGTGAAGCGTTAACAAGCAAAAGAACCGTGGGCAATCGAATACAAATCAATGGCGGATTATTAGAGGCAAGCGCACTTGTCCTCGTAAAACTGGCTTGGAGCCTGCTCTTCCTCTCGCTTTCCGAAGAGCGGGTGGTGGTCGGCGGCCGGCGCGAGCGCAGCCAGTCTGTTTGTGCATTGAGGCGCGCGCGCACCGTGCGCTATACTGAGTAGACGCGTTGCCATGACAACCGCGTAAACAAGCGCGAAGTTTACGTGTTCGCGGCTCATTTTTTAAAAGCTTCCGTAACTGGACTTTTGTGAAGTGGCAGTAAACTGTATGCTATCACTGCCTACGTATTACAAGTAAGTAATTTTAAAGTAAAGGTTTATTTACTACTTACCTGTATGTTATCCTGCCCCAACTCTCCATGGACGGTTGAGGTCGCTACACTATCGTGAACCCCAATTTGTACTCCTTACGTTGAATGGCTGGGGGGCGATCTTTGAACCGGTGACTTTATCACGCTATGATATCAGTTACGAAGGTCACTGGTAAATTATTTTTGACACTGAAAATTCTCGAACGATTTATTTTAATAATACAAATATATTATATTTCATAGTGTTTCATACTTCATGTCTCTTTTAATTTCGAAATCACCGGTGGGATTCAAAAATCGCCTCCCCCTGGTTGTAGTGTTGAGGTCATACCATCTTGCGATATTTGTCAATACGAGCTAAAAGGAACAGATAAGACCAATAGTCTTCCAAAAGGTGACTGCCTCCTATGTTATAGTTTTAAGTGCACTTGGATTATTTGTTGATTAGAATGGATGATGAGGAATTGACTATTATGCCAAATACTGCTATGAATAACTCATAATAATAATATTATGAATTGCATAATATAACAAACAGCACGAGGGGTCCGCGAAGGCGCCGATTAGCTTCGGTAATTAAAACGAATCCCGATTTTTAAATATTCACGTTTTATTAATAGAATAATAACGATGAAAAAACGTGTTAAAACAAAAGAATGATTCTTAACTGAGACATTAGTTTCTGTAAATGTCAAAGGTGCCGACAGGGTATTCGAGTCGCTTACCTACTGGGGTTTAAAACATTTAATGTCATTACATCTATTAATGTTTATGTCCCTAACCGTTCCCTCAGTATTTAAGTAAAGTTTGTTATTCGTAAAGTGTTTTGCAACATTAAATTCAACACCAAAAACTTGGTGATATATTATCAAACTTTTAATGTAAATTAAGTAAACAGGAGGTACTTGATAAATAAAAACTCGATGCTAAATGATTACTTCTTTATCGTCGCATTTTGTTTGCATTCTCTCGAACTCACTCACTGGCTGTACTCGTATGGTAGAGGATGCCATATCGCGTTAAGTCTGTCATTTGATTTTCTGCACATTTAAGATAAAGAAAAACTTAAGGGGTACACCTTCTCATCTATAATAAGTAAGTATTTTTTAAGATTTTAAAGAAAGAGCGATGTTTTCAAATCTGATTCGAGTGGCCAAACATCTAGGTAGATATGTATCAAAAGTAAGTTAGTACCTATCTAATGTTTGTTTTGCAGATAACCTAGGTATATTACTTATTTACATTCCACTAAAATATTTTTACAAATCCGCGTAATATCAACTTCTAAGACGAGATAAAATAAAAATAATGAAATTAGTGGATAGGTAGGTACCTACATAAAGTTACAAATTGTTCACGAAAATTATCACCATTCGTTTGACCAAAAAACTTGAATTCTACCAGCCAGTCGAACAAGCCGGATTTAGGAGTGGATACAGTACTATGGACCACATACTAACAATGAGAGTAGTCATGGAAAAAGCTACAGAATACCAGATGCCCTTGTGGCTTGCATTCATAGACTACAAAAAGGCTTTCGATAGTATCGAATCCTGGGCAGTAGTTCAGTCTCTGCAGAACGTTCGAAGATCACCGCTACACTAACCCAGTGAATAACATCTACCAGAACGCCACCTTAAAGGTAAATTTACCTCCGGAGACCAAACCAGTAGCGATACGAAGAGGAGTAAGACAGGGAGATTCCCTCTCTCCTAAACTGTTCACGCTGGTATTGGAGGATATCTTCAAAATGTTGCACTGGGAAGATTGCGGCATCAACATAGAGGGTAAAAGACTGAGCAACCTTAGATTTGCTGATGACATTGTGCTGTTCTCAGACAACCCGACTGACCTCGAAGCCATGATACAGGAACTCAACAATGCCTCTGTGCGGTGTGGATTAGAAATGAAACTTGACAAAACCAAGGTCATGACAAATTGTCCCAACAAAACCTCAATCATCAAGGTAAATGACACCGTCATTGAGAGAGTGACAAAGTATGTGTTAGGGCAAGAGGTGGTAATGGGAAAGGATAACCAAGCTAATGAAATTGATAGGCGTATAAGATTAGCATGGGCAGCCTACTCCAAACTTGAGTTCGCCTTCCGTATGAACATTACTGCTGAACAGAAGGCTCGCATATATGACCCAGTGTATACTACCGGTGCTCACATACGGCGCCGAGACTTGGGTGTTCGCAAAGCGGATTCTCCAAAAACTCCAAGTAGCTCAAAGAGCGATAGAGAGGAAGCTGGTAGGTGTTACGCTGAGAGACCGTAAAAAAACCAGTGGCTCAGACAACAGAGTAAAGTCACTGACGTCACAAAGCGTATTGCGAAACTTAAGTGGCAGTGGGCGGTTCACGTTGCACGCAAACAGGGATCGTGGTGCAAAGCCGTGATAGAGTGGAGACCGTGGGGCGAGAACCGCCCACAAGGAAGACCCCAGGATGCGTTGGTGCGATGATATCAAACGAACAGCTGGCACGAAGTGGATGGAAATTGCTCAAGACCGAAAAAAATGGCAGAAACTGAAGGAGGCCTACACCCTCGCGGTCGAAGATGGCTAAGATGATGACTTATAGTTATACATACCTATATAACGATAATGTCTTTTAACCCTAGACTCATAAACTATATTAAAAGTTACAATCTTCATAAACATACGTCTGTGATACACCTTATTTATAACTGCACCAAATTTATTAACTATTACACTTTAAAAGTAAACGACAACTTGGTCAATTCAGATTCACAAATTGCTAATATTTTTGATGATTTTTTTGTAAATATACCTGTAATAACAACATCAAATTTAGATTCATCACCGGAAGCTGCACAAACTTTACTCCAAAAATATGTACCAAAATGTAATCTTTCCTTTCATTTTAAATACATTGATTCAATGAATATTATTAAAACATTCAAATCACTTAAAATGAAAAACACGAGTGATTTGTGGGGTATATCTATTAAAGTAATTAAGAATATTATTTATTCTATTGCACCGTATCTTGCTGAAATTTTTAATAACTGTGTCGATAAGGGAATCTTTCCTGATCTTATGAAGTTTAGTAAAGTTATACCTTTATTCAAATCAGGAAACAAAGAAGACCCCAGTAACTATCGGCCCATTTCAATATTACCAGCGCTAAGTAAAATTTATGAAAAAATTATACTCGAACAGTTGATGTCATATTTTAACACAAACAACCTTTTACATAGTAAGCAATATGGTTTTACTAAGGGTCGTTCTACTACTGATGCAGGCGTTGCTCTAATAAAACATATATTTGATGCCTGGGAGAAGTCTCAAAATGCTCTTGGAGTTTTTTGCGACTTGTCCAAGGCTTTTGATTGCGTTGAGCACCGGACTCTGGTGTTGAAGCTACATTATTACGGTCTCGAAGATTTTGCACTAAATTTAATACAGTCATATCTCAGCTCTAGAACTCAAACTGTCGATATAAATGGTACTAAATCATCTGGTTCTCATGTAAAAATGGGAGTTCCACAAGGGTCGATTCTTGGTCCTTTTCTGTTCTTGATTTATATTAATGACTTACCATTCTTTGTAGAGAATTTCTGTGAAATTGTATTATTTGCAGATGATACTTCACTCATTTTTAATGTGACTAGGTGTAGGACTAATTATGAAAATGTAAATAAAGCTCTTTCAGAGGTACTCCATTGGTTTACTATTAATAATTTACAGCTTAACGCTAAGAAAACAAAATGTATTAAATTTATATTACCAAATGTCAGAAATGAACCAACCAATATTAGAATAAACGGTGATCAATTAGATTTGGTAGATTCTACAGTCTTTTTAGGCATTACCCTTGACTCAAAACTTCAATGGAATCCTCATATATCGAAATTGGCCGGTAAACTCAGTTCTGCTGCTTATGCCATTAGAAAAATTAGGCAGTTAACAGACGTTGAAACTGCTAGAACAGTTTATTTTAGTTATTTTCATAGTGTCATGTCGTATGGCGTCCTACTGTGGGGAACAGCGGCTGATATTGAAACTATATTCATTTTACAGAAACGAGCAATAAGAGCAATCTATAAACTAGGATCACGAACTTCCCTAAGAAATCTTTTTAAGGAGATTGATGTCCTAACAGTTGCATCTCAATATATTTATAATTGTATAGTTTTTGTACGTTGCAACATCAACTCCTTTACTAAACACGGTGACGTACACAATTTCAATACTAGAAATAAGACAAAACTTGTAATGCCACTGTTCAGGTTACAGAAGGTACTTGGTTCTTTCTTGGGGCAAGGTATACACTATTACAATAAAATACCAAATTCTGTACTAGATTTACCTTTAGATAAGTTTAAAAAACATGTGAAGTCTTTATTACTTATAAAAGGTTATTATACAGTCAAAGAATATTTAGATGATAAAACAGCCTGGTTATAATAAAAATCACATATTATATTTGAATCAATTTATTAAAATTATTTTTTATACTTTTTATACTGATATGACAGCCTTTATCAGCATTGTCCTACAGATAACAAACAGCGTTGCGTTAAATAGATCATTAAGTTTTTATTTAGAGTATCTTGAGTGTGTCATGCTCTCTTTACTGTCTCTGCGGTGGTGGCATGTGCGTCGGGTCGTTACGTTCCCTAAAATATGGTTGAGCGAAGCGATGGCTGATTCATACGTCATGCTCGTGAACGGGTGCCGCCTGTGGAGGCTGGTCTGCTCTTGCATACTTATCTTATTTTTAGTATTATTAATTATAGTTTGACTTTGTTTTACCTAAACAATTTTTGACTTTTACTAGAGTACTGTAGTGGTGCTGTATGACATTGTGGAAATTGAAACTTTTACATAATTATCTGATGTAAATTTGTTAACTTACATTTTTTATTTTAACAGCATTGTCCTACAGATAACAAACAGCGTTGCGTTAAATACATCATTAAGTTTTTATTTAGAGTATCTTGAGTGTGTCATGCTCTCTTTACTGTCTCTGCGGTGGTGGCATGTGCGTCGGGTCGTTACGTTCCCTAAAATATGGTTGAGCGAAGCGATGGCTGATTCATATGTCATGCTCGTGAACGGGTGCCGCCTGTGGAGGCTGGTCTGCTCTTGCATACTTATCTTATTTTTAGTATTATTAATTATAGTTTGACTTTGTTTTACCTAAACAATTTTTGACTTTTACTAGAGTACTGTAGTGGTGCTGTATGACATTGTGGAAATTGAAACCTTTACATAATTATCTGATGTAAATTTGTTAACTTACATTTTTTATTTTGTTTTTTTACATGTTGTAATTGTCTTATATATATTTTTTGTGTTTATTTGTAATGGAAAGTGTTCTGCTATGATAGGGCATTTTCCAATATTTTTGACGCTGTAAGGGAGAAAAGAGCTGGACACTTGCTGAGTTTCTTGCCGGTTCTTCTCAGTACAAGATCTCCCGCCCAGAGTAGATTTACGAACCGATGGCATAATGACATTCACAAGAGCTACTTGTAGCCTAAACTGAATAAATGATTTTGAATTTTGAATTTTGAATTTTGAATTTTATGGGAGATATAAATAAAAAATTATACTTATATTAATTAAAGGAATATTTATTTTAGTTTTACACATTAAAAAACATTTATTTAATTATTCTGAGCATTCTAAACATAAACTACCGCGATGTTCCATACACATGTGACGTTTGCAAGAGGTGCAGATAAACCTGGTCACACGTTTTTTCTTATAACAACAGAAGTTGCATAGCTTCCTGGTTTGATTAACAGGGTCGGCTGGTACATTAGGCAAAGTGTCGCCTAAAATGGTATCGATTTTCCGTTTTAGGCATCGCGTCAAAGTTGGTGTTTCACGGCGACGCCGTAACCAAGGCTCGACCAACTTATTAGATAATTCTTTCACGAAATTTCGTCTTGTCAGTGGTTTGTTTTGATTACTGTTATTATTGTGGACGTGAATGACAAAAGAATTGACAATTGACATATTTAGCATGCCATAAAAGTAACATAGGGGCCATCTTTGGGTTTTTCTACTGCAGGATATATTATGGCACATTTGGTCAAAAGTATCAACTGCACCTTTTGTTGAGTTATAAAACTCTATAATATCTGGCTTACCAGATGGTGCTAAAGTGCCAGTTTCATGAGTCGTAGACAAATGAAGAACATTTTTATTTTTCTTTGGCTTGAAAGACAAATAAAAATGTTACACTATTCATAAACATACGAATCTCAGACACCTTAGACGTAGTATCTCCGCAATTATACGTTTACGCGCCAAGATTCCTAGCGCCAGACTGAGCTCTTGTCGTGTCAGGAAGATACTGAGACGCACGTATTGCCATCTCTTTCGCGCCGCGCTCTGTGAGTGTTTTATTATTTTGGGGTGTATGAGAGACGTATGTTTATGAGTCTAGGGTTAAAGACACAAAACAGCGATTACTATCAAAATTAAGTTACCTACCTATATAACTCTCAGTTAACTATCTACTTTATATTTACAGAAGTAAGCAAACACTTATACTTACCTTATTAGTATCAATCTAGTAATAGATGTACCCTCAGATCATAGAACTATGATCTGATGATGTACCTATACGTACCTATCTAGAGTTTATTCTACTTAGTTATTTTGAACAGGGGATCGGATTTTGAACATGTGGCACTAATACCACAAAATAAAGAGACTGCAGAGAAGGCAAGCTTCTTATAAACGGACTGTTTTAGGCTGTCCTGAGATTCCGTGTCCGTCAGAGGCTTAGCTCGGAACCGGTTTGAAAAATAACGGTTAATAATGTTCTATAACGTTTTCCGCAATAACTTTCCGTTCGGAGCGAAATCGAAATCCATTTCGTTCTTTAACCGAAATAAACTGGTTTTCGCCCCGTGCGCGCGGCCCGCCCGAGTCAGCCTCAAACCTCAGCGACAAGTATGAATGCGCGGGTACTTTCCGCTGTTTACTTCCCTCTCCACACGATATAAACCGGTATTAACCGGCAAAGAACGCGAACGTAACCGAAAATTTTATTGTGAAAATAACGTTCTCGAAACCGGTTTCAAGGAACGGAAACAAAATTATTTTGTTCTTATGTACTTAGGGCGATAACGGTTTGAAAATTTAACCGGTTTCCGAGCTTTGGTCAGAGGGTCTATGTATGCGTTGCTAGAGCGCGGTATGTAGGTATTGAGCTTACATTCTGGGCCTTCTTATATTGTGCTAATACTCACACTATAATAATACGAGTCAATTACGAGTGCCTTCCAAAGTTCCAACTCGTATTCGAAGTTGTCAATGGCTATAATGACAATGGAAAGCCTCGAACGGTACCTATGCTCCTAATATAAAAAATAAAACAATTTTATTCATTATTGTATTGTAAATTGTACGACGGCATTTGAAATTTTATCCAAAAATCTGACAAAAAGGTCTATCTAGCCCACAGACCTATATTTGGTCTGTGATCTAGCCCTTGTTTCCGCTATTTCACAATGTCCACAATCGACCTGATTTTTACATTTGATTGAACTACGGGGAAAGTATCAAAATTAGGCCCAACGCCCGCGCGCCGGTGCCGGCACTTGTCCTTAGACAAGGTAGAGCGAAAATGACAATAAAGGATGATCATCAGTAATTTTGCTCGAAACTGTTTTTGTCTTCAGCGTTTTGGCGTCACTGCCTAAAGCGACCGCTGCACTTGCTCTACGCTAGGGCCGGCACTTGTTAGGCCTCTGGAGACACGCTATTGGACAAAAATGGCAGAGTAAAGGTTGAATTGTAAGTTATAAGGCGATTTCAATGTGGTTGTTTTATTTAATGCCTTACCTAGGTGCATAATGGTTATCGGGTATATTTTTTCACTTTTGTCACCTTTATTTATTTAAACTTTTCCAACATTCATTACACGGCAGTTATAATGACTGAGGCATTCTCTACCAGTCAACCATAATGTTGTGCAGATATAACATTGGTAGGTGCAATTATGTGCGATAACTAATGTGGATGAGTAATTTTGAGTACCATTATTTCGGGCTTCGGAAGTTAAGCCGTTAGGGCTGGTTGTTGGCATTATATAGCAATCGTTGAAACCCACTAACCCGCATTGGGTTACGGTGGTGGGTTAAAGCCTGATTTGCCTATGTGCTATATCTACTGTTCATTGGGTAGGCCTGAACCCGCAGTAAGATGTTAATAGGCTGGGGAATTAGTCACTGGTTCAAAAAACGCCCCCGATAATGATAATGATTATTAGAATAAATACATATTACTAACGGGATTATTACTATGTTTTTGGTTGTGTTTGAGTATCCGATATTTTTCGTAATAATCCTGTTAATAATATTTATTCTAATGCAAGTGACCATGATAGTTTAAAAAGTTATAATGATTATATTAATTTAAAAAAGTTATTAATGCAGTTAAATTTAAAAAGCCTTCTTCAGCCTTGTCCTTCCTGCCATAATCATTGCACAATTTGTCTGTAAATCTACATTACGTCACCTCAAGTGTATACCTATACGCGCTGCGCGACTATTTTGGATGCAACATAGTATTGTATAACCAATCCTAATTCTATGTTTGGATACGAAATAAATGGGCGTGATTGAGATGGTGACTCTATTGATTAGCGATTGGCAGTCAGTTCAGAATGGGGAGAACGGTTTTTTCTACTAATTAGGAACTTAATTGGATCCGTTATTTCTCTAAATATGTAGAATAGTAGATACTTGGACGCCCAATGTAACCACAGTGCCATAGAACAATTGAATTTCTATTATGTCTGGTTTAAGAACAACTAAGTAGTTAGTATAGTTAGTTAGTTAGTATAGTTTATTGTATTGTAACTACACAACATACAGACACGTAATGATTAAAACAGAATTAGAAGTACTACAAAGGACAGCCTTACCGTTAAACGCGATATCAAATTCAAAAAATGTTGTATTCGTATTAAGGGGTTATATCTTTCAGGCAACCTTTGATCCATGTTTGCTGTGTTGATCTAGAGTTAAGCTTTTATATACTTAGGTAAAAAAATAGATTTTGTGCACTTTACCACGCTAAACTGAGTTGATTTTTTACAACAGACTCGTCTGAATCGAGACATTAAATGGCGTGTTCACAGGAACATTGTATTTGACTGATACAACAAGTAGTGGTCAATTTTACTCTTGGCCTCTCACTCATCAGTCATCACAGGAACCGTGTAGCTCCATTTTAACTTGCAGAAATAACAAAAAACAAACATACTTTCACATTTTAGATCTAGTGGTATTAATAATACCCAAAAAAAAAATAAACAAAGATTTTAGAATTTTATACGTAATAATAAAAAGACCTTCTTAATCGAAGAAGCATAATATTCTTCCGTGTTTGAACAAAAAAGCAGAGCTTTTCATAGATCAGCCGATAAGTTTTTGTATTGATGAAGGTTAATCTTTTACGAAAACTTTTGTATCCATCTTATATAACGTTTTGTGTTAATAGTGAGCAATATGGTAAGGCCATGTTTCGTAGTACTTATTTTGTTTCTAAGTCATTTATTTCATAACAGGGTGCTGTGTGCTTAAAATCGATCAATAAATAAAACAAAATAGAATAATTTGACACTTGATTCTTAAGTTAAAAAGTTTAACATTAGTATAGTAAGTTATCTATTTAGAAGCATTAACTAACTGTTTTAAATACAGAAAAGTGTTGATTTTTTATAACTATGACCGAGCTATGAGAGGTATGAGCTTCTAATAAAAAAACTCGCAATTTAGGGTCTAGGAATTTAGGGTCCCTAACCCTAAATTCTCAAAAACGTAAACTATGGTTATTGAACGATTGATATGATATTGATCCTTGATCTGAGTACCTATTGATCAATTAAAACTGATAGATTCTAGAAAATCATATACGATTTTCCTGGGTGGCCTTTATTAAAATTAATAGGTTTATGACAGTTAAATTTTATTTAAGTCCAGTTACAACAAAAATATTTATTAAAATAAGGAAAAACATTTAACTATGTTTCTTGTTATTTTATGTTTAAACAATATATTTTCAATAATGATAACCAACATTCTTTTACAAAGTAATTGATGCAGAAATCGCGGGCAACGCTCACCTCATGCAATTATTATACTAGTTATTGCCGTGATTATGAACTCAACTGCAATCGATCACCGTTTTATGTCTGCCTGTTCACATGCTAATTGAGGATGTACGCTCAAATACAATAAGTATTTAGACTTGGAAGTTTTTAATAAATTGTTTTGTAGAACAAAGTACTTTGTTCGGAAGTTTTTATCATTTAACCACGCTGCGCTTCGTTGAACTCTTTTGCACCGAAGTGAAGATAGAACCTTATTCACCTTACAGATGGTGGCACGGTCGGTGGGCTGGCTTACTCATACCTACTTCCCTTAGGTGACTAAAAATTTAATAGACTTTTGGTTAAATCGAACGTGTTGAAACATAGGGTGTCTTTCTTCTGTTACATAGGCTACTATTTATGCCGGTCAATATACCTACTTACGGCACACGATAAAGATTTTGGTGGCAGACCGCATCTTTCTTCACCTCATTTTCATTAGAATCGCATTAAAAATACGAGTATGTATAGTTTATAAAATTAAATATTATTATATGACGCAACCATTTTTATAAAATATTTCTATACATAAAGCCTGTCCTTTTTGGTCGAGTAGGACTTTGGGACAAAATATAGTATGTTTATTTATGAGCTATCACTGGCACTTTCTCTGGGCTCACCGCTTTTTGAGTGATGGCTCGTCGTGAGCCCGAGATCGTGACCAGCTCCACTTTAACGCACTGTGTGTCTGGCTGCGATTTCCATAAATAAATGTTGTGTTGTGATGCGCCAGCTGCTATGCTGCACGCGGATGTCCGTGTACATTTACACGAATCGAGTTGGTGTTAGATCGATACAAACTATGTCGGTCTTTTTTTTCATTTGTACGTAATATACGTTTTAATGTTACGGGCGGGTACAGATAAAAAATGCATATACTGACTTCAAAAATGATAACCTCCTGTTATTTTTCAAATCGGTTAAATAATGCGTGTAGTAAGTTTTATTGTCTTGAAGCATAAGCTGGTACCTCACAAGATTTCGGATGCTATGTTTGATGATACTAATGAATAATATTATCTGAACTAGATTTTTTTTAAAGATGCAATTTATGACTTGAACAAGCACGTGGTTGATTGAGATATAAAAACCGTTTGGTTATTACATATTGGTTAATGATTGTCTTATACTTACGATCTCTATTACATTATATCAGTAATCGTAATTTTTATTGTACTAATGGGTGTCTTTAAATAATGAATGGTTCACTAATATTAAATTGTGATTAATGGTTTAAGTCTAACCATCATTTAAATATAAAACATAGGTATGTTTTGATAACTGGCTGATCATTCACAAAATCTCAGGGACTATGAATGTATAATCCTACTTGAGGATAAGCTTGAAATTTGGCAGGTAGAATATGAAGTCTGTCCATTGTCAATTGTAAACAGAAATTTGCATTCTGAAAGGGTGTGAAAATCGGGTTAAGCTGCAAGATTTTTTGGGAGAGTTTATGCTGATTGCCTCAGCTTTTCAGCTTCACCAAAACATCGTCGGAAGTTTTCTAAAGGGAAGGGCATCACGCATGCATTCTAATTAACTTAAGTACATAAATAAGCTCATCTTCTAGGTGTTCCAACGTGTTTGTTTATTCGTCAAATTTGCATCAACATTTATTGGTAATCGAAATGTCCTTATTGAAGTGCTTCTGCGCAGTTAATAACTGCATTAGTAGCAACATCTTTATTAGCGTTGATATATGAATCCTGTTGGGGTCACGATTCTTCGTAAGTAGGCCTTTAATATGCAAAGGACTGACCCTGTTTTACATTCAAGGAGGTTATAACTTTATGTTGTCTTCTCTTCTTGTTCTGACTTAGGTATTAAAGTTAATGTTATGTTATGTCATTAAATTTAAAAGACATTTTTTTTTGAGAGAGATTGCTTATTGCCTTATGCGGCATTTTCAGCTTCACCGGGCTTTTTTGGGGGCGGCGAGGTACGTTAAGGGAACCTCAAGCCGTGTGAAACGAATCACCTTCGGAGGTTTTCTAGAGGGAACGGCATCATACACTTAAAAGTGCGTGTCCCCGTGCCCTACTAGATTCTCCGAAGGGTTCGGTTCGGATCGGAACAAAAGACAAGGTATATATTTGTTCCTTACAAATAAAATTAATATTTATCTCGCTGACTTGCCTTTTCGGTGCTGTGGGGCTGAACTTTTTGATTGTCCCAAAATTTATTTGTAACTTGCTATCGTCAATATTTTTTATTGGATCTGTTCCGTTTTAAGCAGTAAGAGTTTTCAGTTGGACATGTTAAGTTACTAAAATGCATTTTGACTGTATGAAACTACCTTTCTAGATCTGCCAAATAGCTCAATATTTACATAACTAAATTAAGGCTTTTGTTTCAGGTGTAGGGGCTAAGGACTCTCATAAGACTTCAAGATGGAGAAGGACAAAATTGTGTTTAAGGTAAGTTTAATAATTATAAGTACGGTAGAAGCATAAAAGTTATTTTAGAATTGCCCTTATCCGTCGCTGTTAACCATCTGTGGCTAAGCCCTTGGGCATTTCACGCTCGTCATCTGTCTCGAATACTTCGGAGAATGTAGTCAATTACGAGGACATGCTCGTTTGTTGCCAGATCTTTTTTATATACAGGAAAAATACAACAGGCATATTACTGCGCTCGGGGAGACGCAGATGGTTATGTGGGACTCTCTCTCGACACCCTTAACGGGAGACGAGGGTAAACCCACTAAAAGTAAAAAGTGCCGCCCGGAAGCTCCGGTTACAACAACACCTAGAAAACCTTCGGTGCCCTTTCGGTTGGTACGGCCAATGAGCCTTATGATTATTACCGCCCATAAACCCTATTGCGCTGTAAAAGCCACATGAGATCAAATTTGACGACCTCCTTGGTCGAGTGGTTTGTACACTGGTATTCATGGTGTCGCCATCTCTGAGGTCCCGGGTTCGATCCCCGGTCGGGTCAATTTAGAAATTATTGTTTTTCTAAATTGTCTCGGGTCTGGGTGTTTTCTATGTAGGTATATGTATGTTCTATAATAAGTATGTATTTAAGTATTTTAAGTATGTTTATCCGTTGTCTAGTAACCATTTAACGAGTTTCATAACGAAGCTTCTCTTGGGCTAGATAATTGGTGTGAGTGTATAGTTTATTTATTTATTTATTTAAATTAGATCGATTCTTTTCTATAAAAAAAACAAAAAGCACAATAGATCCGGCCAGATCGAAGTGCCCACAAAGGAAACTTCGGAAGGCCCCTTTAAGATTAAAAGAAAACATCTACAAAGATCCTTCCGTTCCGATCTTCCGAAATTAATTCCAATTTGTGGTCGACTTGCTCTATTTTACAAACGTTAATATAATAGGTGTATATGATGTTGACATGCATTTGCCAGCGGACGCTGATGTCGGATGTCAAGACCGATTACTTCTTAGATTATCTAAACACTAATACTAGATAAGTGGTGAACCAGACCGTACTGCCAAACTAATCTGATCTAGCAGAAAAGAATTAAAAAAAATATTTCAAGCTTATGCAGATCTTGTCACATGTATAGTGTTACAAGGGAGATTGGGCCATACATTAGTAACCGCGATGGCCCATAGTGAATTGATTGTTAACGATTGCCATCTTACAACCACAACTGGAACTAACGTAAACTATATCTAATACATTATTTAATTCCAAAAAGTACTAACACCTTAAACGCCATATGTCCGACAAACAATTGAATTTCTGTTGTGTCCGGGCCTGTCGGCGGTCAACCTGCTAATTTTGTTTACACTAGATTTAATCAGTAGAAGTTGACATGACTTTTAGTGATATTTAGTATATATAATGACAGCAGTTTATTTAAAAATAAATTAGAATCGGTAAAAAATCGAAATAATTTGTTCGGTGTATCAGATTTCCTGTATCTGATTGATATCACTGGATGTTGTGTTACGTCGGTTGCGTCAGCTACAAATGGTAACGGAATTAATTAGTAATTACAATCATTATTCAATGGATGCTCTTTAGATATAGTAAGTTATGTAGGTACAATTGAGTGTCATTTCCTAACTTCATAATTACAAGTTGACAAATATTTTCATAAAGACATAGACAAGATATTTTAATGTAAAGAGCAAGCCCTGTCTGTGGCCACAGACCCTACAAAAGGTTCGAAACCTCAGGCAAAAATTAAATGTGAAATAAACCTTTTATCATCTTTTAAGTTTTTTATATGAAAACTGTAATATAAATTATTAAAATAAAACTATACTACAATGTCGAAAAATTGTTGATTACTAGGTACTATACTTACCACTCACTACACCAATATTCATAATCAATAGCAACGTCATCCACATCCACTTCCATCAATACCGGTTAGTTCTATAATATAAACAATTCAAAGCAACTTTTACATATTTTTAAATTGAAAGACGATAAAAATTTATTAAATTATTCTTAAAATATCATAAAATTCATTATTTTCTCATCACAAAGATTTACAAGATCAGTCTCCTCCTCTCTCAGTACTTACTGACTCCAAACTATTTGGCACTGTCTGTGTACTTACACAGACAGTGCCAAATAGTTTGGAGTCAAGTGGAACATTCAAAACAAGTCAAAGTTTGCACAAAGTATTACAACACTTAACATTAATAGGAAAATACCAGGGAAAGCTACAAGAGAGGTGGCGACTCGAGATATTCCCGCGGCCGTGCAACGGAAGTGAGTGCGCGCGCGTATTGTCGCTCACATTGAACCAGTGACCTGAATTCGCCAATGCACAACACCGGCTGACCACATTTTTGTCTTAAAATTCTTAACAATGTCCTTATCCACATGCGATTGTATATTACTGATTGCACTCCTTTCTACAGATAAGATATTAAAATAATTTCCCCTGTTTTTTTTTATTTTATCGGTAAGAAAGCTGATCTGGGCTGAGTCGGTGATCATTGAAGGTCACCGGCTTTATAGTTTGAGCAGTTTAAACTTGTACATATATCAGGATATTAAAGACTAACATGCTGTTGTTGTTGAACATGTGTTACCTACACATTATGTCACACCATTTAATACTTGTATTGTATATACATACCTACAATACAAGAGGTTCCTTCGATTGTTGTTACTGACATAAATATATCACTTCAACTCTACACATGCAAAATCCATTAGGGGTGTAATTTTTAAATGTTTCCGGTGATCATGAAATTAATACAGACATAAAGTATACTCTAAAATGTATCGTATTATTTAGAAACGTTCTAGAGTTTGTAATGTCAAAATAGGCACCGGTGATTTCATATACGAGTACTTAATAGCAAAGTTTTAGGGTGGAAATTATGTTAACCCTGTTTAAAAATTGCATCGTGTACTAGCAGCTGTGCATGGTCTTTTTTATTTCTTTGATCCAAATAACTGTGAATTACTATATAATAAATTAATTCTAATGATAATGTTATGCAGCAAATAATCCAGAATGACAACTGTTAGCACACTCTTAGCACCATATTAAATTAGAACCAAGTGACTTACATGGAATTTCTTAATTAAATTCTCACTATTTAACCTTTAGTGTGTAACCCATATATCAATGCCACACCGTGTGTGTACGCTCGTGTGATTTCTGTCGTCATAAATCGGTTCCCACTCAGGAGTGCATATGTAGCAGTCGTACCCTGTCCCACAACACATAAATTATTCTCTGTTTAGTGCTTAATTCATAGGTCTTACAAATAGACACACAATGGGTTGGTTTATATGCAAATTGCACGAATTGTACTAACATGAGGACCGTACATTATCGTGACTGCTAACTTGCGCTGGGTTCGTGATTTGTCAAACAACGTAATTCCAAGCCTTTCCCATTTGTACATTTATGATAATAGCTATTTTATTTAGTTAGTAGGCACTAATTCAAAACAAACTACGAAATAACAGTAGCTAATATGTTAAAAAATAAGGCTTCATGCTTTATCTGGCTTGAGTACCTACTTCCTTTCAAAGAAATTTCCTATCAATAACAAATTCTGAAGTTTAATGTTGCAAATATTTATATTTGTAACTCTTTTAATTGTAACCAAATTTAATTAAAGTTTGTTCGTACAGCCACAGCGTGCATGTTACTCGTGGGAAAGCCATAAACCTCAATCGGCAGCAATCATTGCGACGTAACACGCCGAACGGAATCAACCAATTACAGACGATTCCTCAAATGCAGTAACTTTGGTGACAACAATTTGTCTTTACCGGCTTTACCGCAATAAAATAAAAAGGTCCCATCACCTCGTTGGTTGCGCAAGCCATTTTGATGACATCATACTGATGAAGGATCAGTTTTGAAACATTGTTGTTCGCCCGTTAGTTCAAACATTCGGCTGCGGTGACTTTGAACTATAAGATATTAGAATCTGACCGCTGAAATGCGATTGTAGATGTTTTAAATTAGCAGAAACGAGACTTAGAGCATGCTCCATGTGGATAAAACCTTTGCAACATGAAAAAAGTTCGTAATGTGAAGATACCTAAATTTTATTGCACATTCATATTTGGTCGGCAGAATACGTCCAATATTTACCAAATTCTGTATACCAGAAATCACAATTGTTATCAAACGAAGCTATATAGGTAATTAAGATATGCATTCAAGCCTCAAGTGTATTTTATATTTCAAAATATTATAGACTAGCATTTTATACGCAACTTCGCCCGCCTGGTTATTAGATAAAAAAAATCTGAATAAAATATAGCCTATGTTATGTTACCTGCAAAGAATGTAGCATTCTATCAATGAAAGAATTTTTGGAATCGAACCAGTAGTTTACCTATTTATTAATAGTATAGAAGACGACCCCTCAAATGCAATAACTATTGGTGACAACAATTTGTTTCTACCGCAGTAAAACCACAGACCAAAGTAAAACAAAGAGGTCCCATCACCTCGATTGTTGCGTCAGTTGGTTGTGGTGACATCAAACTGATGAAGGGTCAGTTTGGAAACATTGTTGTGCGTAAGTTCGAACATCGGTGGTGTCGCAACACAGCACCGGCCGAGCCAGAGGCCGGAGACATTAGCGACACAATGTCGAATGTAACCATTACTCCGGCCATTATAAACGCAAACAGCTTGTTTGATGTGCCGTTTGTTTTCGCACTTCTGCCGGATCCTCTGATAGCTTTTACGCATTGTTTTTCATAAATTGTTAGGCAATTTGAGTGTGTACCGGAACAAGATTGCATTGGGTCGGATGTTTATACAATAGTCTGATAGGCAACTAGTGCGCCTGCCCAGGTTTGTGAGAAGGTGTGAGTCCAAGTCCCGTATACGTAAATATTTTTGATAACATTTTATCCCTAAGATAACTTGTTCATAATTTGAGTAATTTGTTTTTTATATTAATAGCATTTTTTTATTGGATTGCACTTTATAATCTGATTAACTAAATAAATAAATAAACTTAATTAATACAAGATTAAATTAAGTTTGTGCATTGAAGAGCATGCCTATACGTCTAACCTGTTATAGGTTAGACCTAGTAAATGTATTTAAGTACTTAAGTATGATCGTTTTTTTTTTTACTGTTTTAAGATGAAGCGCTTGGCCTTCAATCTCAGCTAAGTATGACTATAAGGCCAAAGGTGGCACACTTCACCCGGATTCCTTAACTACTGAGGACATGGCTTATCTATTCTTATCTCATATCTGTTGAAGCACAAGAAATCTGCTAAAATAGTTGGTTTGGCGACAGACTAAAATAAGATGGTTTCGTCGTTTCATAGACAGTAAAGTTATTCTTATTATTATCATTAAATACATTTAAGTCGTTAGCAGCATCGTTATAGTTCAATAAATAGTAATTATCGCATTGAAATTAGAAGTAGAATATTATTACCACAGTTGTTACCTTTTCGAAATTGTAGTAAAGAAAATATATTTCTAACAGCATCTAATGAATGCCATAAAATCCTTTAAATACATTCTCTGCCTTTATAAAGATGTGATATGTGTCTGTTTGATCCGTCGCAGTCGCGGTATGTGCTAAGTGCGCGCGCGTCGTCGTGAGCGCGCGGCATTCCTCTCGTGCCGGCCCCAAGGTTTGCAGGCATTGTTGCCATCGCCTTCGTGCGTGTTTACCCTAATGTCACTTACCTTCATCTAATGCTCTGCCGATACCGATTGGATGACTAATCAGCAGATGAAGTAGAACAGCCGAATAGGGTCTCGACCTGATTATTTCAAACCTCCGCAATCGTATCTCAGCGGAATGATTTTGACATTTCGGCCATAGCCATATCCCATACGAAAAATTACAAAATCTAGCCTTAAAAAAAAGATACGAGGCTCAGGGGGGCGATTTTTGAGTCTCACCGACCTATCAAAATGGCATGAAAAACACTCTGAAAAATCTAGATTTTTTTTTGCATTTACACGTTCGAGAATTTTCGGCGTCAGAAATTAATTATTGATGACTTTGAATAAGAGAAAAAGGAGCTCTCGTAATTGATATCAAAGCGCGACAATTTGTCACCGGTTCAAAAATCGCACCTCTGAACATGCTTTTATTATAAAGCACGTTCAGATTTGGTCAGCAGAATACGTCCTATTTCTACCAAATTGTGTGAAACGGAGATCACTACGGTTATCAGACGAAGCTATCTAGCTAAGATATACATTTTAGCCCCAAGTGAGTTTTATCAATAACGACATGAATATATTAAGTGATAGGTTTAAAAAATTGCGCACAATTTAATCATTGCTTCTGTTTGATAGTAGATTTTGATTAGTTGTTATATTTAACGATAAGTGACATTAAAACGGGCGATAATTGATTTAAAAAAAATTGGAAATTCAAGATTGTGTTAGTTTATTCTAGAAAAATATAATGTATAATAGTGAAATGAAAGTAGCAGCACTAGTAACATAGATATTGGTGTCGGTGGTAGAGCGGATTTCTTTCTCACATTTTTTGTGTTACACCGACAAGATGATTGCTGGGAAAAGTATTTGACCCCGATACCTTTTTATTCCATTTCTGTAATAGTCAATACGATACACAACATTAGTATTTGTGCGGTAATTGACAGCTTTGCTTAAACACTTTGATTACTGAAATGCTTTATAACTTGCTTTTGCAATGCTTATCTTATTACCAGATACTAATAAACACGTCGCCGTCGTTTAGAACCGGGTTACTTTTTGAATCGAATTTGACATTTCTTTTTACCCAAATGTGTTAGAAGGAGGGTTATGTATGTATGTATGTCTATTTCTTCGGCACGCCCTACAATCCAAACGGCATGGTGGATTTTAACATACTAGTGGTCGCCCAGTGGTCGAAATTTGATCGTAATTTTATTAAGGCTGCACGGATTGTATCCTAAGCAATAAAAAATTAAAAAGATAGAATTTGAGTTTGGATTGGCATTGACAGATTTCGGCCGCTCCTCTTCCATTTTTGAAATTTTTGAAAAGAGTTGAAGTGAGCTAGCTCTATTAAATCCGTACTCTCTTTGGTTGGTGATTGTCCCCGCCTGCGACAACTATCAATATTCAATGTATAAATACCTACTCATTTGTTATAGATTTTATTATTTAGAGTATAGGTATCGGACAAGGAAATATGTCACGTTGCATTCAACATTGCTCAAATTGAATTCTGGGATCGTAGAGCTTGTTTTTTTCTTTTCAGTTTTTCTCTTTGCAGTTATTTTTATGTTAGGTTTTTACGAGTATATAATTGTTTTTTTATATAGTTGTTTTAGCAGTCAGCTTTTTTGTTTTATTTTAATAATTTGATTTTTATTTCTTACGTTAGGTTTGATGTTAAGTGACGATAAGGCCTAAGATGTAAACGTACTACACGCGGAATCCCCAACTACTGAGGCAGATAGCCAGTATCTTATCTGTGACTGTCGGAGCACAACACTGCTACTTACAATGATGTTGTGCGACGACTTTTTTTTTTTTGTTTTTTGAGTTTTATTTATTAAGGACAACCAACAAAACATACACCAAAAAAATTACAAAAAAAGAAACATTGGAAAAAAGTCTTAATCTAAGTGCTGTCTTACTTAAAGGCTGCCACGGCATGCAAATGTGGGCTTACAATATTTTTATATTATTTAAATAATTCAATTCAAATCACGAGTGAATCGGTACCTTCTAGGCAAGCATGTTACATCGTAGGCTACGTCATCACTTACCATCAGGTGAGATAGTAGTCAAATGCAAGCCTATCGAATTATAAAAAAAAAGATGGTAGTAGCTAGCCAGGCGGACTTAGGACGAGTCCTACCACCAACTAATTTGAGTACAAACACTACCGCTGGGTATCAAACCTGGGGTTTGATACCCAGCGGTATTTTTTGGGTTTGAAGACGGTGGTGTAACTGCTAGACAATATTAGTCACATTGATCCTTAAAGTAACTGTTAATATGGGCCTCCCTAGCATTCTATGTCACTTCATAGGTTTACATGTAAAAACAAATTCAAAGACCAGAAGCTGTGTTACACTTGATTCAAAGTAACCCTGTATACCTATAGTTTATTGTTTCGGAACATAATCGGAGATGTTTGCTGTAAAAACAGGAGAAATAAGACTACCATAAGCTACATTGTAAACTTATTTGTGGTTCCATAAATAAATTAGAGGAGCTCGATGGCGCAGTGGTTAACGCGCCCGGTCTGCGAGTGCTGAGGTTAAGCAACTTTCGCAAAGGCCGGTCATCGGATGGGTGACCAAAAATTTATCATCTCGAGCTCCTCCGTGCTTCGGAAGGCACGTAAAGCCGTTGGTTCCGGCTGCATTAGCAGTCGTTAACAACCACCAATCCGCACTGGGCCCGCGTGGTGGTTTATGGCCCGTTCTCCCTATCCATCCATAGGGAAGGCTCGTGCCCCAGCAGTGGGGACATAAAAATGAGCTGATGATGATGATGAAATAAATTAAAAAAAAAAAAAAAATAAGACAACGGATGGAGAAAAAGAAATGAGCCGTCTGAGTTTCTTGCCAGCTCTCCTCGGTGGAAGGCTCTCCCAACATCGGAACTGGTGGTAGATTCAGTAGTTTAGAATAAACTATTTTTTAAATTTTTAATTCTTATTTAATTTTTTACTTTTTTATTTTGGATTTTATAGTTGTGTGTCGATTTTATGTAGTGAGTGCGTGTGAAGGCTTACGTTGAATAAATGATTTGACTATGACTGAAAAAAAAAGAAAAAGATAAAATTTTGTGTGATGCTATTCAGCTAGTAGTTTTGATCTGATTAACATAAAAGTGGTATCTACATATGACACGTTGCGTATGATGTGAGCCGGTCTCCTTGAGCTGAGAGCATCGCTACGGCCGGAGCGGGTTCGATGCCAGGGCCGCGGGTCAAGGGCCTGCGCCGTCTGTCGCGCACTCACACTCGCCATAACGCATCACCGCTCTAAACGATGAGAGCTGTATTAATAATATTCATAAATTTACATACTCATGTAACCCAGACCTAATCAACGCTGGACGAGTGCAGCCTCTTTTAATTTGAAACCATCTTCAAAATCTTAAGTTCAGTTTACATAATCAGTAAGGCTTTTTATAGATTCTACACTATTTTAACTATCTTCATTTTATATCGATTTTGTCCATCTCAAGGATGACTGAAAGATCCCGCAGAGGAATATTGTTGAAAAAATAATTTGTTGATGTCTCACTAATTAGTAATGTCAGTCGAACAAGAAACGGCAAACCTTTTTACACTATGGTATGAAACTTTTTATGATCTAATAACACGAGAAAAGATAATAATTAGCATTTTTTAAATTTCCTTCATTTCGATGCAAACAATAAAAAGGAAGTACCGCGAGCACTATAACTGATACCATCAATGACTCATCAGATATATACATAACAATCTCTACCGGGAATCAAACCAGCGTCTTCACGTCTGAGCGGGGTGTCGTAACCGTTTGCAAACAAACGTGGTGCGGAAGACAAGTGAACCATTACCGCGGCCGGTCAGGCGGACCGCGTCCGCCACGTTTTCACGGACCGTAACTTTTACATGTTAAGTTCGTTCGGACATTGTAAATGAGCCTTTGAGAAATAAAATTATCGAATATAGGTACAGTCTGCCGGAAGGCTCAGTCTAGGCTGCTAATAGAGTGGATGGATTTCTAATGAATCATAAACTTAATTGGATTTTAAACTTATTTCAATAAACGCCTCCGTGGGCGAGTGACAAAGTGATAGGCCCCGATAATATCTGGAGGTAACTCCACACCACGCATTTAGCAAGCGTGTTGAATAAGCGAAAGCCCATTAATTGGTGGCTTGATTTATAAAAATTTAACATACAGGTTTTCAATAATATAGGTTTTTTACAAAAAAGTATATTCGCTGAGCCTGGATGTCGTTGGCTTTTTGGACACCCAAAGACACGCTGCACGGGGGACTGTTTTAATTTTAAATTTATTTAGTTCAAGAAAAATATAATATGTAAATTAATACTACATTTCTCTGTCAGAAAATAAAAGGCTTTGAAATTGAAATTGAAATATTCGCTAAACCAGCCATATTATGAGGATATGTAAAAGACAAAAGAAAAGATAGGCAATGTGTTGATAGTTTTTTTCTACGACGCACACGAGGTGTCTAGTCAGTCTGCCGCTTACGCTTTTTCCCAATACTTCAGCTCAGTCTTCCAACCCGATCTACTCCTTTTAAACCCTGAAGAGGCCACCCGAGCAGCCCATTCAGTAAACGCTATAAATATATCTGTCATGAATATAAGCAAAACTGATTTTAAAACTGCTGTTCAACAACTATAAACTAAGTCATCAGCGGGGGGACCTGACAGCGTACCAGTATTTCTGTAGCGGATTGTCGATTGTTTTTTTCAGAAGCCGCTGCTTTACATCTATAACCTCTGTTTTGACTCTTCGAATTACCCGTCGTGCTGGAAACTATCACGTGTGATGCCAGTGCCAAAAGGAAGTGCCAAAAGTGACATAATGCAATACAGGTCAATCGCGATACTTTCGGTGTTCGCTAAAATATTTGAGTCAATCCTAATAGACAAATCAGTCGTCAAGTCGATGGTTTTCTGCACATCAGTCAGCATGGCTTTCGTAGAGCTCGTTCAAGTGGTTGAACGAGTCCACGAAAGCCATGCTAATCGTGAGACTATCTTGGTGCATTGATAATTACGTATCTGTGGAGTTGGATGCGGGAAGGCAGGTCGACGCTGCTTATTTTGATTTTTTTAAAGCATTCGACGTGGTGGACAGTGATATACTTCTGAGAAAGTTAACGTTGTCAGGCTGTACCCCTAAACTTATATTTTTTTGCCAGTTACGAAAGTAACTGTTAATGCATTATATGCAGGGAAAAATATGTCAGTCCTCCTAACGAGGACTAAATTCAATGTTCGCAATGCCATGTTTGGTCTCATGAGTCATGCTCTTCTTACTCAGGACAGGCTCCTACTTCTGTGATCTATGTTTTGATTAGAAAATAATATCGAGGCGGTACTCTTTTTGCCTTTTACCAACCCCCTTTTATGGGCAAAACGGGTTTTTCTTCGTTTTTTTAAAACATGTGATTTTTCATAAATTTTGATTATTACCTAAGTTTATTATGTTGATTATTGTTGCCAAAGAGGTTGTGTTCAGCTTTATTTAATATGTTGGTTAAATTTAACTTAACTTTGCAAAAAAGTTAGAAGTCATTGGAAACAATTTAAAAAATACCGAATTATCGTTATTAATGATGAAACGATATATGGTTTAGACATAGATTAAGGTTTAGGTCTCTAAAACCATTAGTAACACTACAAACTCCGATCAAAGTTACATAACACAGTTTTAATCGTCTCATCAATGTCTTCATCTTTAAACGCAGCATGGCATTACCGAATTGTAGGTGTATCGCCTGTGTGGTCTTGTGCATCCACCAAATCATCTCGCCTGTCACACGCATCAGCTGTTGCTCAGCCTCTGACAGCTGGCTGAATCAATCTGACTGATGGGTTTCTTATTGGCCCGTTAAAATTATTATTTCGTCTTAGCACGCCGACAAATTACATCTGCTTATACGCTTGTAATGTTCAACATGAATTAGATACTGGTATTACATCGGTTGCTAATGCATTGGCGCATAAACTGAGTGTATGGGTGTCAGTAGATGTCAAAAATATAAATATTTCAATTCAAGCTTGACTGTAGGTATTCAGTAATTGCGCTATTAGTAACGCGTTAATTTGTAAGTTAAACGTTTAAGAGTTAGGTTGAATTCATGTAATACATATTTAAAAATGAGCAAAGCATGCTATCGGTAGCGTATAATGAGTTTATCTGCTTGTTTTTGACAATACAAGTAACCAGAACCAAGAACTGTCCAGTAACCTTTTAACTTTATAAGGGACTTCTTGTCGGGATAGTGAAGGAAGGGTTATGTTTGCGCTTTTATTTTATTTTCTATAAAATCCATTTTTTGCCGATTGTTTAAGTAAACTATTGCTAACTTTTAAGTGTTCTTAAACGTGCATGAGTCTTAAACTTAATGTGTAGGATACTCGTATTATCATGCAACATCTATCAAATTCAAATTCAAATTCAAAATCATTTATTCAGTTTATGCTACAAGTAGCTCTTGTGAATGTCGCTATGCCATCGGTTCGTAAGTCTACTCTGGGCGGGAGATCTTGTACTGAGAAGAACCGGCAAGAAACTCAGCAAGTGTCCAGGTCTTTTCTTCCTTACAGCGTCAAACATATTGGAATATCTATAATATATCATCACGCATTATCATAATATATTATTTTAGAATGAAACTTTAAAATAAAACTATGTTTAACACGGTTTTGTTTATATAATTTTTAACGTAAATTTTGTTGCGAATAAATTACAAAAAAACATAAATGTTGAAAACATTTCCACGAGCAGGATTTGAACCTGCACCCTTCTGACATACCGGGTCAGGTGCTCTCCCAATTGAGCTATCGTGAAATGTCCAGCTGAAATGTCCACGCGTGCGAAGCAGGGACGGGCCGCTATTCCTATATAAAAGAGGGGGATATAATGTACATTTGTATGTTACATTCCAGTTGGTAAACCTCATTTTAAACAGTCTCTAATGATGCGTTTAGTAAAACATTTTACATTTTATCCAACCGGATGTTTACCAACAAATAACCCATTTGTTAAATAATAAAGCTTTCCTAAATAGGTATCTCATAACAAATCACAATAACGCTTTGCATAAAACAATATTGGAACATTTTTGAGATGGTATTAATCACAGGTGTGCATATTAATTGCTCGCCAGAAACACATATTTGTCCATTGTATTGTAATTTATTTAGCCCGGTTAGAGCGGCGAGGTTAACTGTGTCACGACAATAATATCTCGACGACAAGTGGTGTGCGTACTGTCATAATCATTTGTGATGCTGATGAGTGGGGAGTGCCAGCTTCCTGATGTGATGTAGCGATTGCCAAGTGCGAACTTCATTCAGCATTTGACCGAGTTAGCGTAGATTAGAAATCGTATGGCATCGAGGCAGTTGCAAGTATATTTTACTTTTTATTTTTAAGTGCTAATTGCTGCACTGAAGCTGAATTAAATATTTATAAAATACATTGCAAAATTTAATGCCTACCATTTATGCCTACTATGCCTACAATTTATTGCGGAAGACCCAGGTTCGATTCCTGGCTGGGTCGGGTAGGCATTAAATAAATTTGATTTTGTATTTTAATATTTTTGAATAATGAATTGCCTGTATGATCCAGAGTAGTCGAAATAAATGTATTTTATTTATTTATAAAAAAAAATCACTGTATTTTATAAATATTTAGTTGCAAGTACGTTAAGCTCAAGGTGGCGCTGCTTCGATTTCATACAAATTGTAAAAAAAAGATACAAGAATAAAGAACGAAAAACATTTACGTTAAAAACAGTCAGATAACGTCAAACGTCCGAATAGAACAAAAATTTGCGCATAATACATCGAATATATTCCTTTTTGTAGTTGGCGATACCAAGGTTATACAGAACTAAGTACAATTTATAAGATCTTTAACGGTAAGTTATTTATAAAAATATAACTATCCTCCATAATCACAAAGGTTACTTACAATCAAAGCAGAGCTTCGTATGTTGAAAATTAAGGATAGTTTCTCGGCGTTCCTACCTACATACTATATTGTTTCAGTGAGTAGTGAAATTCAATTGGTAATATTTTATGCTAATGTTGACTATCATCTGTTGTGAACTCCATAAATAAATAAATAAATAAATAACAAAGCGTAAGTTTCCAGATGATATGATAATATATTTGATTGGCTGTTTCGCATTAATAATATTAGTAGAATAGTGTACTTTATAAATGTCAGCTTCTTGCAAAGCATCACAACAAAGAAAACGAGCGGAGATCTTTTTTATAAATCTATATAACTACTAGCTGACCCGGCAAACGTTGTTTTGCCATATAAATTATTTCTAGGGATTTTGTAGGGTAGAAAAAAAATAACTCACTTATTGTAAGTGTGTGAGGACGTGGTATATGAATGAAAGAGGCAGCGCTCGCTGTGAACGATGACGGAATATAAAAATATCAAAACACCAAACATTTTTTTTTATTGAAGTATTATAATTTATTCCTTATTATTATTTATTTATTTTATTTAAACTATTACAACTTAAATATTACATGGCGGACTTAATGCCCGAGGCATTCTCTAGCATATAAACTTTTAAACTTTCGCGTTCCATAGTTAAACAAAGAATTTAAACGGGGATTGACTGCTGTCGCGATGTCAGCACAATATAGGTATGTATTACTCGTATATCTATTCATGTGATGTCAGCCCGTGACTACGGCCGTTGTAACTCGGTCGAAACGTCGGGTATAAAGAAGGTATACTATGATACCTTTTAACTGATTAGTTTGCGTTAAGCCCCGTTTAAATTCATTTTCTACCAGGCAACCGTAGGGTATATATTATTTCTTTAATTACGACAATAACACTAACAAAAAATATCAATCCATTAATCTGGGGGAGAAGTGACACCGGTAGACGCCTGGCGGAGATAACCGATCAACTGATTAAGATGGCTATAAAAAATAGGGGTTTGTGATAAAAGGGTGAAAATTTAGGGTTGTATGTATTTTTTGGTGCCACATATTTTAAGCCAAAAAAATATACAAAACTAAAAAAAATGTTTGGGTGGACCACCCTTAACACTTAGGGGTATAAAAAATAAATTACGACCGATTGTCAGACCTACCGAATATACATATAAAATTTCATAAAAATCGATCTAGCCGTATCGGAGGAGTATGGCAATTAGCATGTGACACGAGAATTTTATATAATAGGTTGGGGAAAAAGTCTCCTTTTTAAAAACTCAAAACATTTTTAACCGACTTCAAAAAAGGAGGAGGTTTCTCAATTCGACTCGTATATATATATATTTTTTATGTGTGTTCGCGGATAACTTCGTCGTTTATGAACCGATTTTGCTTGTCCCCCAGCCAACCACCAACTACCCGACTTCAATAGACCTTCTTTAAAACTGATATGCGTATCTAGGTAAATAATATGAGTTCAATATTATTTATTGTTAAAAATGACTTTTTAGTATAGTTTATTTACATTCAACTAAAGTCTGTAGGTGCCATTTTTTTCGATAACTTTTTGCAATCTTGTAGGTAGGGACATGATCCCATTGCTATAGAAATTTTGGGGTTTCTGATCAAAATACCACCCGAAACAGGTGGAAATCTGAAGGTACAATGTCAGGACTATACGGCGGATGCATTAACACCTTCCAGCCAAACTCTCTTAATTTTTGCTGAGTGGCTAAAGATGTGTGAGGTCTAGCGTTATCACGATGAAAAACCACACCCCTTCTGTTGATTAATTCCGGCCGCTTTCTCTCAACTTCTTGCTTTAATCTCTTCAGTTGTTCGCAGTAGAGTTCAGAATCGATGGTCCTGCCTGGTGGTAACAGCTCATAATGAATAATGCCCTTCCAATCCCACCACACACACATCATCACTTTGTTGCGAGTTAACCTGGCTTTCGCCACAGCCTGTGAAGCCTGACCGGCCTCTGACCACGACCTTTTTCGCACGTTCTTGTCGTACGTGATCCACTTTTCATCACCAGTTATCTTGTTATGTTACTGCGATGTTATGTTACTTAGGCAAAACTCACTTTGAACGATCTTACTGCGAAAACCAAGTACCTACATAGATTTTCTTTTCAAAACAATACCTACCTAACTTTAGTTTTTGGAATTTCTAACATTTTAAACATTTAAAAGCAGAGCGCCTATGCAAAGTTCATCAAAAAAAGAAAAAAGGCCTACTATGGCTTTACTTACGTTCCTAAGAGGTGTGGCAAACAATACCGAATTGTCAAATTCTATGTAGGTACTTGGTTTTCGCAGTAAGATCGTTCAAAGTGAGTTTTGCCTAAGTAATATAATTTCGCAGTAACAAGACGTCGATTAAACAAGGCTTCGCAGTAAAATCGTTCGCAGTACAGTTTTTCGATGTAACGAAACATCGCAGTAACAAGACGTCGATTTAACAAGGCGTCGCAGTATAGACATGTCGATGGAAGGTTTTCGTACTAACAACATTCGATGATACGGTTTTCGCACTGACTTAGGTATTCCCCAGTTATCAGCTTCTTCAAAAATGGTTCGGTTTCATTACGTCGTAATAAAGAATCACAAATGAGGACACGGTTCATTAGTTAGTTTAGTTATATTATTATTATATTAGTTATTTTTACCGCCCACATACCAACCTGAAAAGTATCTGTGCAGTGTTCAGTCATAAATTCAGCACGTAAAAAAACTCATTGTGATCAGTATTCCAGCTTTTCCAAGGAGAGTACTTCTGAAAATAAATTAAAATCAAAACATAATAATAATATATAATAATATAAACAAATGAAAATCACACATTTTCCTAATTTGAATATGGAATTATCTTCTCTAAAATTTAAACTTTTAATGATACCAAAACCAGCCAGATACAAATAGTATAGCCAAAGAGATTTTATTACAAGTTCATACATACTATATGCGAAAAGACTTTTTCCCCAATCTAATATAATATGGAGGTAACTTTAATGTTCAATGTTTATTCAGACGCGTACTTACTTATATTGATGGGTTGTTTGTCAATTTTAAAGACTTATTTGTTATTTCGAGTATATTTCTTCAATGTCTTTTCATTGTTCAATTGTGTTTTAATGATATTGGGTTCTGTTCTTAGAATATTATTTGGCCGTGACATTTCACATTCCATTTGAATTTTTTTAAATTTTTTACCGTCGACTTTCTGAGAATTAAGTGCCCTTTCTGTTATGTTGCTCTAAGTATGCTGAATTGAAATTGATTTTTTTTATTGTTAAAAGATTTATTGTAACGCTATGTAGGTTGAATAGGCGGTCAATCATGACAATGGATGATGAATCTTGTTCTTTACCGCTAAATCATTAGATCATTTTATTTATTATTCAATACCTATAGACCTAAATCTATTTGAAATTGAAGTTAGAGAATACATGTAGGTATTATGTGTATTGTATGCATTGACCCGCCTCTGCGGTCTAGTGGTTAAGACCACCGCTCACAGACCCAGAGATCCCGGGTTCGATTCCCAGTGGTGGGTACATGATTGTGTACTCGGTTTAGTTGGTGATATGGCTTATTTGTCCGCCTGGCCAGCTACCACCATATTATCTAAATGTCGCCATAACATGAATATTTGTAGCATGGTTGCGTTCCGGCACCTAGAGATAAGATAGCCTGGATAGTGCCTCAGTAGTTGAGGATTTCGAGTAAAGTGTGCTTCCTCCACTGGTCTTATCTTCACTGTACATCAGGTGAGATGAGGCATAGTAATTGCTACAGTATGCTTAGTAAGACGTTTACTTGCCATAGAGCCAAATGTAAATATCCTCCTTTGTCACCAGAAGACTCTGCTGTTTCTATGTAATTTAATTAATCGTTATCGTTATTAAATAAATAAATAAACTTTCCTACACCCACACCAAGTATCTAGCCCAAGAGAAGCTTCGTTATGAAACTCGTTAAATGGTTACTAGACAACGGATAAACATAGTTGAAATACTTAAATACATACTTATTATACATAGAAAACACCCAGACCCGAGACAATTTAAAAAAACAATAATTTCTAAATTGACCCGACCGGGGATCGAACTCGGGACCTCAGAGATGGCGACACCATGAAAACCGGTGTACAAACAACTCGACCAAGGAGGTCGGAGGTTATTGTGACAGGATAGTGAATAAAATTCGCACTAGACAGTCAATAGCTATTTGAAGTTATAGCACAGTATTATGTGGTTATAGGATACACTCGCGTGTCGATATTTGTATGACAAATAAAGAAACTACATTTGAAAGCTCGAGCGTTGGGTGACCGCAACAAAGCCTTTCCGCTACCAGGTTTTTTGCCATGTGATATGGGGTCTTATGTTCTGTCATCTGCAATTGTCACCCGTGCGGGTTAATGTGTTCTAACTTTACAGATAAGTTTATTTGGTAGCTAGTGCCATTACTAAAATAAAGTGAGTAAAAGAAGGGGTTTACTAAAAAGATTGATAATTTAATGTATCGCATTTTATTTAATGTTATGTGTGTTAATTTAAAGTACCTACCTAACCTATGTTCACTTTTATTGTCTTTGCATTTTGTTGATGTTATGTGTAGATGTTGAGCTCAACTTATTTGTAGCATACCGGACATATCTCCGTGCTTTATGGTTTGCTTTATAGTTTAATCTCATTTTAATATTATTAAATAAATAAAAAAATCAAAAATGAGTAAATAGCGCGACCAACAGCTTTATTAATTTAGACATTCTGAAGTCATCGTCTATATGATAATGTTGTTGCTTTGATATAATATTTTGTGTGTGTTTTTGTCCTATGTAACATACTCGAAGAGATACGATCTACAACACCTTCATACATATGTAATATTCACGATTCTACATAATATGGAACATTAAAAAACATAAGAACTGTACCTACATAAATTACTTAGCATTTTTTATATTGCTTTTTCTCTTGTTTTTTAGTTCATCAGGAAACTTCAACGTTTTTTTGTTATCTACCTGATGGATAGGATGGATAGGATAGGATAGGTATGTTTGGTTACATAGCTATAACTAGTCTTGTATTCTGGTCTTGAAATCTTCCATGCTTAGCGAGACAATACACTGTGCCAGAGCTGATGTCGTAAGATTTTTGTGAACATTCACCAATTTGTATAGATTAATGTACTTTTGCTGTGATTCAGAAGGCACGTTAAGGAATGGCTCCAGTGGTTTTCTGATGGCAACCGTTAATGACCCAATCCGTGTGCTGTCCATGTTCTTCATGGAGAAATACCAGATCTTAGAATTGCCCAGGATGATCATGAATGGTGGGATATATAGGATTATGTGTTTCGGTACTTGCGTGTGATAATGATGATGATGATAGATGTGCTCTAGCCTAGTAGTGATAGTGACTCAAGAGTGCGGGCCACGTGAATCCACGACCTACATCCAACAGACATCCTTATCGCACTAATCAGCTGTTCATAATAAAATATAAAGTTCTCCGCGGATCATAGAAATGGTATGCTTAACAACGTGATATTCCACGTTGTTAAGCACGTTCTCGTTTTCTTAATCACAGCCTCAATGCTTTTGGGTTGATTTATTCAATTAATTTAGCTTAAAGTCCGCCAAAGGGGAAGATGTCACCGCAGCATATACAACTACAGCCCGTTCACATGGTCTCCGTGCTTACAGTAGCCATTTTAATGGATACGACAAAAAATTATGCTCTGTTCACACATAGGCACTGTATTACGTTCAACGTATCCGTCATTACTGGATGTGACAGTATGTAGCCGGTAAAGTTAATACGTTAATACGTAATATTTTTAATGTTCCGTCATCCAGTATTTGAAGACAAAACGGAATGTCATAATTTATCAGACCGATATTTTTTACTGTATACAGAATACCTATATGAAGTCGCTCATACAACTCCATACGCCATCAATGAAAAAAAACGTATCTGATAAAACGGACCAGTATAACGGAAACCATGTGTGAACGGGCTGTTAGTTTGTACCTGTATAAACCTGAATATCGCATATAGGGTTACGGTGCATAGAACCCCGGAAAATTATAAGCATAGGTAACTAAAAAGCACTAAAAGGCCGAGATTTTGGTTTGCGAATTTTGCGATGAACCATGGCAGGGTGGAACAAAAATTGATACGCTTGCGTGAACATTCACTCTGAGGATGTATTAATCACACGGCTTCAGGAACCTTTTGAGTTTCTCGCCGCCTACAAATCGTCCGGTTACGCTGTAAAGGCCAAAGGCGGTCCACAGCAAAAAAATCCAAAACAATAGTGTAAAACGACCCACAGGCTTTAGTTGTTATGCTTCTATGCCCTGAAACATACAAAGTACTTTATCTTTTGTAAGCGCTAAGTCACAATAACGTCACCAGATGATGATTAAAACGTATTGCTATAAGAGCTATCTTAGGTCACCTTTCACTGCCATCGCATCGTACGATCAGAGTAGCTACATCACTGTATAACCTACGACGCAAACGATACACGCATTGCACAGATGCAAAAGATTAACATAATTAACAATGCAACGCTCATCATTTTTTAATATGAAAAATACTTTTATGTTTAAATGATATATTTATTACAAGTATGTTTGTGCGTGCTGTGAAATTTGTCACGGTAACGTCATCGGTCATACGTTACGTCCGACTTATTCGGTTATTGTTGCTATAAAGCTGCATGTTTATGGTGGCGTGTTAAGTAATTTGCGTCGGTACACTCATATGTCTTTTTAATTTAATATGATTACGCACACGCGGCCCGGCCCGGACCGGCCCATATACCCTTGCCGTGTCTTGTACCTTTAATGGGACAACGTTATTTTTTACGAAAGCCCTTTAGCCACAAATACCCACACGATGGAAATATATCAATTATTGTTTTACGCTTTTAGGCTGCTTTTAATTGTGTTCCTTTTTCTAACGATTTTTAGCCAACCTCTGGTTAAAATTATAAATATAGGAAAGGAATATCTACCGACGACGTTATATTCATTTCATACAACTAATATACTAATCTAAAGTAATTTTACAACAAAATCATTTTTGCTTCAGAAGTTCTTTTTTATACTACTTTTGTATCAATATCAATGATTTCCGCACTTAAAACATCAAACCAAGATTACTATTAAACATTATAATACTATGTATAAATTCTCTTTTTTATATAGATCAAGTAGTTTTATTCGTTGGTTAGTCGGTTTACCTGAGAATAGAAGTTTCAGAACTGTACGCTGTACAAGCCTCAGAATAATAGTACAAGCAACTCCGACGACGGCGACGGCGAGCGATGCGACGCTCTGACACGCCGACAGTGATCGATGGAGCCAGGAAACAGGAATCCAATGGCTCGTGGATCAACTAGTTCACTCCAGTTTTTCTTGTATTTTCAGTTTCTTCGACGCATAATGTAACTATCCAACAAGATTTATCTCCTTATTATTTTTAATTAGATGTAAAGTTATCATAACGCAAAGTGAAAGTCAGTATGTAATCTTAAGTGTTAATATGAGTAGTTTTTTATTTATTTACAACGAGCAAGATAACAATTAAGTCTTTAGGTAAGAAAGTTGGCTTTGCCCGAAATCACTGTAACCATCAAGTTATGAGGAACCGTGTTAACCTCCAATACAAATGTGAAACGAATACTAGAAACTGCCAGCCATTACTTACACTGGCGCAACTTTCCTGAATCGTCTCGTCCGATGGATTCAGTGAATCAAATTACAATCACTTTCATCGTATTGGATTTGTCTATCGGATCGGATCGGCCGGCCCTTTTCTAACACGAGCTGGTGACAAATGACAGGCGACGAAACAAGTTCCACTATTGATGGAACTTTCCTCCCGACCGCATGTGGTCAGTCGACAGGTCTAACCACTTTTCCTGCATGACCACAATTCAATGATATTTCAATTACAACTGTCGCACCACTAATGACTTCAATTACGCTAGCTCGTATCGCGAAAGTCTAGAGATAGTGTTTTTTTTTGTGAAATTCTAGACCTGCTGATACTATGTTAGTGTCGTGAATTGGATAAAGATGTTTAAATTTAAATCGGCATAGACTAAGACATCCTGTGGTTGGTACCAATGTTAGGGTTCAGTGGTTAACCGATGTAGTTTCTTTAATAAGTCCGTCTGAGAGTCTACTGCTTGATTCATTAATCGATCACGTTAACAAAGACGAGAAATTATATAGTTTCAAATGATAATTTTAAAAGATTTAAGACTTTAGATATTGTCAGCCTGTCACTTAGTGTAGGAACATACTATGCCGAAATTACGCGACTGAAGTTCGGCATGATTACGCCTGCAATGCTATTTGAATTACTGACGACACATAATACCGAAATTACGTTGCGTTATAGCGTACAGCCTAACTTCGGTCGGGCGTAAGTTCAGCGGCAACTTATTCTATAGAGCACACATTATACGCGGCCGAAGTTCGTTTCGATTGCCTACGAAGATCCGGGGGCGGGGCACTTATGGTGTGTCATATCAGTCGAATACGTCGGAACGTAAAATCAGCCGCGGAACTTCGGTTGCGTACCTTCGGCATAGTGTGTTTTTACACTTAGTGTGTGCAATGTGTATGGAATTAATAAGTTCTCTAGATGAGTATGCCAATCCGTTGCAAACTGTTTGGTAGTGCAATGGTCCATGGTAGTGCATACTCTATGGTAGCTTAACCATGCTATCGCTTTTCAACTTAACTCTAAAATTTCCGTACTTCCGAAGTAAGAAAGGCAAATAATCTTAAGTTACCTAACCTAACTTAAATAAAAAAATATACTCAAATAAATACCAGTTTTCGTTACCAATTGTTTTGTTTAAATTATTTTTTGTGTTAACCTTTTGTCAAAATCCATCCGTGACGAGCGTCTCACACAATTAAGTATGGCGACAAACCCAAATATCACGTCACTCGTTATAAAAAAAGCTTCGCTGATGTATGCAATATTCAACCGATATGACCTTTGGCTACAGCAATATGGTCCTTGCAACACGTATCCGGCAGACGCTAAATACACAAAGCTCTCACTTTTGTTATAAAGATTAGATCTTTTTGATTTAACTTTACGATAAATCTATTAGGCAAAAATTATGAAAGTTTCTAATTGAAATTTTTGCATTATAATGTTTGGCTTGGAATGACTTGGTAGCGTAATTATCAGAGCAGCAGCCAGGATTGCGAGAGGTCTTAGGTTCTGTACCACCTGAAGTTTTTACGCTGTACCAGTTGTCTTCGCGTCTGGACTCCAGTTCCACTTGACATCAGATGGGATTGAGTCATTTGCCTTGCTAATAATTAAAAAATTGTGGCGCGGTTGCGGCGTCTGCTTAGGTTGTATATATTTTCCAGCCAGGCGAGCCACCAAGGTTGTCAGTCAATACAGAACAATTCTCGCAGTCTAGCCCCCAAAATGCTATCACAGGAGATACCATGAGTATGTGAGTTTGGTGGTTTAGAGGATGGCTTCGTCTCCCCGGAGCGCCGAGTGAAAACCTCAAGGGTAACAAGTGTAGGATATCTTGCGTCCTCGTCATCTTTTACATCTCATTATATCATATCTAGAGCACACGAATCCTGCACCACCTATTCCTACTAACACCTAGACTATTCGATCACTTTAAGAAGAACGGGTGTTGTTTACAACATTGTTTCTCCTCGTTGGTTGTTAGAAGGTGCTGCTTCAAAGCCATACAATTTCCCATTTTGGTGAAGGTGATCAAATGATGAATAAAACTCCTACTAGTTCTCGGTTGAGGCTGTGACCGCAGCTGTCACTCCCGTATAGGATTTTTCAGTCACGCAAGTGTTGTTCACAAAGTAACTATTATAATTTGATATGTGTGTTGTTGTTTTGTTTTAACACAAATCTCTTCTTTGGATTGTCACTTACTATAAATAAAATAATGGCAACAATTAAAACTTTAAATGTCCACGGAAAAACACTACAATAGTCGTGTACAAAAAAATCTGTAACAAAAACATCGAAACTTCTAGCACGATTACGGAATGAACAAATAACAAAAACAACTCTTTAAGTTTATCAGATATCAAAATAAAAATAAACATGTCTCCTCACGGGCACTGTGTTTTGACAGATTTGTTGTAAAAATAGCAATCGTACACCAAGATTACGGGACAGTCATAAGTGATTCTGTTTTGCGCAGTTCCTTTCGTTACGCAATCTGTTAATTAACTTTTATTGCAGTTAATTACGCGTATAATTTAACAAGTTTATTAACGCACTAATCTTACCTTTCATTTTGTCGAAAACTCTTTTAAGAAACATTTATTTTTGTGTAGTACTCGTCTTTGTTCGAGTCTTTAGTTTATGAAACTTGAGGGCTTTCCCTAAAAAGTAATACAAAAGTGTACTAAGTAGTACTAAGTTTTTACAAATAGATGTATTTGTAAAAACTTAGTTGACTACTCGTAGCAAAAAATATACAATTAGTAATTTTATTAAATTTTCCCTAAATCTTGATGAACGCTACATGAAATATACAACGAATGTAAATGTGTATAATCGAAGAAAGCTAAGTGCAAGTTTTGTTCACGGTTCGATGACAAGAATTTGTATGACTTTAAAGCAGCAACCAGCCTCCTGCCTCCTAGTGACAAGCGAGACGTGTTGCCATACAAACTCTCGTTTTTATTCATCATCACCAGCTCATTCTATGTCCCCACTGCTGGGGCACGAGCTTTCCCTATGGATGGATGGGAGAACGGGCCATAAACCACCACGCTGGTCAAGTGCGGATTGTTGGTTAATAACGCATGCTAAAGCAATCGGGTCCAACGGCTTTACGTCTTCCGAAGCACGGAGGAGCTCGAGATGATACATTTTTGGTCACCCATCTGGTGACCGGCTTTTACGAAAGTTGCTTAACCTCAGCAATCGCAGACCGGGTGCATTAATCACTTCGCCATCGAGCTTCTACTCGCTTTTATTAATGTGATCGAATTCTTAATAAATGTCGCACATCCACATTCTTACTAGTTAGTATAGCCAACCCCGGCGGTGCGACGCGGGCAAGAATTGCCCTCCTTGTGGGGTTATCAGCGGTGATAACGGAGCCACGGCGACTCGTACCAATTGTAGCGCCCCGCTGCGACCCACATATCTCACACAAAGTATATCTACAGTCAGAACTAAATATATTTTAACTTTGTGATTCTTATTTCAAAGGAAATAGGGTCACAAGATGTGACTTAAAGCGTCATCTTCGTCATAATCAGCCCATATCAGTCCATAGGCCTAGTCCTAATGCATGCCACTGAGCCCGATCTTCGGCTGTTTCTCATCCATTCGTTGCCAGCTACTTTGCGTATATCGTCGCTCCACCGCGCAGAAGCGCGTCCTACACTACGTGTACCGAGTCACGGCCTCCACTCCAGAACACGTCTACTCCAGCGGTTATTGGTCCTGTGGCTAATATGACTAATATGCCACTTCAGCTTGCTAATCCCGCGAGCTATAAGTTATTCTGGTTCTCTGGCGAATGACTTTGTTCCGAATTGGGTCACTCAGAGTAACACCTAGCATAGCTCTCTCCATAGCTCGCTGAGTGACTTTAAATTTCTGGACCAGTTCGTGCTGTGAGTGACTCAAAACGTATACTTACACATTCATTCGAAACTATATACATATATCGTTAACAGCGAACAGTTAGGCAGTAAGCACACGTGACCCTTTGATCTTTGGTAACTTAAATATATGATGCGGTTAAATTGAACTGATGACTGTAATCTATTATCTAAGTCTAACTGATATAATTCTAAATGATGAATGTATGTTTGTACCCCGAGCACGAACCACTATAGGTCTGGTTATAGTAATCGTAATTGTATTATTTTGTATGAAGTAGGCAAAACGATTTTGGATGAGATTAGACACACATATCTTATAAAGCGAGAAAGTAATCTTCTGTCCTCGGTCAGTCAGCCTTTTGTGACAGTCTGAAATGCCTGTATGAAAATTGCAGGCGGAATTTTGTCTAACTTACTATTCAATCATCATATGGAGGCTAGTTACTTTATGGGTTTCTGTGAAACTTAATAATGTAATAGTTTAAAGAACAACAATTTAAATACTTTTCCCATCATATGAGGCAATTTTTTTCTTAACTTAAAGATACCTTTGGAGAAACTATATGTTACGAGCATATTTGAAACTAGTTCACAATCAATCTATATACTCACGCATATATAAAAAACACTGCAAGTATCAAAGCGGGCGGAGTCGCTTGCGCACAGTGTCATTACGAGCGCCAAACGACCATAATTTTATCGTAGACTAATAATTTTCACAAGAGCGTGGCATTACTCGGCCCGCCAATGTAACACAACGTGACAATGTGGCATTATTTTAAATGTTAATGGTCGCATCGAAAGCCCGTGTGCCTGTTCCGAAGTGTTGAGAACATAAACACACATAAATCAGACGCTGGGGGCGCGGGCGCGGGCGGCTTGACTCGAACAAGAGGTGCTTCCATTGATTTATCTATTGTTACGTTCGACTTTCGTACTGTGCGTAAATGCGCATGGGTATTACAATATGCCTAACATTTGTTTTAAGTGATGATGGCGATGATGATGATGACTCGATCGATTTCGGTCACTTCGACTCTAGTCTAGAGATGTTTACCTGATATTTTTTGTGACAACTGTTGGGGCTTTCAGCAGTTAAAAATCAAATATACTTACGTGTTTATCTATTTACGAATTGGAACTTATAATAAAATAAGTTGATAATATTTTTGTTTACTTTTATAAAGTTTTAAGGTTTGTCATCTCAAGTCACTGTGTGAGTCTTTAATTATTTTAAGGTAGGCTAGGCTGTACTTACATCAAGAATGTGTATTTTTGAACTTAATTTGCAGCGGCTAAGGCTTTAGTTTATCTTCATCTATAAATCCAGGTATCTACGCTGTAAAGGCCACCTGAGGTTAACATCAGCAATTTCTAATATGACTAACTCTACGCGGTTCTTTGAATATATCGTACCAATTGTTATAGGAAAATGTTGTTAAGCCCTTGTAACTGCCAAAGTCCAAATTCCAGTCAAGCTTAATTGTTTTTCTTATGACGTCAAATGAGTATAATTTTGTCGATTAAGATAACATTAAACGTTGTTATTGTTTGTATTATGAAATACTTTTCTTGTTGTATTTCCATTTAAAACTTGTTTTTTTTTTATATAATTCGATAGGCTTGCATTTGACTACTGTCTCACCTGATGGTAAGTGATGTTAAGTGATTCACTAGTGATTTGAAGACCCCAATATTATATCTGATAGAAAACACCGCTTGAGGCAAGGAGTGCCACAGCTTTGCGGTACGATAAGAAAAACGTGGACGCAAAACGCTTCGTACGCATGGGTGTCTACTGTGTAACTATGGCGTCGCGTAGTTTGTCTGGTTGTCCTGTGATAGAAAGGTGATGGAGGAATCAAATTGAACATATCCATTGCCAATGTAAGCTCTGCAGCTTCGCGTGAAACATGAATCAGCTACTAAGCGATCGCTTTTAGTGTACCTTACTCACCGATGGGCGGAGGCAGTTGAGAGGAAAGGGGAGGCGCTGGCAGTTAGCTTGGACATAGCGAAAGCTTCGGCGTAGCATCAAAGCCGTGGTTGACGGATCATGCTCTGACCTGAAGCCCGAGAATGCTGGAGTCCCGCAGGGGTGTGTGCTGTCACCTACTCTGTTTCTTCTGCATATCAGTGACATGTTACATAACAACAGCATTCATTGCTATGCGGACGACAGTACTGGGGATACGCATTACACCAGACGTGCTAATATTTCTCTAGCGTCATCGAGAACCGGAATAAACTTGTGACTGACATTGAAAACATGTTAAGTCATGTCTCGAATTGGGGCCGACTTAACCTAGTCCATTTTAACTCTTCCAAAACACAAGTTTGCGTGTTTACCGCTAAAAACATCCCTTCGTCGTATCTCTAAACTTTGAAGGAGCTCCCCTTGATACCAAACCGACTATTGGAATCCTTGGCGTCGATGTTTCGAGTGTCGTTTAGTTTCGCGGTCATTTGGAAGGTAAAGCTAAATTAGCTTCGAAAAAGCTGTGTGTACTCAATAGAGCGGGACAGTATTTCACGCCGACCCATCGCTTACAACTTTACAAAGCACAGGTCAGGCCTCATATGGAATACTGTTCCCATCTTTGGGCTGGAGCGCCCCAGTACTAAACCAACTCCTCCCAGAGCTGCTTGAGTTGTCAACGACGTGGTAACCTTTGGTTGGCTCGATCCACTGGACCTTCGGAGAGACGTTGCGTCTCTCTGTATATTTTATCGCCTTTATCATGGGGAGTGCTCTGAGGAATTGTTCGGTTTGATCCCTGCCACTGATTTCTTTCCCCGCACTACACGCAATGGACTGTCTTTCCATCCTCACCATCTTGATGGATGGCGGTCTACTACTGTGCGTTTCTCACGTAATTTTTTACCACAAACTACAGTAGTGTGGAACCAGTTCTCGGCGGCGGTGTTAGCGGATTATATAGCCTATTCGAATTCAGAGGAGGTGATCCTAAAAAGTCAACGCATCTGCGATTCCTCTGGTTTTGCGGGTGTCCACTGGCGGTGGTGCTTGCTTTCCATCAGGTGACCCGCCTGCTCGTTGGCCTCCTACAAATATTTATAAAAAAAAGAACAGTTCGTCATCGTCGGTGAGCCTTCTGGCTCTCCTGTCAATCGATTCCAGTGCTTCAAGTTGGTATTTGGCAGAACCGTCCCAAAGGTGAGAACAATATGGTTATTCATAATTTTACACATATTTTGTTGCGTAAAAAATACTAATTGCGTATGCGATATTTAGGCACAGTTGCATGCGCCATAATACAGATGTAGTGATTACATCTCGACTGTGATTTTTGCGTAAAATGGCTAATTTTGGCGTTCTTGATCTCAGAAACAAAAATACATTAACAATTTTGACTTATTGAATAGTGTAGAAAAGCTATTGGAATAATTCGTAGCGGCCTCGCCGTTTGTAAAATTTACTTAACTTTTTAATTAAACCCAAAATTGCAGAGAAAGATTTTCATAAAAGGCGCGAAGGCACTTTTTTGAGCTCCTAGATTGAAGTACTGTTGTAAACAAATGAAATAAAAAAAAAATAATGTTATCTCTTATATAGTCGTATAGTTCGTAGCGGCCTCGGAATTTTTAGATATTATTGATTTTATATAGAAAAAAAATCTTATTCTGAACTAAAAAACTTCGAAAATCGCTATAAGTTAACTGTGAATTTCTCCTATCTACGATAATATTATTGAGCAAAATTTATAACAGAATAATTGTTATTTCATGAGGAATAAAGATTTTATAATTTTTAAGCATGAATTTATTATCCTATTTTGATAAAAAAAGATAAATACAACTGCAAAATTACTACAAAATGCGATGCGCCGGCCGTCCGAACGATATATATAGATACAATTATTAGAGTACTGTAGTGGTACTGTATGACATTGTGGAAATTTTAAACTTATACCGGATGTAAATTTGATATATTAGATTTGTTTATTTTTTTTGTTTTTTTACATGTTGTGGTTGTCTTCTATATTTTTTGTGTTTATTTGTAATGGAAAGTGTCCTGCTATGATAGGGCATTTTCCAATTTATATTTTTTTGACGCTGTAAGGGAGAAAAGAGCTGGACACTTGCTGAGTTTCTTGCCGGTTCTTCTCAGTGCAAGATCTCCCGCCCAGAGTAGACTTACGAACCGATGGCATAGCGACATTCATAAGAGCTACTTGTACCTAAACTGAATAAATGATTTTTGAATTTGAATTTGAATTTGATACCTATTCTCGCAGAGTGGAGATTTGTAATGGGGCTCTTAAGGGGCGCAGTAATTATGGATACGGGTAGATATTAGCTAGGTACTTGAGAAAAGGTCTGATTTTTTCCCTACCGCTTGTGGACATTTTTATCACTTTATTCAAATTAAAAGATCAACGTTACGTTAAATAATTTAAAACTTTGAAAACCAAAAAAAAACAACTAATTATTTAACGTTTGTAAATAACATGTAAGTCACAATTTGCTGTTGTTGGCAAACATCGTTTGCTACATGGCAACATTTATTAACTAAGAACACACAGAAAAAATCGGCCACACAAACACTCTGTAAGACGCGTCTACAACTCAACGCCGCCTACTGTCTTGATGTAAGGAGCAAAAACTATAATTGATGAGAAGCGCATGATCCGAATTACCAAATCGCCTCTTGCACAATCCGACAGTTTATCGCTGACCGGTGCCTTTCCAAAATGTCATGATGCGACTAAACAATGGCTGATTACTCTTCTTAACCGTAGTAACTAGAACACCCAATGTTATGTCATGTTAGAATAAAGGTAATGCGGTATGATTTGCAAAGCAGGTTTTGAGAATAGTAGTTCAGACAATAACCTTTTAGCTACTTGTGTTTGTAAATAAAATTTACTCTCATTTTATACCCAAGGATTAATTGAAATATAAATGAAATTAATGAATGAAAAATTATTTATTTATTGTCACACGTAATACATGAAATAAAATAAAAATAAAATAGAATTAAAAAATGCAAAGTGTCACAAAAAAGGTATCTACTCAGCATTTGTCGGAACGCCAAAGGTGTCCCGACGCTGACCTTCCGTGGAAACCTAGAAAAGAGGACACCAGAAAACAACAAACAAGAGAAACAAAATGTACCTACTATACTACTATTCTATACTAATATTATAAAGCTGAAGAGTTTGTTTGTTTGTTTGTTTGTTTGAACGCGCTAATCTCAGGAACTACTGGTTCGAATTGAATAATTCTTTTTGTGTTGGATAGTCCATTTATCGAGGAAGGCTTTAGGCTATATAACATCACGCTGCGACCAATAGGAGCGAAGCATCAGTGAAAAATGTTGCAAAAACGGGAAAAGAGCCTAAAAAATTAAAAATGCTGGCGAAAGTCACTATTCCACGCGGACGAAGTCGCGAGCACAGCTAGTTAATAAATATGTTATTAAATTGTAATTTATTGATCAATAAAAATATCAGCTATACAATGGTGATAATTTAGATATTAGGGCACAAACCTGTGTAGTACCAAGAAAAGACAGACACAGCAGTTATAGTATTTGTTTATGATCAAGCCTTATGCAGAATCCTGACATTTGCAGTATTACATAAGGATACACATAGCAGTACAATTACAACGTAATAAGGCTCAATTAAGTATGGTTCTCACGGGTTCACGGAACGGCAAAACGGAAGTCAAATATATATATATTATACCTAATAACAACTGATTCAGATAAGGTATTCAAACAGAACCCGATGTTGCTACGCGGTGCTTATTATCTCGTGAACTGTGCCACGGTTTATCAGTGTAAGGAAAATAATTAAAGTATTTTTTATTATCTTTTTTATACGTATGTTACATTATCATTATGAAAGCTCCCCCACATAAAAAATGAGCTTACATTAAAGCTTAAGCAGAGTGTTTGCGCACTCTTAATTAACCCTAGACACCTAACCTTCGTCGTAACGACGAATACAGGACAGAAATATCGCCATCTCTTTTTGGGGATTGCGCCGATCGTGGTGACCTCGCTTGCCAACTCAGTGTTCGCCGAGCTCTTTCGGGAGGCACCCGGGTCCGGCGGGTAAGTACATAATTTCTTAAGATATTAGTATTGTAGGTTGTTAGTTTGTAGAGGCACCATATATGAGAAAAAGAAAAGTTTGTGTTCTCTGCTCTTATTAAAAAGGCGCATGACAAAGTCCTTATTCTCAAAATGCAACACTGTAATTTGTGGTAAACATAAAGTTGATTTCTGCGTACAATGTGCTTCAAAAAACTAGTTTTGTTTGTATTTCCTAAATAATAAGAGTGTTATAGTTAAGTTTTGCCAAAGAGAAAAAGGCTATTTTTGTTGTTTTTTTTTATATATTTTTTTATAACTGTGTGGTTTCACTACGATCTCTAAAAAGTAGTTTCTATTAAAAATTGCTTATAAGAAATATATTTGTAACAAAATAGAAAATTATTGTTTTAATTACTAAAATAATAGTTGTTTAACGTATGTGTGTACTAAACGTAACGAAATCATATATTAATAGATAATATTAAGCACACCAAAAAGTGCTCGTCGAAACGACGTATGGTTAGGTTTAAAGGGGTACGTCCGAACGTTAGGTGTCTAGGGTTAACAACAATCAAGTGTAAAATTTTGAATCAAATCTGATAAAGATGGAATCGGCATCAAGATAAAACCGTTTTTTTTTTGAGAGAGACTGCTGATTGCTACAGGGGGCATTTTCAGCTTCACCGTGCTTTTTTGGGGCGGCGAGGTACGTAAAGGGTACCTCAAGCCGTGTTGAAACGAATCACCTTCGGAGGACGCAATTATGTCATTTTGAACTACTTGATACTTTATCAGTGTGAATGCGGACACATAAATAATACACATGCATATATGTCACAGTTATTGTTTGCATAAACACTATTTGCACGTTGCAATTTACATATGAACGAATGTATGTCGAATAGTGCATGAGGTTGAATTATGTTCACATTGCTGTACTGAACTGTAATCGTATATAACAGATACGGATTTAATTCAATATTCTTGTAAAGCATTCTATAATTCTTGTAGCTGCGCATGAGTCATTGCAATAACTAAAGGTGCATCTTGCATTAGATTCATAGAATTATTTACTATGAATCTATCATAGTAAATAATTCTGCAGAAGTCATGGTGTAAGTGTTTGGTAGTTAGTACATTCCTTAATTTCACTAACGTTTGCTAGTCTTTGTCTAGGTACGTATTGTACTATTGAGATAAGTATTTATACGATTAAAGCACACATAGCATGTGTTCCATTTACAACAAATAAGATAAGATTGTGATTATGTATACAAAAGAAATATTGTTTGATATGATATGAAACATTTGCTTAGTTTGGATATAAATACTAAAGGTATATTAATAATACATTTTCGGCTTGTCGAATTATATCTTCTAAATTATAATTTGACTTCGAATGAGGTAGCCATTATAGATCCAGTGGTATTTTTCCCGTTATTCGCCATTACATCTTTATTCTGCTTTTACTTGATACATTATATCTTGTACTTGAATACACTATTTCGGTATAACAGTGGTATTATTCTCAAAGCTAATGGCTCGATTTATCAAGGATCCGCGTGTCGTAAGCGCTCCACGCTGGGCGTCGTCGCCTGCGCAGCCTCACTGAACTTTGGCTGACCTCTTAGTTACCACAAGTCGATCCGTCGAACTTGCAGCGTCTATAGATCCGTAAACTATTATTTTGTCATAGAATAGTGCGCTACTCTGTGTATGTAGTTAAACATTTAGTGCCTTACAAATAAACAAAGAATTAGGTCCGAATAGTTATTCCGTGTTTTGTCTCTTTTACTCTAATTTGAAATGACGTTTACATGACACGAACAAATCACTGAATAACTATTCGGACCTTATTCTTTGTTTATTTGAAAGGGGCTTAGTGTGACTAGTCGTTCTCACGAAGATATACTGTGTTTTAAAATGTTTAATATGTAGTTTCGCATAAAGTATAATAAGGTAAATAACTAAGTTCCTTGAAGTTCTAGATGACCTAAGATTGTGCACCATTAAGTATCCATAACGGACGATTTTGGTCGTATCTTGTTATTCATATCTGAAAAACATAAGCGGAAAGTTTTGCAATATGATTTCGTCAAAACGGCTTTATCTTTCAGATCGAATTTTAAGTTTAAAGGCAACGTCATCGTTATCGACATTCTTGTAACAAGATAATTGGAGTATTTTAACAGATTGCTTATGTAGGTAACAGCCAGGGTAAGGGGAGGGGGGGGGGGGGGGTTTAATGTTTGATGTTACTGGTATCTGAGGTCGTGATCTGAAAGGGTTTCGGTGCAGTCAATTAGTGCTTATGCGTGTCGCAAAGCCGACGGCGCGGGCGCAGTGAATGAGGTCAGGTGACGAGTGCGCGTGATCATGTCCTATGGAACCGGTGCGATTCGGCGCGGGGATTAAATTAAAAGTCGGTGATATATAACGCGGTAGGTACGCCACTGGACGGTTGGTTGGATTTGCGAAATCGGTCACGCGACATAATAGGCGAAAATTATTATTTTGGAAATGGAATTCTCTCCTAGCACACTTTTTGCTCCTTCCAACAACATGGGGTCCTTTAAACGTGGTGGGAAGAAGCAACTTGCGGGATGGAAAGGTGGACGCCCACTGAGGCACAACCCCTGTTCCACCTATCCCTACCAGGCTATCTCCACTGGTAGGGATAGGTGGATTATTTTTCCACCTGTCCCTACTGGTAGAGATAGGTGGAACCTATTTAGACGCTTTTATTTTAGTGGGGATACGTGGAAATATTATGGCTTTTTACCTCCACTGGTAGGGACAGTTACACAAAATAATTATCTCTACTAAGCACGAAGTGCTTTCTCGAGTGTCTATATTCATATATAGACGAGTTTATATCATTATAAAAACTCTTTTCGCATCTGAACTCTGCTTCTCCTTAACTTCTCCTTAAGACGGCGCAAAATATCTACTGATTCATGAAAATATTATTATATTTTATTTGAAATGCCTTCGTCCATATTTGTTTGATGCCGCGCGGCCATACTAATTTTGTATGGGGAATTTAACGTGTTAATTTGAAAAATAATAATTTAAAAAACCCCTCAATAAATCGAAAATGTGAGACGGATGATTTGTAGTTAGTTTAATTGGTGATTGTTTAGCCATAATTAGAGGTATAATAATTTAGATAAACTATAAGATATCAACTAAACGCCGCCACTCGTTTTCATGATTTTTGCCCAAGTTTAAATGATATTGTAGAAAAAATATAGTGTGTTATGAATTTATGGGTCGGACTAATTGTAAACACGTGCCCTTTGATACTAAATATTTATTTTGTTTATGTAATACGATAGTTTTTTCATCATATATCAACTTAACCGTGACTACACTTTTGGTATTTTTTGTCGGCGCACCCTTAACATCAAGTAGAGCGAGGGCTCGACCTCTACCTGATAAGGTAGTGGAGCATTTTGTCTACTCATAAATAAATTAAAAAAAAAAAACTATCTTTTGGTAATAAATAAATACATATATATATATATATATATATATGACGCAATTCCCCTAACCTATATCAATGAAATTCAATGATCCTTATAAAGTTTATGTGTTGGTATGTAGGTTTATTAAATTATTTTATTATATTTTAGATTCGTGTTTGGAAACAACTACCTTATCCGATGCTGCAAACGAATCAACATTTAATTTTCGCAAACGAACAAAAGCTGATATTAAAATTTCGTTCTGCAAATTAAATGTTTTCTCTGTCCATTAATCACACAGTCGTTAAACTGTTATCTGTAAAATGATATGCAGATTATCGCAAAAACGCAGCCTTGGACCACAAAATAAGGAGGCTGCAGAAGTTGAGCTTCATTCATACATGATGCGCTTGCGAAACGCACACATAGACAACCTCTCGGACACGGAATCCTGCTGCAACAGTCCGAACGCAACAGCTGCGTTCGGACTGTTGCAGCAGGATTCCGTGTACATGTCATAATCAAATTCAAATTCAAATCATTTATTGCATATCACATTACAATATAATAATAGGTGGAATATTTATTAAGGTATTCATGTGACACCCTGCAAGGGCAGAGTAACAGCATCAGAAGGCTAATTATAAAATGTACTTACTTATCTAGTTATAATTATACAATATGATATTATAGTCGATTCATAGTAATTTGAAATTTTTAAAATTGTATTAGTAATTTCTCTGTTTTATACAAAGGTTACCTATTGACAATTTCAAACCATTTAATCAATTTAATGGAACAAATAAAAACGAAAAGAAATATAATTTTATTTTTGATAATGCAATTAATTTATAAATATTAATGTCACAATAATAATTGTGATACTGTTTTATGTAACTGTTAATATGTCAGCTTGTCTATGTATGCGTTGTTCGATGGTTCGTTGTTAGGCGCGTATCTATGGTGGGGTCAGGCATCTCAAGGTAAGCCAGTTCTTCCAGTTGGAGTCATCCCGAATTGCGTCAAGCAGTTACCCCCCCCCCCCCCCCACTACCTTCTGCACTCTGTTTATTTTGTGCTTGGACTATCTGAATGAGCATCTCAATAATAATCTCCAATCGAGATGATAAATGATTAAACAACATGTAATTTCGCATTTAAAAAATATCACCTGTGTCAGCGGTCTTGACGGCATCTCATTTCACATACTACTCTACTAATATTTGAATGAACAATGAAATTAAGAGGTTTCTTTTACAGTTGTTGCATGTTAGCATTTCTTAAATTAGTGATTTTGAATGATGACCAAGTGGATAGCTCGCATGTTCTGCATTACGGTTTAGACAATATTTACTAACAAAATCTATGGCGGGCCAGGCTATTGAATTTTTTGCTGTATATTTTCAACAAATAAATATTTTTTTTGTGAAATAAAAATATTGATAGGTATGCATTTTCTGAACACACACGTACTTGAATTTTTGTTTGATGGTCGCGGGCCGGACTTCGATCATTCACGGGCCGGAGATGGCCTGCGGGCCGTAGTTTGCCCATCCCTGGTCTAGATGAATGAGCTTTTTAAAATAGTGCTTTTAAGTTGCTACCGCATTCTGATTTGTATCATAACATACTATCCGATGCAGTTATAAGGAAAAATTATATCACACACTTGATATCAATTTATCAGAAGACTTCGAACATGGATTTTAAGTTCATGTAATATTTTAACTTATTTTAACTAAAGGTAATAAAATAATATTTAATAATTTAATATTTTTCATCGTTAAAAATGATTTTATTCCTATGGCGACGACTGTATTTATCTATCAATACTACTACCGGTACTTTTAGTTACTCTGTTTCCGGCCAAAGTAGTGATATCTCTGACTGCACATAAGGTTATCCTTTGTTTGATAACTGTTGATCTGAAGTCTTAGGACACTAGCTGGATTATCTGCGTTCCTATCGTGAAGAGTGTGCTATTCCTATTATGCTGTTACAATTTTCCATTGGTTGACGCAACGAGCATAGTTTCTTTGTCTTAGAGATAGTCGCTGGGTGCATGCATATCACGTGTGAGTTCACAATCTACAGCCGCATAATTATTGAAGTAAGATGCAGCAATCGGGTTTCCATTGTGAAATGCAAACTTAATTGCTAAGTCGACAATATTTTATTTAAAAAAATTGAGTTCTTTAATTTAACTTTGGCTGCCCTTTCTGATATAATAGGTAAGTATCTATATCCTTTGATTATGATCCTCCTTTAGAGCACACCTGTTGGCATGTTAATTTATTCTTTTAAATCGATCTTCGATTCGATTCGAATCGACCGCACTGGTATCGATTCACGATGTAATCGGGCATTAAAATGTCGATTTTCGATTAATCAAATCATGAATCGATTCATTCAATTGTTGTTATTAGAAAGAAAAAATTTAAAGTGATGTTAGTGGAATAAATACAATTGGAAACGTAATATTTTTAGATTGAATGTTACGTTTAAATGTTTATTTTCCTTTTCTGATGTATTGTGATTCCCATTAACTGCACAACTTGTCATTTTGAGATAAAATGCATGAGCTCGGTTTCTATCTAGGCTTTATTATATAAAGGATTACGACTTTTATTATTATTAAAGTGAATCCAACCGATTCGAGGTGTTACGATCGAAAAATTCATTTTTTCACTCGATTAAAATCGATTTCAAATCGACATACCTACACACTTGTGGTCAGGTAGTGATGGTAAAAATGTTCCTATATGATTTAGTAATGCCAGAGCATATGTGTAAGAAATGAGGCACGGCTATTACACTGCAATAAGTGGCTTCGAATACCACTTTTAATTTTCTAATTACTTACAGAAAAAGCAGATTGATACCAATATCAAGCGCGTCTGTACGAAACAGCTCAATATTGATTAGCTTTACGAGATCATTGAATACAGCCGTATGGATGGAGGCACTGTTACCATTGTCTTCCGTATTATATCTGGTAGGACATCTCCCATGCACGAAAGAAAGGAAAGAACAATGCAGCGAGGCACATAGTTCTTATCATATAAAATATTGCGCGCACGCCGAACAAGTTCAGATAGCGATCGCTATGATAAATTATTGTAATAACTATCAGTCGCGTCTCGGCTAATTCAATTGTTTGTTTTTTTTGTTGGTTATGCGGAAGACGTGTGCAGATCACGATGTTGTTACGTTACGAATTTTTATTTTCAGATCACTTTGTTCAATAAGTGGTAACTCCTAACGGACTTTCCATGTGTCCATGGATCTTGTCACGATCTTCTTTAGATTAAAAAATACACGTAATTGGACACGTCTAAAGTGTTTTTATTGTGTTAACTTTTAACTTTATTTTAACTTTCCTACACTCACACCAATTATCTAGCCCAAAAGAAGCTTCGTTATGAAACTCGTTAAATGGTTACTAGACAACGGATAAACATACTTAAAATACTTAAATACATACTTATTATACATAGAAAACACCCAGACCCGAGACAATTTAGAAAAACAATAATTTCTAAATTGACCCGACCGGGGATCGAACCCGGGTCCTCAGATATGGCGACACCATGCAAACCGGTGTACAAACCACTCGACCAAGGAGGTCACCAAGTGATTGTGTAGTGCTCGCGTGGTTTTTACAAAGCAATATAGATTCTTATTATTAGAATTAGAAAACTACCCAGTTGGTACAGTTATTACTAGCGTTACTAACGTAGCTACTAAGAATCTGTTGATGTATTTATAAAATAAAGTATTATTACTATTATGATAAGAAAGTGGAAAATGTATCCCTAGATACATACAACATTTTATAGACCTTGCTTAAGAGCGTTTACGCCGCACACTAGCGCCGCTAATGAAAAAAAGAACATATCTATTAATTAGAGATAGAAAATCAAATTACGCTCAACAAACTATCTGAATGAAGTAATTTAGCATTTTTACGTCACCTAATGAACACCTGACATGTTATGGTTTAGTTAAATATGGCGTTATAGTTAAAAGTGGCCGTAACGTCTTATTTAACTAAACCATAACATGTGAGGTGTTCATTAAGTGCCGTAAAATTGCTAAATTTCTTCATTCAAATAGTTTGTTGAGCATAATTTGATTTTCTATCTCTAATTACTAGATATTTTTTTTTTTATTAGTGGCGCTAGTGTGCGGCTTAAACGATCTTAATGTCTGACGCCCCGCAAGTTCACATGTGAACCTATAACAATTGGTTTTCTATTGTGTCTGGTTTTACGGTGCCTGACTGATTACGTCATCATCACTCTCTAAAAGTGCCACTGTTGTGTTCAGGGGGGCGATTTTTTTATCTCATCGGTAATCTGTAAGTTAAAAGTGACATGAAATACTATAAAATATAATAGTTTTTGTATTATTTACAATTTGATTATTAGGATACATACCGTTCAAGAGATTTGAGTGTCAAAAATTTGTTACCAATTTGATACTTTAAATAACAGTGAAAGATGTAATCGTAATTGATAACATATCGTAATAATTAATCAGTGGTTCAAAAATCGCTCTTTCTTTCCTTCCCACATGAAAGAAAGCACATTGGAGGATTGTTTCACAACCCACTACGCTAGCCCAATAGTTAGTATTAGTTATTTAGGGTCCGTGGGCACAGGGAGACTAAAAAATACACTAATGCCCACGGACCCTGCAAAGGGTTCGAAACGTCAGGATAAACATTAAATAAGTAATGTGTAAAATAAACGCGAGTAGATCCTTAAAAGTTGTTTCATTTCAATGTGTAGTGTTCGTGTAAACTTTAGAAAACAATATAAACTTGTTTTATTTATTTCAAAAAGATGGTGTAGTGCTCACCTGAAATCATCTATAAAAACTGTAGTGAATTCGCCTAAATGACCCAAGAGCGTCTCTAATCGATTGTCTGCACCGGTTTTGTATCAAGACTACTTTAGGCGCTCGTTCAATTATCACGGTTAATTCAGAGTGGTTAATTCGTTAGGTCAAGCTTGAGCAGTACAGTGTAACATTATGGACTGAAATATCTTCGTAAGCTTTTTATCTTGAAAGGGCTGCGGAGAACGGGTTCCTTCATGCTGAATTTTCAGCTGTGCTATAACAGTTTTTAATGTTTAATTAAAAATGTAATATTATAACTTTGTTCATAGATGTCTTTTTAATGCTAATTGTCAAAATGAAGGCCTTTCGCAATACCATTTTAAAAAGGATTCTGTTTTCAGAAACTATTTCTTATCATCACTGCTGTTATATCAACTTCTTTGCGTAGATTTGACTTTTGGAATAGGTACCTACATTTAAATGCATACCGATCATTTCGATATAACGTATGAGGCACAGTTAAAAATGCAACTCTATTGTCGATATTATAATAATGGAGATTGATCAACCATCCAGCAGCCGCCCTTCGCTCGCAGGCAGTACCGCCCGTGATATTTGTCGGCGCGTGCGCATGTCGACCTCATTCGTCGCGCGCCGTGAAATGTCTAAGAGGTGCCAACTGCTCACCTTACCCGTCATTACTGGGCCAAATGGAAATCTGAAGTTCAAGGCCGACAACCGAATATTGACGAGATGAGCTATATCGATAACTATTTCGGGAACGCATACGAAATGATGCAGTCAGGAGTAAGGGCAGATATATGAATACTTATACGAACTTATGCCGTAAAAGAAGGAACACACATAGCTTCTGATTGTCTTATTTATTTAATTTTAAAAACACAATGTGATTGTGGCAGAGTCTTTGTTCGACATTAATAACATTTGAGTAGTTAACTCAACAAGTAAAAAAAAAATATAAAGAGCGAGAACAAACCAAGCTAGTTGAATTTGATTTGATTTTGTTTTGTAAGGATAATAGGTTATTTTTCCGAGGTCATAATATAGATGGTAGGTCTCCTGTTAAAACACCATCAGCAGATTATTTTCAAAGCAACAAATAATTCTAAAACTTCTGTTTAATTAAGAAGAAACAAAAGTAATTGAAATGCGTATTATTCAGTAATATTATATATTAATACATAATATACATATAATTATAGCATCATGTTATGAATGTTTTTTAAATAGGTTATTAAAGACACTGATAAATAAAGACGATATAGATATAGGTACCTACACGAAATGTGCTAATTATCATAATGCACATAGTTGCAGATTATTTTTACGAAATTAACAAATAAACTCAAGGACCAACGTCTTTTTAAACAATAACACAATTAAATAGATATTTGCAGAAGGCAACATTGATAAGACGATAGCGTGTGCCCTTATCAAACGTAGATCTGGCGCGATATGTAACCATTCGTTGGACGAGTGAACTCCACGCGCCAGACAGGTGATGGTGACTGCGATACCACTGATTAAGACTGATAAAGGCTCGGTAGCCCTACCACGAGTACGCACACTGTACTGGGTGATGACTCGATAATGACGCAGTGGATAGCACGTTCGAGTTGCTATCTGGCTAGGTACACACGCCTGCACATCAAACTACTACAAACTGCCAAATTTTCTCAGTAGACTTTGAACTGTACGTACATGTATTATGGTTGAACATTCATTGAAGAAATTTGACAGATTTGGATAGGTTCATCTGCAAGCGTCTGTACCTACATTGAATAACTTTCGCAATGCATAGGGTGGCCGAATTAAATAACTTCGAGCTCCTTCGTGCTTTGAAAGACACGTTCAACCGTTGGTACTGGTTCTTGTAAGATAGAATTTATTAGCACCTACCAAGTAAACATAATAGGTACCTAAATGGTAAACCTGCAGAGGCCAGTTTTTTTTCCATTCCTCCTCCGATTTCTTCAACGGGTTCAGTTCTATTGGTTCTTTGCAGAGGGTTTAAATCTTATTTCCCCAAAGAAGGTTTCAAGTTATTGTACTCTCTGGTTGGGGGTAGGCCATGATTTAAATCCGTTTGGTTAGTAGCCATACCACCATCTTCCCTAAGTTAGCCGTTACGATCATGTTACTTGTATTCTGGCAGTTAAGAGACAATAAGATAGCTAGTTTCTTTATAGTTAAGGATTCCGAGTGAAGTTTTCACCTTCAGATGAGAATCCCAACAGCTTCTCCGTTGTAAAATAAAAATGAAAACATCTCGCTATGCTTTAAACTCGTACCTACATTGCCGTCGGCCCTTACAATCGAATAGCGAGTAAATAAACTGTTGGTAAGGGTGCTGATAAGCGCTGATAACAGCTGTTGCTAGACGACGCGGCTCGGGGGGTCGACGCCCAGACACGGAAGTGAAAGAGGCCATCGAAACTTATTAGTTCATAAATAATTAGAAATGTTTATACCATAATCTATTATTTCTGCGGGTTATATGTTCGTCTTGTTATTGACTGTTGACTCTACTAGAGTATTTTTTTTTTTTTTTTTTTTTTTTTTTATTTTCGTTTTCCAAAGTCCCAAATCCACCCAAATCCCCCCAAGAATAAAAAGTTTTATAGCTCAGGAAGCACGGTCTTGACAGTGGTGCTTCCTTGACAACTTTTTATTCTTACATCCCACCCTACCCATTTCCCCAAAAATCCCACCACCCCCCACCCCTAATTCCCACCCCAACTGGTACTTACCCATATCTCCGGACTCCCTGGCCCGATCGGCACCAAATTGGTGCCGTTAGGACCGCAGAGCAGTGCTCCATTTTTTGACTTTAATCGCAACTCTACATAGAGCACATAGAGCCGCAGAGAATTAAAATCAAGTTTTTATTTTTAAAATTTTTACTTTAATAAGTTGACACCTGAACCTCTTTTGAGGTCAGGTCTAGTTTTTAAGACAAACTGTGATTTAGTTATAGGTTTTAATTATTTATTGACATTGTTTTATTTTATTTATTTTATTTTTGAATTTTGAATTTTTATTTTAACCATAATTTAATCACAGTATTTATTATTTTAATTGCAATTTTGCGTTAGGTTTAGGATTTTATTTATTTCATTGTTGTGTTGTGTTGTGACCCTGAGACTCTTTTGAGTCCAGGTATTAGCTTTAAGACCTGAATTTTATTGAATTCATTTTAACTTTATTTGTGTACTGTTTGTTTTATTTGATTTTTTATTTTATTTTATCGCCGTAACTCCGAAACTATTGCACCGATTTTGACCGGACTAGAACTTTAGTGGTTGTTTTGGGAGCTCTACCCCTCCCCTCCACTGGTAGAGTCGGTGCATAGAGTCGGGAAATTCGGAGGGTGCGTTTTTAACTGTTAATTTTAAGCATAGACTAAGTTAGGCTAAGGATAATAGATATAGTATATATATTACTCTACTCTACAAAGTCTCTACAGTTAAAATTTTTACATTGCCCTATTGGTTTTATTGTTTTATTGTTTTTATCTGTGTACACCGACCGGATTGTGCTTTTTGGCCAAACCTAATAGACTAAGTTGAGACTAGTGAAATGGGGGATAAAGGTAGGAGTAAAGTTTGACTCTATGTGGTCACATAGAGTCAAACTTTACTCCTACCTTTATCCCCCATTTCACGTGTACCAACTGGATTGTGCCTTTTGGCAAATTCATTTAGATTAAGTCGACTTAGGAATAGTCAATCCTTACTCCTTTACTCCTTTTCTTTCTGTTTTGACCGTATTTTGCTTTTGCAAACCCATTAGGACAACCTGACTTTTGTAGAGTCCAAAATTTAAATTATAACTTTTAATTTTATTTTATTTTAATACGTTTATTGACTGGGTTGAGCTTTTTGGCCAACCCACTTAGGTTAAACTGACTCTAGGTAGAGTCTTAGTCATTTTACCTTTTATTTTACTGCATTTTATTGACTGGATCTAGCTTTTTGGCTAACCCACTTAGGTTTAGGTTGACTCTACCTTTTTAAATTTTAGATTTTTAAATTTTCAATTATTGTATATACCTGATATTTTATTGCATTATACAATTTACATTTTAACGTTTAAATTGACGCTCACCTCCAACCCATCTAAATATGTTGGCCAGAACCCCCGCGAAACGCACGAAGATCGTGAGCCCAGGTTCTTCCCCGATCGACCTAGTTAGGGTAAGTCCTTCTCCTCCTAATAAGACCTTCAGTGTCAGAAGGAGCATAGGGGAGATTGAGGAGAAAATGGATCGGCAACAGGGGACTACTGCAGCTGAAGTAGTGGCGAAGACCCAGACGGCATCGCAGAAGACCAGGCAGAAGCCGACTCTTCCGATAGCAGCGAAAGCGCAGACGCGAAGAGCCTCTATGGATGCTCCGGGAACGCCACCTAGAACGAAGGTCTCCAATTTCAAGTCGACCGATCGGCTGACCCAGGCCCGAGCCTGGCTTCAAAAGGCGAAGGCACATATAGATGACTCTCGCAATTTGAGGACGGACATAAAGGCCGGGGTCATCCAATCGATCGACAACCTTTACCGGTTGGTGAAGGAGGCCGTAGCGGTGTCAACATCTCCGCCTGAACCTGTAAATAGAAAAGAGACCGAAGCTATAGAGGGGTTATCTGGAACTGACAGCAAACAGGTTCTGGAATTATTAAAAGAACAGAGCAAGAAGATAGACTCCACCTTCCAGGAAATAGAAAAACTGAAGGAACAGATCTCCACCCAGAATACGCAGATCGTAGAGCAGGAGAAGACCTACGCAGGAGTGACAGCTGGCCCGAACAGGCGTACAGAGACGGCCCTGCACTCTCTGGTTATCACGTCCACGAATGACCAGGACACTGGTGAGGAAGTCCTAGAGAAAGTGCGGAAGGCGGTTAACGCCACTGACGGTTGGGTCAAAGTGGACAAGGTAAGGAAGGTGCGAGATAGGAAAGTGGTAGTGGGATGCGGAACTGAAGAAGCTCGTGAGAAAATTAAGGAACGACTCAAAGGCGCAAAAGACCACCTAACTTTCACGGAAGTGAAAAATCAGGACCCGCTGATAGTCCTAAGGGACGTACTGGCCAAACTCACAGACGATGAGGTGATCCAAGCGCTCCGAAACCAAAATAGGGACATCTTCCATGATCTGGAAAAGAAAGAAGACCGAGTGGAGTTCCGGTTTAGAAGGAGAGCCAGGAATCAGCACATTACGCATATTGTCCTGAGGGTTTCCCCGCAACTTTATGGAAGGCTAACGAGCAAAGGACATGTCCATATCGACCTGCAGAGGGTTAGAGTCGAGGACCAATCCCTGTTGCTGCAGTGCTCTACGTGTTTGGGGTATGGGCATGGCCGTAGATTCTGCAAGGAAACCGACCTAAAGTGTAGCCACTGTGCGGGAACCCATACGCGCGATAAGTGCCCGGTGTACGGTGCTGGAGCGCCCCCAACCTGCTGCAACTGTACTGCAGCCGGTTTCGACCAGACGGAGCACAACGCGTTTGACGCAGAGTGCCCGGTACGGAGAAGGTGGGAGGCACTGGCACGGGCCAAGATAGCATATTGCTAAGGTGGTCCCAAGTCGTTCACGGGCAGGCAATCACCCCGCCAGAGGATACGCAGTGGCCCAGGCGAACCTCCAAAGAAAACAGTTGGCAACGACCGAGCTCATGGTGGTAGCCAGCGAACGCAAATTGGCGTTCGCTCTGGTGCAGGAACCCTACGTTGGAGGGATTCGGAGAATGAAGGACTACCGCGGCGCGCGAGTCTACCAGTGTGCAACGATAGGAGATGGGACAGTGAAGGCAGCTATTGTCGTATTCGACAACGATCTCAGCGTCACACTGTGCCCGAAACTCACGACCAATAACATCGTGGTGGTGAGGATCCGAACTTGCGACTGGGAGCTCGCGGCGGTTTCCTTCTATTTTGAACCCGACCTACCAATTGGGCCATACCTGAACCAGTTGAGCACGATCGTAGAGGAGCTGGGCCCAAGAAGACTGCTGATCGCCGGAGACTGCAATGCAAAGAGTACCTGGTGGGGTAGCACCATAGAAGACCTCAGGGGAGTAGAGATGTCCGGGACCCTGGAAGAGTCTGGTTTGCAGATATTGAATAGAGGTGATACTCCGACTTTTGACACCGTGAGAGGTAATAGGGAGTTCACCAGCTTTGTTGATATAACAGCGAGTACCGACGACCTGTTGGGGCTTATAGAAAACTGGAGGGTAGACCAGGGAATAACAAGCTCCGACCACAACACCATTCTCTTTGATGTTAAACTCCGTAAGAGCAAAGGCTTACAGGTCCAAAGAACAACGCGTCTGTACAACACGAAGAAAGCCAACTGGACAGAATTTACAGACGCCATGGTGCAATACAAACAAGAACGCAACATTAACATAGAGAGTATAAAAGCCTTAAGTGACAAAGACTCACTCGAGAAGGCCGTCGTAGAGCTCACAACAGCGATTACTTTGGCTTGTAGGAATGCGATTCCAGCGAAGAAGAACGCAGAGACCCTCTCCATCCCTTGGTGGAATGAGGAGTTGACCAAGCTAAAGAAGACGACGGCCACGTACAAACGGAGAATTCGTAACGCTGCGCCACATCGAAGAGAAAAGGTCGTTGAAGAATACCTGCAAAAGAAAGAAAACTATGAGTGCCACGCCAAGAATGCCCGTATAGCGAGCTGGAAAGAGTTCTGCGAGAGGCAGGACAGAGAAGGGGTATGGGAGGGGATATACCGCGTTCTGAAGACGACCGCCAGGAGACAGGAAGACTTGGCCCTAAAAACCGAAGAAGGTACTTATTTAACACCCCAAGAATCAGCGAACTTACTGGCCGAGACATTCTACCCAGAGGACCTGGAAAGTGATGATAACGCAGACCATCGCCGGGTCAGACAAACGGCAGAGAGAGTAAACGATCGGACAGATGATGAGCATCTGGATCCTCCGTTCACCTCGATAGAGCTAAAGACCGCGATGGGGAGTTTCAACCCAAAGAAGGCCCCGGGAGCGGATGGCTTCACGGCAGACATCTGCAGCCGAGCCTTGGAGCATAACATCGAAGAGTCGCTTGCCCTATTCAACAAATGCCTAGAATTAGGACATTTCCCGGACACCTGGAAAGAGGCCACAGTAGTGGTACTCAGAAAACAGGGCAAGGACGACTACACAGTACCCAAGGCGTACCGACCCATCGGATTACTGCCGGTACTGGGCAAGGTTCTCGAGAAGATGTCGGTAGCACGGATCAAGTACCAACTTGTACCGAGGATTAGTACTCGCCAATACGGATTCATGCCCCAGAGGAGCACCGAGGACGCCCTCTATCATCTAATACACCGCATTAGAGGTATGGTTGAGCTGAAGAAGCTGGTTACCCTAGTGTCATTGGATATAGAGGGGGCCTTCGACAGCGCGTGGTGGCCAGCAATCAGAATCCGATTGGCTGAGGAACAGTGTCCGGTCAATATCAGGAGGCTACTCGACAGCTATCTCAGCTGCAGGAAAGTTACAGGAAGATACGCTGGGGAGGTAAGCACGCGAAGCACCAACAAAGGATGCGTGCAAGGGTCAATCGGTGGTCCAATCCTCTGGAACCTGCTTCTCGATCCACTGCTGAGGGGGCTGCAAGAGAGGGGGGACTATGTCCAGGCTTTTGCCGACGACGTGGTTATGGTGTTCCACGGGGATAGGGCGAGTGACGTGGCTCGACAGGCTAATGCCGCTCTCGCCTATGTTCAGCAGTGGGGTGTCAGCAATAAACTGAAGTTTGCGCCGCACAAAACTTGTGCGATGCTTATAACGCGCAAGTTGAAGCATGATACGCCACGGCTGAGCATGGGGGGGATCGACATTGGCATGTCGAAAGAAGTGAAGATCCTGGGCCTCACTATCGACGAAAACCTAACCTTCAATACGCACATTGCCAACCAGTGCCGAAAGGTGGTAGGTATTTATGGTCAACTATCTAAGGCGGCAAAGGTTAGTTGGGGCTTGGACCCCGAGATAGTTAGGTCCATCTACACGGCGGCGGTGGAGCCGGTTATTTTGTACGCAGCGGCTGCGTGGGCTCCGGCGGCGAAAAAACTCGGTATCAGAAAGCGGCTCAACACGATCCAGAGGGGTTTCGCGCAAAAGCTCTGCGGAGCCTACCGCACAGTCTCCCTACACTCGGCACTGGTACTTGCAGGGATACTGCCTCTCGACCTCAGGATTGCAGAAGCAGCCGCTCTGTATGAGGCAAAGAGAGGGTCATCGCTGGAAGTACTGGCAGGCAGAGAGACCGAGAGTGCGGTGGACTTCGTCGGCGCTCCACATCCGGCGGCGCATATGGGTTTGGAGTTCGTGTGCCTGGAAGACCAAAACCTTGTGGACAGGTACAATGTGCAGGCGGTGCGAATATTCACCGACGGCAGCAAGCTTGAGGGGAAGGTCGGAGCAGCACTTTCCATATGGAAAGGTGAGGCCGAGACCCGATCCATAAAGCTATGTCTGTCCGCGTACTGCACAGTCTACCAAGCGGAACTTCTAGCGATATGCAAAGCCACGGAAGTGATTGCGCGGGGAAAGGAGACGAGTTATGGTGTGTATAGCGATTCGAGGGCAGCGCTGGAGACGATCGCCAACCATCACTCTCTCCACCCCCTGGCAGTGGAAGCACGGAAGAATCTGCGAGGGGCCTTCACCCAGAACAAAGCTGTATCTTTGTTCTGGATCAAGGCGCACGCAGGACTTCCGGGCAACGAGCGGGCCGACGAGCTGGCCAAGACGGCCGCGCTGAGGTCGAAGAAGAGCCCCGATTACGACGCATGCCCACTCTCATACGTCAAGAGGTTACTGCGAGAGAATACGATTAAAAGCTGGGACCAACGCTTCCGCGAAGGGCAGACCGCCTCCGTCACGAAACTGTTCTTCCCGGACGTTAGATCGGCGCACAAGGTGGTAAGGAAGCTGCAGCCGAGAGGTCCGTTGACGCAGATCCTCACCGGACATGGAGGGTTCGCCCAGTACTTGAACCGTTTCAAGTGCAGGACGAGCCCTTCATGCATCTGCGACCCCGACATGGAAGAAACAGTTCCCCACCTCCTCCTTGAATGTCCCTCCACCAGTGCTCACAGACACGATTTTGAGCAGAAAGCTGCTACGGAGCTAAAAATAGATAACTTGCACGAAATTGTTTCGTGCAAGTATACAAGGAAAGAATTTGTAGAGTACAGTATAAAAGTTTGTAAATTAGCCATGTATAGGAATAAGGATAGCAACTAAGTTTTGTTTAGCCTATAATTAATGTTTATAGTGTTGTAAGCAGGCAGCAGTAGTATGCTATGTCTTATTCTGCTAAAATATTGTTAAGAATAAAAAACTGAACGGACTGTATACTGGAAAAAAAAAAAAAAAAAAAAAAAAATTGTATTTGATAACATCCTGAAAGTAATAATAAATACTGTGTACCGCCTTTTCTTACCCCAAGACTGAATAAGAAAAATAAAAAGAAATAAAAAAGGATAGGATAGTTTAGATAACACAATATGGAAAGCCTAATAGATTATAGACGGGAACCCTACCCGCAAAAGTATAAAAGAAGATGTATGAAAGTGTAGTATGAGGAAAAAATCTACTAGAGTATTTACAGCGGCTAGGTAATAATGTACAAGAGGATCTTGACGATGCAGCATTTTGGTAGCGATCTTGCAAGTTAAGGGGGGGGGGGTATGAGTTTTTCGTAAAGTACGTTGAGCCGTTGGTATTAATCGTGGTCGTAAGAGAGCATTCGTTAAAACCTACCAGCTAGCTAGCTGGTAGGCTTATGGCTCTATCGTTTCATATGCTATTTTTCATGTGAGAAAGCCAGACCCAGTGCTTTGAATACCTTTAAAAAATTAGTATCAATACTTCTGTCAAACGAAGATACCGATAAAAAAAAATATCGGTATGCTCGGTATCGTTACCTGGGTGGCATTTTTACCGGTCAATTAACTGTCCGCTATACGCGGGTTGGCTAAAGCGCAATATGTAACGAAAAAAGTAGTGATAGGTACTTTTCTAGATAACGTTACCTGCATTACGGGTACCAAATTACCTTTATAGAAATAACGTTACTTACCGGTACTTATAGTGGGAATTTGCTAACGGTATCAAGCCCTGGCCAGACTACAGTAGTGGGGAATTTAAAGGCCGATGATGACATACATACGTATATAGATACATACATACATACATACGTATATAGTGCTCGCCTGATTGAAGCCTCCGGTGACAAGAAGGCTGGCAGCTACCTCTGCTAACGTATTAGCTTGGCAATATAAAGAGGTATTGTTGCCGGCATTCTTGGAACCGTTCCCATGAACCCATAGCTAGAGGACATTTTTTTATAGGTTTTATTTTGTCTTTAGTTAAGTATCTTGATTTTGTTTTTCTTTATTTTTTCTTTAATGTAGTTAGTTATGTTATGTTTCATTACTGTGTATTAATAAGTACTATTGATTTGTATGTATTTTGTATGGTGTACAATAAAGCGTATATACATACATCATACTTGTATACATTAGTCTCACGTCCTGCTCCCAAAAAGGGGTAAACAGACAGAGCATCAAAATCACCAATTTTGAGTATACGTGCTATTAGTGACCCGACGCTACACTTAGCTTAAACAAAATAGTCCGAATGTTCCGAAGTGGAATAGATAATATCAGTGGTGGGTTGCTAGCCGATCGCCTGTTGTGCGAGTATCTTGGAACCCTTGCCCCTTAGTCGGCCCTTACGACATGCACGTTAATTTAACACCCGCCCGATCCTCTAAATGCCACTACACATTTACAGAATACACTAAACATGCACACTAATTTAGGCTCAAGACACCGTACTCGTAGAACAAGGGTGCGTAGAACCGGTTCACACGCGCTCTATACCAGGTACAGACATGTACCTGGGCGCTTCTCTCCTCCTCCACGGCCCGGTCTACCCGAGCCGAGGTCCGTGCTTTTAGAGGCGCCCTCGGGTGGTTCCGCTCCCCGATCCGATCGGGACCCATCGGAGAATCTAGTAGGGCACGGGGACGCGCACTTTTAAGTGTGCGATTCCGTTCCCTCTACACAACTTCCGAAGGTGATTCGTTTCAACACGGCTTGAGGTACCCTTTACGTACCTCGCCGTCCCCAAAAAAGCCCGGTGACGCTGAAAATGCCGTTTGAGGCAATCAGCAATCTCTCTTTAACCTTTTTACCGCCAACAACTTCTATAGAAGTTCGAGATTTTCGTGCCGTCCACGCCAGCACTTCTATAGAAGTTCTTCTTTGTACCTACTTTATTAAAATACATTTATACGTTGGCGTACAGCGGGACATCGCGTGCAGGATAGTTGGGCGGTGAAAAGGTTAAAAAAAAACGTTAAGTTAAGCAACTGATACATTATTTTCACGACCAAGACCAGTATGGCATGATGATGACGGTGACAAGAAAATTGAGCTCGGAGTAATTAATATAAGTGCAGAACTTTTTCACACCGCCACCGTACAACAAGCCCAACCTTGAATGAACTATTTGTTGCACTACAAAACGCGAACTGAGAAGAATTCTTATTTTTGTTTGTTAATTACACTTTGCCTAACTACAGGCTGCAATTAAACAGTTGCGGAGACCCGCGTTTGTTTGACTGTTCCCGCGATTGCGCAACGCTGCAACTCGGAACGGTATGCGGGGTTGCACAAGCCGCAAGGATGCTTTGTGAGATGTTGGGTTGGCACGTGCTCATGTTGTGAATGTTTGCTTAGAGAAAATTATGCATCGTCCGTGAGTTATGGGTGTTGTTGCATTGAAAATGGCGGCAGTGCTTGCAAAAACAACAACAAAAATGCTTTCAAACATTAGGTTTGTGAATGTTCGTAAACAAGTTAAATGTCACATAATGAGAAAATTTGCTTTGAGAGTGTTCATAAATATATATTAAGCGTTCATGCCAACACATACGTAGTTCATAAATGTAAGTATATTTTAATCCAAAATGTACTTCAAACAAAGTTTCATTTTAACGTCAAAATCTAAGCCTCAATTAATCCTACGGAGGAGACTTACGAGTATAACAAGAAAGAGCCGCAGACACTCATAAAAAAATAGTATTAGAAGTAAAGTGAACACTCTCAAAAGCTTTTTAAAACCAAATCACTGTCGTCATTATGAAGATTAAGTAAATTTGATTGAACCAATCCGCACTGGGCCCGAGTGGTGGTTTATGGCTCGTTCTCCCTATATCCATTCATAGGGAAGGCTCGTGCCTCTGCAGTGGGGACATACAATGAGCTGATGATGATGACGATTGAACATATATGAGTATATTCGGGTTCTTCGGAAAGAGTTTTCATATATAAATATTAACATTTATCGAAACAAAGAATTTGCGTTAAAACTTTTTATTCGAAAAAAATTTTTTTAAACAAAACTTAAGTTTGAATTGTAGGTACAAACGGCTGCACATCAGGCTATCCATCATCATCATCTCAGCTCATTTTATGTCCCCACTGCTGAGGCACGAGCCTTCCCTATGGATGGATAGGGAGAACGCGCCATCCAAAACTCTCAAATGTCTTTAATAAATATTCATTTAAATACCACAGATATAACGTTTAAAGTTTTTTAGCAATTTGTGGTAGTCTGAAGTGCTGGCTTGCGTACATTGAAATGCACCGGCGAAGTTGGTTCGGCCGACGTTGATTACAATGAAGGCTTATGCGTAACTAACCGTGGCACTGAAGCCAATGATCCGCGTTGATATTATTTACGAGCCGTAAAAACTCCGCGCACGGCGTAAATTCACATACAGGCTGCCCGTGACCGCGCCAGCGCTGGCGCAGTTGAGCAAGCGCCGCGGGCGCTTCGCAGAAAGGCTGAGTTCCCACGGACGATTTCAGATGGAGCCTTCGATTTTGGATCAAATTATCCGATCGCGACTGATGGATTGTTTGGGGCTAACTAAACGAATTGGAGAAATCCGTATTCTGTTCCTTTGTATTCAATTAGAGTAGTATTGTAGAATAATTTGTTATGTTATTTCAATGTAAACCGTTTTTATATATATTATGATTGCTTATGAATTTGGTAGTTGGTGTATCAATTAATCTTTTTTATTACTTATACCTACTTATACCTGAAACAACAATAATCAACATAAATAAAATTACAGTTAGAGCATTATTTATTTATTTATTTCAGTGACAAAAACTCCATTTACTTTTGAAATTCAATAGGAGTTTCAAATTAATTGTTTTAAAATGTTACTAGCTTTTGAGGAAAGCTATTTCGAAACTAACAAACTAAAAATGTGTCTTTTCTTTGCAGGTAAGCACGCTGCTACGACAAGCAAAAGCAACCAATTAAACTAAGGCATGGTAAGTTCCTATAAATCAAGACCGAAACGAAAAACTGTGTTCTCAAATGCTATTAAATAGAAAGCGGCGAAATACGGGGAGTAGCTAATTAATAAAAAAATAATTGAATACTGACATTATTAATCATTTTATACATACCTGGTGAAAATCTAGATCAGCCTTTATTTAACACTAGCAAGCACTTGTCCCGCAACTTCGTCCACGTGGATTTCGTATTGTTCACACGAAATTCAATACTTTGATTCTCAAATAATAAAAAAATCATTTTTTTAAATTAAAATATAGCCTACTATGTTACCCGCAAGTTACTTTTTACTTTGAAAGCCAAAGGCGCCCATTCCATGTCAACAACTACCGTCATTAACATCCGATCATAATATTTTTACAAATACTAAAGATCAGTTAAGAAGTAGGCAAGCTATTTATAAAATGTTTTTTTTTGTTAATATAAGTTCGCAACAAAAGTTAGCGTTAAAAATTATATAAATAAGGGTGCGCCGTCCGTTTTTTTTTTTTTTTTTTTTTTTTTTTTGAGAGAGACTGCTGGTTGCCGAGGGGCATTTCCAGCTTCACCGGGCTTGTTTTAGGGGCGGCGAGGTACGTAAAGGGTACCTCAAGCCGTGTTGAAACGAAACACCTTCAGAGGATTTCTAGAGGGGTACGGCATCGCACACTTAAAAGTGCGCGTCCCCGTGCCCTTCCAGAGTCTCCGAAGGGTTCGGATCGGATCGGAAAGCCGTCCGTAAGTGACAAGTGTCATATGTTTTATTTGAAATGTCGTCGTCCATATTTATTTGATGCCGCGCGGCCATACTAATTCTGTATGGGGAATTTAAGGTGCTTAATAAAAAATAATTATTTAAATAACTACTTGATGAATCGAAAATGTAGTCTAGCAATTTGTAGTTAATCCATTGATGATTGTTTAGACAAAATCAGAGGTACAATAATTTAGATAAACTATAAGAAATCTACTAAACGCCGCCACTTGTTTTCATGATTTTTGTCCAACTTTAAATGATATTGTAGAAAAAACTATAGCGTGTTATGAATTTATGGTTCTGACAAATTGTAAACACGTTCCCTATGATACTAAATATATACTTTGTTCATTTAATACGATAGTATTTTCAATTATATCTACTTAACCGTAACTGCATTTTTGGCATTTTTTGGTCGGCGCACCCTTAAGAGCAAGCCCATTTATTTATATACACAGTAGTATCGTATAGCACCGTGTTCGACACAGTTAAAGATGATGCTGACCACTATATTTAATGATACAAGTAAAAAAATCAAATGCTGGTTCTTAATAAAAATAAATTGATGAAAAGTTTAAAATTATATATATTTTTTTAAAATATTTTACGGGTAAGCACAGTGCGTTGATCTCACCTGATGTTATGTGATGATAAGGCCAATAATGGAAGCGCACTTCACCCGGGAACCCCAACTAGTGCGGCACTGGCTATCTTATCTCTAGCTGCCGGAATACAACAATTCTACAAACATTATTTTATTATTAATATTTTTTTAACGTGAACACGAATTTGTGTTATAAAATTTTCCTTAGCTAAGAATCTAACTTAAGAACTTAAAAATATATTACCTCTAATTGGGGTCGCAGCTAACGTGGCTTGTTAAAAGTGTATCTTTTTTGCTCTTAAAATAAGCAATTCGTCGATGCATAGCGACTAATGAACGAGCTTGCCGTGAGACGCGCAGGCGCAGGTGTCGTCTGCCGCGGGCGACGCGAGCGTCCTTAACATGCAACTCGCGCCCGGCACAAAATAAGGAAACTTCAGAAGTTAAACTTCATACGAACCTTTCATGGACACGGAATCTCGCTACAGCTACGCTCGGTTCCGAGCTGCAGTGCTATTCTCTAAGCAAAACAACTCGCTCATAACTTGCAAACGAATGTAGACTTTATTACTGTTTAAAAGTAGTTTGAAATTTGTTTGCAAGTTATGAGCGAGTTCAACGTCGAGTTCGACGCTGTTTTGCTTAGAGAATAGCGCTGCTGTTCGAAAATTCCGTATCCGTGAGATGTCTATGTGCACTTTTTTTTTGGAGAGTTTGCTGATTGCCTCAAACGGCATTTTCAGCTTGACCGGGCTTTTTTGGGGGCGGCGAGAAACTTAAGGCCAGGGTTCCTCAAGCCATGTGAAACGAATCACCTTCGGAGGTTTTCTAGAGGGAACGGCATCACGCACTAAGGCGTGTCCCCGTGCCCTACAGATTCTCCGAACGGTTCGGATCGGCCCCCGCCCGATCTTCTAAATGCCACTACACATTTACAGAATACACTAAATATGCACACTAGTTTAGGCCCAAGACACCGTACTCGTATAACAAGGGTACGAAGAACCGGTTCACACGCGCTCTATACCAGGTACAGATATGTACCTGGGTGCTTCTCTCCTCCACCACGGCCTGGTCAACCCGAGCCGAGGTCCGAGCCTTTAGAGGCGCCCTCGGGTTGTTCCGCTCCCCGATCCGATCCGAACCCTTCGGAGAATCTAGTAGGGCACGGGGACACGCACTTTTTAGTGTATGATGCAGTTCCCTCTAGAAAACCTCCGAAGGTGATTCGTTTCACACGGCTTGAGGTACCCTTTACGTACCTCGCCGCCCCCAAAAAAGCCCAGTGACGCTAAAAATGCCGTTTGAGGCAATCAGCAATCTCTCTCAATAAAAAAAAAGGTTCGGATCGGATTGGGGGGTTCGGATCGGATCGGGGAAATCGGATCGGATTGGGGTCTATAAGTGAGTTCTGGAGCGCGGTATGTATGAGTCTTAGCTTTTGCTGTCTCCTTATTTTGTGCGCCCGGTTAGATAACTACACGTAAATAATAACCGATGCCCGACTCAACTCAACTCAATGTGATTCAATTACACCCTTTGAACTTGTCGACGCAAACTGCCGCTTTTGTTGGTTACTTGAGTGGCATAAAGGACTTTATAATGAGACCCACACGAGCTGCGTTGAATGAAAACTTTTAATTAAGGTTACTACTTTGTTGCCGGCGAGACGTGGTGATTAACAGGCTTACTTTAGAGATGTTGATGTCGTACCGTTCGTTGTTGTGAGTTGTATGAATAGCTTTGGCACTTCGAGTGACAACAATTTAAAAAGTAAATGTTATGGCACATAAAAAATGATTAGTGTTTTTATTTGGAGGCGCTAAAATGAGCTGGGTTTCTCCAAGTTGTTTAATATAGCTCGTACATTGACAGGGAGATTCAGATTCGAAAAAATAAAAACTTTTATTTGGAAGCACAGAAAGTAGCTGGTTCCTCCAAATCGTCTAATAAAACTGTGACATTGACAGATAGATTTAGAAAAACTTCAAATCGTCGGAAAGTTCTTCAAATTCACCTGATTTTAGGTATATTACAAAAGAACTGCGTTGCCTCTTGATGATCTGGCCATGTTTGCCCCAGTTTCTGGTCCTCAGTAACGTCACGGCTCATTTGCGTGCGTGGGGGCGTCGCCGATGAGCCCCAGCGCACTCGCTTTCAAAACCATGCGATTTGCATACCTATTGCACCTAGCTGATAATCACTGCGTGCTTTAGGTAAACACTAGGTGTGGCAACATGAGGACGCTAAACGAAGCCTGCGTATGACCTAGCGATACGGAAACTGAATGAAGACTGAAGTCTGACTGTTTTATGACTTAATAACCTCAGAAATATGGAGTTAGTAATCAATCAATGACCTGTGGATTACCAAAATAAGTGTTAAGTAATATTCTCTACACTGTTCAGTATTAACTAACTGACTACATACTAAAAACACAACTCTATTTATATATATTTTTAACGATGTTTTCATATGTAAACTTTTGGCGTGGAAGTCATTCTTCGCGGTCTAGTCTCTAAATTTAACAATTTTAATACCTATGTACATTTGTAATCACTATGCTTACCTACATCATAGATAGAAAGATAGATGGATAAATAGTGTGTTGCTCACACACGTCATAATCATTTGGGTAGCAAAAAGTTGTTGTTCCAGTGAATACCCGTTCATGTACTTGCGCTTTTTGTCATCGTCTCAGTTCAGCACGCCTATCGTGTTCGACATGTATCAGTGCCCTTGAAACGACAATTGATTGAGGAGTCATAGCGGAATGTACTGCTAATACAGGCTGCGCAGACGCGTGAATGCGGCCCGGCGGGATGGCAGTTTGGCAGTTGTGCAAGCCATTGTGTTCGGCGCCAGTAGTGGAGCCCCCGTGCGCCTTACTCCGCCCTGACATTAGACTGACAGGTAGAGGCATTGAGGAACTTGTCGCGCCCTGGCGCCTCAAAGATGCCGCTTTCTAACAATCTCAGGGCTAAATTGCCATGGTGATTTAAATAATGTTCTACATCGCTATTTAAGCAACTTGATGACGAGGTTATCTGAAAACAACAGCGAAGTTCTGAAAAATAATTATGTTATTTGAGTTTATTTGTTATAATTATATAGGTTTAATGGAAATTAATATTGGAATGGAATATATGTATGTACGTTGTAGGATATAAATCTAACCGTACCAAATCAACTTGCCACAGAAACATATTTATGTAAGTAAGGTACGCACTTAAATGGTACTTTAATCTATATAACCAGCTTTATATTTATTTGTTTAACTAGTGTTAAACATATAAATATAAAGCTAGTTCTAAACAATACCCAAACATTGCTAAAAGCTAAATAAATTAAAATAATTACGACACCTTAATAAATATCTGATGAAAAATAAACGTTTAAAATACATAAAACCATTTACATTAACACGCTTTATGAATACAGAAAGAGCTCTTCACTTACTTACGTCATTACTCAATGAATTTTAGCGCAGCAAAGTGGTATGAGATGTAACATTATTCGTTTCTTATGGCAAGTTCGTGATAGTGTGACGAAAAACATTTTATGTGCTAAAGATTCACGAAAATGCTATAGTAATGGGCCGTTAGAGTAAAAGCGAAATTTTCTGTTACGAAACGAAGTTAACAACCCATAGTGTTACAGAGGCCTAAAAACATAGGCACATGCAACAAATAAGTACCTAAGTGCTGTGTTTTAGATACTACAATCCCTATCACAGTATACACTTTCAGTGTTTTTTTTTATCTAATCTTATATAGATGAAATACACAAACGCGGACACCGTTCAGACACATAAAAACAAGAGGATTTAAAGAACTATATAGTTATAGATGTAACTGATGGTATGTAGTAAAAAATTATGTAAAAAAACACCTCGTCTAGAAGTGAGAAAAAAGCGAGAAAATTTTTAGCTGGTGGTGTGAGGGCACAGTACTTGTGTGTCTCAGTAAACTTCAGTCAACCAGCAGATAGTGCATTCCAATTAAATCAACTGGACATTGAGGATGGTCCTCAGGGTTTTCAACCCTCGTTTATATGATGATGATGTAAGTTTCAATGGGTGACCGCTTCTCATCAGGCCCAAGGCTGTTCATATGGGAAAGCCTGAGCACTGAAACGTTTATAAGCCGATGATAATTTTTAAACTGTAGGTTTTTTTATAATAAAATATATTGCCTCTCTTTCCCTTTAATATACTCGTAGTTGACTTGGACTTTTGTATTTTAGGGATGGCTAGGGAAAAAGTAACTGCTCAAAAAAGCTTAAAATATTAAAGGCTACATTGGCAAGGCACAAACCGGCAAGAAACTCAACATGGGCTTTTCCTCATTTTATTTACTGCTCCAGAATATTGGAAAAGGCCTTAAATCGTTCAAAAATCGTTTATTACAGTGTATCAAAGTAACTTTACTATAAAAAGTAATCGAAACTATCCTAATTGACATTCTAATATGCCTATTTCAGGAAGCCGTCTCGAATGCCGTATTGCTTTTATGCCTCATATTCTATCTTAAACTTATGTACCTCTAACTCTAAAGCCTACCTTAATTAATATTCTTACACAATATACATTTCTTACTGTCATAGTACTGTCATAGCGATACGAAGTCCGCTGGGTCAGCTAGTAATATATATTCGTCATCCGTGATAGGTACGAGAATCACGCGCTCCCCTGCTGTCTTAGTTTGTTCTCGAAATGGAAATAGAACAATGCTCGCGCGATAACAGCTAGCACTGAGTCCGTAGTAAATTCGCGCAAAATATTTACGCGATGTGTATGATGCGTGCAGTAGGTATCATAATTGTTCTGGCAAATTGTACGATAAAAAAATTATAATTGGTCTGTCTGTTGCTTAGAGCATTAAATGCTCTAAGGTCTGTTGTTCCGTTATCTGGGTGACGATAAACAGTTGTCATGCGGTGGGGTCTTATTTTGGCATGACTTGTAATTGAGGCAGTACATTTCCGTAGTCTTATCCTGTAGCTGGATGAGAGTAGCCACGGATCGTGTACACTTGGAGAGGCCTATGTCCAGCAGTGGACTAGTATAGGCTGATGATGATGATGATGATCCTGTAAAAGATACTATTTTATCTAAATAACAACTTTACGGGATTCTTACAATGTTGCATATAATTTGTCGTAAAATTATCTGTGAGACTTTACAGGCACAAGACAGATGTTTGATTAATATGACAAGAACTTAATGAATAGTAATAAAATAAGCAAGTAAACATGGTAGTAAAAAAATTTATTTTCAACTAGACGTTTGCATAGCTTAGCCTTCACGATTATCAGAATAATGCCTATTGAACTGTAAGTCGTTTAGATAATTTTATTTGTTGTAGAAAATACATTGAGCGTGTATTATTATCTAAAATTGTACTCTGCAACTTCAGCCAAGACCATGACCTATATTTTTATAGATTTTTTAGCTTTTTCTCTACGTGGTAAGAAATGATAGGAATAAAAAAGGGACCAAACACGGAATAACTATTCAAAGGTTATTCTTGGTTTATTTGTAAGACTATATCTTCACACATATTTGCAACACTTTCTACTTCTAATTTCGTATTCATTTAATTGCCTCAACTATCAATTACTCCTTTACATGGCATGTGGTGGGGACGAGGTATTCATTTTAGTACTAAAAGAGAGAGAGAGACTATCTTTACCATGACAAGACGTTGAGGTAGTTACAAATAATTAATCCCAGATCACTTAAAATCTTTGGGTGCGTCGACTTATGGTCCAAACTGTCATGTTTTTAGGGAATGAAACTGTTGATGATCTATTCAGTTTTATGATCGTCCTATACTTTTACGAGGGTATTAAACAGCTATGTGGAAACATCACACAAAGCGGCAATGGTGATCATTCATCGACGGGTTTGAAGGCACGTCGACACAAATACCTGAAGTGATTGCAACATTACGATGCAGGCTGGCCATCTTGACCGTTGCAATCGGTAAAAAGTATTGTTTTTTTACATACTTCGCTAATGGTTCTTCTCGCTTCGAGTGCTTTTGTGTACTATTGATGTAAGATGCTGTTTTTAATGCGAAGATGATGGTCAATTTCTCCATGGGTGATATTTATAACAATCGCATAGAAAACACATTCAAGTTGTGTATTTAGGAACTGATGTCTGGTTTTTAGTGTTATGTAGTGTGACATGAAGTGACCATGCCTATCCGTATCAGCACCTCCAAGGATACCTTAACAAATGTTTTTGTTGTTTATTTTCGAGAATGAGTAATTAGAAACGGGGATGTCAGGAGGTGTCAAGGCAACAGATGCGACTGATTCATCGGTGTGGGCGTACAATGCTTCTATTGTATGCGCTCAATTCGGCAGGTGTACTTAGCGCCCACTTCAAGCGTGAATAAATGAACATCGTAAGCAACAATCGATCGCTTCCTCGGCATTCCGCCGGTTTCCGACAATAACTAATGCACTGACACTGCGCATAATTATTGACGAAGCATTCGAAGGAAGCGGTGAGGAATGGTCGGTGTTAATTGCGCTGTATATAACCAACGTTTGTTGTTTGTTGAATAAATGCAATGAGAGATTTACTACGCTTTTGGGTAGTCTGTTAATTCTCCACTCAGCCTAGTATATACAACACTTTCAATAAGACAAGTAATTACAAGTTTTAGTACACCCATCATCCTTGTGAAACAAGACTACATATTATTATTAAAATATTTAAGTAATTTTGAAATATTGCTTGTTTACATAACGCGAATGCTCAAGTAATTATCCCCTGACTAAATTTAAAACACTGATGATAGTTGTATTATTAATTGACAAAAAGGTATTGCCTGCTTCAAAGTACGATGAACTTAGCCCAACAGTCAATGCTCCAATGTAGAACTGTTGCATATTCTGAGTCTGCATCTACCAATTACTTATTATTACACACATTCTTTACAATGTTAGATTTCTCTCGTCAATCTAAGTCGCGAATGTTACAACAATGTTTCGTACTGCATACTTATTTTGTCAACCAGTTATCTAATACTTGTTCACGCCAGATCTGGTCACTATTCAAGGACTTCACCTTGTTCGAACCGACACAGATTTTGATAAAACGCATTATGAGCTTAATATATACGATTTTGAATTCAAGACCGCTTGAATTAACTTGAGTGCTTAAATGTATATTATAAGGAGTGCCGTCTGACCTGGGGGTCATGTGCATTATTCGCAAAACTACAAGACACCGACGAGCATAGTTGTTAGTAATATTCGGAGCATGTGTGGCACATTAATTGATAGCCTGATAGAAGCACGCTCAAGATAATTAGATATGCCACAGGTCACATATCGGCCAGTTTTAGCGCGCTTGTACATACCTTAATTTATATATTATGTTATAACATACATTGTAATTGAACGTATTTTAATAATAATTAGGTTACAAACAACCCGTCCTTGCAGCCTATAAATACTGGGTAAATTATTATTTCTGCTTTCAAGGTGTATTACCCAAATACTGATGGCACACTCAAGTAAATAACGTTAGAAGGCAGAGCACTTAAAAATTGCGCCAGGGAAACCAATGTATCGGTAGCTCAATTTGATAGGTTTCAAGGATTTGAGAGGTAGTTTTAGCGGTCGCTTGTTTTCAAGTGTTTTATTTCATTATCAACTACGCTTAAAGCTAAAATAGGGTAGTTGCCCCAGTGCTCGACAGGGGTAGTAGGGGGTAGTAGGGGGTAGTAGGGGTCAGCAACCACTGTACCAACCAAAATACATTATATTTTAATATTCGGATGGATTGACTTATATCTAATATTATGACTACCTTCAATAGTCACATTATTAATACATTCAAAGTTTGAAGCCTTAATTTATTAATTTTATTATTGTTTACCAAATTTAGACCAAGAAGATGAGCAATATTCACTTTAATAATTATTTTCTTGAATAAAGTAAATTAAAAAATTATGTTAATCACATAATATATAAAGAGCACAGGTTTCTGTATTGGGAAATCGTTAATGTAAATTCGTATGAAAATATTTTTCTAATCTTAGATTTTGAATTTCTGTTAAGGAAATCAGATACGTCTAAAACGTTTGTCTAAGTATCTAGATAGACTCTCCTAGAAAAAAATCTGAATCCTAAGCTGATGCGCTGTGTAAGAATAAGTGCTTCGTTGAGTAAGCCTACATACAAAAATATGTTTCGGAAGGAAGCGAAAGTATAACGGCGACTGCGTGAAGTAAAGATAAGGCTAAGTAAAACGTATATAATCAACCAAGTAACAAAATAACAAGAAAACATATGAACTTAAAGCACAAACTATGTAACATTGTTGTAACTTTGCCAATATTATTAAAGTTTACAACCTAATTAACTTGGAATGGGCCTAGATAATGACAGCGCGGAGTCTGGCATGATAACAGCCTGGCTATAGAGGTCAAATGCAAAATAGTTTATTACAATGCGATTAAGCGTCGCAATTTAATTCGTTTGACAAGAGTTCAATGCGACGTCCATTAAGTAGTGAGCTCTTTCAACCAGCAATAATGGTATTATTTATTCGATTTGGCATAGTTCTTGTATGATTGGCTACCCTCATGTCATGGTCTAGTGATTTCGCAATAGAAAATTATAGTTTGCGAATCCTCACGATTCACGCATAGCAAATGGTACCCATTTTGTATTGAAATGTGAAATACAAAAGAGTGATAACGTTCAGATTACTTTGTCTATCTTGCCTGTTTCAGGTCTGAGATATTGGTAAAAAAATGTATTATCATTTTGTTGTTCTTTATCATAAGTTTAAAACTATTTGTTGCAAACTTTTTAGAAAAGTAAGTAGTTTTGAATATGAAAAATAAAATAAGAAAGCATAACGTTAGTGTCATATAATTCTTTAAGTTCTTTTGCTCTTGTTAAAAATTATAATATTTACAATCATTTAAAAACGTTTTATTCATACTACAGTCCATCAGTTCGTAATAATATTCATAATAGTGTGTCATGTGATCTTGAAATAACAAGAGCTCCTAATAGAATATAAGCGGAAAGAAGTTGAAATAAGTTTTCTCTTGGACATATTTTTCATTCGATACTACTTAAATATAAAAAAATATATGTTATTCCTACTATTGAGTTGACAACTTTGCTCACTATCATCCAGCAGGCATTCATTTTAATTCACTGGACTACTTACTCTCTACCACTTGTTTTTTTAATGTGTATGGTACCCAAGACAGTTTTCATAAAGATTTTATGAAGATCTAGGTACTTCTGCCGCAACTAAATGGCATTTGTGTGGGCTAAAGATATATTTTAAGATCTATTCGGAAAGATATAGAGAGCCACAATGCCATTATGGGAAACAATGTTGTACTTTACACAACATAGCAAAATTAAAAATAGCCTTTGTAAACATGTCATTTTGTGCCTGATCGTAAAAACTAAGCAACTTTCGCTATGCCTGATTCTCGGATGGGTAATCGAATTTGATTGCATAGGTCACTTTGAACAACGAAAGGTGCGTAAAACCGTTAGTACCGACTGTTGTAAGATAGCGGTCGTTAGCCCCCCTATGTAAGTAGCCAGTACTGATCTTGTCGTAATGATGATGTTGAGTTACATCATCATGTTAAAACTGTCATCATTATATTAAACTGCCATCATCATCAGACTAAAACACAATTATGTTGAAAAAATTTCCACGAGCAGGATTTGAACCTGCACCCTTCTGATATACCGGGTCAGGTGCTTTCCCAATTGAGCTGTCGTGGTTCTAACCAGCAGCCCGCCGAAATTATTCAACACTATTTACTTTTTTACTTTGAAAGCCAAAGGCGCTCATTCAATGTCAACAACTACCGTCATTAACATCCGATCATAATATTTATACAAATACCTGCTAAAGATTAGTTAAGAAGTAGGTATTTATAGCTATTTATAAAACGTTTTTGTTTTGTTTATATAATTTTTAACGCAAGATTTGTTGCGAACAAATTACAAAAAACACAAATGTTGAAAAAATTTCCACGAGCAGGATTTGAACCTGCACCCTTCTGACATACCGGGTCAGGTGCTCTCCCAATTGAGCTATCGCGGTTCTATTCTAACCAGCCCGCCGAAATTTTTTCAACATCTCTGTTTTTGTAATTTGTTCGCAACAAAATTTGCGTTAAAAATTATACCTATAAACAAAACAAAAACATTTTATCATCAGACTAATAACGTCCCTCTGCTATCTGCAGCAACCCGGTCACTCTGACCCAATACGGGTTGGTGAGCGAAGATGCTTTATGTAATTAGGACTCTTCAAAGTTCAATAATTACAAAAAGAAAATTATGAAATATGAAGCTTTCCATAGTGGATTTACTTCACAAAAATCACTTGAATATACGTTTTTCTTTAAACGTTGCCTTATTAAATCACTATATTTTCCTTAGGCTTAATTTTTTTATAAGAACTGGGACTGGGTTAAGGCTTTGAAAATTTGTAATTTGTATACTGTGTTAACTGAAACGTTTAAAGTCTCTTAACGATGGATTTCATGTCATTCTACGACACAACCTAAAGCCTTACGAAGCACAGATGTTAAAACTATGTCACAACAAATATTTGCGTTCACTAAGTACTTAACTGCAGCAAATTGTTTAGTCATACTGTGAGCTGGTTCATTTTGAACTTGAACTTTAAACGGCATGTAGATCAACAAGTACCCTGTGATTTATAGTCTGTGGTCATTATGGGTAAATAGAGCAGATAAACAGCTAACTATCTATTATGTTAGTGTTGACACGTGTTTTTAAGCAGCTTATTAGAGCTTTGAAGATTATCTCTCGTGTAACAATAGCTAGTATATTGTCAGGCAATTAGGCGAAGGAGCAGGGACGTTTTTAATGTTACTTCATTGAGAGCAGTTTGGAGTAGGTGTACACACTACTGTTCCACCATTCCTGGTGTTTATGTGTCTTGTTTATAGAAATATATCGAAGGTTTTTGCAATCTGTGCTTTAATTTACTAAACTGTAATACGTTAAATATTATGGGACGTAGACTATCTTTCTACCGTAAAGTGGGCACTTAAACTTTAAGGATGAAAATAATCAGTCTCATAAAAAAGCCATAAATTACTTAATCGTTATCAATAACTATAACGTTATTAAGTAAGTATACTATATTATATGTACGATTTATTTAGTATAGTACATGTATATAAGCGTTGAACAAATTATTTCCGCAGATTCGTTTCAACACCAAAGGTAGAGAGCTGGAAGAGCTCTTTTAAAACCTTTGTATAATGTGCGAAAAGCATGTTTTAATGTTATTTCTTTGTGTAATAAAGGATTTAAATTGGAAAAGAGTCATAGCAACCACAACATTTTAATGTCGAATCGTCATAACATTCTTCAATATGACTGACGTGTTTTATGATACATTTATTGAGGTATCAATAACCGGATGTAACACGGCGACCTCACGTCGGAATGGGAATCGTGTGCTCTCGTTATACGAGTCAATCACGATCGGTTGATATTCATGCAAATAAAAATAACTTTGCTGTCGTGACCGGCCACCATTTTGAATTCGTCCGTTTGATAATCATCGAATAACTCTTAAAAAAACTTGAATAACATATTTTTTACAAGTACCCACGTTATATTTAATCGTATGTTGCTGATTTTTTGTGATGGCTTCATGTAAACTGATAGGAACCAGTCGCCTCTATACAAACCCCTTAAACTAACATGTGCATTGTTGTCTCACACCAGTTTCTTTAATTACAAATAATTTATTTTATTTTCTTTTGTATCAATAATGGAAAGGAAAAATTATTACCTATATAATATGACAGCTATTGCGAACAAGGTATTCCATCATTAAATGGATATTTCGATATGAGATATATTTCGATTTAACTAGATGTGCAAACATCCCATTTGTGAGTGAAGTAATCGGTAATGATATCGATTGTATGTTAATATGACATTTCGAATCATGCAGTCGTTATTGATGATATCGACTCTACCGTATTTCAGTAATTTCAATATTTGTCTATTTCCGTAACACTTTCTGCCGAAATAGGAAATCACATTAAAAAAGCATCAGGCGTTATTATATGGCATATAAGTTGTTTTTCATACAACTAAATGTTATGTCCAATTAAAACTTCAATAACAATAGTAATTACAATTATTCTATTAGGTTTCTGGGTCTCTTCTGGGTTTCTGGGTTTCTAAGCCTTTCAATTGTCAAAAGGTACTAAACAAAACAACTTTTAAGCAATCATCATGTATCTCGTACTACCAAAATAGGCAAACGTTTGTGCTCGCGATCGAGCTCTTACTTCGGAAACATGGGCAACCTTTGCGTTCAAGACTGCACAATGATTGCACTCGGAATCAAATAGCATTTGATCGTTCGTTCCTGTATGTTAGGGTCTGACCCGGCAGAGCTATGCGAACGCCTCCGGCATTCCTTAATTCGACGCTTCAAAGTTCAACCTTAGAAGAATCCGCGTTACAAGGTGCACTGCACAAATGTCAAGCAAAGGTCGCTCTTTGGTTGCCGCTATAGTCGTAACGTTTTTAGTATTTAGCTCCGATTAATGTAGCATCGTGACTCGACGGCCCAAAATCTTGGTTCAAATACAACAATATTATTATATGAAACTTTTTCGCATCGTGTCTACGATTACATCGCTCAAATACATTAAAATATTACGTAATATCAGGCAGTAGTTAGATGTGTTATAATTAATTACTATTGATACTGTTATGTCTGACCTTCTATAGCCATTGATGTAGATCATAATATTTGGTTTCAAATGGTTTATTATTTATTATATTAAAATATCTGTCTTCCTATCTTAGTTAATTTACTAGATACGTGGATAGAATAAATATAAAGTTATGTAAAATTTCTTGTTGCTCAATTTAACATTTGATCCCTATGATAAGCGTGTGGCTTATAGAAAACAAAATCTACTTTACATTGTGATGAGCGCAGCTTCCTGCGGTGCGCCGTAAATCATCGGCTGCGCTGCGCAGGCGTCGACGACAGAGATAAGAGCCAATTTCCTTTTCTATTACATAAAGTCCATAGTGCCGCATTCTAGTCCACATATAACGGGTGACTTTTGACATTGTCAGCATTTTATAAGATTTTCTTTTCCGTGTTAATTAGAATGCGGCGCTGTTTAGCATCTCAGAATGGGAGCGTCGTGCAGATTATGATAATTTCGTTCGCCACACTTGTCGATTCAATGTCGATTCTCCTATGAGTGGTTCCTTTAGATAAGCTAATGGTTTAATCATCCAATTAGCTGTTATACGTGTGTTTTTGAAAGGTCCGTCAAAATATTGACGTTACGACATGTTTGTCTGTCTGATGATTGGTATAACTGGTTCAGAGACGGACAGACGGGATCGGTTTTTGTGATTAAAGGTTTTTAGTAATATGCTTAATTATTCTACTTATTAAAAGAGTCTTCATCATCTCTTAAGTAAACACCTGACGTCCTTGAAACTGGTCGATTAAGTTTTTGCCTACCGTACAGTTTACATAAATAGTAACAATTATATTTTTTATTTCTTTGGTTTGTCAACAATCGCATTGCATTGTGGTTTTTAACTCAATGCTTCACAAATTATACAATTATAAAATTTAGGAAATTTATCTATATATTAATACATGAAGCAAAAACTTTGTACCCCTTTGTAACCTTTGTGTTTTGTGTTTGTTTGAGGAGTATGAAATTTCGCACACTTATAGTTTATATAGAGAAGGAGTGCAGAATGCTAATATTTTTTTTTAAATTATACATAAAAAATACATTAAACTAAATAAACATTGTTTCATACATATTTAAAAAAATTCAAAAATGGAAGAGGAGTGCCCGAAATCTGTCAATGTTATTCCAAACTCACATTTTATCTTTTTTTAATTTTCATTGCTTAGGATACAATCCGTGCAGCCTTAATAAAATATTGTTTAATAAACAGCTTTTTATAAAAATTACGGTTGAATTTCGACCACTGGGTGACCATTGTACAGTGCATATATTTATTTAAAGTTAATAATGGATAGTGTGATTACATTCAAGTGCTATTTAATCTGTGGTACCGCCTTCCCACAAAAAGCAACCTTATTTATTGCTGACTATTTTTGTAAAATATTGACGTCAATTATCCAAAGTTAGAGCTAAATCAAAAAATAGCTAAATTTATTATTTGATATCGGTATTTATCGTAAGAGTTACATACGGCGGCCAAACGGCTTGCTTGCATACTCAACCGGTCGGCGCGCGGCGCGGCATATCATAGTGATATATGACGCTAGATTCGACACCGTAAAGCGATAACTCACTTGTATATAAGTGTGAAAAAATTACGCAAATTTTGATGGTTGGCAGGCAATAGAGTTCACTGGTTGGAAATACGATTGTTAAATAAGTTGTTAAGTTACAAATTAATTAATTAAATTATCACTAATAAAATAATTATTTTTAATAGCTCATAGATATTTTAATGTTGTTGTCAAAAAGTTCATAGTTTTTGCAAAAAATATATATTACACTTGAAACTGCGATTGCTTCAGATGGGACTCGAACCATCGACTTTCGCTATCTGTCACCCAGATAGCGAAAGGTCGTTGGTTCGAGTCTCAGTACTCTTTTGAATAGCAATTATCAGTATCTCAGAAACTCTATTGGAATATAGGAAACGGTCGCTACAGGATCATGCATGACAGATATCGGGAATGCCAGTCAGTCGTCAAAACCTAGTAGCTTTCTAAGTTTTATATTATTTTAAATTAAAGTTTTGGCGCAGTGGTTATCGCACTTTGTCTGCTATTGCTGATGTTAAGCAACTTTTGGAACTTTTGGACGTCGGATGGGTGACCAAATAGGCGTGCTTCGGAAGGTACGTAAAGCAGTTGGTCCCGGCTGCACTGCAGTCGTTAACAACCAACAGTACGCACTGCGCCCGCGTGGTGGTGTATGGCCCGTTCCATCCACATAAAGGGCTCGTGCCCCAGCAGTAGGGACATAAGAGGAGCTGGTGATGAACTACAACTCTTAGTTACATAAATACTAAGTAAATAGAATAAACTTGGTATTTTCGGGCATTTCTATGCAGCAGCGCGGTTTGAACACAATATCGTAAAACATAAAACTATAAAAACCGGCCAAGTGCTAAGTATCGGATTCGCGCACGAAGAGTTCCGTACCATTATATACAAAAACGGAAAAAAATCATGTCTCTCTGTTGTATGGGAGCCCCCTTAAATATTTATTGTATTATATTTTTTAGTATTTGTTGTTATAGCGGCAACAAAAATACATCATCTGTGAAAATTTCAACTGTCTAACTATCACGGTTCATGAGATACAGCCTGGTGACAGACGGACAAACGGACAGACAGACAGACAGACAGACAGACAGACAGACAGACAGACAGACAGACAGACAGACAGACAGACGGACGGACGGCGGAGTCTTAGTAATAGGGTTCCCATTTTACCCTTTGGGTACGGAACCCTAAAAACGAGCTATCAGAGGCCACCGAATTTTATTATTAATTATTTCGACACTTAATTTATATTGCCGTTGATACCCTAGGGATTACTCAAACAATCCATTGATAAATTTCGAAATCTCAAATATTAGGTCCTTACCTATGAAATTGACGTTGTTTTCTCACTTATTAATAGGTGCATTACTTCTAAAAGTCAATACCGGTTGTTAATATTATTATACACCTTTAATTAGGACTATATTACTTAGGCTTCAGTAATAACAGTGATTATTAATTTTGTGTCTTTATCGCACCAATTTTTTTTTTAATTGACTACTTTTTTTGTTCGCGGAATTGTCCTTTTGTTTCATTGTAGCTTTAAAGGGAGTTGATTTTTTTTCTTTTTAATGTCTGCTATATTTAGCTAGTGAAACAAACACACTACTCTACAATTTTATTAGTGTTAACTTATATAGATGCTAAGAAAATTTAAAAAACGTTAGTATGAAAAATAAAATTTTATAAAAAATCTTTATACAAAACGTCAATTTCATAGGTAAGGACCTAATAAGAGACCATGAATAATATAACAGACAGTTGGAACGAAAGATTTTGATATTTATTAATTCAGCAATAGGAGAACATTGGAAACCTGTGGCACTTTAAATAAACTTGTTTTATGAATAATTCGATACACGTACGTTTTGTGAAATATCGATTCGTTTAGTGAATCCTATAGCCTTTGTTTAAGAATTAATTTACTTTTGTGTAGGCGGCATGAATATTGTGTAAGTGTTCTACGCAGCGAATAGTGTCATTACAATAATTAACAACTCTATTCTTTTGTCTTATTAATTAGGTTACTAAAAATATAGACTAAGGGCAGTGCTTCATTTCTATCTACAATAGAAATTAATTTCAAAAAATTCCATCATTTCAATTTCATCATTTATCTAAAGACAAATACAACAATACTATAATTAACTCCTTATTATTTTACCTATCTGTAATAAATTTTCATACGCATTAGCTATGTTTTACCAATTTTGTATAATTTTGTCTCAAAACATTATTGTGTTTCTGTAAGTGGTTTCAAGACAGTATTAAGTTTAAAGGCTTAACCTTTAAACATATAATAAGATGCCTAAGACTTAAGATGATGATGCAAGCCGCCATTACGCTTTTAACGCTCCACAAAAGCTGTCGTTCTCGTATATGCAACAGTGGTAGAACTATACAACCAGTTCACACCTTGAACCATAAACAAATAATATATTATGTAGATAGAGTAACATAAAAAACTGTCATAAAAACTCTCGATTATTATGAAAACTTGTAGAGTAGGTATTCTAAAGGCCGTAGCTTTAGGCAGTTAACACATAGCCACACACCACGCAGCAGCGTAGCGCGTGAATGCGGGTTCTAACGTTGCTTGTAAGTATCTCCGTTTGTATAGAAAACACGCACAGTCCACAGAAAATGCATCCACGCGCGTTGACACGCAACATGCAGCGTGGTGCGTGGCAGTGTGTTAATCGCTTTAGCCTTCATATTGTGTTAGTTGAAGTTAAATATGGAAACAAAACTGCATTGTCAAATCGTAACCTCTGCTTGTTACCCATTTGCTTGGTTGTTGCTCTTTTTTTTTAAGATATTGTTTTTGGCTGCCTGTGGCCTTTACAGCGTTACCAGACTTTAGTGGGTGGCGAGAAACTTAAAGGGTTCCTAAAGTTGTCATCATACATCCTCAGAGGGATTTCAGATGTCTTCGTCGAGCTGTTGTTGTTGTTGACCCCTTGATGGTGTTTCGATCACACGGCTTGGGGAACCTTTTAAGTTTCTCGTCGCCCCCAAAAAAGCCCAAAAAGACGCTGAAAAGGACGCCTGAGGTCAACAGCAAACTCTCTCCAAAATTCACTTCAATCTCTAAAAATAATGAAAACATAACATAAAACATTAAAATAAATATAATGTTCCGTGCAGTCAGCGACTACAGCCCCTGGTGTACTCGGTGTGAATCGATGCGCTCGCGCTCGCGCGTTGATGTCTTTTGTTTGTTCAGTTTAGTGTTCGCCGGTCGGTGACGATGCGTCGTCGTCTTTGGCATGTACAATCATACATTAACGATTTTTTATCGTAGTCAAAGACGTAAAACATTTTTCATCAGTCTATATAAATCTATAAATGTCCTGCTGCTGCGCTCTGGACTTCGCACATGGGGAGTTCGGGCCATAACCCACTATGCTGCCACAATGCGGGTAGGGATTTATGAATTTAAAAAACGATGCCTTGGGCTTACTTTGAGCTATGCATGAGCATTGTCAGGGGCTGATAGCAAGTGATGATAAGGCCGCAGTAGAAAGCGCACTTCACTTGCAATTATTAATTTGTCAAAGTAAAGATTTAGAAAATGAAAGATCAAGCCAAGTTACTTTCATCTAATTGTAACTATAAGTTAACGATAACACTACGTATTTAGTGTGACTATCTACGAAATATACGAATCAAGTAACAAATCAGTAAAAAACTGATTAAACAGAGCTTCAAATTCTTAATTAAGATCTTAGATAAGTAAACATAGAACACGGATGCTCAATATCTTACGTAACAATGTCTCGATACAATCTACCGCAACTAGTACTAATAATAAAATTGGATTATTATGTGAAAGGTCAGTAAGTGGCGTCTTTTATTTTTCTTAATATTGGCGTCCGTCGCTTCGGTTGAATTACTGGTTCTTTGGTTAGCATTTCAACAGATACGAAACAACATTAGAACATACTCATTAGGTTTTTCGATTTGCAACATATAAAATACAAAATGATTTAAAAACCACAACCTTTCGTAAATCTGGCATTAGCTCTAATCATTAAGCTACTACACTGCGTCTTCCGGTACGCGGTCGCCACTGGAGAACTGTTCCGCCCTAGTGGCCATCAGTCTTAAGAGCTATGTGCCCTGCCCACTGGCACTTGAACTTAGCAACTCTTCGGTCGTTGTGGAGATCGTCCCTTCGATCGATCTGCTCTTGTCCAGCAGTGGACGTCTTTTGGCTGAAATGATGATGATGATTGATGTTATGATTAAGCTACTGTTACATTGGTCAGCAAATTAAGCTTTTAGGTTTTATTATTGGATACCTAATACCATTTACTTACCATCCAAAGAGGTCTAATGATTAAACCAACAGTCTCAGACTCAAAGGATCAATTCCCAACGCTAGGTACAGTCACAAGGACTAATATGTCAATTTGACTGTTATTCTATTGTATTAAGAGTTATAATTGTATACATATTTTTGCTCGTGACCATGCATATTATTGTAGTCGGTTTGGTTAGTTTAAACCTACTAGCCTAGCTATTACTATCTTATCCAAGTCTGCCACCAAAACTACAATGTTAATAGTATTTTTGTGTTACGACATTTAGTAAAATAACCAGTGCCGCAGTTGTTGAGGACTCCCAGTGAAGTGCCCTTACAGCTTCTATCCGGCCTTACCGCCACTTATGATGAAGTAAAGAGAAAGCTATCTACAGGCTAACCCGTTGTGGAATTAAAAAGATAACCCATACTGATGACTGATGATTGACTGATGAACAAAAGTAATATTTAATATTTATATTGTGAATGATCTTCACGGACAATAGTTATTCGTGTAGACTGAGAAAAAACATCGCAATTCTTTTCAGCGATCAACAGGATTACAATAGTAACAAAAAACAACTGAATGCTTGCTGCAATCAGTAATAAGAAAAAGTTGCGAATTATAATTAATGCATGCATAGACAGCCAGTTTTCTTGTAAAAAATAAATGTGGGAAACGCAAACGGCCTTCTGTATCACTCGTTCGTATTTATTTTGACAGACGCGGAACGTTTGGTGCAATCGGTCCATTAGGCAAATGCGCGCTCACAGCTCGTGTTATTATAAAACAGCTAATGAGTGACAGATATAGTCCTTGCATGTGAGAAATAAGGAGCAAAATTTATAAATCGTTGGTAGTTCTTAACATTTTGTTTTGTCAGTTTTTCTTTCTTTTGGATGAAGATAACCGCCTCTGTTCTCAAACCCAGAGGTTCGGGGTTCGATTCCCAGTAGGGGTGGGTACATGTTAATGTACTCGGTTTGGTTGGTGGAAGGGCATGACAACAAAACAAACAAAACGTTGACAGTTTCCATGACAATAAAACAAACAAATCATTCGTCCGCTTAAGAACACCCGTATCCCATGATGGGCCCCTATAGCAGCGCCAACTACCAGGTCCAATTGTAAATCTAAACCATTCTTGAATCCACATTTCTCGAAACCATTCTTGAACACACACAGAAAATTTTATCCAAATCGGTCTAGCCGGAAGGAGTTCAGTCACATACACACGCACAGAAGATCTTAAATCTTAAACGATTTTATTTTTTTTGTCTGATCAATGCCCTAGATTGATGAGGAGTTAGTGTGATGGATGACTGGTACCTACCGAATTGTTTTTAAGCTTTAAGTGCTTTAAATACACTTTTTTAATCTTTATTTTTTTTTAAACCGTTAACCCAAAAAATATTTTACTCATTTTTTTTATTTTCAAGTTTTTAGTTTTTCATTTTGTTACATACTTCTCATTCTTTTTAATTCATTCAGTGCCTCATTATTATAAGGTTTTTTTCCTGATAATTTGTTACAATCTAACTTCTCAATTCATTTGTCAAAGCATATTACAGTATTCTATCACTCTAGCCCTTTCATTTGAAACCCATATTGAAGGAGTAGTGAAAAAAAAAACACCTGCCATTTTGTTGGCGGCCATATTGCATTTTCATTTTTTTTCATAGTGTAATCTATTCTACTAGTCAAGACCTTTTACTTATTTGATACCCACATTGAAGGGGTTGTGAAAAGAAAAAAATAAACCTACGATTTTGTTTTTCATTTTATTTTTATAAAAAACTATTATACTAATCAAGCCCTTTCATTTGATACCCATATTGAGGTAGTAGTGATAAAATATATGTAACCCGCCATTATGTAGCGGCAGCCCTCTTGGATTTACAATGATACCGAATGTATTGAATTATATTGTCATCCAATCTGTCAACAGGAAGGTGGTTTTCAATTACTAGATTTGACCCAAATAAATACAAGCTAAATAAAAACGTTAAAAATGAACAATAAATTTTCAACATACAAAAAAATAAAACATAACATGAGTGTTGATGATAAACTAGACGGTACAACAACTACAGTCTACGCAAATGAAGCTGCGGGCACGTCTACATAAAAAAGGCTTCTGTAAAATAACAGAGCTAATGAAGTTGTTAGAAAAAACAACTGGAAGTGGTAAACAAAAGAGAAATAAACTTGTAAGTAAAACCTTATTTGTACTATACGTAGGGCTATACGTAATATATTAGAAGTGTAAAGGTGCGTCCACAATAAGGCACATGTACGAAAAAATATTATTAAAATTTAATTCAAAATTTGTTCTTTTATCAATATTTGTATTCAATTTATGCATGTAAAGGTTTATATTGAATAAATGATTTGACTTTGGCTTTGATGTATATGTAACCTATTTTTGTTTACTTGATACACATGTCGCGAATTTTGTATATGTATACATGTTGCAATTCAAACCTTGAGCCGAAACATGAGTAGGTATCGATTCGAGTTATATTTTTTTTCATAGTGTTTTTATAAAATATATATATTGGCAGAATGTAGCAGATACAACAATAAACGTGATTAAACACATGTATCGGCAAATTGAATTGGTTACTTGTGCTGATATCTTGTGCCGAAATGTGTCGCAGTGTAGACGCGCCTTAGTAATCCCATCTCATCAGCCGCTATGAGAACTGGCGCGATAGATGTCTTTTGAATTGCCTCACTTGCTCTGGCTTCTTGTTACTCGTGAACCTTGCGTAATTTGTGAAGATTCGAATAGCTTCCTACAAATAAAGATGCATTGACTTCTTGCTTGGTCATGTAACTCTTGCACCTAAGGAGCTGATTGCGGTCAGCTTGGTGAACAGCTGTTTAAATCAATCCAATTTATGTTATTAGAATAAAATATGAAGCGAAGTTCGACAATTTGTGTAAAGAAATAAATTTCCATCTCGCTACGGTAATGTACCTGCATTACCTACCTACCTACCTAGTACCTACTAGCTTGACTATTGCAACAATATACCTACACACCTATGCACATATGGCTTTGAACAAATATTCATCATTTTCTATTGCAGAGGAAGCATTTGGCTTAATTTGACGTAATCGTTTTGGGTAGTTTGTGCAATATACGTTGTTTTACTTCCTTTAATTTTAGTTATCACGCTCGATCATTACAGCAATCCCAATTTGTAATCACTTTTAAATTATTATTTTTAAGTCTCGGGTAGTATTTATTTTTATAAAGACATGATACTAATGAACTTTTAACTCATTCATAGCAGTACCTGCAATTGCTTGTGGTATGTGTAAGTTCACGTCGGAAGTCAAGCGTGACTATGGGATAGCAAACATCTTCCAGTGTGTGTGACTAGTATCGCCCGCTATTACCAATCTGCAATGCACAAATAAAGATAAAATATTTCCAAATGAAAACATAAATATAAAGCAACGTTATTCAGTGAAAATTCTATGTCATGCATGATTATGTTTGTATTAGAGTTACTGCACCGTTCACTGAGCAGCGCACACGCCGACCAAGGTGTTACCGTGCGCGGAGCGTCCAGAGCATTCGCACCTAAATTTTAATTATCTGTCCAAGGATAATATAATTTATTCAAATTTTCCGTCCATTACCTCATTGTGAGCCAGTGGGTAGGTCGTCCGAATTATCTTGCATCTTCCATAATGGTTGCGTAAAGTGTTAGTTTCCACGGTTGTTCTCGCGCCGTGGTGCAACGGCGGCGGCACCCGCGGCTCAGTCGCATGCGCAGCTCTGTCAACGTACACGCCACGATCCATTTGCTATTGTGATCCAAGTGACTGACACACGTTGTTGTAGTGCTCTGGATAGTGCAGTGTTTTGCTACACGTTGCGAAGCGGTTTGTTTGTTTACGTTCTATTTGGATTCGGATATGCAAATATCAATTGCGCGTTAATTTTATCTTTGATGCGTTTGTGAGTGTGAATCAACTGTCGTGATTAGTCATGGTGTACCAATTAGGCGTGAAACAAAAGACGATAATTCTCTCGATTGTAAAAGGCAAGCTTAAGCTGCCGTAATATTTTATTTTATTTGTTTATGCCGCATGTGATTGGCTGTAGGCGGGCGGCCATTTTCGCTGAAACGTAGGAGCGGTGAAGGCGGGCGGGACCCTGTGTTAGTTATGCGAAGTTCACAAGTTCATTATTAAGGAACCTTTGCTGTCAAGCAATCGATTTATCATCGCCTACATTTTTTTTAGTTCAGGGTTTCCAAGTTAAGCTTAAAAGATTAAGGTAACCCATTTGTGTAACAAATTGTTATATTATCATGCTGATTAATTTAACTTTTGTTGATGTTATCTTAATTTCTTGTCGTTGATGTTATATTTATCGCATATAAGTAAACGCAATTAAACAAAAATTACAAAACACAGCTCATGTATATATAGATAGATATAACTACCATTTGTGCTTACTAAACACAATGTGTGTGACGCATAATATCAAATTATGTTAATATATTTTATCTCTACTCCTCTGTTAAAGTCTTGTCTATAATTTTTTTTTGTATTTATGGACCACCCATTTTATAAACAATGAAATTAAAATTAACTGATTGAAAAACCTCTTTTTCTATTTCTTTAATAGTATTAGTGCCTTACATATAAACAAAAAATAAGGTCCGAATAGTTAATTAATTATCTTAATTACTGGCTTCGCGTTTAGCATTTAACCAATTTCAAGTGTTTTTTTCTATTATTAAAAGTAAGGGTACAAATGTACGGTAGATAGAAATTAAAATGGAGTCTCACAACATGTGTTATTACGGGAAGAACTCGGGTGAAACTCGTCCGAATAGTTATTCTGTGTTTTGTTCCTGTCATGTAAACGTCATTTCAAATTACAGTAATAGAGACAAAACACGGAATAACTATTCGAACCTTATTCTTTGTTTATAATTTGGAAGGGGATTAGGCATTAATGTAATTATTTTTAAACAAAGATTCATTCTCTTGTATTTACAATTCTGTTATATACGTAAAGAAAAATATTTATTGTATAAACAACAACAGACGGGTTACCGATAAAAATAAACAATACACATACTCATCATCTATAAGACATACAAAATAAATTCAACTAAGTTGAAGTCACTAAAGTGCGACGTAGCAAATTCTTCATTAGACCACCGTCCTTTAATTAAAGAGGAGTTGCGAACCGCCCACGATTTCTCCTCGGGCCTGCCCACTTACGATCGCTAACGGTCAGCGGGGATGCTGATAACATGCCACAGTTCAATGCTCCAATAACTCGGCGCACATCAATTATTGATACGCAAATTGCTGTTGCGCCAATTCACTGAGCAAATGCTGGCACAAACGTTGGCACCAACATTTTCGTAGCTGCAGGTTTATTACGTAAACTTGCTAATTGTAATTATTAAATTCGTAATATTTTTTCTTCTAAACAGTCTTGTATGTTTTTCAAGAATTATTAATCATCTCGTATCATTTTTTGTGAGAAAACATAATTGTCTGCTCATTAAGGTGAGCATTTTCCCATCGCGTATAAAATATTGCACATTATTTAAAAGTTCGCATGTACTGTCATTTCTAATGAATGAGTGTTCATTTCAAACGTATACGACCTCTGATTGTAAACAAAATTGTGCTGGTTTTCAACTTAATATAATGGCCATGTTTATCAGTTCTTTTTTAGACCAACATCAAACATTTCAGTGATCCAACACTTTTTGACGGGATAACGAACGACTATAAATATCTTTTAAGATTTTAAAGTCATACGTTTAATAATTCTACCATACCAAACACAATCAGCTAACATGGTTATAGTATCATAACATAATCTCTTACTAGCAATTTACTCGCGACTTCGTCCGTGGATTTGAGATTTGAAAATAAACACTTTTGTCTAAATGAAAAATATCCTATGTTACCTGCAAGAATGTAGCATTCTATCAGTGATTTTTTTTTGTAATTGTTATTTTGTAATTAGTAATTCCGTGTTTTGTTCATGTCATGTAAACGTCATTTCAGGCTCATCTCTCACCCCTCCCCCCTCCCAATTCCTACTCCCTCCTCAAGATCCAACTCCTTCCTCAAGGCCGGCAACGCATCTGCGATTCCTCTAGTTTTGCGGATATCCATGGGCGGCGGTGATTGCTTCCCATCAGGTGACCCGCCTGCACATGTGCCTCTAATAGAGTAAAAAAAAAATAGAGTAAAAGAGACGAAACACGGAATAACTATTTGGACCTTATTCTTTGTTTATTTGTAAGGGGGTATGTATATAAAAGTCGGAATAGCCTTGTTAACAGCCCTAGCATACAATTATCGGTTTGGTAGACCGCGGCGCGCGGTGGCTCGAGACCGCGTTACCGTAGCTGCGCGGGTGCCGCTACGTGCACTCTTCGCCACCCGCGACTGCGCGTGCGCAGCGTATCACACCATTCAGCGCAAGCTATTTCGCACAATGACAAGTTATTTTTGTTTCTTTGTCTCATATTATAGTACATATTTAACATGATGATCATATTTGCGAATACAGAGTAAGATAGCCTGTCACTTACAACGTTTGTAAATTTTATGAAGTGACTCACCTAATTGATTATTTATTAATGGCTTTGATGTTTGTTTACAATTCTCTCATAAAATTTTAACTGCCGTTTAGTTAAACAACATAAATCTGGTTTGATTACATAAAGTATTGATTTGTAATGACTTTTATAATACCTATTTCCGCTAAATATTTACACAATACTTAATATTAGTGTTAATTGTATATTTTAAAATAATAATTATAATAATATTATTTCACTATATTAAAATTTGACTTGACATTTATAGTGCTATAACTTATTCGTTATCCATAGACCACAACGGTTGTTCTAACATAATAACATAATAATATACTAGTGGTCGCGCAGTGGTCGAAATTCGACCGTAATTGTTATAAAAAGCTGTTTACTAAACAATATTTTATTAAGGCTTCACGGATTGTATCCTAAAGCAATATACTTTAAAAATGATAGAATGTGAGTTTGGATCATAAAGCTGTGGTTTAGATTGGCATTGAAAGATTTCGGCCGCTCCTCTTCCATTTTTGAATATTTTTTAAAATTTATGAAACAATGTTTATTTAATTTATTGATTTTTTTATGCATAATTTAAAAAAAATATTCTGCACTCCTTCTCTATATAAACTATACTTGTAAGTGTGCAAAATTTCATACTCCTCCGTCCGCGCAATTTTCGTAAAAAAGGGTACAAAGTTTTTGCTTCACGTATTAATATATAGAAAATAGTGGTAAAAATAGTATTTTGATATATTAGACAGATTTTACATACCTATATATAATTTGTAACGATTTATTGAAACAAATCTCACAATTTTGTATAAAATTTTCCAAATTAAATGTAAACATTTATGTCATGTTATGGCAATTTTCTAAGCGATTAATTTCATCACATAAGTGATAAAAGGTGATAAGAAACATAATATGTCTCATTTACGACAATTATTTAAGATATATGATAGACTAGCTTTTTCTCGCGGCTTTACTCACGTGGACAAATTATGTTTGATCTGTTTCTTCACACGTGTAGGAAACATAAATGCGTTATGTTTTGCGCGCGATTTCCATACAAACTTTCCACTCCTATTTTACCTCTCTAGGGGAGGTTTTTCGAAAAATGCTAAAACACGTCATTCTTTAATTTTGTTGAAAAATCTAAAGATCGATTAAAATATTCATTTTGATAGTTATTATTTTAAAAATAACGATTTCTCCAAAAAACCTTATTCCCTTTTTTACTCATTTAAAGAAAAATAAACAAAATTCCTGAGACACGTCATTCTTTAATTCTTTTCAAAAACCCAAATACCAATTTTAATTTTCATGTATTTTACTTCAAAAATGATGGATTCATACAAACTTTCACCCCCTATTCTTAGTGGCTGGTTACGTCACTTAATTAACCTATAGTCCAAACTGTATCTAATTAGCTTCAGCGGTTTAGGCGGTTTCGGCGATGATGAGTCAGTCAGTCAGGACAAGAATATAGATTTAAAAGACCTGTAATCAGATTAGAAGCCAATTAGAATTGATTAGTCTAAAGGAATTATTAATAGTTAGTTATCTACTTTATTTTATACAACGGCTAACTTTTATAATACCGTATCAGCTTTTGCCTTTAAAATTAAAACTAAAAATAGTCAAGGATTTTTGCGAAACTTAGTGGTGAACCTACCTACGAAACAATGAAGTAGCGGCTACATTGTTTTTGATAGATAATAACACACTAATAGATAAGCTATTAGAAAATAACCAGGTCACAGATTCACCGATAAAATTACCCGTGATGAACTTTAAGCCGGGGTTCGGTAGATGCATTGTACTCAGTGTAGGTACTGCGCATTGCGAAACGAACGCTTCATAGATCAAGGACCAACTTGTGTACAATGGGATCTATTATACGAATTATGGGGTTCGCGACCGTTTATGATTCAATTAAAAAATCGATTAGAATTGATTACAGGCGGCACTATCGTACATTCGCATGCTATTTTTGGGTCAGAGGATGCGTTTTCCACCAACTTACCTAAATATGTTGCCATAACAAAATTTGGGAGGCATTTTGGGTGCTGATAGTTATCAGTAATTTAGGATTCCGGGTGAAGTGCCTTCCCACGTTTGGCTTTAGTGTTACTTACCTAGCTGTGATTAAGGCCAAGCTCGGCCAAATAGTTATGTAACAGATATAAAAATCAGTTCAGACGATTCTAATCTGTAATAGGCCGAGATCGCATGCCTCGTGCGCTACCGCGTCGCTCGTACCTCGGAAACGGAGATGGCTAGATGACCCGAGTTATCGGTGCATCTGTTGCATTAACGGCACATCAGTTGCATAAAGCGGTCCGTTGCACAACCGCGCAATTCACTCTCGACGGTCCCGCCGCCATTGTCGCGCACGCGCGTTACTGAGAACATTCCCGCGTAAGCACAAAAAGCTTGGGAACCGCGTCCGAACAATCATGGCCGACATAACGCTACGAATGTTATCTGCGTTTACAACATCGCGCACGTTCTCATTACTTGTTACATACCTGTTTCACAATCTGACTCCACAACTGATAGATTTTAACTAACCGACTGATAGATGTTATTTATTGGCGATAAGATGGATTGGTCAAAGTTTTTTTTAAGTGAAAGCTTTTACGCAGCTGTCGTTTATGTTTTATCGCTGCGTAGGCAATAAAAGTATCTCCAATTAACAACAACAAAGATAAAACATATAGAAATAATACAATTAAGCAAGTACTAAACTACCTATAATGCAATTATCTTGTTTCGATAAAATCGTTAAGTTTCTTTTGTTTGGATAGGTACGTTTATTTACAAACAATGGTAAAAGTGTTGTCGATCTTTATCCGCTTAATGTGAATTGTTCACATTTTACTCTTAAGGAATTTCTTTTATTCAATTGCAACCGCGAACACAATACCGCAAACAAACAAACAAATCGCTTCTGCAACCGATCGCTTCATTCACGCAGTGCACCGCCGCGCCGCGCCGCCAGCGTCACCTCGCTCCACCGCTTGTCCGAATAGCGTGTGTCATTAAACCCGCCTTGGAGCGCAAGGACCATGGCTCCAAAGTGACAAGACAATACAACATGTATCTTCGGATTCTACATTTGCGAAACCGAATAGTAACCTTTCGAATCTGAACTAAATACTTTAGAAATGGTAAACGGCAATTACATTATATACGGGGACAGACCGTCCTCTGAGTCGGAGATCGTGGACGACCATGTCCAAACGAAGACAGCCGAAAAGAAGGTGAGACGTAAACCGCACAGGACCGCCAACGAGCTGCAATCGACATTGAATTTGGCACAATTGGACAACGAAACGGACTCCGTGAAATATGAGAAGAGGGTTAAAGAGCCTAGACTGCTTCGGTACGTCCCGACGACTGATGTGGAAGAGAACTTTGTGTCCGAGAAGTTTGAGACTTACGATTTGAAGCCGACGGAGGAGCGTCCGAGGAGGTACGCGTTCACGAAGAAGCCGAAGAACCCGGCGGACGGGTCGGTGAACTACGCGTACTCGCGGTCAAGCAGCAGCTGCAGCTCGCCCAACGGCAACCTGCCCACGATCTCAGAGCACTCGGAGCAGTACGGCACGTACCGCGTGCGCCCGCTGTCCGGCGGGCCCGTGCCTGACGTCATGACTGGGTACGAGTCCAAGCTGGACAAGTACTTCGCCAAACCGCGGGAGATCAAGAAGCTTGCGGCCAAGGTGAGCTACCATGTGAGTTTATGGTGTTTTCGTTTTTTACAAATTTTACGTTTGCATACCACAACATTAGTAGTCTCTACTACGAGTAAAAAAATATTTGATAACTTTTTGTGACCAGTTTGTCAAGTCTTTAGTTGTATTTTACACTTAAATATAACGTGACTTATAATATAGATAGATGATTAAGTGCCTATGCATGACATTATTTTACAATATGCGTAACAGTTATTAATGCATTTCACGCTTTTATAACACAGCATGCAAATCACACGTAATTTATTCATTAATAAAACAAAAACCCAAGACTATAATTTATAAAAAGAGAAATGATTATTATTAATGCGTTATTCACGAACAACTTTATAATTATATTTGTAAAATATTGTTATCTAAGGTGTTTAGCGTCTAAAAGATATTAATTTCATTGGCAACCTGTCATTACTCACATATGGAAGAACATATTAATAAAAATAGTAAATATTACTATTCAGACAGCAAAATTTTTTAACAAAGTAAGCTTACATTTATTTACAAGCTTACAGCGTACAGATTGCATTTGTTTAATAGGGTGGTTATTTTCATCCCTACCTACGGCCTAACAGATCAGGTAACATACTCGATCTAATTAGTATGTGGACTGAATGTTTGGCCTTCGATGTCTCTCCACAATTGTCTTCGGTTGCTATTTCAGCTACCACGCACTCTTGCAATGAATACGTTATTCTTTAGGGCGTATGTATGGCATAAAACCAAACGAGCATGGCCCAATCTATGCACTAAAAACAGTATTTAGGTGGAAGACGTAATTTTGGGTGCACTTCATGGAAGTACAAGTTTCATTCGCCATTCGACCACGTAATGAAAACGAGAATTTTTGTTGCAAAATTTTAACTCTTCTCATATTACACCAGAATATTTTAGAGAATTTTTTCGATCTCGTAAACATGATAAAATGGCGAATGAAACTCGCACTAGGCACCCATAAGTACGAAAGACTTAATCCCGAATATTATTATCACGGATTTCTAAATCCCGAATCTCAAAATTCCGAAACGTGAATAATCGCTTTGCTCGCTCTTCTGCTTTTGTTGACAAGTCTAACCTAACCTAACCGACAGCTGTAGTTAAAACACAGCTTCGATGATTGAAAATTACGAATCTTATCAATTAAATCAAAACTGTATTTATTTCAGAATCACGAAGTTCGGATTAATAAAAATCGGAATATCGAAATTCGGAATAAAACGTTTTGGAATATTTGGGTGTTACTAGGGTGTAGTGTATCTATTTTCTTAATGTCTCCCGGCAAACTTCGTGTTTCGGCTGTCTTCGGATTTCTATCACTTATAGAGTATATATAGAGTTGCTACTACTTCTTTTAGTTATTGTTTGACTTGGCATTTAAAACACAGATCCATTATGTGATTGCGGCAGATGGCGCAGTTGTCCACAACAATATCCTAAGGCCATAGCGCAATTGCATTATTAACTTCACAATTATAAACTAAACCTTTTCTTGTTACGTTTATAAATCACTGTCCGAGGAAGACATCTTAAATCCCGCTAATCTGCCAACCTAAAATAATTTTTCAACATTTTCTCCACTGTGGTTTTAGTGTTTATACTTTTCTTATTTGTATACGAAGTAGTATTGGACCAGTAGTACCAGAGATCACCCTCCTTCAACAAACAAATAAACAATCAAACAAAGTCAAAATGCTCCACAAAAAGTAACTGCTGTGAAGATGCACAATAAAGTACAGACGCCTGCACATCAACCTATCCAAAACTGTCAAATTTCTTCAATACATTTTCAACCATACTTCTAAGACATAAAGTTCAAAGTCTATAGAGGAAATTTGACAGTTTGTGGTAGGTTGATCTGCTGGCGTGTGTACCTATATGGTGTGAAAGTGTGATATCAGTACATTGAGCTACGAGTTTTCCAATGTCAAAAAAAATGTAAAAAAAACAAAAAGGATGTCGTTCAAGTGTCTCAGTAAACAATCAAATTCACGAATGAGGAAATCTTTCGAGATGGAAAGTTTTAGAGAAGGTACTTTCCGTAGCCAACGTACACACGAGCGAGGAAAATTACCACAATTACGAAAATTAATACTAAACTATGAGGAAATGTGAATTATCACGACTGTAATGACCGTTGTAAGTAACTTGCTGCTATTTATTGGTAAAATATTTTAATATTTTGCTTGTATTTAGGACCGCTCAAACAATGTAACTTCTTATATAATATGTCGTAGTTCTCTACTATTGATATATAATAATAATATGTTATTATGTACACACATAATATAAAATAACAGGAATAATCAAAAGCACACAAAAATAACCGCTCTGTTATGCTTTTCAATGATTAAAAAAATACAAAAAACATCGAATAAAAGTGGCATCTACGCCTCTACTAATGAAACGTTTTGTAAGGAAAAAGTAATATAACAATTATTATGTTAATTAGTATGTTGAACAAACTCTGTATGAACATGTATGAGGCATAAAATTGAATAGAAATAAAACGTAGAATTACATGTGACCCAAGTAGAAATGTAGGTGCCTATATCAAATCTTACATGTCAAAGATAACAAGTGGCCCGCAGCGAATTAATGCGAACTTTGCTACAAGTTTAATAAACTGTATTTCGCAACGGTTTCGCTGTAGACTGGATATTAATTGCGGGTGTGTTACGGGGCACTGGTGAAGTATGGGACCGCCTTGCTCCACACTCGCCGGCCGCGCGTGTACTATCACTAATTATGTTACAATATGACTTACATACGTCAAACGATTTCCTTGTTGCAACGCCCTGCTGATAAGGAGAAACTTTCAGAGCCTTTGTACATTTCGATATCCAAACCGTTACGAGTATTATACAAACATATAATATACAAACGTCGAAGGTACATAAGTCTTTCAAATCAATAAACCAATACTAATTATATTTTTTTATACATAAGCTAAGAAGTAGGAAGTAGTATAACATTTGAAAAAGCTTACATTTTTTTCATGTAGATTAGAAGTTATGCAATTTATAGTCGTATATGAAGTCCTCTTTAAAAAGTTCAAATCGCATAAACTCAATTGAAGAAACCCTTTATTTAAGCCCTTTCAACTAACTGTTTAAATATCTGTATGTTCCCTATGCGTAGCGTATCGAATGTGTCTTTGAAATTGACTTAATTATTATAGTTTTATAGTTTATATTTTACTATTATAGTTTTGAAACTTAAGACGACGCATTGGTAATTTACGTGGCGGGATCTTGATTTTTCTCAACAATTACAAAACGTATGAAAGTGATATTTGATAACATGATTTTTCATTTAATTGACTTCATTTTGTTAGTTGCAGAAACACGATTTTTCAACTTATATAACAGAGAAAAAAATATCAAAGTAACCTCTTTTAAAACATAGATTCACATTTTACAGGCTAACCAGACCGATTTAAGCACCAAAATTTTCTTAGTAGATTAGTCTTAACACACACTTCAAAATTGTAGTTCATTTTTTTTAAATAATTTGTAGTTTTAATTTGAAGGAAAAAAAAAACAGTTTTTCTTATGGTACGGGGCAAACGCTCGTATCAAAACGTATATATGAGATTTATTGTTTAGCGATGCGTCGCCTTAACTAGAATATTTAAAGTCAATACCTACTTATTATATTTTCAAATATTTTGTCAGAGTATCTACAACGATGTTCATGATTGCGTGATGTGAAACTAAACGTTATATGAAACCACATGCTGTACTCGTAGGAGGATTGGTCAACCATTGAAGTCTGTTGACACTGTGGTGCATTTAATTTCAAAGTAATACAATAGTAACTTTGCAATAAGACCTTAATAATGTATGTTGAAGAGCTCGATGCTGAAGTTAGGAAACTTTCGCAAAGGCCGGTCATCGGATGGGTGGCCAAAAAGTGATCATCTCGAGCTCCTCCGTACTTCAGAAGGCACGTAAAGCCGTTGGTTCCGGCTACATAAAAAAAAACAAAATTCAAAATTCAAAATCATTTATACAGTTTAGGCAACATAGCTCTTATGAACGTCATTATGCCATCGGTTCGTAAGTCTACTCTGGGCGGGAGACCTTGTACTGAGAAGAACCGGCAAGAAACTCAGCAAGTGTCAAGCTCTTTTCTCCCTTACAGCATCAAACTGTTGGAAAATGCCTTATCATAAAACGACACTTTCCACCACGAATAAGAACACAAAAATAAAAGACAATCACTAAATATATATCTAAATTTGTAAATTGACATCAGTGGCTTGTTATATACTCACGACACTTGAAAATTCACCACAGATTTTAAATCCATACATTTAGTGAAAACTCACCTCACACCAGAAAAAATATGTGTAAATTCACCACAGGTACCTAAAGCTTGCTCTGTTTGTACAGATAGCAGAAAAATGAAATAAGAGGATGACGATATAAATAAAACATTATAAAAGTTTAAGGTCACGTCATATTTAATTTAAAAAATCATAGCAGTACCTACTTATCTATTTTATAATTTACAGCCATGTTACAATTGAAATTTGGTTCAAATATAAATCACAGACTTTTAGTTGTACTATTCAATTTATAACTACCTAATCATGTACTTTCAATTATAGATTAAAGTTTTGCTTAAGTATAAAGCTATAGAAAAATAAACTCCTAATATAAAGTCTTATAATTTTGCAAAATCAAACTTAGAACTACAAAAACATAAATAATATATTTTTTGAATCCTTATTATAAAGTCTTATAATTTTGCTCAATCAAAGTTAGAACTACAAAATATAAATAATATTTAAAAAAAGTTTGTTCAATCTAGTCTAATTATAAATCACAGTATTTATTGCTCATTCAAACTTAGAACTATTAAAATGTAATTAAATACAATTTTAAAAAACAATGTATTCAAGTATCAGTGTATTAAAAATATGTGTTATTTAATGCATATTTGACGCATGCATTATACATTTTTAAAACGTTGCAAGGCAGCAAATTTTTCAATTACTTCGGATAGGAGCATATTGTCATAATTGTCCTCAATGGCGCTTAATTGTTTATCAAGTACAATTGATCTACAATCTCTCAAACTTTGTGGTATATTTAACAAAATATTTTTTAATCTTCAATCTAGAAAATCAGCTTCTTTTCTTAAAACATCAAGGAAGTAAAGTACCTAATGAAGGTTTTTTTGCCCATAATATTATTAAAACATTTATGCCATGCTTCAGCTAAATTGTTAGTCCTGTGGCGGACTTCTTAGACATTCCATATATTTTCTATGATTTTGTTTTCTAGCCACTGCACTCCAAAATAATCGTTGAATTCAACAGTTGCCTTATCACATGGAGCTTCTTCCATAATAAATAACCAGGCATCACTAATGTCCTGCTTTCTTACATGGGACAATGCAGCACACTTAGCCAAATGACTTTTCTGTTCAGCGGTATTAAATTTTAAGGCGTTAGCTTTTTTTGCAAGGGCCTGTTTGAAATGAAAATTGCATCCTTGCAGCTGTACATCTGGAAATATGACTTTTATTGCCATTATTAATGCAACTTCAAAATCTACTACCATTATCTGTGGTTTCCAATTTGGTAGAAAGCGTTTCAGTGACAAAAATAATAATAATAATATAAAGATGTGCAACAGCTTGAAAATGTACCATCCAACAGAAAAGTATTTAGAGTCGATATTACTTCACGAGCGGACAAAGTAGTAACTAGAGAAAGCAATGATTCTGTTTTCAGGCTCACTATTATAACCGAATAACATAAATATTTTTTTATATTTTTCTGGTATTACCACATCTTCACGTTTCAAAAGACAAGTTTTTGGTACGCCCAGTTTACGATTTCTCGCGTTGTAGAGTGTCCGAGAAAAGTGGGAAAGTATTGGTATGGCACTCAATAAGTCAGCCATTCATAATCAGCGTCTTTACTTGCCTGAAAAGATTCTTGATAAGTGAACGGGTAATACAATGTTTGTTCTGTTCGTAACACGGCGCGGGCGCAGCGGACCCAAATTAATACGTCATGGCGCCCGAGTGCCCAGCCAGATATATAAACCCTTTTTTATATCATATAAGCATGGTTTCTAATTAAAATAGGTTTATCCTTTAAAAATAATATGAAATAATAATGTCAAAGGATTTAAAATTGGTTTGCTGACGTTACTTTTTCATGTGTGGTGAATTTTCGTGAGCTAAAATGTAATTATTCCTTTTAATGGTGTGGTGAATTTTCAAGTACATCAGTTACCAGTTTAAATTTTCGCAATGTCAGCACTAATCAGCAGTCGTTCACAACCACCAATCCGCACTGGGCCCGCGTGGTGGTTTATGGCCTGTTCTCCTTATCCATCCTATGGAACGCTCGTGCCCCAACAGTGGAGACATAAAATGAACTGATGATGATCATGATAAAGATGAATGTATGTTACTTATGAACACGTATTATCAACACATTTACACAGGGACAAAAGATTAACACTTGTATGAAAGTTTTCGTTTTTTTGCGCTGTAGAGGTAAATGAGATTTAGTTGTTTATTGGTAACAACGAAAAGTGTAATGTGTGTAATTAACCGAGCACAGTGAAGATGCGGCACAATCGCCCCTATATTTTTATAGATAAAATCGGATAGCTAGATGAGATCAAAGTCGCGGGCAAAGCTTTTTCATATTATGTTACAAAATTCAATAATTTGTTGTTTTTTTTAATATAAAGGGAATTAACGCAAACTACTTTGTATAGGTATCATAGACATTTATACCCGACGTTTCCGAACCGAGTTGCACTGGTCGTGCGTGATGCGATTCCGTCTAGAAAAACTTCTGACGGTGTTTCATTTCACACGGCTTGAGGAACCCATTAAGTTTCCCCAGAAAATCTGAACAAAAAAACAACATTAACATCATGGTTTACAAAGTGGTATGGCACATCGATCTATGGTCAGATGTATCTCTTTTAAATTTACGTTTTACGGATTCTTAACATTGGTTGACCAAAAGTTCAGTGAACTTTTATAAGTATTACTTAAGACTGTATATGAAACGGAATATTGCCAAAGTCCCGCCAGTAGGAATTTTCCAGAGACTGATTAAAACTAAAAGCCGCATGTCCAACACTTAACACCAAAGCATCTTTATATGGTAAATACCATGTTACCGATTGGATTATGGCCCTAAAGTTATGGGCGTAATCGTAAAACATCGATTTTATTAAAACTTAAAAATGCACAAAATTAAAAGCAGTTAATGGTACGACACGTAAGTATTAAAATTAACGATCGCATTGAACAGCTGTTGCGAAGCAATAATTTATATAACGAGCCTTCAAACCTTGGTAACATACTTAGTCATGGATCATAGTATATGCAATATCTATATTAACTGAACGGCCATCATTGATTTAATTCATAGTTCTTAATCAAATGTTACGGCACTACGATTTAGTAACAGAAGTCAGAACGAATATGGTAAATGTTCATCTCCAAACATTAACGCATGCGCATACGCATCATAATTATACAACACACTCAACTGCTAAAGAAATAAATCATAACATAATTGACACAGATACGCGTTAGGTATGTCGGATATTAAAGCATAATATAATAATGCCCACACAACATACCAACTTATCATAATCGCGGTACTTACATAAGTCGCATACTTTATTGATCATAATGATGTAGAATTAGTTATTCTCCAAATCTACACACAAATTAAGTGTTGCATCCATAATTCATAGAAGACATAATTTATATATTATTGGCTTTATAAATAAGTTGTTTTATTTATTGACTCTTATCCTATCAGTTATATCAGTACAGACTACAAAAAGCTTGGATCCAATAGGTCGCACTATTGTACAGTAGACCGCACATCATGGTCCTACAGATAACATACAGCGTTGCTTTAAATAGGTCATTAAGTTTTTATTTAGAGTATCTTGAGTGTGTCATGCTCTCTTTATTGTCTCTGCGGTGGTGGCGTGTGCGTCGGGTCGTTACGTTCCCTAAAATATGGTTGAGCGAAGCGATGGCTGATTCATGTCATACTCGTGAACGGGTGCCGCCTGTAGAGGCTGGTCTGCTCTTGCATACCTACTTATCTTATTTTTAGTATCATTCACTATAGTTTGACTTTGTTTTTCTTAAACAATTTTTGACTTTTACTAGAGTACTGTGTAGTGGTACTGTATGACATTGTGGAAATTGAAACTTTTACCTGATGTAAATTTGTTAACGTAGATTTTTAATTTTCTTTTTTTTTACATGTTGTGGTTGTCTTCTATATGTTAATATAATAATAATGCGAGTTAGTAGTAATCACAGGATCTTTGGAATACCTACTTGTAGTACGGTAACAGTGTTTCTAGTAAGGTTACATTTTGTTATATGTAAACTGTTTGTAATTTGTTAAACCTAAATAACATCGACATATTTCACATTTTCAGTTTTTTATAATAAGGTAGATAATATGAAGTAGTTACAGATTTTTTTTTTTTTGCATTTTAAATCAACATACAATTATGTTCTAACTAGCCGTGTAACTCATTTTTAGTTACGCTAATAGTAAAATTGAAATCAAACATAATTTTGTATGTTTCAACAATAAAGAAAATAAATAAATAAAATTATTTATGGTAAAACTGTTATGATTGATATGCGATTGACTGTACTCGTACAAGTAATGCAAAAAGGCAACATATTGTTTTAGGACACTGATTAGTACCACGGAACAGATTTCGTTCCCAGGGAAGTGCGTGACGAAGAGCCGAAGCTACACATACATAGTACATACGATACATATCGCCTCTCGGCTCTGCATAAATTACACACTTATCGTGAAATACGAGCATGCCATTCGGCAGCTTTCTTCCATTAAATCTACTTAACAAACTTGTAAATACAACGTCACGTAACTCCAAATTAAGCTGCTCAAGTCATGTATCAAATAAATAGTGCGAACTATTCAAGTCGACGTTTTAACAGCTTTTATGCAAATACGAGTGACATTAGAATAGTAAAAAGGCTTTCTGCGAATTCCTCGGCGATTATTGAGACATATAGAGCTACTTGGGTTGACATGACCGGATATAAACACTTTAAATTCTGTTTGTCAGTTGTAATCAGTGTAATCGTACCAGTTTTGCCGTATTCGGTCCCAAATGGCAACATATTTTAAAGTTTAGTTTTTGTGCCGACCGGTATCATTATCAAACATTCTTTTAAGATTAACTTTTAATTAATAGTTTTTAATCTGACAATATGAAGTCAACTAGCTTATCTTTATCTTGCAATATAAATCAATTTCTGTGTGATCATTTTGATTATGTTCATGTGTTTAGTTAGAACCATACGATGGTGATTTGGTTGATAAATATTTTAATTACAATTACCAAAATTAATATCCAACGGGGTTACTTTTGAATCGCATGTAACATTGAGCTATTGTTAATTGAAGTTGATTTTTAAATGATTGATGATTTTTAATTGATTATGGAGGAAACATCCATCGACGAAAAATCATTGTTCAATTCCCGTAAACCCATACCAACATAAGTATATTTGCTTTCTAGGCGGGTTAACACGACTGCTAACAACCCATTAATAATAATCTTTTATTTTGAAATGTTACCACTTTTACGGATCTACTCGCGTTTATTTTACACATAAATTTAATTTAATTTAATGTTTACCCCACGTTTCGAACCCTTTGCAGGGTCTCAGGGAGACTGGTGGTGGTGGTGGAGGGTCTGGCAGTATGGTGTTGGGTCTGGGATTTAATAGTTTGTATGATGGGATCCCAGGCTGGTGGTAAATTCCAACCATCTTCTCTATAGAAAGTATCCTGTAGTAGAAATCCTAGGGATGAATCGTCGTTCTCTAGCGAGTATTTCTTATTTATGTATAAACCGTAAAAGTGGTTTTATTTCAGTGTGTATGTGTAGTGTTCGCATAAACTTTAGAAAACGATATGGGACCCGATTTTTTATGTTTTTAAATAAAGAAAATAATATAAGTATGTGTGTTTGTCCAACAGGGCTCGCACCCCGATAGCCTGTACCGTGTGCCGTCGGGCAGCGGCGGCGGCGGCTGCAAACTGGCGCGCACGCTGCAGGTGCTGCGGTGGCCGGCCGCACTGCTGCTGGTCTGCGTTGCCCTCGCGGTCTTCGTCTACTTCCTCATGCCAGGTATCGTATACAAAACATCTATATCTAATAAACCGCTTTTGTAGAGCGGGGGTACTTGTTTGTGTACTCGGTTTGGTTGTTGGTAGGGCTTGTTTGTCCGCCTGGCCAGCTACCATCATCTTATCTAAATATCTCGCTATATAATAGGCAGCTAGAGATAAGATAGCCAGTGCCTCAGTAGTTGAGGATCCCGGGTGAAGTGCGCTACCACCTTCGGCCTTATCATCCCTTAACATCAGTTGAGATGTAGGCCAAGTGCTTACCCGTAATATATAAGGTCACATTTTAGTTATAATTAGTGTTTATACACACTTAATTATAACAATTATACAACAATAAAGAAAAAAACAGATAGAGAAAAAAGAACAGATGAGTAGTAATTTTATTATAACATGATTTTATCAACTGCAAATATTTTGTGGATAAATTCAACAACATAATTATAAACAATTTTTATAAATAAACCTAAAATTTTTATACTCTAGTTTTCAAAAAAAAAAGGCAAAAAACATTTCGATTATTAAGTAAAATAAAGCACTTTCGGTAGTTTCAATTCAGAGCCGAAATAGAAAGGCTGCAATGCCTGATCACAGTTTACACGTGCCCGTAGTTTCATTCAAAGGAGCCGACAGAGAGGCCGCTCTTTAAAATATTACAATTTTTGTGTCAGGAAAAGTAAAAAAAAAATAGCCTGAATTTTTTTTTAAATGCTAGGGCCTTATTTCTCTGATATAATTAGATGTTTTGTCAAAATATTTGCAGTTGATAAAATGTGACCATAAATAAAGTAACAATAATAACAGTAGATCGTAATATGTAGAGCTTTTTCACATACCTTTGCGTTAGCTTAGCATGAATACTACTAATCCTACGCAAACTCTACCTAAGAAAAAATCTCCTGTAACGATCACAAAAATCATATCTTACAGAAAAAACTCTACCTATTCCAATATATGATATTAAGCTTTAGGAAGGGCAGCTTGCGCGTTCGGGATGTGATCTTGCAAGTTTAAATATCTTGAGCTTCTTTATGCTTCGGAAGGCATGTTAAGTCATTAGGTCCGTTTGTAGTCGTAAGATGGCAAAAAAATAGCATTGCCAAAAACATACCTACGTTTCTTTGCAATACAATATTTGATTACATTAATGACATAGGGTAATGGAACTAGTGTTCGACATAGGGCTTCCATTTCCGCATGCCGGTATCGGCGGGATCAAGAATTTTCATTGGTGCGGGATCCCGGTATAACGGGACTATATTTATGATTGTATTGATTGACATCTTTTTATTATCTATTTTATATTATTCATTTTAAGTTTTAATTTTATTCAGCTTGACATATTGTAATTATTTTCATTTTTAACCGACTTCAAAAAAAGAGGAGGTTACTCAATTCGACTCGTATATATGTATATATATATACATATATATATATATACATATATATATATGTATATATATATATATATTTTTTGTGTATTCGCGGATAACTTCGTCGTTTATGAACCGATTTTGATGATTCTTTTTGTTGGAAAGGAGATATCCCAAGGGTGGTACCATGATAAGAAAACCAGGATCTGATGATGGCACCTCAGAGAAATCAAGAGGAACTTTCGAAAATTGTAGGGGCGACTAGTTCGTTTGTTAATGTTTTCATTAAGTATTATAAAGCACTATTACTTAATAAAAGTCTGGAGTCGATCTGATGATGGAGCCGAAAGACAGTCGAGGGAACTCCTCAACGATTTACAGCAATCACATGGTGTTTGGGCTTGATTAATTTTTATTGATGAGAACTTTACACCTAGATGGGTTGTGACTGCCATTAGGGGTCTGATGATGAAGACGAAGGACAGCCAAAGGAACTCCTCAACGTTTTAAAGTAGCTACCTTGTGTTTGGTCTTAATTCATTTCTATTGATAAGAACTTTGCACCCATATGGGTTATAAGAGCCATTATAGGTCTGATGATGGAGACCATAGACAGTCGAGGGAGTTCCTCAACGATTTACAGCAGTTACCTTTGTTGGGCTTACTTCATACTGTTCAATATGCCAAAATGTTTAGTTCGTACAAAAATAATACCTAAATAGAATTATAGTTTTACATAGGAATACCACTACCTACTAGGCCATCGTTTCCTCATCCAAGAAGCATCTTTGTTAGGTCTACGTCTACCCATCACTAAAAATCGTAAAATAAAATAATTTTTAACAAAAAAAACCGACTTCAAAAAACAGAAAACCTTAAAAGTAAAAACAGCTCTAAAAATCAATAAATAACATTGAAATCATATTATTAATTACTTAGATACTTATGTCAGTTTTAAAAAATGTCTACTGAAGTCGGGTGTGGCTTTTACAATAAAAAAGTGGAGATAATGGAACAACTATAAAAGTTTAAATGAAACAAAATTGTCCTCCAGCCGACCACCAACCACCCGACTTCAATAGACATTTTTTAAAACTGACATGCGTATCTAGATTACTAATAATATGATGTCAATGTCTGTTAGCTTTTAAGATTTTTGTATGAATAATTAAATAAATATTGAAGTCGGGCGGTTGGTGGTCGGCTGGGGGACAATTTTGTTTCATTTAAACTTTTATAGTATTTCCAATATATCCACTATTTTATTGTAAAAGCCCTACCCGACTTCAGTAGACATTTTTTGAAAACTGATATGATACAGATATGGAGTTGTATGAGCGACTTCATACATGACACAGTATTCTGTATACAGTAAAAAATATCGGTCTGATAAATTATGACATTCCGTTTTGTCATCAAATAAGTACTGGATAACGGATCATTAAAAATATTATGTATACATACAACTTTACCGGATACATACACATCACACAGGTCACACACCACGACACAACACGACAAAGTTCATCCTTGTAGAGAAGCGGTGATATACTGCGAATTTGCTTTGTGAACATCGCATCCAGTAACGACGGGTACGTTGAACGTAATACAGTGCCTATGTGTGAACAGAGCATAATTTTTTGTCGTATCCATTAAAATGGCTACTGTAAATACGAAGACCATGTCTGAACGGTCTGTAAGACTAAAATCAGTTGCTGACCCTTATTTTTAATTATTAAGGGAAATAATGTTGATCATAGGTTCCTGTCGAACATGACGCCACTACCCTACATTAACGTTAAATATGTATAATAAACGTTTGTCAAACTGAGTGTTGAAAACGTCATAATATCAGAATTTGTCATCAATGTAAGACACAACCAAGTTTGTCTGAAGAGACAGACTTTACAGTTATTGTTTTCAGATAGAGACAATTGACACATCGTCTATAAAAGTTAACGGAAAAGCTTTTATATTTCTTTATATACAGACAGTTACGATAAATAGACATCCACTTCGTACTAAAGTTACTGAAATTCCACATTCAATAGCTAATACAAATGCTAATAGAGCTATTGTAAAAATGACTCACATGCCTAAAGAGGCTGTTATGTCAGAATGCGCTGTTCAAACGATCAAATGAGTCGATCATGTCGAAAGCTATTACGATGTTTACATTTGAGATGGACATTACGCGTCTGAAGGCGTGTGGAGAGTGGCACGCGCGAAGTCAAAGGTGACTGTGGATGTAACACTCCTTATCTGAAGAATACGCCTGATAGAACGGTGTACGAAGATGAGCGTGTCAAATCTAACGCGATGTCTTAATTTACTCCTGCTTTAGGTATCTCTCGTTCATATTTTGTTTACATGTGTGAGTCCTATGCGTATAACGTAGTCGTAATCTTCACTTCCAATCAGATGGACAATGTAGCATACACTTTAACTTACCGAATTTCCATATGCCCTTGTGGGAAGACGAAGGCTAGATACACTCGGAAACATAAATGGAAATGGGGAAAAATAAAAGATTTTTTCTATGAAACCTTTATTATTAAACATCAGAAACACCATTATGGACTACAGAAAAAACCTTACGTTTTCCCCCACTCGTAAGCTAACAATATTTGTATCAATAATGTTATAATTGCTCAATAATTTTTGTGCAGTCATAGCCTAGGAGAAGTAATTAAACTTAAACCCCCTTACAAATAACCGCCTCTGTGATCTAGTGGCTAAGACCACCGGTGTAGACCCAGAGGTCCCGGGTTCGATTCCCAGCGGGGGTACGTTTGTGTACTCGGTTTGGTTGGTGGTAGGGCTTGTTTGTCCACCTGGCTAGCTACCACCATCTTATCTAAATATGTCGCCTTATCATCATTGTTTGTAGCATTGTTGTGTTCAGGCAGCTAGAGATAAAATAGCCAGTGCCTCACTAGTTGAGGATCCCGGGTGAAGTGCGCTTCCATCATCACTTAACATCAGGTGAGATCAAGGCACTGTGTTTACTTGTTAATATAAAAAAAAACTGATATTATTTATACCAACGCTATAAAATAAGCTCCGAGGTAATTCCGTATTTTGTTCCTGTTATGTAAACGTCATTTCTAATTAGAGTTAAGAGAGACAAAACACGGAATGACTATTCGAAGCTTATTTTTTGTTTATTTGTAAGACCTTATGAAAACATGGCCAGCTGCGTGAATCTGTGAACGAACGAATGTAGAAATATGATTTAACAGAAAGTAACATAAGTTACGTAAGTTAATTGTGCTATGTTTGGTGGCAGTACAAACACTGTTGGTACAGCAATAGTGATGTCTACGCAACTCTTAATACCAATGAGAATGTCACATAGCTGATAGAAAGGATGAGGTACCTTATTTGAAACCACTGTCTTGTCTTCGAAATTACTTCAATATTTTTTTTATTATTTGTTAGTTATGATTGATTCAAACGCTCTTTTTTAAATAACTTCATGTAATAATAATAATAATAATAATCTAATAAGTTACATTTAAAATAGAGGTTTTTAGCATTATATTCTAATTTCTTTTTTGTGTTTCCGATGCAACGTAAATACATATACGTACATAAATAAATACATAAGTACATATGTATTTATGTACATTATAATTATTTTAATACCAAGTTAATGCACTTGCATTAAATATAACTTACAAGTGTTTAACAAATTAATAAATAATTAATTATGTCAAAATTTCCATATCGAAAGCAGAAAAGGTTAAAAAGTGAATAAAAACGTAAGTCATTCCGTATTGAAACGGAAGTGAGAACATCATAAAATAACTTTCAAAGCAATTACAGTCCTTTACGTGCGTCAACTTGTACTTTGATAAAAGAACGGACCTTTCTCGGCGGCGCGGGCGCTGCTCTTCATAAATATTCAGCCGCTTTCACACGATCGACAAAACATTTTGATAATGGCTCTCTTACACGAACACCATCATGACATTGGTATAATTAATATTCGGATATATTAACATTATCACATATCGGACATATCATATAGCTGCGGGCTATAATAAGCGTGCAAAGCAATACATAATGGGCTTGTATATCTTAAGTCCTATTTTGCAATTTATCTGTTCGACAAGTGTAAAATGATCAAATGAAAATACACTTTATTGTACACCAAACAAAATACAAAAAGTGGACAATACAAGAAAAAGTACAAATGGCGGCCTTATCGCTAAAAAGCAATTTCTTCCAGGCAACCATGTGTTACACTGGACAAAAAAGATAAGAAATGGGCGGTTAATGGTGTTTTCAAAATTATGAGTTTATTTACAGACCACATAAATATACTTAATTAATTACAATTAATATACCTACATACATATATTTATGTTATGGAGATTCGTAAAAATTACTCCAAGCATAATTTTTCATTTCATATAACTGGTTCAACTAAAAATATATTGTTTAAGTAAAACTTTTTTAAGTGGCCTTATAACATAGACAGCCACTATGTATTCAATAAAATCTTAATTTGCATTTACTTCATTACAAATTATATGATTAAGCAAAGTTATTAAGCAAAACATGATCAGCGCTACACATTAAAACATTGAAGTTGACTAAATGTTGTATTAGGTAGATCCTCGACACAACTAATACAAGTACTGTCATATAAATCTAACCTTTCTACCGTCTATCAGCGTAATAGTACTTTATGCTGAGTAGTAGATACGAACACAAACTCATAAAGAAAGTCCAAATATCGCAGAAATTCTATAGAGAACAGTAAACATGACGGCAGATTACAGATTTTACGATAACGCATTTCATTAATAACAAAAGCCCAACTTTCACGCCTTTATAGTATCACCTTGGCTTACTTGACACAACAGGGATCTGGGGCTCACCCAAGCATTCTATAAATAATTCGGGAAATGTATTTTATTGACTCACTTATGGTCTGAATACGAGAAATGAATAAAGAATAAACTCGAGAAAAGAAGTGGGCACAAGTTGCTTTTGGTCATGTGACCGGACACGCGAACTCGTACCTCCTTGAAATTGTTTTTTGTATGTCGTAGCCATATCGTAGATTTGCTCACTTCACGAAATGCTCGAGAATTTCATGAAATGGTCGATTACATCATAAAATGATTAATTTTAAGATCCGGCCACGACATATCTCCATACTAATATTATAAAGAGGAAAGCTTTGTATTTTTGTTTGTAACGAATAAAATCAAAAACTACTGGACCGATTTAAAAAATTCTTTCACCATTAGAATGCTACATTAGCGCTGAGTAACAAAGGCTATATTTATTACTAGAAAAAAAAAATACTTAATGATAAATAAATAGAAATACGATTTGTTTGTTTTGTTTTCATAGAAACTGTCAAAGCGGTACGAAGTTCGCCAGGTCAGCTAGTACAAAATAAAACAATTCAGGGTGGGCCGACCAAAAAATGCCAAAAATGCAGTTAAGGTTAAGTAAATATAATTGAAAATACTATCGTATTAAATGAACAAAATATATATTAACCCCCTTACAAATAAACACTATTTAAGCATTTATTTAGTTAATCATTGTTTTGTCTCTTTTTCTCAAATTGAGAACGACGTTTGTGTGACGTTGACAAAACAATGATTAACTAAGTAAATGCTTAAATAGTGTTTATTTGTAAGGGGGTTAGTATCATAGGGAACGTGTTTACAATTTGTCAGAACCATTAATTCATAACACGTTATAGTTTTTTCTACAATATCATTTAAAGTTGGGCAAAGATCATGAAAACGAGTGGCGGCGTTTAGTAGATGTCTTATAGTTTATCTAAATTATTGTACCTCTGATTTTGTCTAAACAATCATCAATGGATAAACTACAAATTGCTAGACTACATTTTTGATTCATCAAGTGGTTATTTAAATAATATTTTTTTATTAAGCACCTTAAATTCCCCATACAAAATTAGTATGGCCGCGCGGCATCAAATAAATATGGACGACGACATTTCAAATAAAACATATGACACGTTGTCACTTACGGACGGCGCACCCTTAATCGAAAGTTGATGAACCTTCTTTGGATTTAAATAACTATGATTCTATATGATATTTGTTCTTTGGTTTTTTTAAAAAGCCTTTTTATAAAATTGTTTATACTACACAATATGTATTGTGTGTTATTGTTGTCGTCAAAGTGAAGACGTCCCAATGCTGAGCATAGGTCTTTCCACATACCCCATCACGCAGGCAGGTTCAATGCGGGGTTGTGGGTGTTATTGCCATCTTACACTTACCTACAAACGCTCGGCGCGGGGTTCTCGAGATATTATAATTTATTTATTTCACACAAATTAACAAATAAATCGACACAGGGAAAATTACAAAAAGGCAGCCTTTGTGCTAACAAGATACCTCTTCCAGCAGTCTCTTCCACATTAGCCACCTATTTAGGGTATCTGAAAGTAGCCATCGCCTGATTGCTCTACCCGCAATTTTTTTAATATTCTTCTATTAATATTTAAATATTGCAAATTATATTTATACTGATATGATTTATTTCAAAAGTTGCTTGCTTTAAGTACTTTAAAATTATGACATTGAGATCCTCAGAATATCCCACTTTCGTTCGTTAAATTAACGCCCTTGTATCGCTGCTATTCGATTGCACTTAAGCGATTACGTGTGAAAACACTTCCAAAAGAAATCGGTCATTAGTAATGGGATTATCCTTTTTTTAAGTATGCTACAACAATATGTATATGTATAATATGTATATATACCTATGTGTGTGTGTATAGGCATGTACGTGTATGCATTATAATTAGTTTAAGTACCTATTTATTTAAAGTATTTATTTCTGTTATAGTCGACAATTGGTCCAGCAGACTTTCTTTTCTAACTATAGCTAGGGTTGGCTGGAAGAGATCTCTTTTAGAGATAAGCTCACCCTTGTATATGTTTTTTATATTGTAATTTAGACTGTAATTTTAATGTACGATAAAGAATTTAATATAAGCAATGTTAACCCTCCTTACTACTTATTGGTTAAACAATAAGGGGCTTATTAATAAACAAAGTGTAAGCTTGGAGTCGTTACTCCGTGTTTTGTCTCTTTTACTCTAATACGAAATGAAGTTTACATAACGGGAACAAAACACGGAGTAACTACTCCAAGCTTACACTTTGTTTATTAATACGGGGGTAAAGGTCGTTCTCATTACGATAAGTGCTATCCGTGGAATGTACGAGTATATCAACGTTAGATAACTTATTGCTGGTAAATTCGGAAGCGTATTTTGTACGGGCTCGTAAGTAATTAAATTGAGCAATGAACATTTATTTGGTATGTGGCATCTCAAAATAGTTGGTCAAGTACACATTCATCGTTTCCATTGCCGAGACGCTTGTCCGACTCCAATCCAATGTTATTATCATCACAATAGCTCTGGCGCTGGGAGTCGTGACTGTGGTTGTATAATAGGCTCATTTGTGGATGTGATCTTCAGTATAGAGGACGATTGAGTTACAGCCCGAAGATAGTTTTCGAGACTCTTGACATTCCTCACTCGCAGTTAAATCGGGGCCGGGGTCGGGTGAGCCCTTAAATTGCCTGTGCTACTGTTGATAGTTTACACAGGAGCACGTATCGTGCGCAGAATTTCGCCAGAGGCTGAGAAACGCTTATGCGGTGTGCGAAGTCGTTACACGGTAAATTACCTAATGACGCTTATATTTAATAGCCTGCCTCAGCCAGATTGACTATAATATTGCGGGTCTACATGTGAGACGAGTGCTAAGTTATATAAAAGTAATCATGCTAATTAAAATTGTGAGACCAGTACTGGAGCAATTTTAGATTATGTCCTACTCACAGATTAAGAATTACTTTACATTTCCACTAATACGCCTGCATGCATGTTTACTCCTATGGATTTTCACAAGTAATAAAACATGTAGTTAATTGTAAACGATGCGATGCGGGTAAAATTTTCATTGCTTTTATCTTGCGCGTATTATTTTGAATTTTTTTACTCTTAGCCTTCCACAAAATCTTAAAATAATCGCAGGATTCGTTTTTTTTATATAATCGCAACCACAGCATGATATCAGTTATGTCGATTACTTAAAAGGCAATCGATTAAAATTGTAGATCATCAATAACTTTTAACTGGCAAAAATGAAAAGGTAATTATATTAGTTTTACATCCCTTTACCATACCTTTCGTTATAAAAGTCGTTGAGAGTAGATGTCTTATCCAATAACTTTTCGTCGAAATGTACCTATATCCTAGTTAACAACTTCATTGTAAAACAACTAACCAAAATAGGTATCAGCTATTAAGATTTACCTCAATTGAGATGTGTTACTCCGCCTTCCTACCATAAAACGGATTGGTTGTAAATGGTTGCACAACGACCATCAGGATTAACGGTTACCAGTGTCGTGTCGGTTCTGTGATGGTACACTCGTGACATCTTGAACTCTGCTTTCACCAGGGGAGCCAAGAATAGGCGATCCCAGCACTTACGTCACTCTTAGAAGTTAGATAAAATCTGCCGCACCTTTAATAGACTAAAGAATAATTTAATATGTAGTACGAGTATATAGTTAACGAGAAAGAAGAAACAATAAAAGCTAATTTGTTTATTGTATTGTTTTATGTTAGTATGATGATACCATGATGCCTACGCCTTTCAATTCGAAAATAATAGCTACATTCGTAGATAGACACACACCATATTAGAAAGAAAAAAAAAAAAAACATTTATTCAGTACTTATCATAAAACAACATTCAAACAAGTAAAGCATTCTTAATTAATAATAATTTAAGATAGGTACATGGTATATGATACTGAAAAGGCATCTCTCAGCATGTGTGCATAGCACTTTAGTAATGCTACGACACTGGTCTTCCGAAGATGCCCAGACTAGAACTAAACTTAGGGGCCTATTACATTTTGACCGTGATTTTTGCATAAAATGCCCAACTTCGAAACCCTTAGACAATTTTGACTTATTGTATGGTGGTGATGGAATAGTTATTAGTAAAATTCGTAGTGGCCTCGCTTTCTGCAATTTTCCCTTGTCTATTTATATGAAGCCAAAATTCCGAAGCTAGTTTTCAATTAAATACGCTGACGGCAATTTTCAAGCTCATGGATTGAACCACTTGAACTATTGTACTAAGCAAACGAAATGAAAAATATACAATAATATCTATTAAATAGTGGTTAAGTTCGTAGCGGCCTTGAAATTTCGAAATATGAATGGAATTTCTACAAAAAAATATTAAATTACTTTCTACACGATTTGACTATTTAGATTGTCTTATAAGAACTTTGATCAAGTTGAGTTGTTCTAACCGCCTCTGTGGTATGGTGATAAGCTATAAAGCTCACACCCAGGGTACCGGGTTCAATTCCAAGCAAACATACATACTTACTGTGTTTAGTTTGGTTATGGGGCGTTATAATGTTCTCCTGGCTAGCTAGCAAAAATGTTAAAAGCATTACTTTCTTCCGTCGTCGGTTAAAGGTAAGATCCACAATGAGTGGGTCTTATGGAACCCCATAACCATGAAGGGTTTGATCTTCGGTTTTATCGTATTTGACCTTAAAATGAGATGAAGGTTTCGTGGAATAAAAAATAATATTTGGCCTGTGTTATCTTAAGAATGTGTGACAGATACGCACGCATTGGTATGAAAAAAAATCTTCTTTCTTTTTCTGTAATTATCTTTTAAATATTCCAGATAACTTAGAGACCGGCATGGGGGCAGGCATGGAGAGCGGCACGGAACCCTACAACGGCACGTACTGGGACCCCGTAGCCATCAACGTAGGTGCGCAGACACATCGGGCGGCGCTTTTGCCGGAGAAGCGACCGACGAAAAACCCTTCTGAGCACCAAAACAAAACGCAACCACAGGGTATGATTAATTCAATACTCACAGCTAGAGACAACACAAAATCAAACACATTTCTCAGTGATCGATTATAAAAGGCGCATGCAGCTGCTTAAGCAGTATAGCTTAGTATTGCAATATAAAAATACAAAATAGAATATGCGAAGGGGAAAGCCTTTGATTTGCAGTAGGAAAATAGTACCTTAAATATTGTATTATATACGTTATAATTATGCTATTGTATGCTAATCATGCTAAATATTTACCGTGCAAAATAAGGTTAAAATTAAAAGATAAATATATCGAGCTTTTTGTGTCGGTTCCTCTTTTTTAACCATTAAATCGATATTAGACTGATATTTTAAGCGCTGACTATGTTGCAGATATTTTTACAGATATTTAAATATTTCAGTACAAAGTAATAGTTTAGAAATAGTTCTATTTAGGACAAAAGAACTCAATAATATCTAAAATCGTCTCTTAGGATCTCTACTGTGTTTACTATAATATTCATCTAACCAGATGAAAACTGATACATATTACCTATGCTCAATATGATTATTTTTTGTGCGCCACTATTCTAATAGAAGACAATGTGTTTTCGTCGAAGGTAAATTATATGATTACCACTATTTTCAATGTTCCTAAATTAATTAATTGGGTATATTTGTAGCATTTCCAGCACTTTGAAATATTAGCAAAAAATGCACTGTGTATGTACGTACGTAATTGTAGTAACTGTTATATGTGTATCACGATGTGTGATCCATTTCACGCATGGGTAGGTAAACCAAAATGTTACCGATGTTGTATAAACAATGATTGCAGGTACGAAAACGACGGAAATCGATTTCTACGATGCTGATAGTGATAAGCCGTTGTTCGTTGTGCCAGAGACAGAACCCGATGCAAAAATTGTACTGCCGATTCCACCGGTTTTCCCAACTCATCTCACACCAGAAGTACAATACGGCAACGAGAAAGCTGACACCGATAAGTTGAGAAACCCCAAACTCATTGAAGAACCTAACGCGGTGGCCGTGGATTCTACATTAAAACCACACATAACACAAAAGCCGGAGAAACCTCTGCAAGTTTACTTCAAAGACGGCAACGACGTTATGTCAACCACAACACACTACAGCACCGAGACTATAGTCAAAGCGGAGACGCTTAACGACTTCACAAATTACGGTGAAAAGGTTGCTGCAAAGAAAAGTGAAGGGTCCACCAAGGGACCAGTTTCCAAACTGCGAGAATATGAAAGGGAGTTAGAGATACCATCGGAGATACAAGAGTTTTACTACCGCCGTCGTCCCGCGGTCGTCGATGTCAATTTCACATCAGGTCATTCTAAACTTTTTGGTATATCTATTGAGGATGCGGAAAAAATGAAAGCTACGACACAAAGTTCCACTTACAACACTAGGGTATCGCCTACTTTGCCGACGTGGCGTGATGGCGATGACGCCACTACCAAAAAGTACCCGGTTAATGTTAATTATGATGGTAAGTCACGAGTTTCTATTGCATCAAGGGCGCATGTGGATCCTAATGAGGTCTGTCATTTTTCATTAATTAAGTATTACATCACAGGTACAAGTTGATATCATATTTATGTTAACATAAAAATTAAGTCACATTGTCGTAAATTAGACTCACACTCACTTAATTATAACATTAAAAAAGTAAAACCTGGGAAGACTATTTGTTTTGTTACCAAATAACCGGAAACTGTATCTATGTAGGTATCATTTTGATATCGGTTTTGTGATTTCAATTAATACTACTGATATAGAAAGATTTATTAACAGACTGCATAGTTTCAATGGATCATTAATTATACTAATCAACTAACAGCTTCGAAGATTTTTACAGTTCTACACTTATGCTGGTGTCTACATTATTATTGACTGTATCTTTTCGTAGTGCCCCTATGTCGTTCAACAAGACTGGCGTTCTGCCGGGGCGTGCTGCCCTACGACCTGGCCGGGCCCGAGGTGACTGTCGATGGAGTCGGCGCGCTAGAACTGCTGTCCCAAGTGGAGTATCTGGTAGCTACCAACTGCAGTGAGCGCGTGCGCCAATTCATGTGCGCACTGCTTGAGCCGGAGTGCAGTCCACCACCTTTCCCACCTAAGATGCCGTGTTATAATCTTTGTAAAGGTGAGTGAAATTATAAAATGCTTCAAAGTGTAAGAAGATATACCTAATAAACTTAAAAAAAAACAACAAGTCTTCTGGGGTCTCGGTAGCTTAGCGGTCAGAGCATTGGACTAATAATCCAAGGGTCGTGGGTTCGATTTCCACTTGAGCTTACTAGGACTGGTTGGTTTTATTTAGTAAAAATTTATTTTGTTACTACTTAGAGCAGGGATGGGTAAACTACGGCCCGCGGGCCATGTCCGGCCCGTGAATGATCGAAGTACGGCCCGCGACCATCAAACAAAAATTCAAGTGCGTGTGTGTTTAAAAAAATGCATACCTACCTATCAATATTTTTATTTCACAAAAAAAAAAAATATTGAAAAAATACATCAAATAATTCAATAGTCTGGCCCGCCATAGATTTTGTTAGTAAATATTGTCCCGCGAATGAAAAAGTTTGCCCATCCCTGACTTAGAGCATTGTGAATGAATCAATTAAAATAATAAAAGTAGTAACATAATTAAAAAAAATGATACAGTGCTAGTTAACTTAAACCGGAGCTGGATATGTTAAACAAAATTTATATTTTTATCAACCATTGTGGAGCAGAAAAGTGCAGAGCAAATGTAGCAAAACCATAACGCCTAAATGTTTTTTAACAGCAATAATGGACAGCTGCGACGGCCTTATCCCGCGCGACTTGGCCCCTGCATTCAACTGCAACCAGTACTCTTCGTCAAACTGCGTGACGGCCAAGAGCCCGTGCTTCTCACGCGAGTTCCCGTGTGGTGACGGGTCATGCGTGCCGCGCGATTGGATATGCGACGGGGCGCAGGACTGCATAGCTGGCGAGGACGAGGACAAATGCGTCAGCTGCGAAGATAGCGAGTATCGGTATGTTTAGTTATGGTCTATTACATGCCGCTGTGAGCCTGTGACTAGTCAGAGAGGTTCAGTAATGTGTCATTATCATCATAAGTAAACGCTCCACACTGCTGGACTTAGGAGTTTTCCCGAATTAACAATAATTCTTCACGATATGCGTGTCGGTAGGGCTAGGTGAAATCGAAATAGAAATATATTTATTTGCATAAGAGACACGGTATACAATATTGTTAAGTTATTTAAGTACTAGTAAGGTAAGTACATGCGTATTCTACCGAAACGTCGGCATACAAAATTTGTTCACATTAATTAATAATCCATCTAAAACAACCCAAAAAACAATTAAAATTAAAATTAACAATACCTACCAAAATAATTAACAAAAACCAAATTAAAATAATAAATTATACATTACAATAAAATATTAAAGAATATTCCAAATAATAATTATATCATTCATTCATTAAGCGATAACAACTGTAATTTTAATAGAACCAGATCTGATACATTCTTTATCCCAAATACGGATGAGCACGGGAATTTTAAATAAGAACCCAGGATTCAAAGCTTATTTAGCTCTAGCACGATTTACATAATTTTTACGTTTTGTTTAGTTGCCAATCTGGAGGGTGTATTCAGAAGCAATGGATGTGCGACGGCTATCCGGACTGTCCTAGCGGAGAAGACGAGTCAGTGAACATCTGTGATACCTACGGCGTATCGGGGAAGCACGCAGCGGCAACAGCGCGCGATCCCGTTCAGGAGTCTGCTGGCTCCGCGCCCGCAGCCTCCACGCGCAGGCAAAACCGCGTGCCGCCACCGCCAAAAACCGCACGGCATAATAACCAGAAAATCGGTAAGCAATATTTTTTCCAATTTCTTTATCGACAACGCAGAAACTTTAACTTCAACCTTCAACTCGCTTAAGGGTTAAACCTTATCTCTCAAAAAATAGCCGTTTTAACTTTACTACCAACATAAAGTTCTATGACTTTCTGTGAACAACTAACCTCTACTAACCTTTTCTAATCACCAAGTCTAATTATATTAGACCAGAATTGACGATGACGGACACTAGATCCTAAGGCGAGATGCCCATAAACTCGTACAGACCACATTCTAATATCCGGACAGGGTATTGAAGTTGTAAAAGCGTAAAATTAAGATACATCCTGCTTGGGGCATTTTTTTTTTTTTTATTGGTTATAGGCAGGCATTTGACTACACCTCACCTGATGTTAAGTGACGGTGCGGTCGAGGATGGAACATGCCTGCCTAGAAATAGCCTATTCACTCTAGCCTTGAAGAGGTCCAGATTATACCTTTCAGGGAACACATTCGCAGGCAGCGCGTTCCATTCCCTAGCTGTACGCACTAAGAAAGTTGAACCGAATCGTGCGACAAGGTGGCATATCTACAACATAGGGATGGAACTCGCGCCTCGCGCTCCGATAGCGGAAAGTGGATGGTGGGATTAGGTCGTGCAACTCCTTCGCGCACTCCCCGAAATGAATCCTGTAGAAGACCGACAGACGAGCCACCCTACGCCGATGTTCTAGATTTTGCAGCTTGGCGTCTATCAGGGCAGGGTCACCAATGAGTCTCTTAGCTCGTTTTTCAATCGAGTCCAAAGCAGCCAGATGGTATTTGGCTGATCCATCCCAAAGGTGGCAGCAGTACTCCATACATGATCGAACTTGTGCTTGATAAAGTTGGAGCAGCTGTTCTGGCGTGAAGTACCGCCTGACCTTAATCTATTGTCAATGTCATAATAATCTTAAAGTGCCTTTTGTAAGTCTCACTGAACATGTATAACCAGGCAGGTTATGAGGAGATTCTCCGGCACTTGTATGGGTCTGGTTAACTAGTAGGCATACTAGTTAACCAGACCCATACAAGTGCCGGAGATATAAGCGCAATGTCTCATAGAACCAACCCAACTCTATGATCAATTAACTCGATGCACATTATAGCGACATTAGCAAAAGCTCTAGATCTTACCGCTTATGTTTCAGGGGATAATGAAAGCAGCAAAGAGATTCTCATGACAAGTGATAGCAGCAACGTACTCAGGAGGAACTACACGCGCCGCCCCTCCCTCTCCCGGCTCACGCCTTACACTCGCCCTGCGCTGCAAGAACAACGCCACAAACTACAAGAAACACCCAAACCCAATAAAGCAGCCTCCCAATTCAGCAGATATTCGCAATCCGATAAAAAGAAACTGAATGCTCATACTCCGAAACCAGAATCGGTAGAAGATGTAAATGTCGGTGATCTGGGATTCTTCGAGGATATCGACAAGGAAATTCCGGAAAAGAAGCAGCCTCAGAGTCCGCCTCCGCAGCTGCGCACCTTTGGAGGCGTCCCTCCGGGGCCGGAGCCAGAGCTAACTCATTTGGACAAGTCTATTGACAAATTGGAGAAGGTCATCGATGGAGCATCTTTGTTGAGGGTATTTATTACTTTTATTCCGTATAAATCAGATTCCCATGCTTATCCCGAGAGTTTTATACCTTGTTGTCTCTGTATTTCAAGTTTACTTTGTTACTTAGTCACTCTCATTACTATGTATGTGTACAAAAGAATACAATGATGACTACATGCCTTCGCAAGGCCGCAGTAGTTTTTAATTCGTGCCCATCAGTGCCGCTTCGAAGCATTATTTTTTTATTATTGTGTTCCCCTTTGAAGGGTACTAGATCCAATGAAATTCCAGGACAGAGAGGCATAAGAACTGACATACCACGGTACACAACGCGCGCGTGACACTGTTTATGCAAGCGTTAATAGACTGTGATGACCGCTTTCCATCAGGCCGTAAACTTCTTTACTCGCTCAGTAACATTAACAAACGTTGGTTACAGAAAGCTGTAGCCCAGCAAGAGATCGCAGACTCCCCGGAGACGAACAGCACGGCTATAGACAAGGATTTAGAGTTTGCGCTAGCGTCCCAACCCTCGGGCGGCTTCTCCGCCCCCTCGAACAGTGCGCGCGCGTCGCCGTGCCCCAGCGGCGAGCTGCGCTGCGTCGACGGCCGCTGCATTACACTTTCGCAGCTCTGCGACGGCACCATCGACTGCTCCGACCACGCGGACGAAGACAACTGCTACACGTAGTCGGATAATAAGCTCCATTCTGCTGTTTTAAAATGTCTATGGTCATGTGTCAGTGGTCAGCTCCTGACACATATCCCATAGTCCAATTTCAAAATAAGATCGCTGTGAAACGATTGTAGGCGTTTTCAAATAGCAGTGAGGAGGCCCTGCCCCCTGACTATGAGCTCTTATAGCAGTATTATTGCAGTTGTGGAAAAGAGACGCAAATATATTCGCCGCTACACGCGTCTCGTTTCCACAACTGCATTAGTACTGCTATAAGAGCTCGTGGTTACCCGCCTCGTAACGAAGTAAGTGCGGCGCTTAGAATCTCTTGGAGCTGCTATTGCAGTTGATGTCCTTTAAGTTTAGGTTAAGTTTTGTCGTGCGTTATACTCGTGGTTAAGTTATGTTTATTCACTTTGTATTTTTCACCTATTTTCTATGAAACAACGTTACAGATACAAATCTGAATCGCACTAACTTAAATTTATGTGAATTTATTTTAAATATATATTTCGTTCTTTAAATCAAAGGAGTCTGAAATAATATTAAACTTGAGTTTATACTGGAATATAAAAATACACTTGTCTCGCATTTTTGGAAGCACGATGATATATTCGGACGTTTTCCTCTATTTTCGTCTAAGCATTAGTTAAGTGTACCTAATACTCGTAAAACCTACCTAAATTAAGTGTTATTATTTGATTTTTTAGTATTTAAGAAAAAATGTATCGACCGTATTTAAAAGAGTACCTTCTAAATTAAACTCTCTATTTGCTGCAAGCTAACACAACGAATGCTAAAAGGCATTCGTTAATAACGACATAAAATACTTGTTTTCATTTTTATTATGTGCTAATAGGACCTGTTTATGTAGTAGGTACCTAGTTTATATCGCATACTACGTAGTTAATATTAATTATATAAATTGTATCTTAGGCTTATAAATTATAAATCGTGTCTTAGGTTTAGATGTAGGTACATAGTGTTATCGAAATGTAAATTATTATGAACAAAAGTATTGACGTAATCTTAAGCTATGTAAGTAATCTTGCATCTCGAATATTGCTTTATACTTAGTTGGTCTTAAATGCTAAATTAATAAGTAATTTATGTAACACTGACACATTATTTGATGATCCGCTTCGGAAAAGTAGTGATTTCACGTTGTATTAAGTAAGTGTTTCCTACATTTTGTACGTTTTTCAAGGTTCCGTAGTAAGATTTTTCATTTTCTTTTCAGAACTTTTTCATTTCAGAAATATAGGTATGCATTTATAATACTAAATTAACATTCTTATATGATTATTAACCAAAACTTAATCAACAAAAATGGTACCTATTAGTTTTGACTACGGAACCCTTGGCTACGCCAGATAGCTACCTTCTGTCCGGTTTTATTTAAACCGAAGTCGGTCAGAATAAATACGAGTTTAATAAGATGCATTGGTATTTAAGTAATTTGTATACTGTGATAAAGCAATGCATGATTTTACGAGGACATGTTAAATATTGTTGAAACGTAAGAGTGAATTTTTATCACATTTTAACCTCTTTAGTCTAGTGGTTAAGCTACACCGGTATCAGACACAGAGGTACCGGACTTTATTCCCTGAGGAGGTATATTTTATTGGGCTCGATTTGGGTGGTGGTAAGGCTTGTTTTAAGACCTGGCATAACACTATCTTATTTTAGCCTGTCGCCGTAACGCCGTTAGAAGCTTTTTTGTGTTTTCGACGGTTTGAGGTAAAAAAACCCGATTCTCAGTAATAGAAGATTCCGGAAGAGGTGCGCTTTAACCTTGGGCCTTACCGTCATCGATTTAGAAATACTAAATCGATGCTTACCGTCATCAATAATCAAGTGAGATACAGGCACAGCGCTTCACTATAGTGGACTTAAAAAAATATTGCTATCGACAATGACTATTAAACTGTCGCATGACGGACGAATAGTCACTATTATACTTTTGAAAGATTTTCAATTTTCAATTTTAGTCTGTGGCCGTCCACTGCTTAGTGTATGCCTTCCCTAAGGCAATTAACACACTGCCACGCACCACGCTGCATGTTGCGTGTCGACGCACCTACGCGCGACGCGCTTGGATGCATTTTCTGTGTGTTGGACTGTGCATGTTTTCTATACAGATACTTACAAGCAACGTTAGAACACGCATTCACGCGCTACGCTGCGTGGTGCGTGGCAGTGTGTAAACTGCCTAAAGAGCGCCACGCCAACCATCCTGATCCTGATGCCGCATCCATCACCACCCGCCATCTTTTTCAAGTCTTCGGTCCTCCGCGCCGCGGGGCGTCCAACACTGCGTTTTCCTAAACGCGGTCTCCACTCATTATACCTACCTACTTTTAAAAATATGAACGTAGGTATTTTCTGTTCACTCGATTGGTTGTGAATTTGTGTGATTTGTTATGAAATGATAATATTATTGTAACGTACGTAGGTAATAGTCATATAACCTAGAGTAATGATATGATATTGGTTTTCCCGTCCATTACACGGGCAATTTTTTAAAGTTTTAATGCGCTATAGCTCTTTATTTTAGTTTTCAAATATTTTTATGTTTTTGTGGCATCAACGGGTTATCAGTATTCATGTAATGGAAGCACTTTTTTCCAGGACACATGGGTACAGATAAAAAATTGGATCTCCTATCCTACTCACGTCTTTTTTCTATGGACAACTTAAAATTTTTTTACATATTCAAACTGTTCCAAATTGTTAAGTTAACATATCAAAATTTTAGAACTGATTAAAAAATCGCTATGATCTAAAAATATAATGTTAATTTTGGACTTCATCTCTAAAATGTATTTGAAGTAGAATTTATGATACAAAGTTGAATTCATAACACATTATCAAAAAAAAGATCATTACATTTACTATTCATAATTGTAAAATAAAAACCTACACTTCTATGCAACAATTTTACCCAATTTATTATAGGTACCATAATTAATAAGATAAAATATTACTTATAATTATAAGTAATCATCATGCATTTGTAAATATAGCGCATAGAAATCCAAAATAATGTCATAATATTTTATGTTATAAACTGCAGATGCGAAGTAGATTTGTATTAATTCTTAGGTTTACCGAAATGTATATTTAGCGTAAGGTAAATTTTACTATACACACGTAAAATGTTAATTATTGATCTAAAATATAATATTGTGCGTTTTTTATGTTTTAGGACGTAGATAACTTACTTGTTGATACGTATTTTAACGTGTAAGATATTTTTTACATGATTAAACAATACCTATGCCATGTCTAAATATATTTATACAAGCTAATTTTATTTATTTCCATATCCTGAAAATAACGCTAGTGAAATCATTCTCGAGGAGCTCGATGGTGCAGTGGTTAACGTTCCCGGTCTGCGAGTGCTGAGGTTAAGCAACTTTCGCAATGGCCAGTCATCGGATGGATGCCCAAAAATGTATCATCTCGAGCTTCTCCGTGCTGGAAGGCACGTAAAGCCGTCGGTCCCGGCTGCATTAGCAGTCGTTAACACCAATCCGCAGTGGGCCCACGTGGTGGTTTATGGCCCGTTCTCCCTATCCACCTATAGGGAAGGCTCGTACCACAGCAGTGGGGGCATAAAATGAGCTGATGATGATAACGATGATGATGATGATGAAATCATACAAAACAACCGTTTGACACAAATCTTTAAATCTTGAAAGACAGCCCGAATTGTTATTTTTTTTGTAGAGCAACAATACTTTCTGCACTGTATAGTTCTTATTTTGACGTACCATAATCTGCTTTGTGTATACTGCTTTGGGTATACGGATATAAAATTTATTACAAGTACAAGTACAGAAGCTCCATCCCTATAAGTGTTTCGGTTGCAATCTTGTCGTAAGATCGTAGGTAGGTAAGTAAAAATCCACCAACAAGCAGTGGTCCAGGGTAATGTTCCTTTTTGAAAGAATTACTTAGCTGACGACCTCATCCGTTCTTTTCAGCATCACCCGAAAAGTCCGGGGGCGGCGGGGAACGGGTTCCTTCTAGCCGTGTGATCAAACCACCGTCAGAGGGTTTTTCAGATGGCATTGCGCGAGCGTGTCACGTTTCCCTACTATATTCTCCGTGGAGATCGGAGCGTATGCGGTACCTACAGGCGCCTGCACATCAACCTATCCAAAACTGTCAAATTTCTTCAATAAATGTTCAACCATATACTTAGCATTTTTTATGGCTTTGCACAAGCATTTAGCCAATGAAATAATTTTTTTTACAAGTAATTCTTAAATAAACAATATTTCCTTCCTCTATGATGATGATGAATGATAGATATGGGAAGTGAAAAATGATATACCCCCCAACCTCTCGAGTATCTCAGTAAAGATGTGGGGGCTTTAGGCATTGTGATCAAAAAGGCTCACGCGGACTTCTTGAGAAAATTTGAAAAGTGACGTTGCACTGTTTTGTTTCATTTGCCAACACTCATGCACACTCACGAACACTTAACGGTTAAGAGGCCTACAAATACATTTAACTACTTATTATATTAAATCTCTTTGGAGGCCTATCACAAAATGCAAGCGCTCGCGCTTTCTCAGTACTACGAGCGGCCGACGCATCACAAAAGTAACATTTTGTGCAGTTGTAATTACATTTATTCAATGTTTAATAATTTTTTTTCGTCATAAAAATTATATAATTTGAAATCTTATAAACTAACGTTAATTCTGGTGTACATTTAACTTAATAATATTAATGGAGTAAGGAGACATTTACAGCTAATTCTGAACGTTTTATGGCTTTGAATGGGATTTTTTTGTAGAAATTTCATTCATACTTCGAAATTCCGAGGCCGCTACAAAGTTAACTATTATTTAAGAGATATTATTATATATTTTTAATTTCGTTTGCTTAGTAAGTACAGTAGTTCAATCCATGAGTTTGAAAATTACCGTCAGCGTATTCAATTGAAAACTAGCTTCGGAATTTTGGCTTTATATAAATAGATAAGGGAAAATTGCAGAAAGCGAGGCTGCTACGAATTATACTAATAACTATTCTCCACCATACAATAAATAAAATTGATCGTTTCCAATTTTTGCACGACTCCTATTCCCGCTTCTTGAGATCATCGGAGAACTTGAGTTTGCAGATTCCACTGCATTCAACAGGATTCTATGATAAATCTTTTACGGTCCATGCTGCTCGCCTGTGGAATGCTTTGCCTGTGCCTGTAAGACGTGCGAAGTCTCTGACAAGTTTTAAGAAACTCGTCAAAGATCACTATCTGCCATTGTAATTAATCTACTGTTAGTCCACTTTTTTTTTTGTTCTTAAATGGTATGTATATATGTATGTGTGTATATATGTGTATTTATATTTGAGTAATAATAAGTCTGTACACTTTTTTTTATTTTTTTTTTCAACGCCTCCATTTTATTTATTATCAATTCTCTCCATCCTTAGGTTGCCTGGAAGATATCGCTGTTAGTGATAAGGCCGCCCTTTGTACGACTCCAATTTTTATTTTTTTAAATTCTTTGTCATGTATATGTTTCTATGTGTACAATAAAGTATTTTATTCTATTATTCTAAAAAAATTCTAAAGGTTTCAGTTTCTCTGAACAAGAACGCCGAAGTTGGGCATTTTATGCAAAAATCACGGTCAAAATGTTATAGCTAGGCCTCTTAATAATCCACCATTATTTCACATTAATATTTGACATAACACATATTTTAGAAAATATAACAAAACTGCAGACATTACTCTTCACTTTCCCGCCAAGAAGTCCCCATCCATATAGCATTTACATAGAGTTCAAAGTCTATTGAGGAAATTTCACAGTTTGTGGTAGTCTGCTGTGCAGGCGTGTGTATACACGGCGGCGGCAGATCAACCTACCCAAACCTGTCAAATTTATCCAATGAATATTGATCCTTATAACCAAACGCTAAAGTTCAAAATTGATTGTAGAAATTTGACAGTTTTGGGTAGGTTGGTCTGCCGCCGTGTGTACCTAATGGACGTCAAAGGTAGTGGCACCCGTGTTCGACAGGAACCAGTAGATAATCGACATTTTTTCCTTTTCTCATAAAATACAGGGTCACTTTTTTATCACTGTCCAAACCTTCTGAGATGACTCCCGTGATAAAACGAATTAGCTGTTCCTTTAGAAAACATCAATAGGTATTCATTCGACCAAAATGTGAACCAGCTGAATTTTATTTTCGAGTTAGGGTTAGTCGGTCCAATAGTAAGAGTTGTTCGTTTGTATCACGGGAGTCATCTCAGAAGGTTTGGACGGTGATAAAAAAGTCAACCTGTATAGGGGTTAGCAATTTTAGTCTCTAGCAACAATTGAATACCGGACCACTTTCTGCTTCCTGCTGTCATCCCGTAGAACTTCAATGAAAATCTTGATATTTTTTGGCGACGAAAACTGTGTGAAGTAGGTTTTTATCTCATCTATGGTAATGGGTTATTAAGGTTAGTGTGTCAGTTTTATTGTTATGTGGAAAGGCCCGAGCCCTGCACTGGGAAGTTTATAGGTTGGTGATGAAGAAACGGTGAATCACCACCCTCTTTAAGAATTATAAAAGAAACATTTAGAACTAAACTTTAAAAACTTCTTTAGCTGCCTTAATATAGAGTGCAAATTTTATAGGCAAAATAGATAAAGATAGATAATTTTATGGCGACGAAAACTGTGTGAACTAGGTATTATCTCATCTATGGTAATGGATTATTAAGGAGTGTGTCAGTTTTATTGTGATGTGGAAAGGCCCGAGCCCTGCACTGGGAAGTTTATAGGTTGGCGATGATGACGTGTCTCAAATGAAGGCTTAAGTTCTAACAATAAAACTAATACATAAAGTTAAAATTAAAATGCTACGACGAACTGGAGTCCTCTCAGCATAAGTTGCAGCTTCAAGGAACTGCAACGCTGATTTTCAGGGTTAACAAAATTATAAATACAAAAACCGTATTCATACAAACAAATTATACATTTTTTTACTTTTTATTTTCAAGTGCTGCACTGAAGCTAAATTAAATATTTATGAAACTTATAAAATACAGTGAAGAAAAAATTATAAAAATCCACAAAAAATGGAATACGATTTAAGGAAGGAGTATTCTGCTAATGTTACAAGTTTATATGTTTGTTCGTCCTTCCTTCATGTCAAGCGGAAAATGGATTTCTTGCGCCAAACGAGTACTACAGTTGAACGGCTAAAGTGAAGTTTTTTTATCTTGATTAAATAGAAAGTTTCTTCCAAATATAAAGGGCAGGTGATGAAGATTTGTGACAGACCGATTTTTATTCCTTTTAGCCCGAAAGCATAATTAACTCGTAGATAATCTCTTCTTCTTCTGCTTCTTCAACCATTTTGATGTAGGCCTCCTTCAAACTACGCCATGTGTCTCTATTTTGGGCCTTGGTGTACCCAGTTCGATCCAGCCGCCTTAATAGATAATAATAATTCTATATAATTATTTCTGTAGTGTTCATGTTATTTACATTAATTTTATAAGTAACTTATCCAAAACACCTGACTGCCAATCAACATAATGGTAGGTATACAGTTAACTCTGTAACATATGCGGTTTATAAGCCATTTATTATAATATTTACTTAAATAGTCAATTACTTAGCTACGGACACAAAGGCCGAATTTTTATATAGCGAAAAAGATATAAGAAACGGTGAATCACCCTCTTTAAGAATTATAAAAGAAACATTTAGAACTCAACTTTAAAACCTCTTTAGCAGCCTTAATATAGAGTGCAAATTGTATAGGCAAGATAGATAAACAGTTAACTTGGTTGTATTTTTACGTTTTTTCATTGATAGAGCGGCGCGATTACCTCATCGGCGCGGCGCTACAGTCGCCGTTTTTTGCGCAAACACTCGCTACTGAGTCAAGCAAAATGTGATTTTTACACTGGTTATACGTTATTCCCTTAATAACTAAACAGTATTTTTAACTAATAAAATAAATTTAAAAATAAAAACAGTCTGTTTAACACTGACTAAAAAAACATGATCTTTTTATTTTCTATCTCTGGTGGGATTTAAATCCACTTTAAACCCATCGATCGCGATCATAACAATTTGACATGTGCTCCTAACCACTGTTGTATTCTAGCTGTATGTAAATAACAGTCATTTGATAATGACTAGTGATTAATTATGTAAAAGTTATTAACATAGCAAGGCAGAAAAATAAAATTACAGAGCAAGAAAAGCAAGTAATATCTCTAAAATTACTACAATATTAGCTATATTACGATTTATTATTCTAAGATTACGATGTACAAACTTCCAAGAAATTAGGAGGTTTTCCTGAGACAATAAGTAACTAAGGTACTTACCCCATATTTTAATCCAGGATATGCTCTACCCGTGAACCAAATCCTAATAATATTATAAACGCGAAAGTTTGTAAGTATGGATGTTTGTTACTCTTTCACGTAAAAATTACTGATTGGATTTGGATGAAATTCGGCATACAGATAGTTTATAACCGGGAATAACACATAGGATGCTTTTTATCCAGATATTCCCACGGGAACGGGAACCACGCGGATGAAACCGAGAGCGGCCAATAGTTTCAAATAAATACATTGAGTCGTTTAGATGTGAGCGAAGAACAAACAAACAAACAAACATCAACAACACTTTCACGTACAGCATAAGTGAGAAAGATTAGACCTTAATCAATTTCTATTCGAGCTTAATGCTTGCTAATAAAGTGTGCGAGTAGGTCTGCGATTAGCTCATCGCATTAGCCGTGTAGGGGCATCGGGAGCAGCCGCGGCCGTGGTGTCATCGACCGCTGGCCACTGGCTGGTAGAAAGTGGAGTGACTCACCGCGGCTCCAGGCTGCCTTGGCGGAACCTAGCCGCGCCACAGGCTACAGCAGACCTACAGTTGTAGCAGCTTTCGTAAAATATCAGAATTTGCCTTTATTTTGAAATGAAACCACTTTTACGGATCTTCTCGCGTTTATTTTACACATTACTTATTTAATGTTTATCCTGCCTTTATTTATTTACTATTAATTTACGAGTTGTTAATTCTATGCTAATGGAAAGGAAAAAGCAAGCCCTAGATGAAACAAGTAAGCGATATGTTTAACGCTGGGTCGTTTGTCACCTCTTACTAAAATAAAATACTTAATACTAATGTAACAGGTACTAACACCTACTAAAAAAAGGAACGCCTCGCCATCCGATATCCGAGGATCTGGATTCAGTTCTCAAAACGGGCAAAATGTGTATCGAATTTTTAGATGCGTATAGCCCGGGTCCTTGATTACTATCAGCATTGGGCTAATATGGCGATAGCTTCTGTGTACTTACTTCAACTTCTTTAACTGCTGTTGTCCTAAGATGGCAATAACCTACAATGTGCCAGCGTGGTCAGTTGACCCTTTGAGCCCCGAGCGCTTGCCGGCAAGCTATCTAACAATAAAATTCTATTGTGTCTGGTATTTGCGGTCACCGAAGGCTTAAAAAAGATTGGTCTCTCGCTAAGTGTGTCTTATTTTGGGCAACTTGATACAAGTATATTAAAAAAAAAAATTATTCGCCTGTAAATAATTTTTTGTGACTATGTCATATTTTTATTAAAGAGTATATTCCAAGATTCATCTGGCCTACAGTATGGTGGGTGGGTTTTATAATATAGGTACTATAACATAGCCCCATGTCTATTATTTTGTTGTTGCCTATGTTGATAACACGAGTTACCATGCAGACAAATAAAAAAAAACCAATTGAAATACCTATTCCCAGAATGGAACGCTGATTCTGATTATTTCCCATTTACTTCAATTCATCAGATTCTGTACAAATTTCTTGGAGTTAGTATGTTGTGATTACCTAGGCTGTGTTAAAATACCTGTCTAGTAGCCTTTACTACATACCTACGGAGCAAGAATCCTGCCGTCTGGTGGAGTTGGTGTTTATATTTTTTTACAGAATTGAATGGGCGCCTAGAATCTACTATGGTGGGTGACTGGTTTTTTTTGCGAATGACGGAATTCATAGAATTTTATTTATTCCGTGCTTAGAATTAGGTGCGGCTCGAGTGAGTATATTCATAGGTACGTCTCGATATGGTGACGTGTAAGCTATAAATATTATTTGATTCTATTCTGAACCCTTTTAAAATAAAATAATATAATATAATCATATAAATAATAGAAGGCATTAAGATTATACTCGTAGTGTTGTAGGAGGGTCAATGCTTTTAAGTGTTTTTGTAAGAGTTCGCTAGACAAATCACAAAAATCAAATTCGATACGATACAACGCGACTTTCAAGTGTGGTCCCTCAAAGTTTGATTTAGTGCTAGAATCTTTGTTAAAAAAAACACGCGAGTTAAATGTTAAATGTTACTCTTTAAAAATGGGTAGTCTGTGGTAAATTAATAGAATTCCAACTCACAGTGGCTTAACTATAGGGCGGCAGGGCTGGCAAAATGCCACAGAATGCTCATAAGTAGGTAATTAACATGGTAAGAAAGAAAAGTAAGTGGTCCCGTTAATAATTACTCTAAAACAAGTGAGCGTGACAGTTTAAATGTTTATAAAGAGGAGTTCAATCGGAAACTAGAGTCATTTCCAAGGCTCGACTTCAGAAATTATGGATGATTAATGGATGAGCTCACGTTCGACTCTACCCTAGGTTACTAAGTCTCATTAGCTCAAAGATAGAGCCCATAGCATCGAGTAGAGTATATCGCATTAGACTTAAAGACTCGCGAGTCCTTTACAACTCTAATTCTGAGCAAATGAAATTTAATTCAAGATTATTCAATTATTTTTATTTTCTATCAACATTAGAGGCAATGACAGTGCAATCGGGCCTTCGATCAAGATGTAAAGGCTGGCCATCGGCAGCAACATACATTTTTGTCCAAATAAAAAAACATCAACCGTACAAGCGACCGTTGTAATAAACTATTGGAAACTATCATTACATCAGTGAGTTATGGTACTTCTACTTGTTAGCAATTCTTGCGTAACCGACCTAGCTCAACGCAGGCGCAGGTAGAATGGATGCACCAGGCGGGTCGCAGCCGCGCTGGCTGTCGAATGAAAGTAAAAAAATAAACATTGCGCTCGTGAGGTAAACAAACTTCGGGACGGGTTCGTTTACCACTGCGAGTGCTTTCTACGGAGTTCGCTAAGTAAAGTTGACAAATAAAAATAAAAGAGCATCGATATGTTGTGTGAAATTGTAAGTACGCGTAGCCCAAGCCATACCTTCATGGGTTTATTTCAGCACAGATTACATAAAAGCATAAAAGTTACCGGCGGGCGTCTTGCGTTGGGTACGAACAATGTAATTCGTAATTTACAATTAATTCTAACTCATTTTAAAAACTAAATTTTTGTAAAGCTCTGTCTAATAAGAATAGCGAAACGGAAACCTCCTATCTTTCCTTTCTTTAGGCAGTACCATATAGTTCTTGTGGTTTATTATAATGCTCATACATATAACATACATATATATATATACTCATACATATAATAATAAAATAAAATATTACTTTGAAACCTGTTTTAGTAGGTAAGTATACTTGAGGAGTTTGACGGCGCAGTGGTCAACGCGCCCGGTCTGTAATTGATTGGATATGGATAACCAGAAATTAATCATCTTGAGCTTTTCCTTTCTTCGTAAGGCACGTAAACCGTTGGTCTTGGCTGCATTAGCAGTCGTCAACAACCACCAATCCGCACTGGGCCCGCGTGGTGGTTTATAGCCTGTTCTCCCTATCCATCCATAGAGCAGTGGGGACATGATGAGCGTGATGAAGTATACTATCACTTAAGGTAAGTTAAGGTAACCTACCTGTAAGAGGTGTACCTTTATTGGCTTATGTAAGTCTACTGATCACTTAAACTACATATTTATTGACCATTAGAAGAAATTATTTTTTGTATTTTTATTTGAGCTACCGACATTGTTGTTATGGCTATAGTTTTAAATAAGATAGAGGTAGCTAGCCATAGACGGACAAAAACCCTATGACGAACCTATACCGCGTACCTGTGTCCCGAACTCGAATAGAACCCGGGACTGAGTCTGAGACTCATGGTCAAACTACAAGACATAAAAAGTAAATTTTCTCTTCTTTCAAATGACAAATGGATAAGTGTTGTTCATTACAATTATATTAAAACAATCTCAGCTTTGTGAAACATGTTGATGTTCAGACTACTATGGCATGCCATTGTCTGTATAAATTGAGAAATATCTTTTGAGGTGATTCACACGAGATCTCACTTGCGAAGCTGCAATAGACAGATCGACATACATGAGTCATCAGTGTCTTACTGCTTGCTCAATAAGTAAAACACGAGAAAAAAAACAAACAACGTCAACATTGATAATATAATAAATACCTAATTTATTATATTATCAATGTTAAAGTGAGGACGGTTATGTGGGGTTCTCCCCCCAGATCCCGACAAAGAATTATTGCAGAAAAATATGTGACGGAAAATATAATATACAAAATACGCACACCCCCTCCTTGTAACTATTAGGTAGGTTAATAGATTGATGTTTACCTAAACTATTTTCCTAGATTTCTAATTGCCCCCATATCGTATTAAATCCTGTAACATCTCAGTAGCTTTACCGAGACATATAAAGCAAATCTAAACATTGAACATATTAAAACTTACAGTGGAACATAAAACCTCCTCTTTTTTGAAGTCGGCTAAAAATGAATTCTTTATTATAAAATACGTTTCATGATCTCATTAAGTACCCCTTTTGAAGGTACCCTGAATATAAGCAGTCTTTAAAAGCTTATAAAAATGTTTATTTTTATTTTTCATAGTAGGTACCTAGGTATACAAGTAGTAATAAAAACATCGCGGGTTTGATTCCCGCAACAAATATAAAGTGCCTTTATACGCAGTATTTAATAATTAATACATAAATGAACTTGTGCTATTGTCGTATGGCTGAGGGAATGCGAATGCGTACTACTTATACCATTGTAGAACTGAGTTGAGTACGTTGGTGATTCATTTCTCGGAATTGACCTTGCTATGAGTCATTCGTTGGAAGGCAGAGTCGGGGATACCGCGCCTGTCTGCCGGTTGTTTAGTAGTCGCACTCCGCTTGCCGCCACTATTTTTTATTAAACAAATCGTGTTAAAAATAATAAAAATTATAATTTCAAAAATGTGAGTGCACGGAGTCTGGATCAATAATTAGGTTAATTAAACCACTTTTAAAATCTAAGTTAATATTTTGGTGTTGGTGAAGTTAAATATCATGATAACAACCATGACGTCATTCATATTGTTAAAGGTAAGAAATATTAATAGACTTAATTATAAAGAGTGATAGTAACCAAATAGACAAAAAATTATTGCGTTTTATATTTATGAATCATCAAAGAAATCTTATCAGTGTCTTATTTGAGCTGTGTAGTACGTGACGTTTACTATATTATACGGAAAAGTACAAAAGCTAGTTGAATGAATACTATTTGTCTCTTTTAAGCACGTATGAACGCGCTCCGTATTTTGTCATTAAATTATTATCACCATCAGTTTTGTGTGTCTTTGGAATTTGTCTGCATATTCAAACGTGTATTGTGTCAAGTTAGAAAGAAATAGAATGAAAAATGGCGATAGTCAGTGAAGTTTGATTTTACATACATACGCATTTATTTTATTTTTATTTTCTTTCTTTTGAGATTTATAAATAAAACTTTGATCAAGTGATAAACATTAAAAATACTGTTTTTGCAACGAATATTTAGGCCTGGAATGTATTTTGGTGCTGTGAAATGCTCAAAGAGAAGTTTTCGATCATCTGACACTTGTTGAACAAGTTTTCAATTAACTTTTCAGACAAACTCTTTTTTGTTGAGGATGAACAGAGAGGATAACGTTAACTGGTTCCACGGAAAAATATCACGAGAGACAGCGGAAAAACTACTCAAAGAAGGTACATAAATAGTTCAAGAGCAGCAAATCATGTTTTGTTTCTGTACCTGTATATTAACCATTGTTTTGTTTGGTTTCAGAGGGTGAGGATGGTGTTTTTTTGGTACGTGAGAGCAATACCTCACCTGGAGACTACGTTCTCTCTGTACTGCATCAGGCAAGTTTTGTTGTTAAAATGTAACCCTACAAGTATTTTTCCTGTTTCTTGTTTAGAACTCATGACAATTGGACCTAGAAATTACAATATTAAGCTTATTCCGAAAAGTTTAATTAAGTGAATAATTGTTACAAAAATTCACATGAACGAGAATTAATTCACACCTTTTAGCATTCTGTGCCATACGTACCGCTATGATAGGAAATTGTTGACAAAATTTGGGGTTGTTTGTGGATATTTTTAATAGTTATTTATATCAAAACATATTATTCTGTATGTTTCTTTAATTTATTACCTACTCCATATAATATTTCAGGGTGAAGTAGTACATTATCAAATACGGAGGCATGGGGAAGACGCATTTTTCTCTATTGAGGAACACACAACTGTCCATGGTTTGGACACACTAATACAGCATTACAGAGGAGATTCTAATGGCCTCGTCACTCGACTCTCTGTTGTGTGCAAAGGGCAGCCGCCACCACATGAGTCTCGTACTCAAGGGACTACTAATCTTCTGCACCGGTAAGTCCTCTTGCAATGTTTATGACCTTAATTAGCATACTTTACTAACATTTGTTTGTCATTCCATAATCATTTATCTCTTTGATTGAGACACGTAAAAACTTCTTTACTAAAACTGATCCCTCTTAGTATCATCTAAAATATGTATACTGTACCTATTTAATCACAAATAAATAAAACAGGGTTGTGTTATATTTATTTTTATTTATTATATATAATATTAACTTATACCAATCAATAACTTAATGTAATAGAAGAACTTGTAAAATATACACCCATACTTTTCAATTACCAGAAAATCATAAGGACAGTCGAGAGACTATCCTGCAAAATGATGGGCAGAGAGTTCTGTCCATCATTTTGCAGAATCACTACAAGACCAATATGAAAAGTAACAAAAATCTATTTGTACAATTTAAACCACATAATATGTTGTTCATAATTTTATTTTATTTTATATGGCTTCACCCTACTTTTATGCTACTAAATATCATAGAATCATACAGAACTTTTATTATTTTGTTAAGATAATTTTTCATGACATGAAGCATATTTTTTACCAACTTTAGTAATAATATAAAATAAATATACAATATTTATGAATATATTATGGTAAATAAACGAAATGTAGAATATTACTGTAGTGTAGGTTTTTGAGTAGATGACTGTGAGAAATGAAGAATTGTTACATTCCTAACCACTGTTAATAAAGATTGTATCAGTTGAAGTAGGAAGTTCTATTAAGGAAGCAACAACACAAATTGTCCTTAATTTTTCTTTCATGCTTGAGTTGATTTAGATGAACTAGATAGCTTATTAGAATGTTTTGTTTTAGTTACTATTATGACTATTGTTTGTATAAACAACTTTTAAATAATAATTTCATCTAATGTAGGTTAAAAATTGTCGGAATTGTTCAATGAAATAAAATCAAGAACAGTTCTATTATCACCCATCCAAGTAACAACTGGCCCAAGATGTGTCCACCTTACCAATTGTTTTAAAGAATGCATGACCGCTGCGCCACATACCTTAAAATTATAAAATACAAAAATGCATATTACAGCTGTTTTTGATATACCAATAAATTCATTTAAAAAGAAATTTTTATTCAAAATTTTGTAAACAAATTACCTAATTATGTTATACCTACTTATAATAAATTCAAATTTGAGATTCAAATGGTATATTTAAGGGCCCTATTACATCTTGACTGTGATTTTTGCGTAAAATGGCCAATTTTTTGACGTTCTCGATCTCAGAAACGAAAATAAATTAACAATTTTGACTTATTGAATAGTGTAGAATAGCTATTGGCATAGTTCGTAGCGGCCTCGCTTTTTGTAAATTTTGCTTAACTTTTTAATGAAACCCAAAATAGCAGAGAAAGATTTTCATAAAATGCGCGAAGGCACTTCTTTGAGCTCCTAGATTGAACTACAGTTCTAAACAAATGAAATAAAAAAAAAAAAATGTTATCTCTTATATAGTCGAATAGTTCGTAGCGGCCTCGGAACTTTTAGATATCATTGATTTTACACCAATTCTAAACCAAAATCGCTTTAAGATCGCTGTGAATTTCTCCTCTCTACAATAATATTATTGAACAAAATTTATACCAGAATAATTGTTACTTCATGAGGAATAAATATTTTATAATGAATTTATTATTCTATTTCGATAAAAACGATAAATACAACTGCAAAATTACTACAAAATGCGATGCGCCGGCCGTCCGAAATCAGCTTTTTCTTGCAGAGTGGAAATTTGTAATACTAAACATGAATTTATTATTCTATTTCGATAAAAACAATAAATACAACTGGAAATTTACTACAATATGCGAAAATGAGCATTTTACGCAAAAATCACAGTCGAGATGTAATAGGCCTCTTAAGGGTATAAGGGTATATTCATCTAGAATTGTCATCCAAACCAAGAAGTTTTAAATCAACAACTAAAAGTGCCTTGGTGCAAAGGTTAGTGAACTCAGCAGTTTTATACTGTGACCATGCATACAAACATGATGCACAAGTTTATTGATGATTTCCTGTTGAATGCGTTATAAAGGCATTTATTGAGTAAATACCAAGCAATTCATGCCCTTGTGTATCATCATAATGATTTTAGCACATTGGCAGTGTTAAAGTCTGCTGAGTGTGAAATATTTTTATTAATCTTAAATTCATAACATGTTTTCTGATGTCAGTGGCAGGCATGATATATCCAAATTGGAATACCAAATGTGTGAGTAAATTACTTTAGCACATGTTTCAATGGATGTTCTTATTTTGATAGCAAACATGTAATATGCAAAAATGTGTTATTAAGATTTTATACTGTTACGTACATCTATTTGTATCGGACATTGTATTACTAATTTACTTCTGTTAGATATTACAACATCCGGTTATGCTGTAATGGCAAACAGACTGGAAGTTCCTTGCCATTTTTAAAACTATTGGAAAAATCTTATGAAAAAGTAATTTAACACTTGTTGAAAAACACTGCTTAAGGTAGGATTCAATCCACGAACATTTCGCATTTGGAAGTGCAGAAACGCGCTTATAGAAAATCCAAGATTCAAAAATATTCATTCAATTTAAGTTATGCCATCAGTTTTTGAGTCTATACAGGGAAAGAGTTTGGACCTTGTCCTGAGAAGAATTGGCACGAATCTCCCTTGCCGAGTTTCTTGCTATATGTTCTAGCATCACATATTCATATTGGAAAATGCCCTTCCTGTACTGAAAGATGTAGATTCAAGTTCCATCTCATCAGGCACTTTTACTATGACTAGTATTTTATGTTTGTTTATAATATTTTCTCTGAGAACTTTAATTTGTATACTTATTACAAACAGTTTAGGCACACTTCGCTAAAAGACAATAAATCAAACTAAAAAAAATTAAGACTAAATAGTAAACAATGATGTTTGTTTACTATTTTCAGAATCTTCAGGCTTAAATTAGTATATCACTATGCGGATTGCTAATCTAGTGTACATAATAATATAATCTATGGAATGCCATGCCTCTTATAACAAGTATTTGCTGATATTATTTTAAATGCTAATTAGTAATTACATTACTATTACTCATAAAAATGTTTTGAAGATGTTGCTGACAATACTATAGCAGCTATTCATCCAAGACATCTGTGTTTGGCAATGGTGATTCACTGTTTACATTAGTGATTCATTATACATACATTTTTATTTCTCATTGAAACAAATATTTGCTCTTTATTATGTCTATGGCAAATACCCCCCATCTTGGGGGAGGCCTTTGTCCAGCAGTGGACGTCTTTTGGTCAGCCAAAAGACGTCTCAGGATGATGATGATGATGATGATGTCTATTCCTATTAATGAATATTTTCATTTTAATTTTATTAAATGAAAATTAGTTTCTGATGACAATGTCCATGCAATTATCAAAACCATCAACACTTTCTTTTATTGAAGATTTATATTACTTATGTGTAACTATTGTCTTTATGTGTGATAGTGTATATCTTAAGGTTCATCTATCTATATATAAAATTCTCGTGTCACATGTTAGTTGCCATACTCCTCCGAAAGTAATCTATTTTTTATACCCCTAAGTGATAAGGATGGTCCAACCAAATTTTTGTTTAATTTTCCAATACAAATTCAAATTCAAAAATCATTTATTCAGTTTAGGCTACAAGTAGCTCTTATGAATGTCGCTATGCCATCGGTTCGTAAGTCTACTCTGGGCGGGAGATCTTGCACTGAGAAGAACCGGCAAGAAACTCAGCAAGTGTCCAGCTCTTTTCTCCCTTACAGCGTCAAAAAAAATAAAAATTGAAAAATGCCCTATCATAGCAGGACACTTTCCATTACAAATAAACACAAAAAAATATAGAAGACAACCACAACATGTAAAAAAAAAAAAAAAAAAAAATACAAATCTAATATATCAAATTTACATCTGGTATAAGTTTCAATTTCCACAATGTCATACAGTACCACTACAGTACTCTAATAAAAGTCAAAAATTGTTTAAGAAAAACAAAGTCAAACTATAGTAATTAATACTAACAATAAGATAAGTATGCAAGAGCAGACCAGCCTCCACAGGCGGCACCCGTTCACGAGTATGACATATGAATCAGCCATCGCTTCGCTCAACCATATTTTAGGGAACGTAACGACCCGACGCACACGCCACCACCGCAGAGACAATAAAGAGAGCATGACACACTCAAGATACTTTAAATAAAAACTTAATGATCTATTTAACGCAACGCTGTTTGTTATCTGTAGGACACTGTTCAAAACTATCATATCAGTATAAAAATTATATAAATTAATTTTATTATGTATATTGATACAAATAGAGTATAATGTGTTTTTTATTACAACCAGGCTGTTTTATCATCTAATTATTCTTTGACTTTAATAATAACCTTTTATAAAAAAGTGTAACTACTTACAATGTGAAATAACATGTGCAGGCGAGCAGACTAAGATGACCACACATTCTTATCATTAAAATAATCATCAATTGTAAAATGTTAAAATAATCAACAAAATGTTTCTAGTTGTGAAACATACGATTTGTTTGTTTGGTTGTCATAGAAACGATTTGATTGTATTGTTGACACAGAAACTGTCAAAGTGATACGAAGTCTGCCGGGTCATTATAGTAATCTATATAAATAAATAAAAATTAATGTTGCTAAGGCTCGCGCTTTGGCAAATTTTTTTTCGTATGTTCCTTAAAGCACTCGTAATATTAATAAAGAGAAAAAGTAATAACAATTTAAAAAAAACATATTTAATGTTTGACAGAACGAAGTCTGTCCGGGCAGCTAGTTAAATATTATAAATGGATATACATATCTTGGACTAGCTGTGCTCGCGACTTCGTCCGCGTGGAATAGTGACTTTCGGCAGCATTTTTAATTTTTTAGGCTCTTTTCCCGTTTTTGCAACATTTTTCACTGATGCTTCGCTCCTATTGGTCGCAGCGTGATGTTATATAGCCTAAAAGCCTTCCTCGATAAATGGACTATCCAACACAAAAAGAATTATTCAATTCGAACCAGTAGTTCCTGAGATTAGCGCGTTCAAACAAACAAACAAACAAACTCTTCAGCTTTATAATATTAATATAGTATAGATTTATAATATTAGTACAATCGTTATAAATTCCAATACTCATCCTAGCACATTCTTAAAAAAAGTTTGATCGATATAGCTTGGGAAACACAACACAATTAATTAGAAAAAAAAAAATTATCATCTAAGTATTTGAAAAAAGGAATTGTACATAATTATACTCGTCTATATTTTGAGGTCTGCCAATAAAAGTCATGCAACTCATGGTCATTATCATCACCAACTCATTATATGTCCCCACCGATGGATAAGGACAACGGCCCATAAACCACCACACAGGCCCAGTGATTGGTGGTTGTTAACAACTGCTAATGCAGCCGGGACAATCTTTACATGCCTTCCGAAGCACGGAACTATCCCGATCCGATCCGAACCCTTCGGAGAATCTTGTAGGGCACGGGGACACGCACTTTTAAGTGTTTGATGCCGTTCCCTCTAGAAAACCTTCGAAGGTGATTCGCTTCACACGGCTTGAGGTACCCTTTACGTACCTCGCCGCCCCCAAAAAAGCCCGGTGACTCTGAAAATGTCGTTTGAGGCAATCAGCAATATCTCTTAAAAAAAACGGAACTATTCATGCAATGCAACTATTTATTATTAACACAGATTTATTAACGTGCCTGTTCTCTTTGTTTAACTAACAATGTTATTACAAGCCGACCAACCTCTCATATTTGCCATAACAGCAATGTTTACATACCATCGGTGTCTATTGTAAACTATTTTGACGTTTGGCAGTGCAACTGAAGCTGGCGACTACAACATAGTGTCCCAAATGCTGGCGTGTGGGTACCGGAGCCGGGACGCAAAGAACCAGGACGGGCAGACGGCGGTGCACATCGCCGCGCGCGCCGGCCGCGACAACATACTCGCCAAGCTGATCGAGAGCGGTGCTACCGTCAACGTCCGGGATTCTTTTGGATACACACCCTTACACGTGAGCTTTCAGTTTCAATCCGATTGAATAAAGCAACACAAGAGGTCACAAATATCTGGGATAATCCTAAACTTTACTTTATATTTACTGAATGTTTGGATTATTTCAATTAATTTGATGTTGATTGTACCTTTGTTTAGAGTAAATTTGTGATATAGAGTTTGTATGGATCAAGACAAGCTAAATAAAGGCTGGTTGTCGTTCTCTTTAAGTATTCAGCTGCCTAATGGTAACGTGTTTAATAGTTAGTCCTTAATGCAGAGATTTCTATCGTTTCTATGAAAATAGTACATTAATATAAATAGGATGTAGCTTCGTGCAGTGTGCATGCTACCTCAATAGTCTATTTCCTATTTTAAACGGCTCTTTAAAATGTATAATGTGTTTTTAGTACACATGCCAGAACAACTTGCCAAGCACAACGGGACTGCTGATAACGAAAGGAAACGCCAACTACCAGATGAGGCACGCACCCACCGGGAAAGTACCGCTCCACGACGCAGCGCAGCGAGGGCACATCGAATGTATACAGGTAAACATTTTTTTTTCTTTACTGGTAAGCACAGAGCCTTGATCTCACCTGATGTTAAGTGATGATAAGGCCAATTGGTGGAAGCGCACTTCACCCGGAATCCTTCGCTAGTGAGGCATTGGCTATCTTATCTCTAGCTGCCGGAACACAACAATGCTACAAACATTGATGTTATGGCGACATATTTAGATAAGATGGTAAGTATTTAGAACTAGCCTGGTGGACATACAAGCCCTACCACCAACCAAACTGAAACCATTTAAACAACATGCGAAATAAACATTCAATAAACTCGTCATTGGAATATTTATTTTATTCCTTTCGAATAAACACTTGGTTTTCGCCTTTCCAAGTTAATCTTTTTACCGCCAACAACTTCTATAGAAGTTCGAGATTTTCGTGCCGTCCACGCCAGCACTTCTATAGAAGTTCTTCTTTGTACCTACTTTATTAAAATACATTTATACGTTGGCGTACAGCGGGACATCGCGTGCAGGATAGTTGGGCGGTGAAAAGGTTAATTGATGATAAGGCCGAGGGTGCATGGAAGCACTATCTTGGAACTTGCTATCTCATCTCTAAGGCCACAATCTAGACGACAGCGGGCAGCAACGCGGCGGGCGGCGCGAGCGGTAAAATGTCCCATACATTTCACGTACATTCTCGTACTCGATGAAATGCTTACATATTTTAGCACTCGTTGGTCGACCTCATATTTTTGTATTTACATCTAATTACTAATGATTAATTTTCACTTATCATATTTAAAATAATATTAATTTTATAATACAATTATAATCATCATGAATATTTTGATGTATGGAACCTATAATAGAACCTACTAATGCAATTCGGCCTCCGTCTGAAAAACAGCGTCATGGCGATGGCTTTGCCAATGCCGTGACACATGCAGAGCCGGAGACTTTTGTGCCACTGTCCACCTTATTGTATATGCTTTTTATGTAGCCCTTCTCTATGTAACAGTGTGCAAAATAAATTATTTGATTTGATATATTTTTAGATATTTTTGATATCGACTGTAATTCGACCCCCCGTTGGGTATCGAACCCGGGACCTCTAGGTCAGAGACCGGTGGGCTTACCTAACAATAACATAAATAAACTTGATAAATAATTTTAATATTTCTATTTTGTTACTAGGTTCTCCTGAAATTAAAAGCACCGTCACATCCCAGAACATTGGCGAAGGACACGCCGGCAGACCTAGCGAAGCACTACGGACATGAAGAATGTTATGAATTATTAAGTACGTATTTATATAAACTTCACTTGAAACTGTTATTACACCCATTTTTTGTGTAGTTTTGATATTATATTGGTATATAATAATAAGTTTATGTATCTTTGTAGTGTTATATGGGTCATGCTTTTATATTTCTGTGCGCAGATGTTTTCTAAATATCTAGTTATCTACTTATCTATCACTCATTGCCTATTAGGTATTGAACTAATAAACAAAAAACATTTTGTATCTAACACAAAGCATAAAATGATTCTTAAGATTTAGAACGTTACTGTTCGTTATTTTAACAAGCTACCTACTTTAATACTCTTAAATGTCAATCATTCTTGTTGTCTATTTTTTTGTATTAATTAATCTATACTAATATATAAAGCTGAAGAGTTTGTTTGTTTGTTTGTTTGTTTGTTTGTTTGTTTGAACGCGCTAATCTCAGGAACTACTGGTTCGAATTGAATAATTCTTTTTGTGTTGGATAGTCCATTTATCGAGGAAGGCTTTAGGCTATATAACATCACGCTGCGACCAATAGGAGCGGAGCATCAGTGAAAAATGTTGCAAAAACGGGAAAAGAGCCTAAAAAATTAAAAATGCTGCCGAAAGTCACTATTCCACGCGGACGAAGTCGCGAGCACAGCTAGTAAAGAAATAAAAGCCTTTTATATCTTACATATGCTGCTTTAAAGAGAATGAGAACGCTACCTTACAACATTTTAGTAACTAAATCTATTTATTGTTGTATAGAAAGCCACACGCCCGAGCCGCCGGAGACGTCCAAAAGCCAATGGTACCACGGCACGTTGAACCGAGACGAGGCCGTTCGTACGCTCGAGGAGTACTGTCAGCAGCGAGGGCTCCGCGACCGCCCCTCCGACGGAGTGTTTCTTGTGCGGTACAGCGAGCGGCACACCGGCGCCTACGTACTCACCATGCTGAGCGAGAACACGCCCTTCAACTTCATCATCAGAAAAGAGGTTTGTTGAACAAAAACAGTAGCCAAATGAACAAACAGTGCGTTGCCAAAATAGAAAAAAAAATAAACGCGGTCATTGAACCGCGCGAGGAGCACCGTCAACAGCTCGGCCTCCGCGACCATCCTTCCGACGGTGTGTTCCTTGTGCGGTACATCGAACGGGACACGTGTGCTTTCGTACTCACCATGTTGATCGAGAACACGCCCTTCAACTTCATCATCAGGAAAGAGGTTTGTTCATCAAACAGCATTGTTGAATCGCGACTAGGAGTACTGCACGCCGCGAAGGCTCCGCGACCGCCCTTGCGACGGAGTGTTCCTTGTGCGATATAGTGAACGGCACACTGGCGCCTACGTACCCACCATGAGCGAGAACACGCCCTTCAACTTCATCATTAGAAAAGAGGTTGGTTCACAAACACGGTCATTGAACTGAGACTACTAGTAGAAAGGGTTGCAGGAACCCTTCCCTTCCGACTGAGTTCCTTGTACGCAATAGTGAACGGCACACGCGTTCTCACCATGCTGACCAAAAACGCCTTTCAACTTCATCATCAAGAAAGAGGTTTGTTGAACCAACACGGTGGTCAAATGCACAAACAGTGCGATTCCAAAATAAAGAAAAGAAAATATGCACGGTCTTTGAACTGCAAAAAGTACATACTGCTCGCAGAATGGTTTGCTGGACCACACCCTGGTCTGCCTTTTAGTATTTTTTAAAATGGAGGAAATATTAAAACCATGTTAGATGAGTACATATCTACATCATTATGAGGAATTTGGTATGTACACCATAAACCCATACCATTATATAAAATATATAATCCTATGATCTTATTAGTATTACATTTAGATACACTTTTGAAACCGTGTTGACTTAATACTATAATCTCTAGCAAACTAGACTGAAGGGTACTTCAGTCAAAAATGATCAGTAGAATCTTGGTCAACGTAAATTTTTCATTTTCCAAAATCATGTGGATATTCTAACAGAGAAACTGTATTTCAGAACAACTGGCTGTTCATAGACGATGGACCATACCTAGAGTCGTTGGAGCGGCTGATCGAACATTACAGTACTGTCCCCGACGGCTTGCCCACTTGCCTCACCACGGCGGTGCCGCCCAAGCCCAAACCACCTCTACCTGAAGTGAGTCTTAGAAAAAATCACTATTATTTTGTGCGTACAAGGTTTTTGTAGTTGATCATCATTTGTGAATGTAATAGGTAGACCATATTTACTTTAACTTCACGACGGGACACAACATGGAGCTGTATAGCCACGGATTTTTTTTACCGGTATTTCGAGTACCAGTAATCGGTTTCGTAGTTCCTCCGATTCGGACATACTAAGGCTTGTTTCAACCTACCACAACACGTGGGCGTGCGCTAATTTACATGAAAATTAATAGTTGCATTCACACGGGCCACATTTTGCCGTCATTATTGACCGCGTGTTTGATACCGACTACATCGCAGCCACGTCGCAACCACAACGCAACCACCAGCGATACCGCGAACTAGCGGCTGCCATATCGCAAACATTATGTAGGTAACACAACGCAACCGCAAGAAGCCGCAGCGACACTATTCACACGTAACCACAGCTTGACCACCTTTTGTCGCGACGGTGTGGTGTGGTTGTGGTACGCGTGAAACAAGCCTTACTTTACTTTAAAAAAAAAACTATTTTAAAAGAAAACTGTTAATCATTATTATGATATTGAGAAGCTTAGTGGCGTTGTGATCATGCAACTTCAGCAGCTTTCGCAATGACGGAAAAGATTTCCTCGTGTGTCCAAAGGCGCATTCAGCTATTGCTCCCGGTTGTTGTCCCAATATAGCAGTTTTAAAAAATGCACTGCATTGGGCCAGTATGGTAAATTATGATCCGATCTCCCCTTTTTTATTGTTTATGTGAAAAGCCCTGATTTCAGCACAACGTCCATAAATTGAACAATAATCCACAATATTTCATGCACATACGTTAAGATTTCGATATTGGTTCGTGCTTACACCCTTTGATGACGCTGAAGTATGCCTTCTCAAGTAAAATTGAATTATAGTAGAACATTATCCGTTTCCATTCGCAGTTCTCCACAATGCCACGTACCAAGAAGCCGTCACCGAGCCGCGCGGCCATGAACCAGACGCTATCCCTAGTCAAGCACGACATCCTGGGCGACAAGCAGATCTCCCTCCCCAACTCCCCGCCCATAACCCTCAACACCTCCAACAACAACGCCTTCGACCTGCTCACACGCAATCTCTCCTTCTCCTCCGATTTCAACAACGATACGCTTAACAACAACGATGAATCCCAAGATGACAACGACACGTACAAAGTGCCGTCGAACAATACAGCGGTGGTTACCTTGGCTGAGAACTACAACGAAATATCTATTAACTCCGAGGGGCAGTTATCTACTTTGCAAGGTGAGTTGTTTGTGTTAAATGACCGCGATTGTCTATGACTGATAAGCGGCTGTACTATGTATTTTGCGGTCAATGACCACTTTCACTCCAATTCAATTGTGGCTTAGGGAGTGATTTAAATGTTTCTTCATAGATTATCATTTAATGGAAAACATGATAATATATCTATCATTTATAATTTATTTATATTTTTATACATACCTGTTACTAATCCCGCACAGAATTTTTTATCTCTACATTTACTTTAACTCTCATTTTGTCCACTAAAGGCAAAAAAATGCAGATATACAACCGTAGTAACTCCATTTACTTTATCAAAAAGCTATCATATAGATTATAAATTATCAGAATATTTAGAAGACAAACATTTATAAAAATGAAAAAATATAAAACTCAATATCAAATAACTATAATTATATATACACAATTTTTATATTTTAATAAAAAAAAATAGAATATAAGCTAATTTTACTTCAAAATTAATTGGAAAAGGTCTTCCCTCTTCAAATTGCTGTGCCCGACAGGGCCCATAATGAACCTGTACCTATACTATAACAACTATGTAACATTATGGTGTGCAATAAAATATTGAGTATTGAGTATCAAAACATTGACATAATATCGGATAGGTACTCAAAGACAAAGAAAACATGGTTCGATTCCCATTACTAATTAATTATTGTTCGTTCCCGTTCCCGTATCCTGTTAATAATAATAACTGTACAAAAGCATTTTATCTTATCTTATTTTACAACAACATTCCTTTCTCTACAGAGTTCATCCCTATGAGCGAGCTAACACTCGGCGCGGTATTAGGCGAGGGCGAGTTCGGGTCGGTTCTCCGCGCGACCCTCGGCCCAGGCGCGGGCCAGCCCGTGGCGGTGAAGACGCTTCATCTACAGCACACCGACACCAACAAGCGGGAGTTCCTATGCGAGGCCAAGCTCATGATGGCGTTGAGGCACCGGTGCATCGTGCGGCTGATCGGCATCTCCCTGGTGAGTGTTCTTTACTCTCTGATAGACATCGATCATCCCATTGGTCATCAACAGCATTTCCACATGATAGTTACTGTGCGAGGCCAAGCTCATGGTGGCGTTGAGGCACCGGCGCATCGTGCGGCTGATCGGCATCTCCTGGTGAGTGTTCTTTACTCTCTGATAGACATCGATCATCCCATTGGTCATCAACAGCATTTCCACATGATAGTTACTGTGCGAGGCCAAGCTCATGATGGCGTTGAGGCACCGGTGCATCGTGCGGCTGATCGGCATCTTCTGGTGAGTGTTCTTTACTCTCTGATAGACATCGATCATCCCATTGGTCATCAACAGCATTTCCACATGATAGTTCCTATGCGAGGCCAAGCTCATGGTGGCGTTGAGGCACCGGCGCATCGTGCGGCTGATCGGCACATCCCTGGTGAGTGTTCGTAACTCTGATAGACGTCGATCATCCCATTGGTCATCAATAGCATTTCCACGTGATAGTTCCTGTGCGAGTTGAGGCATCGCTGCATCGTGCGGCTGATTGGTTTCTTCCTGGTGAGTCAACTACTCGTGCTTACCGATACTAAGTAATTAAAAAAAATGTTTGTGTGTACATCGGATCGATTTCATACATTGTAATCTGTTTAGTTAGGCTTGTTTTGAATACTGCTTGTCCTGCCTTGTACCTTCTTATTTAAGCTTGTCGCACTCGCGTCAGCTGCGTCAACGTCGTTGTGTACCTTAGTAAGTAATAAGTATCTATTAGGCTAGCCACACTGGATGCATTTTCATACAAATTTGACTCGTACAATTTGTACGTGCGTATTTACGCACGATACATTCCCATACCGATATATGCATGATTAGCTCGCGACTAGCGTGCCAGGTACCATAGTAGTCGGAGAATCGGGATGTATCGTACCATTCAAATTTATACAAAAACGCATTCTTAGTGCGACTGGCCTAACTTACAAACTCTCACATTGTCATCAATGTTTTTTAATGACATAATAAGTGTGGATTCATTTGTTCCAGGGTCCCCCTTTAGCCATGATCCAAGAATTAGTTCCCCTGGGCTCTCTTCTAGAATACCTGATCAGGCACCCTGAGAAGGTGTCTCCGGGGAACGAGTTGCGGCTGTGGGCGTGCCAGATCGCCGCCGGCATGCGGTACCTTGAAAGGAGACGCTTCGTCCACAGAGATCTTGCGGCTAGAAATATTTTGTTAGCAAGCAGGTAAGTTCAACTTTACATTTGAATTAATAATTATTACTTGCATCTTCAAAATCCTGTGCTTTAATAAGTAGTAAGCTTATATGTAACATATTTTTTATGCAAATCGACTTGCGAAAGTTTTCACCATACAATGCTTCGTTAGCATACTAAATGGTTAAAAAGATCTTCACATTTAAGTGAAATAAGTTTTAAAGTGCAACTGATAGGTAAACAAAATGGTAGTCAAAAACTGTCACTGATCTTAATCAAATGCTTTTATACTTTTGTTACCTACCTATTTCTCTATTTTATTGGATGTGTGTAGTAAGGTTTTGTTTACCTTAAATTACTGGCATTGTATATTTATTATGTAATAAGCAGTGATCGGAATAGATAGGGCTAATTCACCTAAAGTTTGAAGAACATAGACAAAAATTAATGGAGACTTCTTTATGACAATATTTTTTTTCGGAACAACTGTCCGGGTGTCCGGACATCACTTGAGAACATTAAAAATTAATATTATCAATACAGTAATCGATTTTAAAACTTATTTTGTATCCCGGAATTGCCAAAAATAAGTAGACATGTTTTTTTATTGTTTTCCAAAATGAAAAACAATCTCGTCGTTATATATTGAGCTGAGGCGTGGTCCTGATTGACCTTTTGTTTGTTTTTATTCTTACGTTTTATGTGTATTACTGTGTGTGTTCAATAAATGTCTCTCTCTCTCTCTCTATCTCTCTATCTCTCTCTCTCTCTCTCTCTCTCTCTCTCTCTCTCTCTCATATATTGGATTAAACTTATTTTTTAAATTACTATTTAGAAAAACTCGGGTGCATGTATAATTTATTAAATTAATATACCAGCTTTAATAAATATAAAATAACTAACGAGGAAAAGGTAAAGAAAACAAGTTTATAATTTTTATAGCTTTCACACCATTTATTCATTTTATACCATTGTTGTAAATGCGAAAAACAAAATGTAAACAGAAATCAAACTCAATTACTTAAAAACACACCACTCTAATTACCTATACATACAGTAACAATATTTTTTTCCGTTGATGTTGAAAGTCCAAAAGGAAAAAATCCGTATCACACACAGGTGATGTTAAGAGTCCGTAAAGTGCAGCTAAAAGTCGTCGTTCCAAGTAAAAACACCGTTCCAATCACAATGCAAATCAAAATTCATAAAACAAAAGCCCGGTCGTCAAAAAGATCATTTGAAAACAACGAAACACCCCGTGCACACAACCGAAAGATTAAGCGACGAATGCTTATTCTAGAAAGAAAATGTAAACAAAAGTCATATGTGGGAAAGGCATCGATGGTATAGAGTTCTCGCTCGCACTTATTACAAATATTACAATAAGCCAACACACAAACTTTTTCATCTAGGTTCGCTCCGCTGCTCCTGCGTGGGTTGCGCTACAGAGATAGCAGACAAACGTTCATTCATCTCTGTCACACTTACACAGCTAGTCGCGGCGCGTGTCTCGCAAGACTTGAGCAGCCTCGAATTTCTCGGAAGTAGAACAATGCCGTTCGTTTACCAGTAATCTATAATAGCGAGATTGTCTTTTATTTTTAAAAACAATAAAAAACGCGTCTACTGATATTCGGCAATTCCAGGATACAAAATAAGTAATAAAATCAATTACTGTATTAATAGTATTATTTTTTAATGTTCTTACGCGATGTCCGGAAACCCGGACAGTTGTTCCGAAAAAAATATTGTCATAAGGAAGTCTCCCTTATTTTTGTCCGTTCTTCAAACTTTAGGTGAATTAGCCCTACCTATTCCGATCACTGGTAATAAGTGTATACAAACACTGTAAACCATAAATAAATACCCGTCCCTTGCAGACAACAAGCCAAAATCAGCGACTTCGGTCTATCGCGGGCGCTGTCCGCCGACAGCTCGTACTACAAGGCGAGCCGCGGCGGCAAGTGGCCCATCAAGTGGTACGCGCCCGAGGCGTACAACTACGGCAGCTTCAGCCACGCCAGCGACGTGTGGGGCTACGGCGTCACGCTGTGGGAGATGTTCTCCTTTGGCAGGCAGCCCTACGGCGATATGAGGGGCGTCGAGGTCAGTTTTATGTACCGATTGGTTTATCAGTCAGCGTTGAATCCTAAGAGCTCGATAGCGCAGTAAGCAATTTTCGCAAAGGCCGGTCATCGGATGGAGGTCCTTCGTGCTTCGGAAGGCACGAAAAGCCCTTTGGTGGCTGTGGTCCCGGCGCACTCAACTAGCAGTTGTTAACAACTGCCTATTCTCACTGTTCCCGCAGTTTTTCCTATCCATCCATAGGGGGGTAGGCTAATGCCAGCAGTGGGGACATAATATTTCTCATGTTACGACAATTATTTAAGATATATGATAGACTAGCTTTTATTTGCGGTTTTACTTACGTGGACAAATTATGTTTGTTCTGTCTGTTTCTTCACACGTGTAGGAATCAGTAAACGCGTGATGTTTTGTGCGCGATTTCCATACAAACTTTCCACCCCTATTTCACCTCTCTAGGGTAGGTTTTTCGAAAAATGCTTAAACACGTCATTCTTTATTTTTGTTGAAAAATCTAAAGATTCGATTCAAATATTCATTTTGATAGTTATTACTTTAAAAATAACGACTTCTTCAAAAAAAAACCTAATTCCCTTTTTTTACCCATTTAAAGAAAAATAAACAAAATTCCTGAGACAAGTCATTCTTTAATAAAATTCTTTTCAAGAACCCAAATACCAATTTTCATGTATTTTACTTCAAAACTGACAAACTTTCATATAAACTTTCACCCCCTATTTGACCCCCTTAGGGTGTGATTTTCATAAAATCCTTTCTTAGTGGCTGGTTACGTCACTCAATTAACCTACAGTCCAAATTTTATCTAACTAGCTTCAGCGGTTTAGGCTCGGCGATGATGAGTCAGTCAGTCAGGACAAGTCATTATATGTATATAGATATATTTATACGTTACGTGAAGCGAAAACTACGTGCCCTGTGAGATTTAGTATAGTTAAAGTTTAATGGAGTAGGAATGATAAAATTTATGTTTAAAATGTGTTACATTTACACTGTATATTTTGTGAATTAGGGGTCGTATATCGACCACCACCGGGCGACCACTAGTAGTAATAAATTCATTTATTTGCTTCTAAATCATTAATGTTTACATCGATAACATCGACCTTATGTCAATGACAGTCTAGTATACTTTCGATTGACGTCTGAAAACAAATGAAAGTGTAATTTATTGTCATGTAATAAGGTCTCATTATTACTCATTGAATGCTCATTTTGAGGCTACTGGTACAAAGACAGTAGAAGAGCAGGCTAGCCACTTGATGGGAAGTGTCATCGCCGCCCGTGGACATCTACGTGGACATCTACTACAGCTGCGTTACCGACTTTGAGAGCCCTATTTACACGCTTCTTGAAGAACCTCCTGTTATAGTGCAAGCAAAATGAGAAAACAGGAACATTCCCGTGATCGAAATGACTTTAAATAGCATGATGTTTAGAAGAAAATTGGTCTTTATTTATGCAATTACTTAAGATACTGAAATGATAACTAATAGGTACACTTAGAATCTTAAATTTGTTTGTGTTACTTATATAAAAAATATCTTTTAGATCTATTAATGTCTAATATTTGTGTAATAAACTTGATAATCTTAATAACTTAGCTGATCAATAACAATATATTGAAATTAATCACACTCAAAACAAGTGATCACCACTGTAGCAAGAAATCTGATAAGACCGAATGTCCTCATCGAATTACACACTATCATTATCAATGAAGGCTGCCATTTGACAGGTTTTCCTCGAATTCGTTCTAGTTAGGAGGCTAAAGGAACCCTTTAAGTTTCTCGCCGCAGTTTCTCGCCTCAAAAAAGCCCGGTGAAGCTAAAAATGCCGTCTAAAGCAATCAGCAAGCTCTCCAAAAAAAACATGAGATCCTTGCATCTGGTTAATTAATTTTACAGCTCCTATTCATATTCAATGTGTTTACAGGCTATACAAATAGTGGAGAGCGGGCAGCGTCTCGAGCGGCCGGCCGACTGCCCCGACGAGATCTACCAGGTCATGCTGGACTGCTGGGCCTACAACCCCGACGCGAGACCCAGCTTCAGCAACCTGGTCGACGTGTTTTCCCGACACCCAGACTACGTCAATATCAGCCAGCTGGCGTTGGAGAACGACGACCTGACCACCTAGAAATACGTGTAATTATTAATCTTAGGGAAGCGTGTATAGGGTTGCAATTACAACGATGTAGAATTTGTAGATAGATAATGTATCTGCGTAGACATCGGCCAGCTCGCACTGAGTGTGACGTTACAACCTAGACGTACGTGCTAATATCAATCCTAAGGAAGTGTGTAGAAGATTGCAACTACAACGATGTAGCGCGTGTTCTTACAATAGATCTGCGTCAACATCAGCCAGCTCGCGCTCCAGAGCTACATCATAACCACCTGAGTACGTGCTAATATCAATCTTAGGAAAGTGTGCTGAAGGTTGTATTAAGACGGTGAACCGCGTGTACTTTTATATGCGTTAATATCGGCCAGCTCACGTTGAAGAGCGCCGACATAATTAGAACCTTATACCAATTATAGAGAAGGGTGGAAAAGATTGCATTTATAACGCTAGATGATATGCATCTTCACCACCATTAACAAGTATGCGTTGAAAAGCGACGACGTAACCACGGAGAAGTACGTTCTAATACCAGAGGAGGGTGGAAAGGATTTAACTCGCTTTCTTGCGACACCCGTCATACGTCAACGTCTGTTAACCTTAGAGCGAGTCCGATGAGTTAAATTAAGTGAGAATCTCAGTCTAGAAATGCGTAGAAGAACTTTGCAATTAGCGAATTATTAAGATAATGCTACTTTATGTCGAATAATGTATCCTTTAGGCAGCTTTACTATGGCTTATTTAGTACTAAGTGTATTAATGAATGCGGACATGCCCAGTTGTGCCTGATTACGTATTGTTAAGTATTATTGTGTAACACTGTACATAGAAACTTTGGTTATTGCGAACCGATCAATGTTCAAATGACTCTTAAATTTTACTAGGATAAGTTTATAATTTATAAAAGAAAAGTTTACTGTAGCATATCTTGTAGATAAGCATTTTGCATTTTTTATTAATCTCAAATGTAGTATACATTTTTTTTAAATACTTTGTTTTAAGAAATAGTTTTTTAACTTTCTTCTCTCTTACTCTTACGCATTTCCAACTTTGTGTTCCTTTTACAGCCAAATTGTATAATTACTATATAAATGTTATTGTTTCAGAATAGATTTACCTACTTGAACATTCCAATTTTATAATAGATTATTTTATCCACCTCAAAGGTTCCTTTCTTCAGATTCAGAACCAGTTTTAAAATAGAAAACAAAACTGTTTAATTTGTATTGTGTCAGTTTTCAAAAAAAGCCATTTGTCTGCCATAGTAAAAAAAAATATAATTTGCCATTGTGGTTGTGTTATGAAATGTACAAAAAGTTTATGTAGTTACCCAAATTATGTTTATTTTTAAAGAATTTATATTAAATTCTGAATGAGTCTGAATTTAGCATATTATTATTATTGTAATTTTATATTTTGACAGATATTAAAATATTCAAATGTGATATGTAATGGTATTTATAAATATATTTTACAATACTTGTCGTTTTAGTTTCACTTATACATTATTATTATAAACTATTCAGTACAAAACAATAACATTGTTTAAAATAGGCACAATGACACACAGTATCACAACTTAGATAACGCAAGCACCCAAAATATTGTTTTTGACTTATTTAGATAAACACAGCACAGGTTTTCAATCTGCACTGTTTCGATAACAATATTGGTTATATGTTGATCCGACACTCGTGATAAGGAGGCGGCGGGGTTTCAGCTCTATTGGGTAACCGGATCGCATCCACTTGCAGAGAGGCTTCTCGTGCAACCGGCACACCGTACGTAGCAAACACTTGGCTGCGCTCGGATAACGGCTGTCGCCGCGAAGACGGCGGCGTCTCTAAGTCTGGAGTTATTACGTTGCTCCACAGCAAACCCGCTCGCATATCTCCGTCCCTCCGCCTCTGCATTATCCTATTCTGTTGTCGCTGCGGGCTCAAGCAACTAGTCAGCTGACCACACCGGCAAAACTTCCGCAGCCATATGTACGTTGCTACGATGCCGATCGCCAAGCCTATCTCGACACCCAAAATGAAAGCCTGGAAGGCCGAAAACTCCTTGTCGAACTTCTCGAAAGGAGTGAGAGGCGTCGTCGTTTCCACTTGGACGGTTTGTGGTGGAGGGCTTGTGATATTCCAAACGTCATATACATCCACCTCCTTCCTAATAGGTACGAGAGATATCATTTTTTCTGCCATTTTGGGTGCTAAATGACGGCATTGTTTTTGGTACGTTATCCCACGAGATATGATCCAGGTCTCGGCGGCCATGAAATCTACATTGCATGTCCAGTAGTCGTTCCTGAGTTCTATTCTTTGCAATTTTCGCAGCGGCGCGAGCACTTGCGTACTCAGTGTGACGACATAGTTTTCGCTTAGATCTAACTTTTTCAAATTGGGCAATCTTGTAAACAGTCTCTCCGGTAGAGCTTTTATGCGACAATTATTTAGGTTGACTATCTAAAAGGACATAAAAACAAAATATTAATATGATTTACAAAAATATTAAAAAAATAGGTACATATGTAAAAAAAAATAAGACAAACCTGCAAACTAGTATGCATTATGAAAGGCTCATTTTTGAGTGTCTCGAAAATATTCGATGACAAGTCCAAGTTAATGAGCTTCGGCGTGTCCCAAAACAGATCAGATGGTATGTATCTAAGTCTATTATTGCTCAAGTCTAGATGAAATAGTTTGTCCAATCCCGCAAACGCATGCAATCCAATCCAAAATATTAAGTTATATGATAAATTCAAAACTTCTAAAGACAAATAGCCTGCATCCTGAAAAACAAAACATATTCAATGATTATTTACGACTCATTGTCAAGTGCATTTTTGCACTTATCTTTATTGGTACATAATGAGTCGTAAAGAGATTCACCTTGAAACAAAAGTTATCCAATTCACTAATCGAATTGTGGCTAACACTATACATTTGTACGCCATTGGGCACTCCCACATCCACACTGATTATATTCTGGTCAATACAGGTGGCCCTGTTTAACCCGTTCTCCATATCACAGTCACATTTCTTTGGACATAGATCACCATTTATACAACTTATACTACACAACATCAGCACAGAAATGCGGACATAGCAATTTAACGCCATTTTTTACGATTTCTCACGATTGTTTCACTTGAATTGTTTATTCGCATTGTCGAAAGCTATCGTTCTTCTTATAAATGATACTGCACTGAATAAAAGTATAAAGTGGAACAGTAGATACTGATTCATGGAAAGATAAAACAAGCGTTATCGAACCACATGATAAGATAGCAACTTAATGCGTGAGGACAGGCTATTATAAATGTAGGCTAATGTTTGGTGAGTGTTTTTAACACAATTTTAAACTTTCGCATTCCGTTCTAATTAAAATGTTACGAGGGTTTAGGGTTTAGCCAGTAATCCTACTTATACTAATATTATAAACGCGAAAGTTTGTAAGTATGAATAGATGTGTGTTACTCTTTCACGTAAAAACTACTAAATGGATTTGGATGAAATTCGGCATACAGATAGTTTATAACCTGGTTTAACACATAGGATACTTTTTATCCCGATATTCCCACGGGAACGGGAACCACGCGGGTGAAACCGCGAGCGGCCGCTAGTATTTAAGAGCGTTTACGCCGCACACTAGCGCCGCCAATGAAAAAAAAACATATCTAGATTACTCTAATTATAGAGATAGAAAATCAAATTATGCTCAACAAACTATCTGAATGAAGTAATTTAGAATTTTTACGTCACCTAATGAACACCTGACATGTTATGGTTTAGTTAAATATGGCGTTATAGTTAAAAGTGGCCGTAACGTCTTATTTAACTAAACCATAACATGTGAGGTGTTCATTAGGTGACGTAAAAATGCTAAATTACTTCATTCAAATAGTTTGTTAATGTTTTTTTTTTCATTAGTGGCGCTAGTGTGCGGCGTAAACGCTCTTAATACAATACTGTGTTTTACTTACAATAGCAATTTTACAATAATGGTTATTATTTAATCATCATCATCATCTCAGCCAAAAGACGTCTCCACAACGACCGGTTAAATAATAAAAAATAGTTTTTTTATAATTCTTTAAAAAAATACACTGTATTTTTTTAAAGAATTATAAAAAAAAAATTTCTTCGAAAGAAATTACTTTTTTTTGCCTGGCCTTTACAGCGTAGCCAGATTGAAGGTGGGGACAAACTAGGTGGTTTCTCAAGTCTAGCAGTTGTGACCGATTAAAGTTTTCTTGGGCCCACCGGCATCACACAAGCGGTTCCTTAAATCATACTACAGCTGCAGAGTAAGATAAGGTCTTAACGCCTCTGAAGGCTAGGATCTCTGCAAATTGACGCTGAGGAGATTTGTCTAATCATGTATTATAGTTATATTTTAATTGACACTACTCCAAATTGATGAACGTAATTTGTATTTAGCGCAAAACGTAGCCCATTGCAGTCTACGCAAAAAGATTGTGTAGTAAGTAGACAATAAAAGAGTTTCCAGCAATAAAATACTTTGTTTTAGTAGTTTCATTTTTATTTTATTTTCTTTTGTTAGATTTTGGCGGTTATAATCGCCACTAAGTATATAAATTTTATAAGAAATTATAATACTTTAAAATATGTATAACTAAGGTTAAAATAAACTTAAACTAATGCTACAGAAGCAACTACCAGTCTCAAAAGCCTAAATTTGTTTACAGCAATCTATTTTAACTGAATATATTGGAGTCCTGCCGTTGTGGCGCCGCAGATGCGGGGTAGCACCTCTTCATCGTGTAATCGATGCCCAACAGAGCGTTCCGTACATCGTGTACGGAAGAATTGATGCTTTCAAATGTAGTAGCCAGCCTGTCCACAGCTAACGCCTGATTGGAAACAAAAAAATATTTAATCTGTCAATATAATATCTTGTTGTTAGTACTAATACAATAGACTTTGAACTTTGTGCAAATGGCATATGGTTGAACATTTATTGAAGGAGACGTTTCAATTTGGGCCGAGTCTATGTACAGTACTTCAAATAATAGGAAAAAATACAAGGATTCTCAGAAAAATAAAAATAATAGTAATTTGTTGGTTCATAAATGTTGTTGTGACGAATTTAGACCATATTTAAAACATAACACGTTCAAAAACAGAAATGATTACCCAGTGTTAATAAACGAAAAAAAGAGTATTTTTATTTGCGAAATTCTCAAGAATTTAAAAATTTCTTAAGAGCGTTTACGCCGTTTTGCTCAAAAACTGTACTTTTCAAACCTCTTAATATCTATGAATATTTACTTTACAAATATGTTAATTACTTATATCATTACATTAGGCGATCTTGTCATCAAAATAGTTTGTTGAAAACATTTTAAAATTTATGGATATTTTGGAATTTATAATAAGATAATTAAACAGAGGTTTTCATAATTTGACTTTCGGCGTCAACTTCGAAGCTTAAAAATGTGTTTAAATTACTGACAAATCTAAGAACAAAAATTTTATTTCAATTTTAAAGATCTTCAGCAAAATAGTTTGTTAAAACATTTTTCGATTTTGGTTAGTTACTAACAAAAACTATAAAAATCCAAACATTGTGAATTTTTAAAGAAATTATAGATAATAAAATAATTGTTTTCTCTAATATACTTACTATATAAATATAAGATAAAAGCTTTTTACTATAGAACAAAGTGTTCTTTAAATTATGCGCAAAATTCTTTTTACTAAATTAGCTCTATAATTTTTATCTATAAATATTTTAAAACTGCTCTAAAACTACTACAAAACTCTGCGTTCTACTCGTTTCAAATCAGGCCGCTCGCGGCACCGCGAGAGGACAAGCGGCCTATCAAAGCGATGGCGATAGCGATGGCGGGGCGACTGCTTTCAAGCGATACTTTGCGCTGTCTAATAGAGATAAAGCTTTAAATTGTTTGACATTGCTGCCGACCGCTGCCACTTCATTGTGAATTGACCCAGATAGTTTAGAAGTTTATACTCTGTTTATTAGTAGGTATGTAAAGTCCTCATGTCACTTAAGTCTTACATACCTGAATGTGAGAAGCTTCAGCAATTCGCTCTAATGCCTTTGAGTTGTCTAAGTGTGCTTGCGCCACTTGCGCCATGGCTGTTGCTTGCTGCCCCATAACATCCACCTGGGAGTTATAAAAATTACTCTTTAATTCATGTTAAGTATAAAACTAAAAAGCTACTTGAAATACTAACTGTAAAGATAATATTGTGCCGATTTCATCATCATCAGCCCCTCTCCACCCACCCACTGCTGGGCATAGGCTTCTCTTTGTTTATGCCAGTCATTCATTTATCCATTTGTGCTGATTTACGAGTAGTAAATGTAAATTATTAAAATATTTTATGTTGATTACTACACACCAGCTTCTCCATAATGTTGAATTGACGTTCATCACTCTCATCACCAAACAAGTTATCTAATTCATCGTCATCCTCTTTTGAGAAATACCCATCAAGAGAATCCTCATCATCACCATTGCATGGTTCCTGCTTTACACCTCTTCTTTTTTCTGCAAAAAAATATTATAATATAAGTGCTCTAATAATGTTGCATGGCAATTTAAACTATATAGAACACACTTTAATTAAATAATAAAGATTGGACATTTTACTTTTTTTTTAGTAAAAACTTTATTCACAGATTTTTGACAAATCACTCTTCTGATCATAAATTTCTCATTTGTAGTTGAGTGGCTCGCACGCCGGTTTCTAGTGTTGCCATCTCCGAGGTCCCGGGTTCGATTCCCGGTCGGGTCAATATAGAAAAACGAACTTTTTCTATATTTTCTTGGGTCTGTGTGGTTGTGGTACCGTCGTTGTTCCTGATTTCCATAACACAACTGCTTAAGCTACTGTCTTTGGAGTCAGAGTAATGTACCTATCCAATGTTGTCTAATATTAAAATATTTACATAATCTCATTGAAATGGTGAATCTTAAAGAATATTTCTTTGCAAATATAGTTACTTCCACAGACCTGATTACTTATCAGAATCTTAAAAATGCTTTATTTTACTTTATTTTTATTCATTTACAAGATAAAAATTTCTAAAAAGAAATAAAAATAAAAAAATATTTTCCTTTTATAAACAGGTGTGAACTTACTTTTAGGTTTGATATCACAAAGATCTAATATTTTTTGTTCCAGAGGAGACAGTTTGCCTTGTGATTTACCTTCTTCAATATGTTTTTGTTTTATTACAACACTTCTTCTTTTATCTGACCAGAACTACAAATAATTATAATTTGCTGTTAGAAGAAAATGGGACATAATGGACATATAATTATAAGGGAGATTCAAGAGATGATGCTGTACTGATATTAAAATATGAAGTACAAAAATACCATGTTAACTAAGATTAAGGTTTGCATTATTTCATTTTGTTAAAATAATTAATAATGTAGTGTAACATCATTCACCATCCATAAATTTTTGAGCTAATTCTGAAAGTGCCGGCCAATCAAAAATATTATTATATTTTATTAACTTATATTATTCTATTCATTTGTTACTATGGAACCCAATAATAATAATAATAATTGTTAAATGAGGTTCAAAGATAATATTTTTACATAGTTTATAAAATTATTTAAACATTCAGATGTTTGTTTTGTCACTTTCAAACGCCTGTGACACGCACTGCTGGAAAAAAAATTGTACATAATCTTTATTACACTGACAGAATATTAATTAATTAGCGGTTGAAAATATAATTCAAAGACTAAACTTAAACTTTGGTGTCTTAATAAAAAATGTTCATTATGTTATGGTCTAATAAAGTATTAAGTTTTTTTTTGTTTTGATTTGGGGGCAAGAGGTAAGCACCTCTTGCCCCCAAATCAGTTGCTGGTATTATATCTCAAGATAAGATAAGATAACTTTTATTGCCATAAAATTGTGTAAATACATAGCAGGTGTTAAGCATATTATAATTGGGAACAAACAATTTACCCTAGTCGGGCATGCAATTTTTAGTAGGTAGGTACATGTTACATAGAAACAGCCACTAAAAAGAAAAACAAAATTTTTATGCAAGACTATTTTCTAATTAAATAGTCTTATTGCCTCGACAAAAAGTGGCTGAAATTTACCTATGATCTAATGCATTCTTAATTACAGTGTATGTTATGAGTGTAACAAAAAAATATTTTACTTTAATCCAGCCCTTTGTCGACTTTATTGCACCACCAATGGAGTTTGCAATGTTAGATAATTCTATCCAGAGTTTTTTAAATTTCTGATGGCTTACACCATAACGAAGTTTCCTGTGAGCTAAATCTGGATGCTTCTGCATAAAATCTACCACTGCCTTTACTTGTGCTAGAGTGGGCCTTGATACCTGAAAAGTTATATTATGAAATTATTGTTTGTTGCATTTGTGCTTAACAGTGTACTACAACTTCTTAGGTAAGTAATAAATAGTTTAGAGCAGGTGAAGAAAACAAATTCAGCTAAGTTTCAAGACCAAGCACTAATCCAAATCTTGATCATAATATTACTAACTCTCCCACCACTGTCCATATTCTCAACCTCGATATGTACACTGGCCATTCTTAGGTAAATAGAATTCTACCACAGAAAGTTCATAAACTTGTTTTTTGGTGCAAACTCAACTGTTTAGCATTGAGTAATTTAACCAATTAATGCAGAATAACAAATACGAATAGGGGAATTTTTCTTTCTCTCAGAATTATTCATTTCTAACAGTATAAGTAACAAATAACAAGTAGTTGTTGCAGGTACATATTACATTCACAACAAAAATAATTTTTATTTACTTTACAAACATACATCTTTCTTTACTTTACAATGACAACTAAAACTTTTTTTGTAGTTTTTTCTTTTGTTTCATTCAATAACAAAACGCAGATGGATCTATATTATACAGCTAAATGTTTAGTCAATATTCGTAATAAATGGTAATAAAATTAAAGTTTTATTTTGTAAGGATGTAGGACTTTACTGTGTATGAGCCACAGACATATAATAAGAACTTCTTATAGTCTTCTTATATCTTCTTAATAATCATCCTTTGGAAACCTGAAAACGATTTCATTATTAAAATTTATCCATAAAGAAATATTAAATTGCATACTTTAATCTAATCAATCTTCATAAATATTCCTAATAAGGCCCTGTAAAATTGTACAAGTATATGAAACGTCAAACGAGATCGGGGTTAATAATTAATTGGCTATTGTTACCCAATAATCTTTCAAAAACTACTTTACGTTTAGTTTTTACGAGATTTGCACTTTTAACAATTATTCACTGCTTCTACAATGCCAAAAGATTAATAATAATCACTTAGTGACGAAAAACCCAATAGGAGATTATATGGCACAACAAAACTTACCGATGGAAAGTAATTTCAGGTGTTTTCCTACATGAGGAGTTGCCGCACAAAGGTGCACTACACTTCACCATTTTATTTTTGTACTTTTGGCTCTTAAACTTTATTAAATCGCAAAAATAAGCAAAAAGCAATCTCCTGTACGCCGCTTGACGACAAGTCTAGGACGCCATTTTTCGCTTATTGGTAGCTTAGCAAGATGGCGTTTTGCCTCACGTCGCATTTTGTCTATGTGTGTGGAAGTGTTGCAACAGTAAAAAGAAACGAGATAGTCTTATTAATTTGTGGTTGGAGAGAAAGAAGTAGAAATATTATTTTATTCTCATGTATGTAGTTGTGAAATAATGTTTGGTCTGCTTCTAAACCTCTCACATCCAGTGCCAAACCAATGACAGCACGGGCGCCGATGACGTAATTCGCAAAATGGCGAATACCTATCGTCGATGTTCACAAAAATAATGATTACGTTGCAACCAGATCATATTTTATCATTCTGTAAACGGCAATTTACTAATTGATAAATTTCCTTTCCGGCAGGTATCAAGATATATGTGATTATTGAAATAGTTTATTGGTCATACATGATCAAACTTTACGAACCATATTATGGCCTCAATCACAAGAAATAAACGCGCAGTAGTACATAAAACAAAGAACAAGGACCCATGCTGTCTAATTGTGTAAACAATGTAACAAAAAACCCCGAGATGTTTACAAAAACAACACTTGAAATACGACCTACGAAAGCAAAAAATGAACTAGGGGTGTTACTTCACTTTTTGTAATGTCATCGATAGTTGTTTTTTATGTTATTTTTGTAAGCTACTAGTTTATATGAATAAATGAAATGTACAATGTCAGTCTCAATTTTATTTTGTTTCATCATCATCATCATCATCATCATCAGACTATACTAGTATAGGCTGATGATGATGAAAAAGACAATACTGAAATAAATTTACAGATTGACTCATTTTAAAACAGGTAGGTGGGTATAGGTATAAAATCAAAGTCAAAGTCAAAGTGAAAGTAAAAATTGTATATTGTAAAAATAGTAAATTGTAAAAATAATGAAATAATATTGAAAATCGTCCAATGTTTTTTTCCTACTACCCATTCAGGACGTCTATTTTTTAGCTGTGGAGAAGAATGGGCGCAAGAAACTCCACAGTTTTTATTATAGAAGTAACGACATTTACAATACTTATGTCGTTACCAAATGATACAATACAAAATAAAAATACAATACAAAAATGTTTAATAAAATCTTCTTCTCCTCCACCGCGGCAGCAGCCACGCTGAGAAGTCGAAGTGCTCGGAGAACGGAGCGGCGAGATGATATGAAACAAAAAAAAGTATGTCAAACAAAAAAAATAAAAAGGAGTCTCTACCTCCTCCATGGCAGTCATGCTGAAACAAAAAGCAAAACATACATATTATCGCACCTTTGGTAAGACAAGGAACAATGCCCTTGTCTTACCGAAGGTGCGATGTCAATAAAATATATAAAAGCAAAAGCAGAACACAATATTATCGCACCCTCGGTAAGACAAGGAACAATGCCCTTGTCTTACCGAAGGTGCGATATCAATAATATATATAAATATGGGGCAGGTCCATATTTATATATATTATTGATATCGCACCCTCGGTAAGACAAAGAACAATGCCCTTGTCTTACCGAAGGTGCGATATCAATAATATATATAAATATGGGGCAGGTGGGCAAAAAAGAAGCAAAAAAAAAAAAAATATGGGGCAGGAGGTGGGCAAAAAAGACGCAAAAAAAAATAAAAAAAATAAGCAAAATCGGCGCGGAACCCTTCGAACACAAATAAATGGATGAGGGATGATTATGGAATGAATGATATGATGAAATTATTCATGAATATTGGTATTGGTAAAGAAAGAAAACTATTGACTCTAAAACAAACGAACGACTCTAAAGTGTGGATGTGGAAGCAGATGGTGATGATGATGATGTATGAAAGGCTTTGAAACAACCCTTTATGCACAGTGGCACACGACACCACTCACAACAGAAGGTTGTGGTTCTGTTGTTCCTGCCTTCGCGGAGGCAGACAACACAACGTTTTCTAAAATGACGTTTCCGAGCTAAGCTAGCTTCGGAAGTCTGCTCAATTGGAGCGGGCCAATGTACAGCAGAAGCGTTGCTTCTGGAAGGCTGCTGGTGCGCAGATATACTACTAGTATACCTGCGGCTTTGCAAACTAAGTGAAAGATGATTGGTGAGAATGGAATCTACAAGCTGAAGCCGGAAAGCGAGATGGTCATGCGTGCGATGTGTGGATGATTGCAAAAGTGTACGCGAATTTAAAATTGAAATATTTAGTAGGCGTTTAAAAAGTTTTAGATACCATTTGGCACAACGTTTCCTTTCTAATAAATAAGGCTCCAGCATCTGGTCTTTCAAATCTACTCCCCCCATGAACTTATTATAATCTAAGACCACATGCGGTTTGAAAGGAATGGGACGCGATGTAGCTCTGCAGGCTACTGTAGGCAAACCAATAGCTGAACCATGACATGTAGAAATCATGGTCACTTGCTTTTGGTCCAGCCACGATAGTACTGCGACATCACCGGAATGCCGAGCAACAAATTGACCCCTCTTAAGCGGAGCCTTATTTATTAAAAAGGGAACATCTTTCAGATTGGCTCGCAAGGTACCCACGCAATCGGTACCATTGCGCTTCAAAAATCTGGCTAGATGTGGTGAATTGTACCAATTATCCATGAACAACCTATAGCCTTTGTTAAGTAAGGGTTCCATGAGCTTCTTCACAACTGCTGTACTCTTAAGTACACCAGGGGCCTGCTCCAAATCTGTTGCGGATTGTTTACCAGTGTAAACAATCAGAGACCACACATAACCTGTGGTACTCTCGCAAAGCTCGAACGATTTGATCCCAAACTTAGCAGATTTGGTTCGAATAAACTGTCTGATGTCGAGTCTCCCTTTCCAAAGGGTCAAACTCTCATCAATGCAAATGTTCTGATTAAGCACATAATTGGCCTGAAACTGTGAATTTAAATGAGTAATTATAGGTCTCAGACGGTGTAAACGATCCGCGCTTCTTGCAGCATTTGTGTCCGAAGGATTTGAATCATTAAAAGCGGGGTCGGAATTAACGAAGTGCAAAGCTCTATTCAGATTTTCGTACCTCTTTCTACTGAACATAGACCGGAACACCTCCGTTCGCAACAGAGGGTCGACAGAAAAACAACTAACGATGGTTGGCATCTTATGGATTCCCAACATCATCCAAAATGCAAAGAGGCACAGAATCTCGTGAATGTTAGTAGGGTACCACTCTGACTGAAAACCGGGTGCAGAAATTTTAGTAGCGTACCGGTTCGTTTCAGCTACAATCAGACCCAAAATGTCTTCGTCCCAATAGGAGCGAAAAGCATCGTAAGCCGAACTGTAGTTACGAACCGAACCAGTACGCTCTACTAAAAACTGTTCACCCTGACCTTGAAATGACTCCATGGGAGCCCATTCAAAGTCAGCCTCAAGAAATTCATCATCATTCTCACTATCATCCATGTTCCTCTGATCCCTTTCAGCATCCCTTACTAACCCGAGTCTCCTCCCAGCATCCATCGCCAAACTTGCTATTTCAGAAGGAACATCATCATCATTCTTCCAAATTTCAGTCAAAGGGTGGCCCACCTCCCACCGACTGCTGCTGCTTCTGCTGCTGCGACGACTCCTGCTGCTGCTACCTGTGGGACGACCCCTTCGCCCACGTCCAAGCCTTCCTCGCATGCCTCTTCTGCCACTCGTTGCCACCCTAGGGGGCACAAACACACTGTGGGCATCCGGGGCTAAAAACTCACGGTCGACGATCGACGACGACGCGGCGCCTTCGTCGTCGTCCTCGGCGACCACCACCACCATCAGCGGCGAGCTATATAAGAATATAAACTTATATTAGCAAGCTTTCTTCAAACCTAAATCAAACCTATGATAACATATTATACAAACTTACGATTGAGATGACAAAGGCGACCGAGACCGAGACCGCGACGCTCTAGGCGGTGGGCTGCGGGCTTCGCCTTCGTACTAAACACACACAAAAATGGCATGTTCAACAACTGCAACCCAAACGCAATAAACTAGGCCTAACAAAATAAATGGAATATGCATAATGTAACTGACCTCCTCCTCTTCGCTTGGCAGATGGAGCCACATCGGCTCAGACCGGCCTGGACTGGGACTGCGACGGACCTAAAACACACAAAAAGGGCATGTTAAACAACTGCAACCCAATAAACAATAAACCAGGCCTATCAAAATAAATGCACATATGTAACTGACCTCCTCCTCCTCTTCCGATGGCGGATTAGCCCAGGCCGGCGACCGAGACCGATCGCGAGACGCCGTGGAATAGACTTCGTACTAAAACACACAAAAAGGGCATGTTAAACAACTGCAACCCAATAAACAATAAACCAGGCCTATCAAAATAAATGCACATATGTAACTGACCTCCTCCTCCTCTTCCGATGGCGGATTAGCCCAGGCCGGCGACCGAGACCGATCGCGAGACGCCGTGGGATAGACTTCGTACTAAAACACACAAAAAGGGCATGTTAAACCACTGCAACCCAAACGCAATAAACCAGGCCTAACAAAATAAATGCATATATGTAACTGACCTCCTCCCAGCCATCCTCCTCTTGGAGTCGAGGAGATGTGAGCGGAGAGTAGGCAGGAGCCAATGGCGAAGGTTCGCCCGGTTCCTAGCGTTCATAACACACCTGTGGGGTGAAACACACCAATGGACAAGCACGGAGAAGCACTGGCTGTTAGCCTGGACATCTCCAAGGCTTTCGATCGAGTTTGGCATCGTTCGCTTCTCTGCAAGCTTTCGGCATACGGCTTGCCACCTCGCCTACGCGATTGGGTCGCCGAGTTCCTGCATGAGCGCAGCATTCGCGTACTCTGCGAAAGCAGTGCCTCACAGTTTCTGCAGGTGAACGCCGGAGTGCCGCAGGGTTCTATATTATCGCCCACGCTGTTCCTTCTGCATATCAATGACATGTTATCCTTGGGTAACATTCATTGCTATGCAGACGACAGTACAGTTCATCGGCGTTATTTGGGTCACCCTGCGGCAAAGCAAGCCGATATAGTGGAGTCAAGACGTAAAATTGTCATTGAGCTGGACGAGGAATTAGACCGCATTTATAAATGGGGCTCTGATAACCTCGTCCAGTTCAATGCCAAAAAGACACAGGTCTGCGCTGTCACTGCCAAAAAGTCCGCATTTCTCCCCCAGCCCTCCTTCCAGAGCAACCTATTACCCATCCAGACTGGTCTCAGTCTCTTAGGTATGGACATACACAGCGACCTCAACCCGAAGAGCTATATTGAGAGCATCATAACCACAGCCTCACGTAAACTCGGAATCCTGAACAAAGTGAAGCGGTTCTTCACGCCTGAGCAACGTTGTCTTTTGTATAAGACTCAAGTGCGCTCCTGCGTGGAGTATCGCTCTCATCTTTGGGACGGATCCGCCAAGTACTTGCTCGAAGCTCTTGACAGGTTGCAGAGACGTGCTGTCCGTATTATCGGTAACGATAACGTTACAACCAGTCTGGAGCCGTTACAGCTACGTAGGGACATTGCTTCCCTTAGTGCTTTCTACCGCCTTTACCACGGTGAATGCTCTGAGGAGCTCTTTAACCTCATTCCTCCCTCTCCATTCCTTTCCAGATCGACGCGTGCAGGTCTGAGAAGCCACCCTCATACCGTGCTGACCATCAAGACACGTACCAAAAAGTTTGGACAATCGTTCCTTTGCCGAACTGCCCGTATGTGGAATGCGCTTCCCGCACACGTGTTTCCCTCCTCTTTCTCTCCCGGGTTATTTAAGCGGGGCGTGAAAAAGCATTTATGCAGGCCGCCATAGTGAGCGTTCGGCATAGCGTGGTAGATAGCGCTGTGATGAACGCTTTCACTTCTTGGGCTTCACTGGCTGCTTTTCATCAGGCAGGGTGAAGCCATTATGGCGTGTCACAATAAAAAAAAAAAAAAAAAACATACAAAAAAGTGAAACAGTTATTACTACAATCATACCAGTACAAACCAAACACAATAAACAGATTATATGATGATGATGATGATGATGATGATGGTGATGGTAATATACGATCGCATAATCCTAGCACAATAAACACATCACCAGTACAAACCAAACACAATAAACAGATTATTTGATGATGATGATGATGATGATGGTAGTGGTGATGGTGAAATAAATAACCGGTACCATACGATCGCATAATCCTAGCACAATAAACACATCACCAGTACAAACCAAACACAATAAACAGATTACTTGATGATGATGATGATGATGGTGGTGATGGTGAAATAAATAACCGGCGCCATACGATCGCATAATCCTAGCACAATCCTAGTAACACAATAAACACAATAAACAGATTATTTGATGATGATGATGAAATAAATTCTACTAACCTCGTCATCACTGCCTACTTCATCGCGCTCCTCCTCCGCGTCGGCCTCGTCGTATAAGATGTTATAGAAATCGCTTGGAGCCTCCTCATCTCGTCCGATTCTCCAATTAGCCATTCTATAATCAAAATCAAACAAACAACATAAAATAATATGCTATACAACATACTTATACACAATAACACAATATAGCATACTAATATAACTGTCTCAATACAAAAGTAAATTTAGAAACATTACAAGAATATTACCATTACTATCGAAAATAACAAAATGTTATCGTAAAAGCTATCGACACTATCCTCCTACTACTAAGAAATAAATTTCACACTGTCTGCCGGCAGGTATGGCCGTAAGCTCTATACAAATATAGCCCAAAATGGTATGGCAAAAAATTTCCGCCATTTCGAATGTCAGTACATGCAACGGTCGTAATTTTATTTCACAAAAAATGATTATAAATGTCGTTATTTCTTTGTGTAAACTAGTTTCCATTACTCAAACACTGTTTTTATTCATTTTACTGTATTTCTAACAAACTGTACATGCATTTACGCACTAAAATCACTCTGGCGTCACTCCGAAATCGAACATTTGAAAATCACTATTAGATACGATATTCGTTGAAAACTTATAGCTAAAAACGTTCACTATAAACTCAGCAAGATGATTTACAACAGTTTCTAATATAAAACACTACTTACATGAGTATTTCCAATTTTCTCCTTGTAGCACGAAGTAGCACTAAGTGAACTCGGTACGGAAATGACAAATGTTCAAAATGTCGTCCAACCCGGAAATCGCGAGTAGAATAACCTTGTCTTGTGTTTATAATATAGCAAATTTACTCTAGTTTGTCTATAGCCAAACATCTTCATACAAAAGTATACTCTAACCTATCGATATTAATTATTATAGTCGCGTGGTCGGGTGCGGTGACATGACACCGCCCGGGTGTTGACCGAATATTGCCGCGGTGTCATGAGTCATGACACCGCTTTATATATGGAGAGCCGCTTTATATATATGGAGAGAAAAAATGCCTTTTTGAGTAATATGAAAAAAGAACATTGGCAGCCCAAATCATCTAGTGAAGCATTTTGAAACTCATATATTGGATCACAGAGTGGCTACCGTACAGTTCTTGCTCCTAGTGCGATTCCAACAATTGTTGATTCATCGTACCGAGAAGAAGTAAGTGTCCACATAATATCTTTTTTACGTACCTACCTATCCAAACCATCTTGAGTTAAAGGAAATATTGAAAGCTTTAAATTTAACTTAACTTTAATTTTTTATTTAATTTAACCTAGGCCTATGTCCAGCAGTGGACGTGTGTAGGCTGTTGATGATGATGATGATGAAACCCTAACCTACCCCTTTAACTCTATGCTAGTCGTGGGGATGTATTCTTGTATGAAAATGTGCATAAAATAATAACTTTTTAAATTTGTTTTTCAGAATTTATATAATCTTCACTTAAAGGTCCAGTAAAAAGAAATGCCAGTGGAGATCATGTTTTGAAGAATTTGCAAAATTTACAGCCGAGTAGGTACCTCAAGTGCACTACATTATGTGAGTTAATATAAATATTATATTGTTGTACAGTATTAAATGGTATAACATGACGAAGATATGTCTGAGCAATCACTCAACTGCATTACTTTGAAATATACAGAAAGTAATAAAGGAGACCTTTCCTCGCCCCATACAACAAGGGCCCCGAATGTACCTAAGATTCAAAGGTATCAAAATGTAGGGAAAAATCGTAGATTCTAAAAATATATATAATAAATTTTTTATTCAATTTGTACCACCCAATAACATCATTAGAAAGGTTTGATTACTTGCAACATTGAATTAATTTAACTGGCAAGCACAACTCTCTCGCTGTCTGATGCGTTTCGTTAGCTTACTCTCAGGCACAACTAATTTTAGATAAAAGTCTTTTAAAACATTATTTTTACATAAGCTTATCGATTTCTAGCAAGTACATGATAAATAATAACAAAAATAAGTGTTTTTAACTGTTTTAAATTATTTTGTGCGTTTGATGACAGTCATGACATCTTGAGATTAACCTTTTTTCATTCCGTTTCGGTGTAGGTACCTGGCTCTGGCTGGAGTGTTTTTCGTGTGTATCTGTATTGTATTGATTATTTGACTCGGCTATTCTCCCTGGATTTTTGTTTATCTGAATCTGAAGACTTGGCGATATCTACTGGACCTCGGTACCCCCGCCCCGTAACTTGGCTGCTATTGATATACTGACGATTCCCGACAACCTGCGCTACTATTTTGGATTGCGATTCAAAAGATCTTCTTATTTTACTCATGAAATGTAATGAAATAATGAAATTATTTTAATAATAATGCTGCTACCCATCTAATAACTGATTCTCGTATAGCAGGGGCCATGATAAATGCATTCCATCTACCCATCACAGATATTATTATATTATTTATTCCAATAAATGTCTTTTATTCTAGATAGACCAGATGCCACTTTAATATTACAGCGTGCCCTAAGTGGCCCTAAGCAGGTTAGATCAACCAAATGTTTTGGCAGAGTATATAATAGAAAATTAAATTACTGTTACGGCTCCAACAAATGTGTCGATACCTGTAGCCTATGATAGCCCTAACGTTTTAACCTTCAATAACCTATCAGTCACGAAGGAATCGGTAATGAGAGCTTTAAAAAGACTTGACCCCAATAAGGGCGCTGGGCCTGATGGGCTTCCACCAATTTTTGCAAAGAGTTGTAGTGAGGTGCTAGCTGAACCTCTTACTATTATTTACAACAAATCACTCTCATCTGGCTGTTTCCCATCTGCGTGGAAAGAGGCGCTCATCGTTCCCATCTACAAAGCGGGTGACAGATCTATGGTCGGTAATTACCGACCCATATCGATTTTATCTGTTTTCGGTAAGGTTTTTGAATCTCTTATTTGTCCAATTATCTCATGGCACGTTAGGCACATTTTGCTGACCCAGCAACATGGCTTTACTAAGGCACGATCAACTTCAACTAACCTTGCTTGTTTTGTGTCTAGTGTCGTTGATGCGGTCGACCGTGGGTCACCCGTTGACGTCATCTACACTGATTTTAGTAAGGCGTTCGACAGAGTGAATCACAGACTTTTAATTTACAAACTATTTCAGTGTGGCATTACGGGAAACATTCTCAGTTGGTGTGCATCTTACCTTGTCGGACGATCTTCAAAAGTTGTAGTGAATGGCTTTTCATCTGATGCGTTTGTGGCTACGTCAGGCGTCCCGCAAGGGTCGCATATAGGTCCCTTATTTTTCAACATTTTTATTAACGATGTAGCATCTTGTTTTCTGCATTCTGAGATATACCTCTATGCCGACGACCTCAAAATAGTAAAACAGCTTGAACACACTGATAGTTGGATTCTGCTTCAGGAGGACTTAGACAGGTTTTCGTTGTGGTGCGAGCGTAATGCGATGACACTTAATGCAGATAAATGTAGTTTTATACATTTCTCAAAAAAAAGATCACCATACTTTCGAAGTTATGGTTTGAATGGCTGTATAGTCCAGGAAGTTGAAGTAGTGCGCGATCTTGGCGTTAACATAGACAATAAGCTTCGCTTCCACGCGCATATAGATAACGTCGCTAATAAAGCTTTCAAATTATTAGGATTTCTACTAAGAAATTGTAAGGAGTTTAGGCATTCTGGCAGTAAAATAGCGGTCTTCAATGCCCTGGTAAGGTCATCTTTGGAATACTGCAGTGTGATATGGTCTCCATACTATGAAGTGCACAAACGACGTTTAGAATCCATTCAGAAGAGGTTTTTGTGGCATTTGTCATATCAATGCGGTATGACGAAGCAACTTCCATCATATAGGTTACGGTTAAAGCACTTCAAAATGCTTAGTCTGGAATGTCGTCGTAGAATCACTGATCATATGTTCTTATTTAAAATTTATAATGGTTGTATCGACAGTCCCGACTTATTAAAGCAGATAAACATGAATGTCCCTCGCAAACTTGCTCGACCTTCAAGATACTTACCTTTTTGCGCTAAAGGCTTTAGAACAAATTTAGGTCATTTTTCCACTATTAATCGAATTCAGTCCCAATATAACCACCTGTCACGATCGTCTGCAGTGTCTATTGATGCTGACATGTTTTATCCAATTAGTAAATTCAAGTCTTTTTTGTATACTTTTTTCACAGATCAATGTTAAAGCACGTCTAGTTCCTAAATAAGTTAATAAAATATATTAGATAACACTTACAATAAGATAAGCGGAGTGATTCTGCTCTGTTATGTTATATATGTATATATACAGTTTGTCCAGGGATGTAGTAATAAAACTTTAGGAGCAGTATCTGCAATATATTTCATCGACGAAAATACCCCTTATGGGGGGTCAATTCCAAAACCCCACAAAACTGCAGAGACTATTGGTTTTATTTTACCAAAACTCGCTTAACTCATAAAATTAACGGCGGTTTGAGTTCTACGTCGTGCAGGAGCTCGATTTTGGTGTTTTTTTAAAGGCAAAGGTGTAGGCTAGCTAGTGCAATAAAAACACGCTATCAAACAACTCCTTTTTTTAATTGCCGAAAGGAGAAAGTATTTTTTTTACAGTTTTTGTGCGCATTCGGGCACTTTATCAAAAAATAGTACTAAAACGAGACCATTGACATACCTTTTTTTTATAATCACTTAATAGTATTTGAGTTACATAAAAAATTGATGCAGCAATCACTATTCTCGGTCTAATAGTTTAAGAGCTATTGTTGTTTAAAAAGACCCCTTTGTCGCGAGTGCACGTGCAGGTAAGCGATCCTCGTCTTTTGTTGCGTTGTGTGAGCAGATACGGATTTTTTTTAGGGAGTTAGAAAGAGACAACTATTCTGTCAATTGAATGTATTTATGTATTTTATTATTATTTTTATTTTTTTATTTTATTTTTATTTTATTTTATTTATTTATTTATGTATTTTTTTGGTATTTGTCCAGGGATGTAGTAATAAAACTTTAGGAGCAGTATCTGCAATATATTTCATCGACGAAAATACCAAAAAAATACATAAATAAATAAATAAAATAAAATAAAAATAAAATAAAAAAATAAAAATAATAATAAAATACATAAATACATTCAATTGACAGAATAGTTGTCTCTTTCTAACTCCCTAAAAAAAATCCGTATCTGCTCACACAACGCAACAAAAGACGAGGATCGCTTACCTGCACGTGCACTCGCGACAAAGGGGTCTTTTTAAACAACAATAGCTCTTAAACTATTAGACCGAGAATAGTGATTGCTGCATCAATTTTTTATGTAACTCAAATACTATTAAGTGATTATAAAAAAAAGGTATGTCAATGGTCTCGTTTTAGTACTATTTTTTGATAAAGTGCCCGAATGCGCACAAAAACTGTAAAAAAAATACTTTCTCCTTTCGGCAATTAAAAAAAGGAGTTGTTTGATAGCGTGTTTTTATTGCACTAGCTAGCCTACACCTTTGCCTTTAAAAAAACACCAAAATCGAGCTCCTGCACGACGTAGAACTCAAACCGCCGTTAATTTTATGAGTTAAGCGAGTTTTGGTAAAATAAAACCAATAGTCTCTGCAGTTTTGTGGGGTTTTGGAATTGACCCCCCATAAGGGGTATTTTCGTCGATGAAATATATTGCAGATACTGCTCCTAAAATTTTATTACTACATCCCTGGACAAACTGTATATATGTTTAGTAGTTTGAAATTAAGCATGCCGTGGCAGCCTTTAATTAAAGCAGCGCCTGTGTAATAGTTTCAGGGTATTAAAAATTATGTATGTCTTGGTGTATGCTTTGTTGGATGTCCATAAATAAATAAATAAATAAATAAAAATAATATTAATAGAAGGAGAGGTCTTTTTGACAGTATAAATGCTGAAGTTTTACTATTGAATGAGTTTCCAGTGATGACAGAATCGGACTATATTATTTGCACTGGGAACTTATCAAATTAAGCAGGCACGCTCATATTATGGTAACACATTAGACCAAATGGAACATTTGGAATTGAAGTATGCCGTGATATTGAGCCTCTCCATATACCACATTCTGAAAATGAAATGTATCTGTTGAGAGGTTGATTAGTGGTTGAACATGTTATACATATATATTGTTAAATATGCAGCACAATAGTTGGGAGCACAGAATTCACCGTTATTACTGTAATTGTATAATAGGAAAACGTACCGTGGGTTGCTGTGCTCATTTTATGTATGACCATTGTGTGGTATATGGAGTGGGCTCAATACCAACAAAATATAACTGCTCCAGCATTCTTCCTTGATGATATATTAATCAGATAAGATGTAGAAAATGAAGAAACATAATAAAAGTAATTAAAAAATAAACATATTGTTTTATTCCAACAAACAACATAATGTTTTACATTGCCATCTAAGGTGCGCTCAACCATTTCTATGTCATTGTAGAACTGTGTTGCTTTTAAAATCAATGCAATTGGTTATTATGACATGAAATATGTATAGGTCCGATGTAAAAGATAGACTACTACACAACTGCTTGTGCTGTTGGGAAGGACTTTGCAGAAGCATTATTGATGTGTCAGTTGGTTGACAATAAGTCTTGTTTAGAAAGACTGCTTATGAATCAAGTTGGTCAACTGTAGTAAACATGAATTACATTCTTGTTTCTATTAGCATTTATGGTTCCGTGTAAGTGCGGACCTTTCTAAATAATTATTTCAGTACCTACTAGATTCTATGATATCAACATTCGTTTTCATCACACAAACATGTTTTCTAACCGGGATCTGTAGAGCAAAATAAACAAGTTTCTATTGTTGCATAAAAGCGGCTTTGGTTCAGCAGAAAATAAGACGGTCACGCACGCACGATCTATGTTTATTATTTATGTGAGATTGTAGAAAACCATATAATATTAACTATGTTTTGGACCTATTTTAATAACATTCTTTGTGAGATTTTAAAAAGACCACAATGTTTACACCAAAAACCGCTATGACAGATGTCACTGTCAGTCATATTTTGCACGTTTCGTTTCATGTTTACGATTTCTAGGACCATTTTAGCGATTTTTTTTATTTTCCAAATAATCTAGTTTTAGCAAGTTTTATAAAAAAATTATATCACAAAGTGTTTCTGCATAATGTAGAGAATATTTTAAAATAAAGTGTACCTCGGTACAACGGGGGCCCATTTGGAAAGGTCTCCTTTATTTATTTTCAGAAACCTTCATCGTCATCTTCATCTTCAACCTTTGGTTTCGCAGTCAGGGTCGCTGACTTCTCGACCACCCGGCGCGGCGGTCTTATCACTAGTTTTAAACATTGTGACATTATTAGAAATAGAAATATATTTATTGTCTTTCTACATTTTTATACAAAAGATAAGAAAATCTACAGTACAAACAGTGCAATTGCACTTAAAACCAATTTATATAAAAATAATTTATGAAAAAAATAAAATAAGAAAAGACAAAAGGAAATGGCTCAGCCTAAGTTAGTTGAGGCCTAGACCTTAACCAACGCTGTTTTCAGCCACTCCCTGTACTCTGAGATGTCAAAAGAGTTTGCCAATAGTGTTTGCCAAGAGGACAACATGTTTTCACATTAATTTTGCATACAATTTTATACAGATTATTAATTATTGTAATTATTATTTTATTTAAAAAAATACCAGCAGAGTATGTTGTTGTTTTTATTTATTTTATTTTAAGGGTTCCGTACCCAAAGGGTAAAACGGGAACCCTATTACTAAGACTCCGCTGTCCTTTCGTCCGTCCGTCTGTCACCAGGCTGTATCTCATGAACCGTGATAGTTAGACAGTTGAAATTTAATTTTCACAATGATGTATTTCTGTTGCCGCTGTAACAACAAATACTAAAAAACAGAATAAAATAAATATTTAAGGGGGCTCCCATACAACAGGCATGATTTTTATAGAACAATTACACGAGATAATGGTACGGGACCCTTCGTGCGCGAGTCCGACTCGCACTTGGACGGTTTTTTTTAGTTTACCAACTGTTCATACATTTTATTAAAGTTAATGATGCGGCGTCGTCACAGGCAGATATAAGGTAGATACAGAGATAGCCTGACACTCAATGATAAATAACGTTAGCATTCTACTGGTAAAATCAAATGAGTATCTTCAAATTTCTTTTTAATATTATCCTCTTTATAACATTATTCTATAGATGTAGGTACTTGAGGTCCCTTGCGTGCCTGAGTTCGGCCCCTTTTATTGTAAATGTGTGCGTGACATTTGTCTGTAGGCGTAATTGGCACGCTTTTTTATTATAATGTTACGTCTGCTTCTTATTATACGTCTGTGGTATGAGCCCTCTTGTAAGACAAGAGAATTTGAAGAATAATGTTCCACTATTCAGTTTTATTTACTGACACCAAAATACTAACAAACAATTTTGTAAGTATTTTTCTATGCTTCTCATTTGTAATTTTCGTAATAAATTGGTTTAATGCTATAGGTAAAAGAAATAAGTCGTAAAAGTAATAAAACTCCAGCGCCATCTAAGTCACTAACGTGTAAATAATAAATATTGAAGTTTCTGGATAATTTTTTATCAGGGCAGCACTGAGAAAAAAAACAAATCTGTCAAGTCATTGAAAAAAAATATTTTTACTAGCACTACCACATCGTATGATTTCATGTTTTTTTACACCAAGGCACTCGCTGATCACGTATTAATTCAAATTGAATTAACTATGACTTTGTTTTAGTATTAAGATTTAATTCAGAAACCATATAAGGTAAGAAAACATTTTCCTCTAATTTGCGTGTCATTCAGCTGATCCATGTTTACCCAATATTTTAGAAATGTTTACAAATTAATTTCTGAGTACCTACTTTTATATTTTTTTAGCTATGTATTCGTTTGAGGGAGATTTCAGACGAAAACCTCAACAAAATTTAGCAGGAGCAAGTGCTCAGCGCAAAACTGACCGGGATGCCTTGATCCTTCAGACTCAACAACAAAGGCAGAAACGAGAGGTTAACATTAAAATATAATTAATATAGGTGTACACACTGTATATTAGAAATGCAACCAAGCTAACACCGTCCCAATGTTATTTTCACAGGAACATAGAAAACGGCTTAACAGTACAATAAAAATCCAAGCCTATGTCAGAAGTTACTTAACTCGGAAACATTTTAAGCAAAGTGAGCGGGAACAGTTCGATGCACTATTCCCATCGGCTGCTATTGATGAGAAACTAGTGTTATCCACACTCATAGTAAAAATTTTATTCTTCTATGATGCTAAGACGGACTGCTCAAGACTGGTATGGAAATAATAGTAAATATAAAATAGTTAATCAATAACTATAATTTTATTTGAATATATAGACTATGATTCTGTGTATGTTTAAAATGAGTAAAATGGTTGTGTCTCCTCTATACTTTTCAAGATCAATAGTGCTTATGCTATTTTCATTTGAAATTTGTATTATAAAAGCTATATTTAATATCCAGTTGCAAACAATCAATTGTTTCTGACTGTAATCAAAATGAATTTGTCTGCTGTTTGTGTTGTAGATATTGAGAATTTCTCTTAAACTTCAACTTCAACTTGTAAATTCCTTTGTTCCTTTGGGATCCATATAAATTAAAACTCCTGATTTAACATTTTACTTGTTGCTTGTATTTTTCATCATAAAACATTTACAATATATCAAAACCTCGTAGCTGTGAAACCAATATAAATCTTTATCAAAAATACATGCAAAACCACACAATTACAAATCAACAACTGAATCTATTTTTCCATTTATGACAAACACTTCAGGCTTAAAAGGTTAATATTTGAAAACGCTTCTTTTTAACTCAACTAAATAACAGCCAGTACTCAGCATAGACATAAAATTCTTCTAAAACTATATTCCAACAGTAGATACCTTATTATTTTTTCCAGATATCTATATCACAAATACTATTAAAACAATGGAAGAAAGTTTTTCAAAGCAGTGGCTCATGTATACAAATAAGAAGATTACTGGCATTACATCTGCATTTACTCAGAGACAACTCAGAGGTATTTTTATAAATTCTTTCATAGCAATACAAAACCCGTCCCGCGCCATAGGTATATACGTCCTATGACCTTATGTACGACGGTGCGTACATATGGCGCGCGAGGGCTTAAATACTTATATGTAATAACTAGCTGGTCCCCAACCCACAGCCTCGCATCGCGTCGCCGTCCCGCAAATGCGCTATTACTTCGTATTTGCTAAGCGTTTTTTTACTTTAATAAATGGTCAAAGCCTGTAGCCTTCCACAACAAATTGGGCTATCAAAAACAAATATATTTTTCAAATTTAACTGGTACATCTAGAGATTAGCATGCTCAAACAAAAAAATAAAATGGTAAATAAAAAAATTGTGGTTGTAAGTAATATGTTTCTATATTGGCTCAGGTTTCCCTCGCTGTTCCTCTCAGGATGTTTGAAGTGTTTACTTCAGTAGCATCTGCTGAAACAGCTTTAAACAACAATGAGGCTCTAGCAGTTGTTGGAAGTACTTTTTTGTATATAATCAGACAAGGTAGGTGCATAACCAAATAGTTAATAAGTAAAATGCTTTGTTTAAATAATAATTCTTCAAATATGTTGTTTCAGGGTACTTCAAACATTTGTGTTACCTAATGTGTCAAAGGACACCCCCTCTATATGGACCTTCACCAAACCCACCAACACCTCTTTGTGGAGCCTTACTCGATCTCATCCAAAGACCATTAAACCTGACCACTAAAATAAATCTGCCGGACTATGAGTATGTTATATTTTTTTAAACTTCTCCGTTGTTTTTATTTTATGATATTGAGTTTTATATTTTATTACTTATACAATTTTCATTAAACCATGTGCCTGTGATCCTTTGGGTAAAATTTTTTTGCACTGTTTTTTATCATTTTTCTTTCATGCTAATTTTAAATTAAGGGTTAGAAGCTAGTGGTTAGGTTAGTGCTAGATTATTTCTGTTTTATCTTTAAAAAAAAATACTAATTGCTAAGCAATTACATTACCATACGACCTACCTACTCAATAAGTTTGATGAATTTATTTGTGTACAAGTGGTTTAAAGTAACTTACAATTAATAATTTGATTTTCAGCAACACTGTTATGTCTGAATTTGCATCTGCTTTCCTATGTAATCCTTATTTGGAGCCAGTAGAAATGTTTATTATACCATCACTCAGAGAAAATACTGAAAAGAAGTTTCCATTTCTATCCCTACTGCAATGTCTCCAGGATGACAGCAAATTCGCTAGTAAACTATTAATAAATGACTCATGGCTACTTCACTCTGTATTGTCATTGGAACCCCCAAGTTTCGGTAAGCTTGTCAAATATATATTCTAAAGTTAAAAATAATTCCTAAGCAGGTGACTAAACCTTACGACTCATCCATAACTTTTGATTTCAGCATATGACATAAATAATTCAAGCAACACAAGACTGCCAAATAATTCTATTGTATTAAATTATCTTAAATTAATAGCAAAATTGACTGTTAACGTGTGTAACAAACAAATTACTTATGAATATGAAGATTCACTGTACAGTGAGGAAACAGCAGCAGACAAGGACGACGATAGCGACAGTGAAACAGAACCTAACCCAACTTCAGTTAGAGAAAAACTGTTGTTGACAAGGTGCATAGAACTGTTGAATGAACCAGACCGCTGTATAATGGCCACATGTTCCCAGATAACAGAGAATGATCTTAGTAATGAGTTCCTTGATGCAATGTCGGAAATATGCCACAATTTATTATTGAGTCACAGAATGGCCCTACAGAAATATAGGTATCTTTATTATTTTCCTATTGCCACATTTGTCTATCTGATTTGGTAATTTTAAATGGATCTTCAAGGCCATCACCATTAGCCTGTAAACAGGCCACTGCTGGGCTCATGCCTTTTGATGCGATTGGTCTATTTAACCCACCATGTTGACCCAATGCAAGTTAGTGAGATAAAACTTCTTAATTCATTTTAATTTCTTTGATATTTCAGGTTACTTTATACGTTAGCATTCAAGCCAATATTCATCCGTGGCCTCTGGCGCTGGTTAAGTAGTATGAACCACGAGTCATCTTTTGGCGGGTCGGCGACTCCTTTGCTATCTGCATTGTCCCGTGGTATGGGAGCTGAATACACCGTTATTGGAGTGCATAGACTGTTGGCTCCTTTGGCGGTATTCTGTGCGCTGTTTTCTCTGTTGATTGGTACTTTGCACGATACAGAGTTCTGTAGGGACACGGATGATGAGGACATCAAAATGAGCTGTGAGTATGCTTTATTTACTTACAAGTCCTTATTATTTTAATATCCGAATGAAATGTAACGTGATAATAGTAGCCTACGAAGGTAGGACTCGTACCGCGACCTTGGCGCAATCCAAGCGTCTACTCTTCCATTACACCAACGGAAACATTGGTTTAAATAGTGTAATTTATCAAATAATTCACTTTTACGTACTGATCCTTAAAATATTTATAAGTTTCAAAATAACGTAGACAACGATATTTTTCAAGAAAACGAATGTCTGAAATTTGGCTCATAGGACCACTTTACTAACTTTTGCACTTAACTGCAAGATGGGGACCTAATGTATATTACTCGTAATATATCAGAATCTTTTTACTTTTAATTTCATAAGTCAATAAATATTTATGGTTTTGTTTGGTAGATACAATAAGATCTTGACGATATTTATTAATGTTCTTAGATTAGCTTTTTTTTTTTTTATATTAGAAGGAGGCAAACGAGCAGGCGGGTCACCTGATGGAAAGCAATCACCGCCGCCCATGGACACCCGCAAAACCAGAGGAATCACAGATGCGTTGCCGGCCTTTAAGGAAGGAATAGGCTCGTTTCTTGAAGATTCCTAAGTCATATTGGTCCGGAAATACCGCCGCTGAGAGCTGGTTCCACAGCACTGTAGTTCGTGGTAAAAAATTACGTGAGAAACGCACAGTAGTAGATCGCCATCCATCAAGATGGTGTGGATGGAAAGACAGTCGATTGCGTGTAGTGCGGTGAAGGAAATCAGCGGCAGGGATCAAACCGAACAATTCCTCAGAGCACTCCCCATGATAAAGGCGATAAAATATACAGAGAGATGCAACGTCTCTCCGAAGGGCCAGTGGATCGAGCCGACCAGAGGTTACCACGTCGCCGACAACTCGAGCAGCTCTGCGTTGAATGCGGTCAAATGGGAGGAGTTGGTACTGGGGCGCTCCAGCCCAAAGATGGGAACAGTATTCCATATGAGGCCTGACCTGTGCTTTGTAAAGCTGTAAGCGATGGATCGGCGTGAAATACTGTCCCGCTCTATTGAGCACACCCAGCTTTTTCGAAGCTAATTTAGCTTTACCTTCCAAATAACCGCGAAATTGAACGTCACTCGAAATATCGACGCCAAGGATTCCAATGGTCGGTTTGGTATCAAGGGGAGCTCCTTCAAAGTTTAGAGATACGACGAAGGGATGTTTTTTAGCGGTAAACACGCAAACTTGTGTTTTGGAAGGGTTAAAATGGACTAGATTAAGTCGGCCCCAATTCGAGACATGACTTAACATGTTCTCAGTGTCAGTCACAAGTTTATTCCGGTTCTCGATGACGCTTTCCAGAGAAATATTAGTGCGTCCGGTGTAAAGCGTATCCCCAGTACTGTCGTCTGCATAGCAATGAGTGCTGTTGTTATGCAACATGTCATTGATATGCAGAAGAAACAGTGTAGGCGACAGCACACACCCCTGCGGGACTCCAGCATTCACGGGCTTCAGGTCAGAGCATGATCCGTCAACTACGACTTTGATGCTACGCCCAGAAAGAAAGCTGGCGACCCACGCACACAATTTCTCAGAGAGCCCGTATGATGGAAGTTTCGAGAGAAGAGCCCTGTGCCATACCCTGTCGAAGGCTTTCGCTATGTCCAAGCTAACTGCCAGTGCCTCCCCTTTCCTCTCGACTGCCTCCGCCCATCGGTGAGTGAGGTACACTAAAAGATCACCAGCCGAACGACCGCGGCGAAAACCGTACTGGCGATCGCTTAGTAGCTGATTCTCTTCTAGGTACCTCAAGAGCTGGCAGTTTGTAATGGACTCTATTACTTTGGAGAGCAAAGAGGTGATGGCTATAGGCCTGTAGTTGGACGGATCTGAGCGATCACCTTTTTTGGGAATCGGGTGGACAAGGGCTGTCTTCCAAGAACTCGGGACAACGCCAGTCGTGTAAGAGAGCCGGAAGAGGCGCGTTAGAACCGGCGCCAACTCAGGAGCACACGTCCGAAGCACAATAGGAGGGACTGCATCAGGCCCACTCGACTTATGAATGTCAAGGGAAAAAAGAGCCTTACGAACTGACCTTTGCAGGAACCGAACGTTTGGCATAGAACAAGCGCAATGCGGTATTGTTGGTGGCGAGTTTTCCCCATTGTCCAAGGTCGAGTTTGATGCGAAAAGAGTACCCAAGAGATCGGCTTTCTCTTTTGCAGTATGGGCAAGGCAATCATCGGTCTTGTGCAGTGGTGGAAGTGACGGTCGACAGAAATTCCCCAAGACAGCCTTGGCGAGAGACCAGAATGCACGCGTACCCGAAGGAAGACGCACTAGCCTCTCCCCAATTCTACCTATAAATGATGACTTCGCCTTGGCAATGTCCTTCTTAAAAGACCTGGCAGCAAAGTTGTACTTCTTTTTGAGCTTTTCTGTTTTCATTATTAACCTTACTTTTATAAGCAAAGTTACATAATTTATATCGTTTCATCAACAGTCAGTGTTCCTGTGACCATTTGTGGGGGCGGTCGCGTCCACGCATTTGAGTTCTCCGAGCTGGGTTGTCTCTGCCGTACTCTCCGCCAGGTTTGTCTCGGCCTGGTGGAACTAGCCTACCCGGAGACTAGGCCTGTAGTAGTGGGACTGTACAAAGATGCCGTTGGGAACACTCAGATCGAGCTATCTGGGAAAAACCAGACGCCAGCCTGGTCCCATTTATTTAAGGTAAGTTGACAAGTTGCTTGTAGTGTAGTGCTGATGAAATGAATAAATAAATGAATGAATAACTTAATGAATGTATGCAATATTATCGGCACAAATGTAAAACAAAATACAAAATAATGCAAGCCTAAAACATCCCGATGCGGAGCTCAGACTTTCCCACATGGGAAGATATGGCTATTATAACTTATTACTTTTTTTTTCAATTATCACGCTTCTGTTAAAAACCAATAACTATCTTAAGTAATAAGTACTCACGGTTGAATCTTATGAACTATTTCATAAAAGTGACAATGTTTAATTTTTGTGGTGCAACTTACTGAATAATAAAAATAATCATATTACTAAATATACCAGATCTTTATGATCAATATTAATCGTACTGATCACAAAGATCTTTAAGTAAATGCATGTGTGTTATGTAACACTATGTTATTCTCAAATATTTAAAATAAAATAGTCAGTAAATTGTTTTCGTACGTAAAGGTGTGCACGCACCTGCTGCGCGCGTTGTACGTCCGCGACTCGCGGCTACAGTTCTGCGGCGCGGCGGAGTGGCCCGCGCCGGGGGCGGTGCCCGAGGGCGCGGCCGCCGTGCTGGTGGTGGCGGGCACCCAGCACCGGCCCAACCCGCGCCAGCTGCGACGCCCCGCCGCGCTCTCCATAGCCATGGCCGCGCAAGGTCAGTGATTACCTTTAGAGCTCTATTTCATCAGGACACCACGGGCAACCAGTCGCCGTCTCCAAAAAAATGCATACAGCTCAGTAAGATTGTCATCTGGTGCCTGCTCAAGCGTGAGTTAAGGTTGAGCACCCCTGCCAAATATCATTCGTTTGCACACCATCAGCACCATAAGCTGAGTAATTAGTTTTCCTTTATATAATATTAGTATAAATAGACAAAAGTAACTAGTTAAGTTAGCGAATATTGTAGCAATAAGTATCTTGCTGTAACTCTCAAAGACTCAAACTCAGACTCAAAGACACCACGTATGCGTGAATGGTTGCGCTGCCATGGTGTCGCGGTAAATAAAGTTTTTAGACGGCCAAGTAGGTATCAGTTGCTTTAAAGGTGGAAGCCGGTGCCTGAGGGCGCTGCCGTCGTGTTGGTAGTGGCGGGAACTCAGCACCGGCCTAACCCGCGCCAGCTGCGACGCCTCGCCGCGCTCTCAGGTCGGTGCCTACTTTTAGACTGCTTTTCCGCCAGAGCTGTGCGTAGCTAAGTGGTGAGCGAGGAAAAAATCCACCAATAGGATGGCCGCGCAAAGTCAGTGCCTACCTTTAGACCAACCGCACCTTGGATGTGTTTTCGTACAAATTTTACTCGTAAGTAAACATACGATATTGAACGTTCGAATTAAATGCGTACGCTGGTTGCGATTTTCTCAGTTGAAATGCCACAGTCACTCGATGTTTAATCGTAAGAACGCATGAAAAATCCAAACAGTTGGCATTGATTTCGGACGTGTCGAATCTATACGCGCGTATCGTACGTACTCGCTCGTACTAGTCAAATTCGTACAAAAATACATCTAAAGTGCGGCTGACAATACCTCTATAAAGGTGGAAGTATACCCGGTATCCTCAACTTCTTGTAAAATGCCTGTATTCCAGTTTACCGCTCAGCCCGTGGCTTTTCAATTGGCGAAACTCGTTTACTGTGCAATTATATAACAGATCTGTTTCTAAAGATAACTTTTTTGTTACAGAGGAAGGTCCACCATTAACGATAAAAGAACTGAGAACTGTCACCATACTACGTGAAATACCTTTTGTTGTGCCTTTCTCCACGCGGGTGCTTATATTTCAAGGATTGTTGATGCGGTGAGTAATTGAATAGTAATTTTTCCTTGTTTTCACTAGTGTCGCTGCAAATACACTACATATCCTTTAACATAAAATATTTTAATGGTTACGATTCTTGCGTTAAAACAATTAACAGAAAGGATAGAATTAGAATTTTGGCGGGGGAGCCCGACTTCCGAATTAATTTTCTATGATTTCTCGACAATGATTCTGTCACCGATCTATTGCTATAATTGAATATGTTAATAAAAAAGTCTGTAACCAATTAACCCAGATGTTACGTTTGAAATACGGATCATAGAACATAATAAATTATTACGTACAATTACTCACATTTCGTGTAAAATTTTAAAAACATATTAACATTCTGTACTTCTTCTCTATATAAACTGTAACCCCCGTATTAATAAACAAAGTGTAAGCTTGGAGCCTACTCCAATAAAAATAAAGTTAACAAAGCTAATAAAAGCTAATAAAGTTTACATGACGGGAACAAAACACGGAGTAACTACCTATAGTTACTCCGTGTTTTGTTCCCGTCATGTAAACTTTATTTCATATTAGAGTAAAAGAGACAAAGCACGGAGTAACTACTCCAAGCTTACACTTTGTTTATTAATAAGCCCCAAAGTGTGCGAAATTTCATACTCCTCCGTCCGCGCAATTTTCGTAAAAAGAGGGATAAAGTTTTTGCTTCACGTATTAATATATAAATATATATTTTTTCATTATCAGGGAAAAACACGATCACTTTTACGAGTTGACTAACTTTAATGAAGGCCCATCGATATACATAAGCGTGCGACGTACTCATTTATACGAAGACGCTTTTGATAAGCTCAGACCGGATAATGGTAAGCAGTTATCATAGAAAAGACACTCTTTAATTTTTTTTATTTTTATTTAGCATGGACGATGCTAATTTTATTATTATGGCATCTCAAAATATAATCTAACAAAAATGCGAGTCGAACCTTTGAAGAAACATCACTGTCTAATAAAGCCTCGGTGGCCGAGTGGCAGAGTGCTCGGTCCTATACTCGATGGTCCCGGGTTCAATTCCCAGCTCGGGCAAAATTTATTTCGGATTTTTCGATGCATAGCCCGGGTTTGTGATCACCAACCCGCATTTGGCAAGCGTGGTGATTAAGCCATTACCCATCAATTGTAGCGATGACTTGATTTCAATGATGGAGGCCTTTGCCCAGCAGTGGGACAGTTATAAGCTGTTTACTTTACTTACTTACTTCACTGTCTAATAGCCAAATGAACCAAGTTTCACAAATGTCTTGGTAGCACCCTTTCGTATTGTGAAATATTATGCGTTCAAGTACCACTAAAGGCAAATTGCCTTTAAATGTACTATTAATTTTGGTTACATATTTTCAGTTTATTATTCATGTTCGACAACTTTTTATCTTGCTGACTTTTTTTATAATTAATGATTTCCAGAAATATATTTAAAAGAAGTTCTGTATGAACAGAACTTCTGTTATGAAACAGTTGCATTGATCTCAATTTTACAAACGCGAGAAACATTATTAAGAAGTGATGATTATAATTATATTAAAAGATGATTTCTGTATGATTATTTTGTGTAGAACCAGATATGAAGTTGAAGCTTCGCGTGCAGCTGATCAACCAGGCGGGCATGGAAGAGGCAGGCGTCGACGGGGGCGGCCTTTTTAGAGAATTTTTGTCGGAGTTACTTAAGTATGTAACGTTTTATAATATTGTTTAAGGTGAGAATAAGCTTCGAATAGTTATTTCGTGTTTTGTTTCCGTAATGTAAACGTCATTTCAAATAAGAGTACAAGAAACAAAACACGGATTAACTATTTGTAGCTTATTCTCTGTTTATTTGTAAGATCCCTGTGCTTAAGCGTACACACATGGGAAATAAAACATGGGAAGAACAGGTTATAACCACCACAATAGACCAATGGTGCGTTTAAACGACTGTTATCTTACGATAATTACCGGGACTCAAGGCTTCACATTCTTAACACGGTGGAGATTTAATTTATTCAACTTTCCGGTGACCTGGCATGGCAAAAGTGGCTTAACCTGCAAGAATGCAACCTGCCCCCCGACCGCCTAACCGATCGCTTTGACTACGCGTATAGTTTATGACGTCATCTTGCCACCTCGCACCGCCTATGAAAGCAATATCAAAAGCTAAAGGCTAATAGCTTTCACACGCACGAAACGACAAGATGACGTCATAAACCACACACGAAGTCAAAGCAATCGGTTAGGCGGTCGCCCCTGAACGCGCTAGCCGCTGCGCCCTCTAGCGTTTAAAAAACTTGACAAAAAAGGTTAACAAAGTTGTTAGAAGTAAATGTTATTTATTTGTCATTTATTTTTATGCTAAGTTTTCTTTCTTACTTAGATAATAAAGGTAAGAACATTAATTGTTCCGTTTTGTTTCAGATCAGCTTTCGACCCCAACCGAGGGTTGTTTAGAATAACTAAGGACAACATGTTGTATCCAAATCCAGGAGTGCATTTATTGTATGATGACTTCCCAATGCATTACTTCTTTGTAGGGAGGATGTTGGGCAAGGTAATGTCACAGAATTTAAATTTGTCTTTATTAGATTGCTAACATTCTGTAAATACACACTTTCTATCAAAAAAATAGACTCGCCGAATCATTTTATAACACACGAGGTTATTTAAACCAGTCAGTTGTTAACGTTTGGATCTCCGACAAAGATTTATCGAGGCATGGATAAATTCTATAGACACACATTCTTCTGAGACAATGGTTTAGCCTTCAACCCACTTACAAGTTCTTAGTTTTAAAATTTTCTATTTTTTAACAGAAGTTTTGACTTTATTTTTTTATTTAATATCACCGCCACCGGTTTCAAACGGTTCTACCGATCAGTTAGGTGAATATGGAGTCCAGAACCTCCTCTATTCACTGTTCAGACAAACTGATTCAGTTAAATAAACAAACTATTTATTTGCACATAACATACAACAGATTAGTTATTTATTTATCTCAAACTGGTAATGTCATTCATTCATTAATTCACGCATTCTTCATTAGTTCAATCATTAGTCATTCATTAATTAATTCATTCATTCTTGCTTTCACTTATTCATTCATACATTATTCATTAATTTACTTATTCATTCATTCATTCACTTATTCGTTAATTTACTTATTCATTCATTCATTCAATATTTTATACGTTTCTTTTCAGGCCATATACGAGAATCTATTAGTGGAGCTGCCTCTAGCGGAGTTCTTTCTAGGCAAATTGTGTTCGTCCCGGGAACCGGATGTCCACGCCCTAGCGTCTCTAGACCCAGGTCTATACCGGGGCCTGCTTCTGTTGAAAGCGCACGGGCGGCACGAGGTGCCTGACCTAGGCCTCGACTTTACTATAGTCAGCGATGAGCTCGGCGAACAGCGGGTAAGCACTGCTGATTTTATTATACATATAATTTATTTGAAAACAGCCAATGTTTTAAAATTATAGGGCCGGGCGGTCTAAAAGAAAATATTTCAGCACTTTTTATATTAGTATAATATATTAAAATATAGTTTAATGTGTGTAAATAAACGAAAGGATAAGTGGCACAATGTATTTAACCCGCCCGGTCCCGCCGTGACTCCAGAGGTACGCGCCGTGTCGTCAAGCACCGCCCGTGCCTCCTGCGACCCGGCCCTACTGAGTTAGTTCAGACAAAACGTCACTGTTAACCACGCGGTGAAACGTCGGATTTGTAGAGGTTAATAGTAGGGTTATGAAATGGTATCTTTAAACGTTAATTGTCTTAAGTTTAGTGTAACAAGTTCCAAAGTAGGTAGTGCCATGTGAGACTTATTTATATCTTTTTTATTGTTAAAGTCCAATATTCAAGTTTGTAAAAAAAAAAAAATTAAGTCGCAAAATAGTCGAGTGTCCATTATTATTATATCATCATCATCATCATCTCAGCCAAAAAGACGTCCACTGCTGGACAAAGGCCTCCCTCAAGGATAAATCATTTTGAGGGGAATTTGCCATAATCGCCACGCTTGGCAGGCGGGTTGGCGATCGCAGTAAGGTTAGAATAATCACAGAGAGAAGCTGCTGCCCGTCCTCTGGATTGGTCCCATAGTCGCCTTCTACGACACCCACGGGAAGAGATGGGGTGGTGCAATTCTTATCCCCGGCACCACACGGGGCCATTATTTATTATATACTCTTAAATAATACAAATAAGGGACGCAAAGAGAAGTTTTGTTAAATTATAATAAATTATATCTATAAAAAATCGAACTTCATTAAATCAAATATCATAATCATCAGTCAGTCATTAGTTTTTAATTGAAATAAAAAACACTCAAGTATGACTAGGTACATGAAATGCTATGAGTAGGTATGTAGGAGTGACACTCCTTTAATTATTACTCGACGTAAATAAAACGTATCCCCACCATATACGAAGGAAAGAAAGAAAGAAACAAGCTCTTTATACAAAAAAATATATTTAAAATCATTTTAAAATATTTATGTAAATGTTTATTTCAGATAGACGAACTAAAACCTGGCGGCGCAAACATTCCAGTCACTTCTGAAAATAGAATAGAATATATACATCTAGTCGCTGATTATAAGTTAAACAGGTAAAACTTTGGTAAATTACTGTCATTATTTAGTTGCCTTTTTTCATACATATTGTTTTAAAACTGTACATAGTGTTATTTTTTAACTGGGTCAGTATGAGGGAGTCCGGTACCATAAAACTTACAGAGACAGTTTCTCTTCTTAGGAACCACCAAGTGTTTTTTGTACAAACAATTTTGACATTTCCAATCTTTTGGTCAAGTGTAAGTTGTACTTACATAAAAATTATGTGATCAATTTTGTTTTTAATGCGGATCAACTTTCTTTTATGTTAGAATTAATCATAGTATTGAAAAAAAACGAGTGAGCTTTATAGTAATCGCATATGATGCGTAACATTTGACATCTCACCTTAGTAATAAGCAATTTTAACATTATATTCTGAAAAAATGGGTCAGGTATTACACATTTTATAACTATAAAATAAATAATGATAAAGTCTATAACACACGAAAGGGTTGAAATCAATATTACAATAGCAAAAAGAATATAGAATTAACAATTACGTATATTTTTTTTCAAATCATAATGAGAATGCAGTAAATACTCATTTCTCTCACTTCCCCTATAGAAGACATTTGACATATCAAAATGACCTTTGATAGTCAAATGACACAATATGTCATATATAATAATAATATGTCATGTTTATAATATCGATTAAAGAATTGAAATTATTAAGGTGCTTTAAGGTGCTTAACTCATGGGCTCGCCATTCGCGCCACTCCATCACTCCAAATTATAGATGGATTATGGAATGTCTGGAAATCGTAACGCTCGGGGCGATGCCACGCAATCCAAGTAGTTACTTAATTAAATTTGGAGTGATGGAGAAAAAGCGATGGAGTGGAGTGCCCGTAAATTTGTTTCTTAGACTGTCTGTTCTTATCGTATAGAACAAGCAGCAGAGTGTCATAAAGAGTTTTATCTACACTAATGTTGTAACATTCTACTTATGTTTCCAATACTTGACTTATAATTACTACTGTTATAGCGCAGACAACAAAACACTCAATTTAAGCAATTTCACATGATGGTATAATATCCACATCGATATCGTAAAATCTCATTATAACATCAATAAAAAGCGACCAATTAACCTGGCGAGCCTTATGTCAAAATCCTCATACAAGTTGTATAAAATTTTAATATTAGGCTGGCTTTTGAAAACAGTTGGGTTATACGTGAAAACTTCGTCGAAACTACTAAACTTACATACACAAAACTCTTTGGTAAGATCTTGTGCCAATTAAATAAAAAAAGAACAGCGCGCGCTCGCTCCTGATTGGCCCTGCGCGCGCAGCTGCGCTCTCATTGGTTAGATTTTAATGGCGGCAAGTTCACTGTGACAATACACGTACGCGTGAATTTAATGTTTCGCAATGTGTTTTGTTTTTAAAATACAAATTAAAAGTTAAAAATGGACAGCGACGATGATATTTGTACGCCTCCGGATATTCTAGAATTGGCAACAAAAGTAACTCACAATCTTTTGCCAGAAAAATCTAGAAAATTATATGAAAAAGAATATAATAACTTTTTGGCATGGAAGATCAAAAAGAAAACTACATCATTTTCTGAAAATGTCATTCTTGTGTATCTCAAAGACCTCTCCGACAAATTCAAGCCATCTTCTATGTGGGCTAAATATTCTATGCTCAAGTCCACACTGAGTATCTACAACAATATTGATATCACGAAGTATCAAAAGTCATAGCGTTACTGAAACGCAGTTCAGAAGGACACAAGGAAAAAAAGTCCTTGACGTTTACATCAGGTCAAATAAAGATGTTCCTGAAAGATTCACCAGATATTTTGTATCTTTTTGAAAAGGTAAGTGTATTTTAGTTCTGTTATTTAATCTACCTAGTACTTACGTACTACACACGCAAGTTATCTAGACACTCCGTTTAAGCGCTTTGTGTATAAATTAGGTAGTAGGTACCTACACTTTACTACTTCATAAATCATAGTTTTTGCCTTGGCTATGTACCTCAAGCTTATTATATCGTTTATTGTTACAGGTTGCTTGTAAATGTAAGACCACAAATTACAGCATAAACCAAGCAAATGAATCGCAAAAATGCTCGCAACACTTGAAAATATATCATTGTAAAGGAACACATAATTTAAAATAAACAAAATCGAAGCGTGTATTTCAACATCCATTTCGATGAAGTCTCTAACATAGACGACAGTACAATCATGGTGAAAGTTTCGAAAACAAAAACGAAAATAGATCGTTCTTTCGTTGTGACGGGCAACTGCTATGCCGTATGTAAAAAATACATGGAACTTCGACCCACCCCCTGTCGAAACCCTGCCTTTTTCTTGAGCTATAGATCGGGGAAGTGCGTCGATCAAAGAACTGGTATTAATAAATTTGGTGCTCTGGGAAAAACTATCGCAAGTTTTTTGAATCTGCCTAACCCAGCGTTGTACACGGGGCATTGCTTCCGGCGCACCTCGGCGACCCTTCTCATAGATAGCGGTGGTGATTTGACCGCACTGAAACGACACGGGGGGTGGAAGTCTTCTACTGTGGCTGAAAGCTACATTGATGAGTCTTTAATGAATAAAATTCAAGTCTCAAATACGATCTTGAACAGTATAGAAAACAAGACGAATGAAGTAATTATAAATATTCCAACTCCGTCTACGAGCTCTACTGCTTGCCCCGCGACCGCTACAGCTGCTGGATCAATAATTAACATTAACTTTCAAAATTGTACCATCCAAAATTTGAACAATTATTATAAATAAACTATTGTCAGCTTTTACTCTTGTTGTTTGACTAATTGCATTAGTGAAGATAAAGTAGTGTATGCAACTACATATAACACGGGTATTAAAACACTCGTTACTATTATGAAACTCGCTGCGCTCGTTTCATAAACTCACACTCGTGTTTTAATACCCTTCATTATATGACAGTTGCATAAACTACTATAATTAAACAGCGATTGAAGAACATCTACCTAAAATAGAGAACCATTACTTACCATTACCAACACCAACCAACATACCTACTTCCATTATACCTACTATTGCACATAGATATTCTTAAGGGTGCGCCGACCAAAAAATGCCAAAAATAAATAAATAAATAAGCTTTCCTACAATCACACCAATTATCTAGCCCAAGAGAAGCTTCGTTATGAAACTCGTTAAAAATGGTTACTAGACAACGGATAAACATACTTAAAATACTTAAATATATACTTATTATACATAGAAAACACCCAGACCTGAGACAATTTAGAAAAACAATAATTTCATAATTGACCCGACCGGGAAAAAAAAATGCAGTCACGGTTAAGATATAATTGAAAATACTATTGTACTAAATAAACAAAATATATATTTAGCATCAAAGGGCACATGTTTACAATTAGTCCGATCCATAAATTCATAACTTATAATGTAATTTATAATTTTTAATGTAATTTATAATTTTTAATTTTATTGTTTTTTTTGAATTTTTTATGGTAATTTGTGAATATGGACCATTTGGTCTGAAATAAAAGTATTTTATTTTTATTTTTTTATTTTTTTTTTATTTTTTTTTTATAACACACTAAGTTCTACAATATCATAAAGTTGGACAAAATCATGAAAACGAGTGGCGGCGTTTAGTTTATATCTTATAGTTTATCTAAATTATTGTACCTCTGATATTTTCTCTAAACAATCACCAATGGTCTAAACTACAAATCGTCCGTCTCACATTTTCGATTTATCGAGCGGTTTTTTAAATTATTATTTTTAAAATTAACACGTTAAATTCCCCATACAAAATTAGTATGGCCGCGTGGCATCAAATAAATAGGCATGGACGAAGACATTTCAAATAAAATATATGACACTTGCCACTTACGGACGGCGCACCTTTAAGTGTCATTCTAGTGTTTCTAGGTACGTTCAGTGAGGTCAGTCGTTGTCTTTCAGACAGATCCGCGCGCAGTGCGTGGCGCTGAAGCGCGGGCTGACGTCGGTGGTGAGCGGCGAGTGGCTGCGCATGTTCTCGTGCCGCGAGCTGCAGCTGCTGATATCCGGCGCCGAGGTCCCTATCGACCTGGAGGACCTTAAAGCGCACACGCAGTACGCCGGTTAGTACACGTGGTTTTATTTTATATTTTTCAGGTAAGCATTGGCCTGAGGTTTCTTGGCGGGAAAGTGAAGAGTCAAGTCTGCGGTTTTGTTTTATTTTCTAAGATTTGTGTTATGTCGAATATTAATGTGAAATAGTGGTGGATTATTAACCGTTCTCTTCTCATTTCTAATATCATTCATCATCATCATACAGGAAGGAAATATTGTTTATTAATGTATTACTTGTAAGAAAATGGCTAAATGTGCTAATCGCACGAAGCCTGAACTAAAAGAAAAAAAAAGCATTGGCCTTCATCTCACCGGGTTATTCCCTGAGGATCTCATTCCCTGAGGATCTCATTTCCCGAGGATCCTGTCCCGGAGGATCTCGATTTGTTTTTATCTTCATGAACTTAATCAATACTACGTTTAGCTTAAAAGAACCGTCAGTAGAAAAAGTGGTCAATAAAATTTTAATACTTATTGTAATATTGAAAAAAAACAAGTCTGATATAGTAATCACAGGTTGATTTATTATCACAATATTTCTTTTTGCGATATAAAAAACACAATTGTAACTTTTCAATCAGTCTTTTCAGAACATGTAAAATAAACATTATTTAAAAAATGACGTTTAATACTACAGAGATAATTGACTTAAAAAGTTTGTCTAAATTATGCAAATGTAAATTATAACATATAATATTTATTTTAAATATTACTATAAATTAGGTTTATCAATAAAAAACAGGAAACGCTCGTGTTGCTGTGTATAGACGCGTTTGTTTTGTCTCTGAATAGATTTGAAGTATTTTAATTATAAATAATCAACTTTAGTAAAAGAAAAACAATATCAACATTTTTAATTAAGTAGTCTTTTCAAAACATAAAAAACATCAATTATTAATAAATACGTATTAAAATTATGTCATAAATTATAAAATGTAATTTGTTAAGGATTTGATTGGTCATATTGTAGTTTTTTTTTTAATTTTTCATAAGTAAATTGTGTTTCAAAACTATGATCTAACATTTATTTTAAATACTAATATAAATATATATACTTATTTATAAATTAATATATTTTTTGTTAACGGTACAAGTTAAACACAATAGAAAAAAATAACAAAAGTAAATGTATCACATTTATCGCATTCGAGATCCTCCGGGACAGGATCCTCGGGGAATGAGATCCTCAGGGAATCCATCTCACCTGATGTTAAGTGATAATAAGGCTGAAGGTGGACGCAAACTACACCCGGAATCCTCAACTACTGAGGCACAAACTATTTTATCTCTAGCTGCCGGAACACAACCGCCTCTGTGGTCTAGTGGCTTAGACCACCGGTTTAGACCCAGATGTCCCGGGTTCGATTCCCAGCGGGGGGTACATGTTTGTGTACTCGGTTTGGTTGGTGGTAGGGCTTGTTAGTCCGTTTGGCTAGCTACCACCGTCTTATCTAAATATGTCGCCACAACATCAATGTTCGTAGCATTGTTGTGTTCCGGCGGCTAGAGATAAGATAGCCAGTGCCTTACTAGTTGAGGATCCCGGGTGAAGTGCGCTTCTATCATTGGCCTTATCATCACTTAACATCAGGTGAGATCAAAGCACTGCGCTTACCTGTAAAAATATTTTAAAAAAAACAATGCAACAAACGATGATGTTGTGGTGACATATTTAGTTAAGATGGTGGTAGCTAGCTAGGCGGACAAACAAGCCCTACCACTTACGTGCCCAAACATGTACGCGCTTGGAATGGAACCCGGGACCTCTGGGTCTAAACCGATGGTCTTAACAACTAGACCATAGAGGCGGTTAAAATGTACAATGTCATCTACAAGTTTGGGATAACGTTCGCTAAAGTTTATTAAATGTAAGTGTTTTTATTGTATTTCCTTATTGTAATTTTTGAATTTTGAATTTTATTGTAATGTAATTTAGTCTTATTCATTTTGTTTTTTATACAATTTTAATTATTTAATTTATTCAGTATTTGATTTTAATTACCTAGTTATTTTACTATGGAATTTATATTTTAAATTATTATTTTGTTTTTTTATTTAATTAACTTAATGCAAACTTTGATTTTGATCTCACTAATTGTTAAAATAAACTACTAAATTTATTGTGTACACAAGGTTAAGAATTGTAGTCTTGTTGTTTATCGTGTGCTATAAATATTTCTTCGTAATTATGACTGAAGTCATAAATCCACTCAAGAAATCCTCGTAACAATGTTTTGATCAGCCGGCTTGAGGAACCCTTTAAGTTTCTTTCCTAAGCACCGTAAAAAGTCCGGTGACGCAAACTCTCCATACAAAAATCGACAATATGTGAAACATTTTTAAAAGCCGGTAAAAATGCTATTTAGAAACACAAAGTATAACATTTACTTTGAGCAATGTATGATGTTGTTTTTAATATTGTGCAGGTGGTTTCTCGGCGACCCACGCCACCGTCCAGTGCTTCTGGAAGGTAGTGGAAAACTTCACTGACGACCAGAGGCGGCAGCTTCTGAAGTTCGTCACCAGCTGCTCGAGGCCGCCTCTACTAGGTTTCAAAGTAAGACCAATGTTTATGAAAATACAAAAATATTTGTGATATTAGACAAAATAGCACTACTAGTATTACTAGCATAACGTTGAATGAAAGTGTATAACTTTTTAATATAAGTGTTTATTGCGAAATACACTGATTTTATATGCTATATTATGAATGATAAAGTATGTGTTCGCGTGATAGTTAATTACAAAAAAGTTGATGCGAAAACGAAAATCACAGCCTTGCAAATGATTTAAAAGCACAGCAAGCCCAGCAAATATGTGATGCTGCAGAGTAAGTACCTACCTATTAATTAAAACGCATGCTCTTGTTCTATATGTAGGTAGGTACGTAAACACTAAACGTTAATCCTATTGCAATGTATAGTTACATAGTTAAAAAAAAGACAACAAAAAAATATTTTTTTTACTTTTATTACTTGTTGCCTGAATTAGTATTGACTAATTGTACCTGAGTGTACCTGGGATTGCCCAGGTACACTCGAAAAATGCCTACTAGAGACCTAATATATGTAACAGAGACTTTTCAGCGGAAGAAATCAAAACAACGAAATAATTCAGCTTCTTAAAAAAGAAAAAAGCTCCAGAGACAGACAGACCAGCCATCTACCACAGCTTAGTCGACAGCACCTATAAGAAGAAATACCGACTTCAAATTCCTTTAAAATAAATAATGGGCTCTCAATAATGACAGTAGAGTTGGTTGCTATTTCGGAAGCACTAACTTATGCATTGACGACGCAAGAGCGATTCATCGTAATCTTTACGGAATAGCAAAAGTGCTTTATATCACTTGGTTCGATGCGCCTCTGGGCTCAGAGGTGTTTCGATAGCCTATACTATTCTAAGAAATATTGACGAATGCAATAGAAGACGTCTGTACTTAAGACTGCAGTGGATACCGTCACATATAGGAATACATGGGATGAGCAAGCTGATCGGATAGCTAAGGATGCAATAACGTATGGTGTACCGATTAATGTCTTACCAAGTTACTCTGATGTGCTGCCGCAGTTTAGAAATAGTAATTTTAGTGGTTGGAAAGAGCACTTTGACATTAGATTGAGAGAAAGGCATATGGTACAAAACCATTTCGTGCGTGCCCCCACGAGTTCCCTGGTTTGCCAATAATAATTTGAAGAGAAACACAGTCATATTAGTTCATAGACTAAGAGATCTAGTCACTTTCCCTCAATAAAATTTGCCTTTTTAATGAATGACTTACCCAATTGTGATGCATGTGGCACGTTAGATGATATACAACGCATTCTCTTGGAATGTAAAAACTTTGAAACTGAAAGAGATGCACTGTATAATGAACTACGACAAAAGCTTCTAGATGTTGGCATATTACAGAGCATCCTGGCGAAACCATCTCGCCTCTAAATATTAATAGGATTAAGATTAACATTGTTATTATTCTAATTAGGGAGGTTCTTGTTATTCTAGTTAATAAGGTTCGATGGAACTGACATGTTGTCATAAACAAAAGTTCCTAAATTAAATAAAGCGAAAAAAAAGAAAAACGGTCCCAGCAATGTGAATTAGATTTTAATATTTTATTTTTGTTATTGTAAAGTAAGATACGTTAAGATTCGTTGTGGAGATCCTTGGGGGAGGCCTTTGTCCAGCAGTGGACGTCTTTTGGCTGAGATGATGATGATGATGATGATTGTAAAGTAGATTGAAACTGCCGATAGTAATTTTTTACACATAAAACATTAAAAACTTTTTGATTTGATTTTTTCTTTCTTTCGGCTGATGATGATGATGATATTATTATCCTACTAGCTTTTGCCCGCGACTCCGTTCGCGTGCATCCTTCGGGATAAAAGTATTCTATATGTTAGTCAGGACATGGTCTACCTATGTGTCAAGTTTCATCCAAATCGTTCAGCGGTTGAGGCGTGATTGAGTAACAAACATCCAAACTCACAAACATCTAAACATACAATTAAACTATCGCATTTATATTATGTACTAATTGTCACCCGCGACTTCGTTTGCGAAGACTACACTATCCCACAGGAACCTATTACCGGGATAAAAAAGTATTCTATATCCTAGTTCGGGTCATGGTCTGTCTATGTGCAAAGTTTCATCCAAATCCGTTCAGCCATTTTCACTTTGGTCAAATAAACAGAAAAACACAAAATTCTAAAAACTGTTGGAACGTGTTCTGTTATCGATTCTAACTATCCCCAGCCAACTCTTTTTCGAATATCTTCCATGTACATACAGACTTTCGACCCTCTTTAGCTTTATTATGTGTATAGATAATAGGATAGATGTATCTATGTTTTTTTTTACTTAAAACATTAAAAACTTTTTGATGATGATGATGATGATCATGATAATAGGATATTATAGTTATAGCAATAAAACGCATTCAAAATTTTGGGCCAGAAACGAGACTGATCATATACATTACTCTGTGATAAATACTCACGTTCGCATGACAGAGGGCGCTGGATAAACGTCCAAACCTCCAAAGTCATTTGCCTTCTTACCCTTAAAAATAAAAAGTAAAACCATTTAAATTTCATCTTTAATAGATAATGCGTAGTATCGCTTCGTTGTGAATTGACCCTTAGGGCTTCGTAGTTCTATGACACTAGTAAATTGTTTTCTTTTTTATTACTCTTTTTGTTTCGTCTTATTTTTCTCTTGTGTGTCACTGTCTGCCTCATTTATTTTTTGTATATTATGTGTGTGTGTGTGTTAATAAAGGTATTTCTTTCTTTCTAAGTTCTATGATAATATGTATTTACTTTAAATACGTTTTCCTCTAGGATCTGCACCCGCCGTTTTGCATCCAGTCGGCGGGTGCGCTGCACCGGCTGCCGTCGGCGTCGACGTGCATGAACCTGCTGAAGCTGCCCGAGTTCCCGCGCCAGGAGCTCATGGCCGAGAAGCTGCTCTACGCCATTCAGGCCGGTGCTGGCTTCGAGCTCAGCTAAGGTCAGCCTACTGTACGCGACGCACTTTTTAATTTTAATTTTAATTATTTGTTATTTTTAATTGTAAGACAGCTTAGATGAATGATTGGTCTCGCTGCGCTCGACTAGATACCGCGCTACCTAAAAACAATAGCTCCGGGAATGCGGCAATTCAATATTGTAGTGTGTTTAAGAACGGTGTCCTTCTTATTTCTTGTAGTATTATTTTTACACAGTTTAACTACGCAAACTAGCATTTTACTTCGTTTTATGATCAAAATTTATCAAAACATTCGGTACGCGCACCTCATACACAGTTTGCAACACGACTGACTCGGGTACGCCGACTTCGGTGTAGTATTTTTTGCCACATTTAACAAGTACGCCGGCGGTATCTAGTCGAGCGCAGCGAGACCAATCATTCATCTAAGTAAGACAGTTTGCAAAAATGTTGATTATATCTTGCGGATAAAAATGAAACATTTTGAATTTGACAGTCACTAGCCAGTAGCCACTAGCTCCGCAAGCAACGCGCGCGCCGTCTCGCTGCTACAGTTTTGTTTTTGTTGTCCCGCATCATACTGTTTTTTATGATAAAATAGTTTATTCGTTTCGTTTGTGAAAATAACGTAAATTATACTTATTCTTGTACTATTTATAACTTTTTACGAGTGCTCCTTCTTCTATTCAAAGTCACTGATAACTTATTTTTGGCACCGAAAATTCTCGATCGGTAATGTAGTTGAACGTGTATACGTTAAACTACAATACCGATCGAGAACTTTCGATTTGGCGTTAGTGTGTATACACTAACGCCACCTAGCGCCGTGTCACCGTAACATCACCAAATGTGTCCAACTCTGTGGCCAACTTGATTTTCTTTTCCCCGCTTTGCTTTATATTCTCTGTTCTCTCTGCTCTCGACTCCGAACCACGCTCATGTTAATTTCAATAGTTAATTTAATTAAACAGCATAAATACTAAATATTCTCAGTTTCATCTTAACAATCGGTATGTATTTTAATTGCAAATAATTGAAAAAATATTATACTTCAAGTCATTTGTAATTTCGAGACCACCCCGGGGAGATTAAATTAACTTCTTACGAAGTACTTTTTTAATATCAAAGCTGCGTACAAAATATTCTTATCAACCATTTTTTTTTGCTTTTGTTTCAGGTTACAAATGCACGAGGTAGCTGCTTCAAATGAACTTATTTATACACCACAAAGGAAAAGTTGATGAACTATTTTTTCACAGTTGTATTCCGTGTTAGCGACGCGCGACGGTTAAAATCTCATTGTGATAATAATAATATTAAATGGATAGTTTTTGTATAAATGTTGGTTCCATTACAATAAATTAATACTTATGTAATACTTATTTCTGAATGTTTTACTTAAAATCTATTTATTTTTCTAATCTTAATTCTGTTACGCTGTAGATTTTGAACTGTGGTACATTACATAAATAAATAACTCTTTATTTCTGACAAATTATGGTACATCATATTATACTTTTATTTCTTAGGATAGTGAAATGTAAATAAATAGAGAAATATTGTCGAATTTATATTTATATAAATGATACAAACAGTTGATTGGTATCGTGTAAAATATTATTGTTTTACGATTTTGTATGTATGTTCATGTAAATGGGTATGCGTTATGTCGTATACCTATTGCTCGTGTAGGGTAGCATCGCATTAGACGAACCAGTTGTGTCAAATTTGCGATTTTGTATTTTAGTACCTACCTTATACCTACTTAATAAAGTTGTCAAACTCTGTCCGCTTTGTTTTAATAACTGTTCGTTCATTCTGTGTCTCTTATTAACTTTCTTTTCCTAAAAATGCATTGAAAACATGTAACAGTGATACTCAATCAAATCATGAACATTCCTAATGTAAATTATAATAAATAATAGTCTTAAACAAAACTGCGTTGTCATAATCGTAGCCTCAGCTCGGCTATAACCAGCCAGCCCGTCAGCCCCACTTGCGATTGATTGTTGTGGGACATGTTGGGCGACAAATAACAATAGTGTTCCGTGCAATGTGAGACTACGCCCTCCAGTATGTAGCTGAGAGCTCGCTATTAAGAAGCCACTGAACCAAGCGTTCGGCGGCGCTGCGAGGCAATTTCTAATACAGGCGTTTGATGCCGATGGGGAAAGCGACAACAATAATAATTAATTCCTGATAAAAAATATATATAAAAAACCTACTAATGATATCACGTAACAGTAGGCTTAGCCCAAGTAACATTAACTGCCGTACTCAGAGACGTCAATTAAGTTTTAATGACAATTAAATGTCTTTCCTTCTCTATTTAGCACTATACAACCTTATTTTTAGTTTATACGAAAACTGGAACACGGGTCAAATATTTTCATTTAAAGAATCAGTACAAAAAAAAATAAATTATATCTTGAAAACTCGCGAAGTTACAAGCTTTTTGTGCTGTCCCGTTGTGTGTTTTTAGTAGGGTATACTATGATTGAGATTTTGTAAATATTATTTGGACAAAATGTAACATGGTATAAAAAATATTGAAATCGATTCTATTACTGATTCTGAACAAACAGTTTTCAGGTTTCGTTTATACTAAAAATAACATTGTATATAAGAAAGTGACAGCAGGAGACTTAATTGTCATTAAAACTTAATTGACGTCTCTGAGTACGGCAGTAAGAAAACGATAGCGAAGTTCGAAAATAATAAAATGTATGGGATTGACATAAGCCGCTATGAATCACGTGGTCAATCTTATGTCAATCCCATACATTTTATTCTTTTCGAACTTCGCTATCGTTTTCTTAATGTTACTTTAGCTACCGCCACTGTTCTTTAAAAAATTAAACTATTTCTATTTGACTTATCTGTTACCTAAACATTCAATTTACGGAACACACGGTGACGTCGTGGTTTACCATTCCCATACAATATCTCAACTTTTGTTTTCGGAGAGAGTTGCTGATTGCCTCAGGAGGCATTTCAGCTTCACCGGGCTTTTATGGGGGCGGTGAGAAACTTAAAGGGTTCCTCAAGCCGTGTGAAACGAATCACCTTCGGAGGATTTCTAGAGGAAACGGCATCGCACCGGCGCACTAAGTGCGTGTCCCCGTGCTCTACTAGATTCTCAGAGGGGTTCGGATCGGATCGGGGAATATCTCTCCTACCCAATTAACCGCTGTACAGTACGGTGAGCGTTGGGTTATTCCCAAATGTCACCACTGGCTTCGTTCCCACTGGTGATAAATGAGAAAAAAAATTTGACCGCGCAATGAAGAGAATTCGTTCGCCGTGCCACCACTTCCGTGTCCAGGCCGTTTGTGGTGATGGCGACTGAAACCCTCGGTGTTCGCGTACGTAATATTCGTGGAGTCGATGATTCGATTCACGGATACTCAATAGGCGATGCGGATTCAATTAAAGATTTATTGCCACCATCACTTCTGCAGCGTTCCGCTTCACCGATTCTACTAGCGTACAGTCGCGCTCGTAATAATTTACTTATTGTGTAGGCTATCCGCTTTTTATGTTTTAAAGGAATATATAATAACTTGGCGAAATTTGTAAAATTGTAAAATTTAGAGTCTGCTACAGAATAGCACACGTAATGCCGATGATGTGACTTTTCTGTACCAAAATACCTGAGGCAAGTTGTCTTTCAGAGTTGATTATAATGAAAAATAACTATTGTTTTAGCAAGTTTTTATTTTAAACCAATAACATGTATTGTTGGTAAGCTCAGTTAAGTGAACATCGATCGTACCTAAGTTCGTATTATCGTAAGAATTTTGTAGATGTTTTCTGCTCAGTCCAAAATAACGCAAATGGCTTTTGTCTACGCCTGTACACAGCGCGTTCCCTAACGAGCGTTTATAGCTGGCTCATTTACCTCTTTCTAAACACTATACAATGTTTAATAAATTACACATCTAATAAGCAACCGTGAACTTAGGTTGGGGCTCATCAATAACGAGCATTAATATTGGCTTAGGTGCATTCATCGGCCCCAATATGGCCGCCACTCGCCGCCATTACCGTTTTGACAGTTGCAATCAATCTCGCCTGATGAATGAGTTTCGCGAGCGTGCGTTCGTGTGCGGTAGCCACATAAAGAGTACTTAATCCCATGCTCGGGAATCCTATCTCCGATGAAAGCAGAACATTGAAAAATGATAACTTCAGTTATTTATGAGTGGCCATTACGAGGGCCGATCGTGATCTGCTTTTATCGTGACAAAGGCGATGTTTTCAAACTAGTTCATTTTATCAGCTTTTGTTGGGCAAACGTTAATAATTCGTCGTTTCTCTGACTCATATCGCATGTATCCATAATGGCCTCGGCTGTTGTTTTTTGATCGCTTCATAACGTAGGTAATTGGTAATAGTCTGGCTGGTTTTCACCGAACTTGAATCGTCGATAGCCGAAAGGATGCTTGGGCTGAATGCGAGAAATCGAAGTTCAAGCCACATAGCTCCGTTGGACTAGATACTGACGTGAATCCATACCTATACTCTAGTCAAATTCGATAAAGAATAAATGTAAACAAACCAAATTAGGGTCATCAGGCATCACAAATTTGGGCAAAAATTTGTTTGTGATTTTCGGATTATTTACTTAATTACTGTTTTTCACATAAAAGATATTGTAAGTCTCATTATTCTCACTACACATCTCACTTAAATCAGTCGCGCACGTGGGTAAAAACGTAATAATACGAAGAACGTAAAATAAAAGTGAACTATTTTCACTTGACAACCCTATCATCCAAATGTCATTACTAAAAGAGTGGTATCAGCACTGTTGCCGCACTCTAGTTCACACTAGAGTGCGGCAACAGTGCCGTGACCTTGAATCGACGTACCGAGCTGTACCTACCGGCTAGGGTTGAGTCACATATATTCAATTTATTATTGTGTGAATTTGGGTGTCTTTTATATTGTAAACTTACCTTGTTATATCTGTCGGCAAAGTAAAAAAGGACAAACTGGGATTATGGTTGTGTGTGTTGAGACATCCTCATAAGTACACAACAGGTTTTTTTTTTCAGACATTTTCAATAGGCACCCACCTATAAGCAACAAAACTCGTAATCGCGACACCCAAACCAAGAGAAATACGTGTATACTGATCCAGTGACATACTTGTTATTCTCCGTTACTACAGCAACATACGCTGCCCGGTCCGCGATTGCGTTGACAGCCCGCGTCATCGCGTACTCCTTCCCCGTGCTTTTGTCTGTGTGCTAATGTAGGTGAACTACGAGCTTGTGTGCATGCGTTTCGGGGCGCTTGTATGAAGTTGCCACACTCTTGCGAAATTGTTTAGTCTACCACCAGAGTGAACGACTCTGGTGGTATTCTAAACAATTTCGCTATTTATACAAGCATTCCAAATGAAGATGACAGAATAACCTTATAAGGTCGATTATCTTAAATACCTCTGAAATCTGCAGCGTAATAAGCTGCAAATGCACCGTGCATTTGCATTTGCAATGCAAAACAAACCTTCATATATGAAAATTTGAATTGACTTGATTTATGTAATAAGTAAATAAATTATTGAATCTTTAAGAGTTTTGTAATTATTTCAAGGTAACTAATTTCTTCACTCATCATCATCATCATATCAGCCTACACATGTCAACTGCTGGACATATGCTCTCTAAGTGCAAGCCACTGAGCATGATCCGAGCTACTCTCATCCAGCTCTTGCCAGCCACCTTGCGAAGATCGTCGTTCGACATAGTCTGAGGGCGTCCTACACTACATTTGCCGATACGCGTTCAAGAACTCGTTAACCCCATCGGTTATCGGTTCTGCGGCTAATATGGCCGGCCCACTGCCACTTCAGCTTGCTGATCCTGTGGGCTATGTCGACGACTTTGGTTCTCTGTCGGATCACCTCGTTCCGGATCCGATCCCTCAGAAAAACTCCAAGCATAGCCCTTTCCATAGCTCGCTGAGCGACTTTAAATTTGTGAACCAGGCCTACCGTGAGTGTCCACGTTTCGGCTCCGTATGTCATGACGGGTAGGACGCACTGATTAAAGACTTTCGTCTTTAGACTCTGTGGAATAGGCGACGTAAAGACCCGACGTAATTTCCCATATGCTGCCCTGCCTAGCTGTATCCTTCTGTTGGCCTCTTTCGCGAAGTTGTTTCTACCCAACTGCAGAGTTTGCCCGAGGTAGAGGAATTCGTCGGGTCTTCGCGCCAGTCGGTTTGTGATGACTCTTGAAACAGCTTGTAGACATGGCTTAGATGCTAAGCACAGGGACCGATTATACTCCTCTATCTATCGGTCTATTGTGCCATATCCTCCTCGAAATCCGGCCTGCTCGGGGGGTTGAAATTCGTCGAGTCTTCGCACCAGACGGTTTGTGATAACTCTTGAAAACAGCTTGTAGACATGGCTTAGGTCCGAAATGGGTCGGTAGTTTTTATTTATGTTTTTGTTTTTATTTATTTACTCACATAGGTTAAAATTGAGCGATATACTTAGTTTCAATTATTATGATTTTTATTTTTATTTTTATTAAACTATATAAAAAAAATCTTTTACGTAAAATCTTTTTGTTGTCGAACTGAAAAGGGTTGTTAATACTGGTTGCTTGGCAACGCTTTGTTGGTAAACATTCTTTATCGAATTTGGCTATAGTTTAATACAAGCATATTAACTTTCTAGTTTGGCTAAGGACTGTTAAAAATAGCGCATTAACCTTTTCACCGCCCAACTATCCTGCACGCGATGTCCCGCTGTACGCCAACGTATAAATGTATTTTAATAAAGTAATACAGTATATAATAAAGTAGGTACAAAGAAGAACTTCTATAGAAGTGCTGGCGTGGACAGCACGAAAATCTCGAACTTCTATAGAAGTTGTTGGCGGTAAAAAGGTTAATAAGTATGTGTCATCACTGTCACTCTTTAATCACAGAGGAGCTCCGTAAAAAAAGGGTAAAATAAAACAGTAGGTTACACTTCGTATTTGTTAGGTGTCTACTCTAATGTTTTGTTCCATTTGTCCAACATTTGTAACGTGTCATATTTGCTGTGACAGCAAAGACACTTTGATGGATCGGGTACCGTCGTCGGCAGCGGCCGCATGACGTGTTGTACAAAAATTAATTGATGATGTTGAATTCACAAGTCACTCTGAGAATTTGCAATTCTTCTTGAGTGTGTTTGATATTTTGAAAGCGTTAAAGAATATTTTTTGATATTATTAACATACCTAAGTGGAAGATGCCATTTTGGTTGCTTTTACCAGGTATATAATCAAAGGCTTTTACCACCTAACACAGATTACGAAATCGTTAGTAGTGACAAAGGGATCGATGGGTATACGAGTAGTTATTGATTGTTGAAAAATTTACATAAAACAAAAACAAAAATAATATATATCTACAAGAACTATGTACGATACTATAAGTGCTCAAGACACCTCAAGTAATTAAACTTTCAACTTAGTACCTGAAATTCATTCTTGCCTTGTTTGTTAAACTAATGACGTAAAAACTGCAATCTATGCTCAAGCGCAAGACAAGTTACATTATAAGTGTTGTCATTAAAATTCATTGTAATGTTGTGAGAGACCACTCGATACCATAATCTCCTGCTTTGGTGGTACTAACTAATTAGCGTAAGGTGTTACTTATATGGGTGTATAAACTAAGAAAGACAACATTAGAAACAGACGAAGTGACAGTAAGTTCTCGGGATAACTTTCATGCTCTGTTCCTCTCAACGATGTGTGGTGTTTGCAATCTTATCACGTGCGCTACGCAACCCGCTTCGACGCATTTGGCGACACGTTTGCTTAGCCACATTGTATAAAGGATGACGTCGAGGAAAGTTACTGGCTCCCGACAGATGTGAAATACGATATGAAGGTGACGAAGCCGTATGCTTTGGATTAGACTGGTGCTACAGTTAGGAAAAATAATCGTGCTTGCGATATAGTTATCATAAGACGTTAGATAAATTAAAAGAACATTTTGTAGTACGTAAAAGTATCTTAATCATCCTTAATTAAATTTTTCAAGAAGGTTCTAATGTTTTCTTAGGTAAAAGTTTGTTTTGTAGGTACTACGTGTACAAAATCGATTCTGTTTTCTTTATCACTAATATTCCTAAGTTTCTCTGTCCCTGAATAACAAAGTCTTAATTTTGTTCTAGAAAAACATCTCACTCCTTGGATAATTCACGTTAGATAGAATTTCAAGTCACGCCCCACGCAAGCGCTACCGCAAGCAAGCAAGTGCGAAATTAAGAGCCGTACAAACCATACGTTCAATTCACGTTCACAAACAAAAGTAATGACGTCAATACAGGTTGCATTACCTAAGCCTATAGTGAGGCAGCATAATAATTTTTGTCTCAAATGCGACAAGCATTGAAATGGCTGCCATAACTCACAAATTTGCGTGACAATGAACCGCGCGGGTGGTCGTATACTTTGACAATGTTGTAACCACGACTCTGCTAACTGCCCCCATTTCTCAGAAGGTCAGAGTAGGCTTTGCTTTAGAGGCTTTGCCTAGGATCGTAAACAAGGTAATTATAGTGAACGTTCACCATCGCATATGAGGAAGCCGGTAGATGGAAAATAGAAACACGTAATGATAGGGTGAGGGTTCCGAGAATGACCGTTCCAGTGATTTCGTTTCATAAATTCTACTAAGTTGCGAGGCAAATCAATCAACGTTTACGTTCAGTTATTACCTATGTTTCTTCGAATGAGGAGCAATATGTAATCTCGACTCTTTAATGAATCCATTAAATGCGGCTTTTTAGAATCTGACGATTGTATTAATTACTTTTGCAATTCATCGCATGTTTACGAACGTACAAAGCCTGTTTAAGGTAAATGAATTGATATGCGGTGTTTTAAGGTTGTCAAGAAATTATAATGATTGAAAATTTATGTTATACAAAGATTTGTATTTTGATAATACCACTTTCAAATGTAACGTATCTAGGTAATAGCGACTTGCAATATCCTAGTACTGATAGAGAAAAGAATCGGACTGGATGGGTACAGTCAACAGCAAAAGTAGATGATGTTTACTAGATTTCAAAATTAAGTTTCGATAGTGTAAGTCGGTATTTTTTATATGACTACAGTCGAAAGTCTGCAGGTACTAGTGGACACTCGAAGGTTTTCGATATGCGTTTAAAAAGTTTTGATTTTCATACTGATTTCATATTTTGAAACTTGACCAATCATCAGCTACCTTTGCTGTTGACTGTACCTACCACTCTAATTGCCAAGGAGCATTGTTTTCCATTGTCCAGCAGTAAACTAGTATAGGCTGATGATGATGATGATGATGATGATGATGATGATGATGATTGTTTTTCATTATTGTGTTCCGGTTTGAAAGGTACTATCGAAGTGGCACCAGTGTTTGACACAGATTTTGTCGCCAAATCCTAACATTGGTTTTCATTGAAATTTTGCGGGTTGTCTGTTTTTAACAGTTGCTGGCCCCTTTTTTAACCCTTAATCAAACAATGGTAGAATGCATGCCACATCCTACATGTAGATTTGTTTTGGTAAAAACCAATATTAAGTGAACGCAACCAATATATATTTTTAAAATCTGAACATGTGTTAAACTTTTTAGTGTTGTCAGTACATGTCGGCCCGATTAGCTCGTATCCGATTAAGGGTTAATGATCAATGGAAAAAAATCGATTTACGTTTCCCGTCGAATACAGTGTTACTACCCCTATGTAGATCGAATGAAATTGTAATTTCAGGAACTTATCATGACAACTGAAGCTTTAGTGGATGTGGTGGGCGCTTACATCTTCAATCACAGCACAGCCACGTTAATGGCTAATTAATATGGCTGTGATGGATGATAAGAATAAGCATGATTTCATGTTATTTCATGTCTCCTATATTATTTGACTCAATATTATAAATAGTTATAAATTCACAGGCATACATTATAAATTAGTGTAATAGAAGAAAATAAATATTTTCACTATTATTATTATTATTTATTATTTTAGAGGCTGGTACAGGTAATTAAACGTCAATTCCACACACGTTATAACCGGCTAATAAATATTCAAGTGTGTTAGTCAAGAAACAACAGTTTGTCAAGAAAGCGCTCCGTTGAACATTGAAAAGCCATAACTCGATTTCTCGTAACGAATTCTGTCTTTCATAAGTCCAGCACGGTTTGCTAGTTCGCGGCGTGCACGTCGCGGCGACACCGCCCGCCGCACTAGATCTGATCTGACACCAGATAAATCTGCACGCCAGATTCGGATTGAGAGGTTTTCTTTATCTCACAAAGAAAAATACTTAATTTTCGCCTCGGGTGGTTCGCCCGAGTACCAAAGCGCTTGGCCCGAAGTCTGAAGGGTTCCTTTCCCAGGTCGGGTGAAATGTGTGAGCGTGGTTATTAAGTCAATAATCATCAATTGCAGCGATGACTAATTGACTTCAATGATGGCGGCCTTTGCTCAGCAGTATCTATCGTCTCTACATTAAAAAAAAACAGATTGTCATATTCCAGGCCGCGTAACTTAAGTGGAACTGGGCCGGAAATCTCAGATGCATGTACCCTGAAAGGTGGGCCTAGACAGAGGTCTAGGCAATGGGTAGAGACCCATTGCCAACCTACAAGGCCAAAGGTATTTAAGTAATAGTTACTACGTCAACCCCTGGCTTACGCTTTTGTGGCCCTCCTCGACGCCCTCGTTGAGGAGATTTGGCTTCGTTCTAGATTCAGATTCAGTTGTAGATCGAAAGATTACCTATGCCCTGCAGTACCTAAGGCATTATAGGTTGTACAAAAAAAAAATATTAATATTAAGTGCTGACTCTACATAAATCCCCATACGGTCGGATACTATGTCTCAAATAACTTAAAACTCTAATTACTGTCGATCTATAAAAATACAATTAGGTTTGCAGTGTGAATTTGGTGTGAGCCCTTAGTGCAGCGCTGGCGTTCTCGCTATCTATTTCAATTTCATTGGAGCAGCGATATCTCAGGCATCAGGCCGCTCGTCCGGACCACCCAAGACGCGCCGCTCTAAACATAGATCCGCTTATTATTTATACCCAGACCGCTCACTCGAAAATAATCGCTGTTGTTGGTATCTTACGCTTTACGATACGTTCATTAACACTACATTTTGACCATTATTTTTGACGGACAACGTGAGTTGTTAAACATATTATAAAAAAAATATATCATTATTACGAATCTATCTTGAGTTGATGTTTTTTGATTTGATGTGTTTTAAGCACTTAATTAACCGACTTCAAAAAAAGGAGGAGGTTATCAATTCGACTGTATTTTTTTTTTATGTTTGTTACCTCAGAACTTTCGACTGGGTGAACCGATTTTTATGATTCTTTCTTTATTTGAAAGCTAGTGCTTCCCGTGTGGTCCCATTTTAATTTGGTCCAGTTCTGATGATGGAATCCTCAAGGAATTGAGGGAACTCTTTAAATATTGTAGGCATACCTATAGCGATTTTGGTATTTTTAGAGGTAAGTCAAGCATTTGCATTCAGAAAGTATCATTTGATGAAGTTTAACTGATGAAAAAGACCACAGATTGCCATCGGAACCTTTCAATGAAAAGTATTTCACGGGTGGCGATAAAATATCTCGATTAAGATAGATAAGCGACTATGATGAAGCAAAAGAAAGCAGGCACCGGAACTCAGTTTTTGATTTCCTACTTTGAGATAGGCGTTTTTCGTTTTCTTCGCTTGTCTTATTTAAACGGCGCTGTCTCATACGAGCAGCGCGTTTAGTAGGTCTACCTAAATTCGCTTTTGATAAATAGATCGAAACGAATCACTAAAAAGAAAGAAATAAACAAAAATTTTAACAAAAAAAAAACCGACTCCAAAAAAGTAGACTGATAAAATTGCACTAAAAAGTAAAAAATAAGCGTTAGACTTATATAGACAATAATTTTATTAGAAAATATATAGGTACAATTATTGTTATTTTGGAGTCGGTGCCAGCCAAGGTAACTTTAACATAAATATTTAACGACATAATATATATTAAAATCATAATAGTACCTACATTCAACCTTATGCATGAAATTGAAATTTTGACTACAAATACGGACTGGCACCGGCTCCAAAAACTTCGTTGGCTGGCACCGGCTCCAAAAATAACAATAATTGTACCTATATATTTTCTAATAAAATTATTGTCTATATAAGTCTAATGCTTATTTTTTACTTTTTAGTGCAATTTTATCAATATAAATCAATATAAACAATACTTTCAATAATTTAAGTTAACTTTAATTATTTGACTCTAATTGCTACTGCAAAAATGTAGGTAGGTTTTCAATATTTTTAAAACGTTTTTCATTAAAGGTCATTAATTTATTATATTACAGTAAACAAATCATAAAGGTACGCATTTAGTTCTGCATTAATTAATCGGAACGTGTTATTAATTCTAATTAGTAAATCTAAATTTTGCAACTATCTACCCTACCCCTGTAGGTTTCATTCATCATTCGTTCTGCATATATGGCAAGATTGGGCCATAATCCGCCACGTCTTCTTGGCCCAATGCAGGGCGGTGGTTGGGTAAAGTAAAATTAAGGTCAGTATGTATAAAAATTATATGTATTCATAAAAAAAGTTCGTTCCAAACCTCTCAATTTAGATGCTAATAATAAAGTGCGGCTTGTCCGTCATTCCACTCGTTTGTTTGGTAACGATTTTGGGATGTCTATGGTCGTTTGTGCTTATTTTGGCGATGCGGAGTGCGGACCCTCATATTTTACGAAGGCCGGTCAAAGGGAATTGCCTGTCGCGGTCGCATGTTTTAAGACCATGCCACCAAACCGCTGAATTCCAATGAGGAATGTCCAAATGAAATGTCCGATATTCAACGATATAATATCTTAAGAATTTATTGCATGCCGTAAATTAGGTGGAGCGTTCAAGTAAGGGAATCCAACAGTTCTTTGTATTTATTGGAAACATAACTTCTATATTTATTTATTGTTGTTGTAACGTTAATCTACGATAAGAATATTTTTTGGCAATTATGATGATAACCATACTATCTTTGCAAAATATAGCACATACATGGTCACTTTTTTATCACCGTCGAAACCTTCTGAGATGACTCCCGTGATACAAACGAACATCTCTTACTATTGGACCAACTCCCTAACTCGAAAATTCAGCTGTTCCTACAAAAAATCAATATTCATTCGACCTAAGAATGACAAGAACAGTTGAATTATATTTTCGAGTTAGGGAGTTGGTCCATTAGTAAGAGTTGTTCGTTTGTATCACGGGAGTCATCTCAGAAGGTTTAGACTTTGATAAAAAAGTGACCCTGTATTGCAGTGGTTCTTAACCTTTTAGCCGTGAGGGACCATATCACCAAATATCTGTCTTGCCAGGGACCACGCAGTTATTTTACATCACGCACGTCAAGGTCGTCAAGTCACTGGTTTATTGTTAACTAGTGGCCGCTCGCGGTTTCACCCGCGTGGTTCCCGTTTTCGTGGGAATATCTGGATAAAAGTATTCTATGTGTTTTTCCCGATTATAAACTATCTGTATGCCGAATTTAATCCAAATCCATACAGTAGTTTTTACGTGAAAGAGTAACAAACATCCATACTTACAAACTTTCGCGTTTTAATATTAGTAGGATCACGATTACGATGGCTTCGCAGACCACCGGTTAAGAACCACTGCTGTATAGGACCTAGTGTTCGACAGGAACCAGTGATCGACATTTTTTTACCTTTAATAATTTTTTTTTTAGTTGATGGCTTTGTGCGATTAGCACATTTAGCCAGTGTCAAAGTAATTTTTCTTACAAGTAATACATAAATAAACAATTTTTCTTTATATGATGATGATGAATGATAATAGAAATGAGAAGTGAGAAATGATATACCCCCCAACCCCTCGAGTATCTCAGTAAAGATGTGTGGCTTTACTAAGTCCTCGAGCGTACTTCTTGAGAGAATTTGAAAAGTGACGTTGCACTGTTTTGTTTCATTTACCAACACTCATGCACACTCACGAACACTTAACGGTTAATAATCCACCATTATTTCACATTAATATTCGACATAACACAAATTTTAGAAAATAAAACAAAACCGCAGACATGACGCTTCACTTTCCCGCCAAGAAGTCACCTTTAATCATTAATATAGGGTTGGCAACTGCTTTTTTTTAGCAACAATGAAACACAGACCACCCTCCCGGCTGTCAACTTGTTACTTTTTGGTGACGAAAGTGTGTCGAGGACTAGGCCTAAAGTGTCAAACACTGATGCCATTACCCTATTGCGATTTTGATCAATTGAAACACCTATTTTGTTCATATATTATGTTCTATTATTTTTATTTTTTTATTTTAATAAGGCACAGTAACAGCCTAATTGACAAATTCATTATTAAAAATAAAAGTGAAGTAATTATACATATAACATTATCGGTCAATTGACCCATTATTGCTATGCACAGCATTCAAGAAAAAACAGAAAAAATAATAGTAATATGTGAAAGCTTAACAACACTTTTTCAATATTTCAATACATGCAATAATGATGTGTCATCCATCATCAATCACCATTTTCAGCCCGTATCTACCTATTGCTGTATTTTCAATGTAACGCTATTTCCTTATGTTTTCAGCTGATCGCATCCAGATCTTTCTAGCGACCAGCTAACAATTTTTTTTAACCATTACCTACATTTTACAGTAGTTAATAATCAATTACGAAAATTAGTGAAATAACTAATGATCTCAAATGATGGCATGTCACAATAATATAACTACATATTTGTGTTTAGTAGAACTACTTCATGTACAGATTTTTACAAGTTTTAACACATTGACATTTACAACTCACAAAAACCAAAAGCCAACACTATCATTTAGCGCGAATGCGTGCTCATTTTCTTTAATAGCATCAATTGGCCGAATCTGATATCATCAGTTAACAAATGATACAGAACACGAGGCAGACCTAACATCAATTTAACTTTATTGTTCAATTATTATTCCGTAAATCGATGTAATTGCGGTTTTAATTTTTCAGATCATATTGACACGAATGAACGAAATTAAAAGAAAGTCAGACCGTCAGTGGGCTGTTAAGGAATTAGGGTTATGGACCACAGGCCCACACGGAAAGGCTCGGGAAATAAAATTTAATTGTGCATCATTATTGGGTATTGTATTGCGGTACAATCGTCAACACAAGTGGTTTATTTCATGCTATTAAAAAGCTAGACGTTTTGTTACCTAATTGCTTGGGATGGAACTACTAGATTAATTAATTAATTAATTAATTCTAAAATATTATGTGCTTGGTTATTTATTGCTTCCAGGTGGATCTGATTGACACTTAAAGAAAAAAGTTCATGCAGCTCTGTCAGCCGTGTTAGTTGATAAGTGCCTTACTCATGTCTAAAGTATTTTAAGAACCATGTTATGCTATCAACGTCAAAGCGATTCTTAAAAGCCTTATTATTAATAGCATAATTGATAGCCACTCCCTTTGTCTGTTTAGGTTTACTTGAATGCGCTTTGAATCTTTACTTCAAATAATATAGAGACTTTTTTATCTTATATTGGATATCGAATATAACGTGTACCTACCATATACAGTTGATTTAAAGTGAAATACAAGACACTATAGCAGTAAATGTAATTTTTCGAAAACTTTAATTAATAAATAAATAATTACTTCAGTTATAGGAAGACACGTTCGAGAATCGTTTCTTTAAAGGTTTCATGTAAAACGACATTAATGAGTCAAAGCATGCTCTATGGTGCAACTGGCCAGTTAAAGCCCGGTGAAGCTGAAAATGCCGTCTGAGCCAATCAGCAGTCTCTCTCAAAAAAAAAAAACCTGGCCAGTATTTACAATGTGTTTGGGCAAAAGTTTGGAGTTATGGTACAACAATCAGCTTTATCGCCAAAAAGGTAAGCACAATTCAACACGGTCACTTTATGTTTTCTTAGCAAAGCGACGTAGCTTTATTGATTAAATAAAAAAACATTATTTTAAGAAGTTGATGGTGATGTTGGAATGGAATCAATGTGGAATCAAGCAAAAAATAAACAAATCTTACGTCTGTTACCTATGTTCCATAAATAAAAAATATCATTTTGATTTACCTAGAATGAATACTACGAGACAAAAGATAGAGTATGATGTGGTTCAGGAAGTGTAATACTTTCACAAAAATAAAATCAATATGATTTATTACATTTCAAATTCGTAGTTAATTTCACTCCACTCTCGGACGTTCGACGTTTTTAACACTTAATATATGGTAGGACAAAAAAAGCACAGACTCTGTTTCTAGTGAAAAAGGGTAGGTAGATATAATAAATATGTATGTATATAAAATAAAATAAAAATTAAATTAGTTTAATTTAATTTATAAATTACTTAATTTTCTGCTCATTAATATTATTTACTACATATAATATGTCGTCTATATTTGTGTCGATATTTTACAAGAATGACTTCTGTAGGACACAAAATATTTTTGGGTTTAATTGTACAAGCGATGTGTGACATATTCTGTGTTTTTTTCTGTATTTTGAATCAAGTGTCTTTTGTTCTAGACAAACAGAAATGATGATGTACCCGGTTATATTTTATTATTAACGGAATGTGGAATAAGCTAGGCACAAAACTACAAAACCATGTCAGAATAAACATTGTGTGTAAGGTTGGGCAATGAATATTGTATGCGACTGCGCTGAATTTACATTTCCTTTTGTAATAGCTGTCTTATTAAGGGTCTTATGCACAAACAACAGTGTTCACACCGATACCTTTGTTGCTGACTATCCCTGTCTCCGCGACGTGGGTGGCATTCTCGCTCTTGTTTCCTTACAAAATAACCAAAAAATATTTAAATCCCCAAAGGAAATTAGTCCCTCTAAAACATGGTTCGAACATGTGTTACTTTTTTCACTTTAAACATGTCTCGTAGCAAGATTTATGAGCTGGCTCTTTCCGTAACAATCTTGTGGTCAAGTAAACGTACATAATTTGAGGATATTTAATAAACGATCTCTAAAAAATCTAGCTGTTTCGTTTGACTTCATTCGTTTGGTATATAATTTTATTGTTTATTTTACAGATTGTGTGATTGGTCAGTAGTCAGTGGTATTACGCTTTTAAATAAATTGGTGAACATCTTTATTTTCATAGTTTTTATAACCCAACAATTGTAATGAAGGATAATAAGACCGACGATAGAAGCGCACTGCACCGGGAATCCTCAACCACTGAGAAACAACAATGTTGCTATACATTGTAATTGTAAAGGAAGAATATCAAAGTTAAGTACAACATTGCTATTCTGGTAACTTAAAAAATACACTTGAGGTAACATTGGAGCTCACAAGGTGCTTAATTTCTCATAGCTTCAAAACCTATTGCGGTTTGTTTGATCAAAACCCTTATTGAGGGTGTTTACCTGAGGATTTTCTAGTATTTTTATGGTAGATATGATAAGAATTGTGTGTATGGGGACTACGGGGTGCGCGCAGGTACGGCGCGGCGTAGTACAGGTAGCACAACAGCTACTGTTCGCTCAGAGCACACAGCTTAGTCATACAATGCAAACGGTAGGCTGACTACGATGCCCCTGGCAAATAGGACGGCTGATAAATGTCAAGTCATATGCTATAATATATGAAATTGTTTGTATGGGACAGCAGGGTTGACTATTTGCTTACATCTTAGAGTTGCCATTGATATCTTAGCTACATTAGTTTTTATTTTATTTGGAAGGGTATATTTGTTTTTTTGAATTTGAATTTTGAATTTGAATTTGATATAAAATATAGATTAATCAAAACGATTCGATAACAATAAAATAAATATTGAAGGTAATGGTTATAATATCTATACTTGTAATTATGTTTCAAGTGATCGCTGAATATTTTATTGTATTTCGTTAAACTTTTCGAAAAATGTGATCAAGCAAACGCTTTTTTAAATATGTTACTTTTTAAAGCTCTTAATCCTTACTTTATTTTTTAAACCAGTGGGATAAAAAGTAATAAGTAATAAAAAATCGCATGTTTGTTCATGACATCGGAAGTATAAAAGAGTAATAACCGTTAAATAAAGTGTTAATAAAAAAATCGCGGTCATCTCAATTGTACCGAAACAGTGTCCGTTCGTCGTGCAAAGTTGGTCACCTTCGCGAAACGCGTACCAAAGCGATTCTACGAGAATTAACCTCGTTGTTTATCCGGTGCCACTCGAGGTAGCGGCGGCCCGCTAACCGCCTGCGCAAACAGCCCACTGTCCAGCACTCGTTGTACTATTTTTTTTAACCCCACTATTGATTCAGGAGAGGCCTTCTCGAAAATGATGACAAGAGATTATCGATGAGCCAGAAAAAATGCAAGGTATTAGAAACGTTTAACACGCTACTTTGGAGACACTTCGAGTGGGCTTTTGCTACCCCTAAAGTGTATTGTGGTTATGTAAAAAACTAAATCACGAATTGCCGTTTCTAGACGCGAGTGTTGTTAGTTTATTTAATAAAAGCACTTACTCATTTTCATGCAGTTACTGTATGAAAAGTAGTAGGGTTATGGCTCTGCGGTTATACAGGACCCAGATCGACATGTTTTTTCTTTTAATTACTAAAAAAGGTTCACCATTTGTGACCTTGGGGAAAATTCAATACAGGCCACGTGCTTACTAGCTGCCATCCAGTAATCTGTACATTTATTAAAGCTAAAGAGGGTCGAAAGTCTGTATATACATGGAAGATATTCGAAAAAAAGTTGAATTGATAACAGGGACACGTTTCAACAGTTTTTAGAATTTTTGTCTGTTTGTCTGTTTATTTGACCGTGCATCACGTGAAAATGGCTGAACGGATTTGGATGAAACTTTGCACGTAGACAGACCATGACCCGGACTAGGATATAGACTTTTTATCTCGGTAACAGGTTCCTGTGGGATAGTGTAGTCTTCGCGAACGAAGTTGCGGTCGACAACTAGTATTTCAATAAAACTCTATATTCGTAGACGTAAGACGTAAAATGTGTGGAATACTGGACATTTTTTTTTATTATAAGCACTTCACCCGGTGATCCTCAACTACTGAGGCACTGGCTATCTTATCTCTAGCTGCAGGAACACAATGCTAAAAACATTGATGTTATGGCGACATATTTAGATAAGATGGTGTTAGCTAGCCAGGCGGGCAAACAAGCCCTACCTACCACCAACCAAACCGAGTACACAAACATGTACCCCCGCTGGCAATCGAACCCGGAACCTATGGGTCTAAACCGGTGGTGTTAACCACTAGACCACAGAGGTGGTTAAGGTGTCAAACACTGGTGCCCCTACGATAATTTAAAAACATATTTTCTATTTCAACTTAGTAGATATTAATTTTTATTGTAATTAATTAGGAGCTTTCATCTAAATTGCTGTGTACGAAAAGGGCGGCTGAGTATTGTTCTATATTATTAAAATAGTTATAAGTATTTATAAATCTTAGTCACTTTTTATACTTGGTTTGCAATAAAGTTTTGTGATTTTTAGTTTAGTTAAACTTTGTATTTTACGACCGGGCAGGTCATAAAATTACTGAATAACAATACCATTTACTACGGTCGCGAAATGGTCAGCGTTTATCTCATACAAACTACCAATATCACTTTTGACTTTACTACTAACACAAATGTTGAAAAAATTTCCACGAGCAGGGTTCGAACCTGCACCCTTCTGACATACCGGGTCAGGTGCTCTTCCAATTGAACTATCGTGGTTCTAACCAGCCCGCCGAAATTCGCCTTTGGCTTTTAAAAAAGTAAAAAGTAAATAGTGTTGAATAATTTCGGCGGGCTGGTTAGAACCACGATAGCTCAATTGGAAGAGCACCTGACCCGGTATGTCAGAAGGGTGCAGGTTCGAACCCTGCTCGTGGAAATTTTTTCAACATTTGTGTTTTTGTAATTTGTTCGCAACAAAATTTGCGTTAAAAATTATATAAACATTTTTAACTACTAACCTTTAACTTTTGACTAATTTTGACTTAATGATGCAACAAAGACGAAAAATATTCACACTTCGTAAAATTGTAACCAAAAGTGATTATAAACTAAGTGTTCTTATTTAAGAGCGTTTACGCCGCACACTAGCGCCACTAATGAAAAAAAGAACATATCTAGTAATTAGAGATAGAAAATCAAATTATGCTCAACAAACTATTTGAATGAAGTAATTTAGCATTTTTACGTCACCTAATGAACACCTCACATGTTATGGTTTAGTTAAATAAGACGTTACGGCCACTTTTAACTATAACGCCATATTTATCTAAACCATAACATGTCAGGTGTTCATTAGGTGACGTAAAAATGCTAAATTACTTCATTCAAATAGTTTGTTGAGCATAATTTGATTTTCTATATCTAATTACTAGATATGTTTTTTTTTTCATTAGTGGCGCTAGTGTGCGGCGTAAACGCTCTTAAGGTATATTTAAGTTAGACTATTGAACTTTAGATTTTCTAATGTAAAACTCTTTGGACACTTTGAGATCCTTTGTCATTTTGCGCTTTTATCCTTATGCTCCTAAATTAATTGAATTGAATTCAACTACCTAAAAAAAAATAGACAACATCACACAGGTACATTGTTCCGATCCCAAGGTAAGTAGCTAAAGCACTTTTGTAATGGAAATCAGAAACAACGTCGGCACCACAACCACCCAGACCCGACACAATATCGAAAAGTTCATTTTCGACATTGACCCAACCAGGAATCGAACCCGGGACCTCAGAGTTAGCGCCGCCCAAAGTCCGGCGTGCCAGCCACTCGGCTACGGAGGTCGTCGTACGTAAATAGGTAAGCATATGCTTCAGTTAACTTCGTCGTGTACCATACATCATTCATTATGGTACTAATCTTATTACATTACATGAAGGGTTACACGCATCGCAGTACGTGCCTTGCCCGACTCATACATTTTGTCGACACACTAACGTCTAACTACAGACAGGTTATTGGCCAACAGCTATTTGTAAGCCCAGATATTGATAAAGTGAAACCAGTTAGATTACAATATTTCATATTAAGTATAAATGGAAATTAAGTTGCATTACACATTGTTTATTTCAAATTGCTTCCATAAACAAGCGTGGGTTTTGCAAGTAAATCCAATAAGAATGATTGAAATTGAATGTTGTAAGGTCTTAGTTTTGAAACGAAATCCACCTATAATTATAACTAGCGATACCAGGATAAAGAAAAACTCTGTAGAACGGAGTCAGTTTAAAAAAAATGTATTTGAACCTATGTTACCTCAAGAATGCATCAGAATGGGCATTAATAGATAATCTGCGGATTAGGTCGTTGTGTCATCTGCACTTTACCTTGATATTTTACAGATTTATCTTGGGATGTTTTAAGCAATTAGAGATTAGAATAAATATTATTAACGGGATTATTACCATGTTTATTGTCGTGTTTGAGTATCCGATATTTCGGCACAGTACATCCGTGATCATGGCGCATGCAACTGTGCCGAAATATCGGATACTCAAACACGACAATAAACATGGTAATAATCCCGTTAATAATATTTATTCTAATGTAAGTGACCATGATAGTTTAAAAAATTAGAGATTAATTTGTGAATAATGTTCTCTACAACGACCGGTTTTGTGGAGGTCCTTGGGGGAGGCCTTTATCCAGCAGTGGACGTCTTTTGGCTGAGATGATGATGATGATGAATGTTCTCTCTTTCTTTCTTTGCCGATTTACTAGATAATCGGTTCCATAACGTTTTATTTGAACATTTCATATTTTTATCACTTGTAATTGTATATTTTAAAGAAATCAGTTAACAGGAATAACTTAATCGATACCAACTTTTGTCGATTTTGATTCGGATCGTGCTCAGTGACGTGCTCTTGGAGAGGCCTATGTCAGATGATGATGATTACTGCTTTTTTAATTTTAAACTTGAAGCACATGAGTAAAATATATCTACTCATGTGCTTGAAGTAGACTAACTCTGACATTTCCACAAATCAAAATGTTACAAGATTGTAAATATTTTATAAAATAGCAGAATTTGAATATCGAAGCATAGTAGAGCACTTGCAATACACAACCTTTTGTGTAAAACAACTTGTTTTGAAAGATCTACGGTCCACTGTACACATCGTCTACCTAAAACAAACGATTTCGTTTTGAATTTTGAGTAAGCTTTATTCTCAGAGGTCGTCGTGACGAATTATTATAAACAATCACGGCAAGCCACGCCAGGAAGCACGGTTGTATTTTCTGGCCACTGCGCCGCCGTGTCCATTGTAGAGACGGTTGTATATTAAATACTTTTTTGCAATTCAAGTATAAAAATTAGACGGCTCTTAGCTGAGCAATACTTTGAGAAATAAATTTTAAAATTGATACTTCATTTTGGATTTTTTTTGTTGGTGTTTAAGATGTAGTGTTATAGCTTTGCATTTTTTAATTTTAATATAAGTATCTAGGTAATTTACAAGTTAAGATTTTTACAAAGCTTTTAGTCCTTTTATATTATAGTCCAATTCTAGTTACAATGCCGTAAATATTCCTTATGCTACGGCCACATTATCGCGGTATCGCGAACATTTTGACAAGTCGGGCCAAGCAATAGTCACAATTTCAGAACACGGTCAAAAATGTAATTATTGCTTGTCGTGAAAACGGCAAATGTTCGCGATAGTGTGGCCATAGCATTATACAAAATAATCATCGGACATGTTTATCTCAAGCTGGTTTCGTCCCCACCTTTGCATGAAGAGGCTCTTTGATTATAGACAGGCAGTATCAAAGGTGACAAGCGCAATGCACCCTGAATTCTCAATATGGAACACAACAATGCTACAAACTTTTTTTTGCTACTGATTTAGAAAGATGGTGGTAGCTATTCAGGCAGATTTAAAATAAACCATCAACCACCACGAAGCGACAAAATACTTTGACTTTGACCTTTACTTTGACTTTGACATTCACTGCAGTGAAATGAAGACCATGACTTAAAAAAAATATGTAAAGAATACTTTTATCTTATGTTGTGATACAAGTGTTGTTGTGATGAAAGTCTTTTTAATAAAATCGATGAAAATGGAAACAGTCGCGAGATGAAAGCGTGGAAAGAAGAGTGAATTACCGATGTCGCGCCCGAGCTATAGTTTGTTCAGCCGGCGAGACACTCCGACGGAGACATATAAAAAAAGCTATCTGGGAACCGGACGACATCCTGCCCTTTCATTAGCTTCAGTTTTCTCAGGAGCCGCCGCCGCCACGCCGTCCGTTAATGATTGATTATCGGATGTTTACCTACTATAGGTTTTGTAATGTCACTGTTTGACTTATAAACGCCGGTGCTGGAGTGGTTGAGAAATAACATCACGATCATACTAACTGGGAATCTAAAAAATCAAGAGCTGACAACAAATTAATGTAAACAAAAAGCAGTATTTTTTCTATTGTAAGTGAATCAGCTTATTAATTGTCCTATATTTGGTTTGGATACAAGCTTTCCCACGAGAATCATACGCAACAAAGTAGAATAGTAAGAAAAGTATTACTGTATGTAATTATCTATTTTTTTAGTCATCATCACTAAGTATGGATGGGTTTGCCTTTCCATGCATTAACAATTATAGCACATTAGGAGAATCGGCCATAACCTACCATGCTGGCCAAATGCGGGTTGATTAAAATTATTTATATCAAAACAGTGACTGTTTGTCAAACTCGAAGATAAGGTCTTCGATTATAGTATTGTTTAAGTAAGTAATTTTTTAAGTTTTTTTTCTTAATGCATGAAATGACCTTCCACCTTTCTCGATCCAATGCTATTATTATTGATTATGATATGACTACTCGCAAATTCGTCCTGTGACTAATTTCTACTTAACTTTGTAAACTTAATGCATTTTTCCCAAAAGTTGACAGAGAATCTCCTCAACCTATTCTTCTGAGACGTCCATAATCCTAAATTCTCGATTAAAATAAAGAACCTCATCATAAATAGCTTCGGTCAGCCTATTTACAGCCTATTGTGGTGTTCGTTATCTCCTGTCTACTAATTGAGTCATCGTACGCCGAGAATGGCATTGTTTGCAAAACTTGAGCGTAGCTTAGCCGCAGCGGCCGCGACTTGGGAGGTCCCTGCGCGGCGCGTTCATGTTACTGATACCATTTTCAGTTCACGAATTGTCTGTTATGGTGAGCAATAGAGATAACTTTTGTTAGGCGTTTGTGAGTGCTATTATTGTTCGGATATCAGCTTGCATTAATGATTCGTCGATGCGGAACCATTTTGAATCAAGCAAGATGTATGAGTACTTTGTTGTAATTGACAAAGATTGTCAGATTTATTTGTAATGAAACATTTCAAGTATGTCGACGGCGAAATGCCAATACTATCTAAAAATTTTCGAGGAATTTGACTTTAATAATATGTCATTGACGGTACCTTCAGGTACCGTCGACACAGAGTAGATAAAATGTATTCACTTCACAGAACAATAACTAAAGCTATAGAAGGATGGTTAAAATAAAAATCGTGCAACTATGTTTAGTTCCGTTCTATCTTATAGCTAGAAAACGAGGTTGGAGTGCAACAAATGGTTGACACTTAGTTTTTATTTTTTGTATTGTTATGTCAAACGGTCATCAGATAATCGGTGATCAAAAAAATCTTTAGTCCTTTATAAAGTTACTCACTACATTACCTCAAATGACGTCACAAATCTGGTGACACCTTTGCTATTTTAGTCCGGTTTCTATAGCTTTAGTTATTATTCTGAGATTCACTTACTCATGTGCCGTCGATATCGATCTATTGATTACATATGACTATGACTGTTATGACTATTCTTTTAACCTGACGTTTAAAGTTGTCAGTCGTTTTAAAGTTAATTTGAGGCGACCCAGACTCCAAATGAGTATGGATCCTTCCGGTGGAATCAAAACGGCTAGATAAAATAATAAATGAATGTCAGTATATCCGTATAAAATGTATTGCATTTGTGTAGTGTTCGGGTAAAGTGAAGATGAAAGAAGCTGTAGCTAAGATATAGTTTCCGACCCATAACTGAAACCTTTGTCTTAAGTTAGTTTTAGTACATAGGTAGGTAGGCATCTAGCATAGTAATATTGTTTTCTCACCGCAACATTACAAAACTGGATCACCGTCCTCATTACAGATTCACATGATGTTTACAATCAAATCACCATCAGGTTCTAGCCATAATGCGTTTCTAATCTCGCATCAGGTTTTGAGAAAAGGCACTACACGCGGGTACAGACAGGGTACGTGACGAATGTTACATCTATCTGCCATGTCGCGGGGGGGGGGGGGGGGGGGGGGTTAGTGTTGCCAACATAACGGATTTCCCGTCATATTGGATCGGGATGAACTAAAAACGGGATGTTTCACCCGAGTTCTTTCCGTAATAACAAGTGTTGTGAGACTCCATTTTAATTTCTATCTACCGTACAATTTAAAAAACACTTGAAATTGGCTAAATGCTAAACGCGAAGCCATTAATTAAGATAATAATAATAATAATAACTAAAAACGGAAAAAATTGTCGTCTAACGGCTAACATTGGTAATATGTTCCGGCGGACTGATAGAATGTTAAATAATATTGTGTTCAGTTATATTATAAGGTTTTGAATAAAAATTTTGCATGTTATGTAGTTACTATGAAATGTGTTACTATGATTACTTTTCTACCTAAAACTGTGACCTCGTTATTTTTGGCGTGACGGAATGCTGAGGAATTTCTTAATGATATTCAGGCGAATTTTAAATTGTAGTTGGCAACACTGTGGGGTTGTGCAGACACCGAAGGGCGTACAAATTGATTACACCGCGGCGACCGGCTGACAAGTAGACCTCACACGACGACGGCGGAATTGCCTACGTCGCTGACGTAACAGCATCTATTGTGCGATATTCCTTAAGGTGCCTTCACGCATTCAGTTTGATTGAATATCGAAATTGTTGCCGTGATTGCCGTTTTATGAGCTCCCGCGATGCTTGCGTCGAACATCTCCCCGCTACCATTTGCGCTGGCCGTTTCATTTTTCACACGTTGTCCCTTTTTAGGGGTAAATTGAAATGGATGTATTTGATCTCTTACGAATTATTTGAGTAATACCCGAAATGTATTGTCAAATCTTTTGTGCATTCTAAAGAAAGTAAATTTGACACAGTTCTTATTATCTTCTTCGTTCTTATAAGGTTTTGTATATTGTAGATGACATGTTGTTAATTCTTTTCCTCGGAAATTATTTAAAGTCCAATCACTGCATTACACTTAAGTAGGAGAAGCTCGTTAGCAAAGTGGCGTATCTCGAGCTCCTTTTTTGTTTCGGACCATCCGTCTTTCCCATTTGCTTTCGTTAGATGGCAGTCTTAAAAAATCTTAGAGAGCTAGTAACCACTAGGGTAGGGTCAACTTGCAACCAGCGTGGTTGATTATGACTTGACTTAACCCTCAACTCACCTGATGTTAAGCGATGGTAAAGCCAACGGTGGAAGTGTACTTCAACTGGAATTGTCAATTACTGAGGCACTGGCTATCTCATCTCTAACTGTTGGAACACAACAAGCTACTAACATTGATGTTATGGCGACATATTTAGATGGGATGGTGGTAGCTAGCGAGGCAGACCAACACAAGCCCTATCACCAGCCAAACCGAGTACACAAACCTTCGTTGGGAATAAAACCTGGGACCTCTGGGTCTGAGACGGACTGGTCTTAACCACTAGGCCACCAAGGCGGTTTATATAAGTGTAAGGTAATTAAAGGCGTAGATGAATGGCTTATTTTCCATTATTTCGCAAGACACCAACATCCTGCATCCACAGAGTTAACATTACGAGCGAGACCGAGGGAAACCTCACGCACAGCTCTCCTTCCTGCTATTCTATTGGACTCCCTAATTGCTCTCGGATTGGTCATGTTACACCGTTTATGGTAACGCGGTTAAACTTAATTGTTTTTATGGGAGTCTGCTTTCCGAACGCTCAGCTATTGGTTTTGTAACCGGCCTGCTATAGCTGGTTGTGTAGGTGGTCCGTTGTTTATGGACTCCAGACTGAGTCTACGGCACTTGAATTGGCTGTAATTAATTGTAATGAAGACCCATTTCACGTAGATGGTGGACGCGCGTCGGGTGTTAAATAGGTTTTTTTTTTGTGACACCTTCTTATGTGATGTATAGTTGATTTTCGTGCTGGTTCGAAGGAACTGGTCTAGATTGAATATTATCGATTACTATAGGTTAAAGTTGTACAGTTGTTTAAAATGAAAATATGAGAAAAGATCGCTCCATTTCTGATAGAAGTTAACTTTATGACCTTCAACACAATAGTGTTTTATAAAACCAACAAAATTCATTAAACAGGCGCTTGTTAATCTGGTAAAGTTTTATGGCACTTAAGTCGAAGAAAATAGAAAGAGAATGTCGTTTATTTAATAATAAATAATCATAACTTTCCAATATATATATGCTGTGCTGTAATATGCTGTGGCTTCCTTTAAGTAAGATTTAAGTTATAAGTTTTGATTGTTATTTTTCTTTTTTAATGTATTGATACAAGTTTTGTTGGAAGTCCTTAATAAAATAAATAAAAATAAAATAAAATAAATATAAACAAATATATATATATATATATATATAATGTCTAATTAAGATTAAGTTGTGCTGGTCTAGCCGTCCTCTTTTTATTTGTCTGTCCAATGTCAGACATATTTGTCATGTCAAAAGAGTCCGTAACAAAACTTCAGCGAGTTCCGTTGCTACCCGTACGTACGGTTGCTTAATAAACACACTGCCCTGTTTGCTTATTACCCTAAATGAAGCCTGACGAAAGAACCCATAAGGTCGAAGGCACGGAGCTAAACACCAGTGAGTAATGCCGCGTGATTGGCGCGGCTCCGACACCACTACAGTAATTCCTTTGTTTCGCCGTCAGCCGGGAGGCTACCGGGCTATAAAACATCCACTCGAAACAATGGCCTCATAAAAAAACACACAAAATTCGCAAATGCACCTTTAAAGTTTTGACGAAAGGCGGCGGCCGGCGCGGGCGGCGGCCGGCGCGGGCGGCGGCCGGCGCGGGCGGCGGCCGGCGCGGGCGGCGTCCGTCGGCGCTACGACGAAGGTCCACGGGCATTAGCAAAATAAGCACTTTGTATTCAAATTATGATTTCATATGTCATTTTGTTTAAATTACTTACTGTGCCACTTACAAAATGTTCTTTAGTCTTAATTGTAAAGTCTACCAGTCTTATCTTATCTTAGTGGGGCCTGCCGAGGTTTCGACCTCCCAGTAACACTTCGACCCATTGGTTTCACTCTTCCTCCTCTGCAAAGATAGATGCCATAAGTTTGGCAACGTCCTTCGCCAAGTCTACCAGTAGTATTACTATATCAAAACAACTTGGCAAACTTTTGTTTTAACAAATGTGTTTCTTTGAATTATGATTTTAATTACTTATTATGAAATGTCTTACTAAATCAATTTAGGTGATGTGATAAATAACATAGTTATAGGTACGAGTTCTAAACTTATTGAATGTAACATGCTTTTTCCGTTTCAATCAAATTGTAGGTATCAGCCGTGAGCAGATCGTTTTATATTCTTAAACACCTCTACATTTTCTCCTTATCATACTCATATGGCTCTTTGAATGTCACAAGGTTTTCAATAGAAAGATCAAATAAATTCATTAAAATTTTCTTAGAAATTAGATATTTCTTTACATTTCAACTTAATTGTTAACTATTAATAACAATTAAAAATATTATTAATCATTATTAATAATACGAACTAAGGAGTAGGAATCAGCTGTAGATGATATAAACTAATTATATTTGTTGTGTAAAGGTTGTGTATTAAAATGAAACACTTTATACCTATGCATCTGTTTTTTTTACTTTAGTATCGAACCTTTTGCTGGGTCACAGGAAAGACTGACAATCCTATAAAATGTGTTGACAGAGGAGAAAAGGGAACCCATTTAATGTGTGTGAATGTAACAATGACTCTAGTTGTCTGGATAGCTAGTAACCACTATATTTTATAAGTCTGTAGCTGTAACAACAATCTCGGTAGCATTGTTTTTTTCGGACAGTTTGACATGAGACAGTTCTTCAGATGTTAAGGATTTCGGGTGATTCTATAACCGGCGTTACCATAATTTGCTATTAGATGAGATGACGGCCAACCGTATAGCATAAATGCGACGCCGCGCCGTATCCTGGACGCCCAAGCATTCAATTATAGCAAAAACCTGTAGTGGTCGATAATAGCCGACTGTGGTCAAAAGGTTTATAGGCAATGTATTTGTAATTTTTTACGCAGAAGAACAAAGGTTACCGACATAGTCCGAAGAGTTGCTAAGCTCAAGTGGCAGTGGGCAGGGCACGTTGCTCGCAGGACTGATGGCTGCTGGGGCGGAACAGTCCTTGAGTGGCGACCGCGTCTGACAATCTTGTTTCAAGTGTATAGGGTTCAATATTATGTGGTAACATAATATACCATATTTGTAGTGGCTATAATAGCTGTAGTAGCTACTACAGCCCTCGCAAGGAATTCAATTTTGAATACCAACCCACCTATACTCGTACTACGACAGCTGGGTCAAAGCTCCATAACGCGAGCCCGAGTGGGTCGCGCTGCCTACGTCTGCAACCATCAACTTTTACTGGCCATTGTACTGTGCGCCTAGCTGGGTGGTAATGACGTCATTGCAATTTGCGGTGACACCACTTAGCGGGATAAGTTTGTGGTTACAGCTTAGATGTAAAGTATTACAACGGGCGCATTGCTTCCTGCATCACTGCTATCTATATTTATTAATACGTAAAGCAAAAACTTTGTACCCCTTTTTACGAAAATTGCACGGACGGAGGAGTATGAAATATCGCACATTTATAGTTTATGTAGAGAAGGAGTGCAGAATGCTAATTACATTAAATTAAATAAATATTGTTACATACATTTTTCAAAAATTTCAAAAATGGAAGAGGAGCGGCCGATATCTGTCAATGTCAATCCAAACTTACATTCTATCTTTATTAATTTTTCATTGCATGGGATACAATCCGTGCAGCCTTAATAAAATATTGTTTAGTAAACAGCTTCATAAAAATTACCACTGGGCGACCACTAGTCTAGATAAATAAGTATAACGAGACAAATTTTTGGGTATCACAGAGGCACCAGTGTTCGACGCAGTAAGCACAGTGTTGACACCAGTTTTGGTCGCCAAAAATAAATATTAATTTACAAAAACACAAATGTTGAAAAAAATTCCACGAGCAGGATTTCAACATTTGTATTTTTGTAATTTGTTCGCAACAAAATTTGCGTTAAAAATTATATAAACAAACAAAAACATAAATGTTAATAACATTTATAAACAGCTTGCCTACTTCTTAACTGATCTTTAGTATTTGTAAAAATATTGTGATCGGATCTTAATGACGGTAGTTGTTAACATTGAATGGGCGCCTTTGGCTTTCAAAGTAAAAAGTAAATAGTGTTGAATAATTTCGGCGGGCTGGTTAGAACCACGATAGCTCAATTGGAAGAGCACCTGACCCGGTATGTCAGAAGGGTGCAGGTTCAAACCCTGCTCGTGGAAATTTTTTCAACATTTGTGTTTTTGTAATTTGTTCGCAATAAAATTTGCGTTAAAAATTATATAAACATTTATAAACAGCTTGCCTACTTCTTAACTGATCTTTAGTATTTGTAAAAATATTATGATCGGATGTTAATGACGGTAGTTGTTAACATTGAATGGGCGCCTTTGGCTTTCAAAGTAAAAAGTAAATAGTGTTGAATAATTTCGGCGGGCTGGTTAGAACCACGATAGCTCAATTGGAAGAGCACCTGACCCGGTATGTCAGAAGGGTGCAGGTTCAAACCCTGCTCGTGGAAATTTTTTCAACATTTGTGTTTTTTTTTAAACAAAAACATTTTATAAATATTAATTTAATTTTTATTTATTTATTATTATTTTTATTTTATTTTTTTATTTAATAATTTAAAACTTTACTGGATTATAGCTAGAAAGCAGGAAGTCTGTAGGTATTCAATTGTTGCTAAAGTAAAAAATCTTTTGCTGACCCGTTATAATGTATATATAATGTATATGAAAGAAAAAGTGTCGAACTGTCAATCACTGGTTCCTGTCGAACACTGGTGCTGCTACCCTGCGTAGGTAAAGAAAAGTACAAAAACCGGCCAAGTGCGAGTCGGCTCGCGCACGAAGGGTTCCGTACCATCCTACTATTATTATAAACGCGAAAGTTTGTAAGTATGGATGGATGTTTGTTACTCTTTCATGTAAAAACTACTAAATGGATTTGGATGAAATTCAGCATACAGATAGTTCTTAACCTAGATTAACATATAGGACACTTTTTATTCCGATAATTCCACGGGAACGGGAACCACGCGGGTGAAACCGCGAGCGGCCGCTAGTTATCTATATAAGTATTTCAAGTTTCTTCTACCTGTTATCGTTATTAAGACCGAGAAAAAAAATTAGAAAAAATTTACTTTTGTTGTATGGGAGCCCCCCTTAAATATTTATTTTATTTTATTTTAATTATTTATTTTTAAAATGAAAATGAATAGTATATTATATTCTGTGAATATTTTAAGCGTCTACCTGTTGCCCTTATCAAAATCGAGCAAAAACGAGCAAAAAAATTACGTTTATTGTGTGGGGGCCCCTTTATATATTTATTTTATTCTGTTTTTTTATTTTTTTGGTCAAGCATTTTTAGTATTTGCAAGTTTTTTAGTATTTGTTGTTATAGCGGCAACAGAAATACATCATCTGTGAAAATTTCAACTGTCTAACTATCACTGTTCATGAGATACAGCCTAGTGACAGACGGACAGACAGACAGACAGACAGACGAACGGACGGCGGAGTCTTAGTAATAGGGTCCCGTTTTACCCTTTGGGTCCGGAACCCTAAAAATTATGTCTACCGATTTATCATTGCTGATTGTACAATCTTACGTCCTTTTCAAAAGCAACTAAATAAACTATGGTTGACTTCTAGTGAAGTTAAAACACGGCACTATTAGCACATGAGTAAATACCCGCTATTAGTGTGTAGTTCTCGTACAAAATGTCAAATCTATGCTTTTCTAAAATACAATTATGCAGTTTCATTTTTAAATTGTGTAAGTTTTAGAATTAACTTAGCTGGGTTATGACTTTGCAGATATGATATCTAAAAAATAGGTATTCGATAAAATAAAATAAATGTCGATTACCATTCCTTTAGAATAGAATAGAATATATTGTTTTCTAAAGTTTACGCGAACACTATACACATTGAAATGAAACAACTTTTACGGATTACTTTTAATTAATGTTTATTTACGTACGTACGTTAGGTACGTTTCGAACCCTTTGCAGGGTCCGTGGTCACAGGGAGGCTGAGGTGTTGGTCGTTTCTTAATTAGTTAGTGGCTTGTATACCCTCATTTGAATTTAATCAGGTGCGTTCCGTTTTTCGCAGAAAAGTTTACAGTATCTTTTGGTCTGGCAGTATGGTGTTGGGGTTGCTGGGATTTAATATTTTGTATGATGGGATCCCAGGTGGTAAGTCCCCTGGTGGTAGATTCCAAACATCTTCTCTATTGAAATTAGGATGTTTTTTAATTTGAATAGCCTGGCGTATCATCCTAGGGATGAATCGTTGTTCTCTACCTCAAAATCTGATATAATGATGGGCCCGTCTAGGGCATGTTAGCATACTGCAGACTTATTTTCGCGCCTATGTTTGACGTCGGCTATATGTTCTTTAACGCAGGTACCTTCACTTCTCTTTGTTTGCCCGATGTAAGCGTGCCCACAGTCGCAGTCCAGTTTGTATACGCCTGCATCTTGAAGGGGTATGTTGCACTTGACAGGTCGTAAAAATTGGTTGATCATCTTCGGCGGCTTGAAGTAGGTAATAGTGTTGATTGAAGCTTGCTTTAAGATATGTCCAATATTGTCAGTGACTGTGGTTGGTTTATTGCGGTTTCTGTGAAGCGGTGGTACTTTCAGTTTATTATCCTGTAGTACGTGCTTGACATGCTGAAGCTTAGCAGCCAGGTGTTGGGTGTCACAGATACCGCGTACTCCCTGAAACAAAGATTTCCCTACAGTAGCCAACTGTCTAGGATAGTGGTAAGAATCACTTTTGAGGTACCTATCTGTATGGGTTACTTTACGATACACAGTTTGACTCAAACTATGGTTCAGATTCCTGATGATTAAAGTATCCAAGAAAGCTAGCTTACTATCTGCCTCTAACTCCATTGTGAATTGTATTTTTGGATGTATGGAGTTAAGATGATCTATACAAGTATCTGCAAAGATACTAAACTGATAAAGTATCTGCAGATAGGTACCTCAATGGTCCCTGTGACCACGGACCCTGCAATGGGTTCGAAACGCCAGGATAAACATTAATTAAAAGTAATGTTTAAAATAAACGCGAGTAGATCCGTAAAAGTTGATTCATTAGAATAGAATACATTATAATTTAAATTTTCTTTTTTTTTCGTTGCATATATTAGTTGAACAAACAAGCAATATTTATCTTGCAATGAAACGTATTAAATTAAATAACTAACTCCTATATGCAGTAGGTACTTATTACGAATAGAAGAATTAAATACCTCTAGGATTTGAAGCAAATTAGTTCCCGAGATCATAAAACTCGTTTTACTCGAAAAACGACGCATTTATATTGGAATGTAGTTTGCTTTAAACAGTTATTGCCAATCACCGTAAAGTATGCACATTAACATCATTTTTAATATCAGCATTATTAAAATACTTATTGAATTGGTTTTAAGATACGGTATAAAATAAGGTTAAGAATACATAGATGGCATTGTGGCATTCATAAGAGCTATTTGTAGCCTGAACTGAATAAATGATTTTGAAATTTTGTTTATCAAATACACCTTCCAATCCGCATTCCCCAAGTATTATTATTGCCTACGGAAGGTCCGAGTTGAGCAGCGGGTCATAAAATAAACTAATAATTATGGAAGTTCCACCAAGTTTAAAATACACTTTGTCGATTTGGCTTCCTTGAATTGTGCAAAGCATTTCTGAACCACGTTCATATAAATACAACATTGTTGTTAAATTAGCACATTTTACTGACAAACAATGGTCATATAGTACGTTGGGATTGTGACTCGCAAGCAAACTCGTATGTTTTAACTGACATTGTCGATACGTGATCAACTCAGTGTTGCCAACAGTAGCCAAAAATTCCGTCAGCATTCCGTCAAACTAAAAAAATGAAGTCACACAACAAAAATATAGAAAATAGCGCCATCTTTACCCACTTTTAAGTTGAAAAGTAAACAAAGAAGGCGATGCACAAATTTCAGACAAATATTTCTACCTGCCACATAAAAAAAAAATAAAAAAAAAATAAAAAAATAAAAAAAATTATTATTATTATTATTATTTTTAATTTCTTCTAATTTTTATTTCTACATAATACTTACCCAGTACAATATTATTTAATATTTTGTCATCCCGCTAGAAACTGCGTTAGCTACCTATTAGACGACCAATTTATCTGTTTTATCTCATCCCAATCCGTTAGATTTGACGGGAAATCCGTCAAGTTGGCAACACTGGATCAACTGCAGAATATCAAGACGGACACGCTGATGTTAACGACACCACCGGTGCAGCGTTTAAGAATCGAAATTATGGCATTATCGGCTTATGTGGATGCGGCGCTGCCAGGCTGCCATGGCACGTTTCGTTAGCTTACAGTCCGTAAGCTAACGAAACGCATTATCAGAAAATGTTTTCTTTAAATGCTCTTTGTCTATTTTTTTTTTATTTTTTTATTTATTTGATTTACCAACAGCTATTACATTAGAGCTTATTCGCTATGTACATTGCAATGTGGTTTCAATCTGAATGTACAGCCAATTACAGGTACCTCATGCAAATTATGGCAAAGAAGCCATTAATATACCAGCCACTAATATTTAAACACCAAAATATAACAATTTTTATGAACATAAAAAAAAATGTTTCTAAAACTACCCACTAAATATTTATGAGAAAAAATGTAAATTGTCTAAAAAAATATATATTTATACATTTAAGCTAATTAATGTATTTTTTTTTTTAAATTTGTGGCAATCTGTCTGCTTGTGCATCTAGTTTACCACAATTCATATTATACAGTTTACAAATTCTGTATATGGGTGAATTCATACCGAATTTAGTTTTTCTAAAAGGCGGGCAAAACGGTTGGATCTGAGATCTCGGATATCTTTAAGGTACCTACTATGAATCTTGTTTGGTTTAGCAAATTTGGACAGTCAACTCTACAGTATAGTTAAGTATTTACTTTTTTATAAATAAATGAAGATGTCATAGGACAGTATAATACGTGGCTTTTTAATGTTCATTATAACTTTTAATAAGTTAAGTAATCGTAGGACAGTAGACGTTTTGTCACGTGATCAAGAATAAAAAAATAAGTTACCCTTTTGTAATTTAACAGCTTATTACATTATCGATCTAAGTTTATGATATTTGAGACATTGTATTAAGTATATTATATATTTGTTAAGTAAACGAAAGAACCCAATAAATTAAATAGTAAAAGCATTTCTAGTGGTATTTAAATTGTTTAATGTAATTGTATTAAAACGGTGGATCCTAGCAAAATTAGAGTCGAGTAGAAAGTGAAGTAATACAACAAACTGCCAATATTTCAAATTTTACGAGTAAGTTACGCCATGTTAAAAACCGACGCTGATGTCCTGCAATTTATAATGAAATATAGAAAAATATATTTTAGTTTATGTAATGCTTTGAATTTAATGACCGAAATGTGAAAGCATCTGTTTCAAAGAAGGTCTAGGCTTAACCTTTGATTTTAAAGCAGAGGGATAGGTTGTGCATACGCGTGGAACAATAAAGTGCGATGTTACCGCGGCGCGATGTTTGCAGTGCGCGGGCGAGGGCGCGTGGCGTCCGCGGCGCGGTAATCTCCAGATTGCTCTATCCGGTGACGGAGTAGAGTATCGCTAGTTGATGATTGTGTTTATTTGCGGGCGTGTGCGCGGGCGCGCGTGTGCGTGCGAGGCCCACCCAGCGAGGCCACACGCGGCGCCCACCCACGTGGCAGGGGCGCCCAACCGACGACGGACGGCGGCGCGGCCGGCCCTCCGCCAAACTCGCTGCGAGCTACCGATACCGGCTGGACATCGATACGACCACTGATTGACACATGCCACTCGGATAGGACCAATCTAATTGAAAACGGATTAGGTGGACGCCGTTTGCCGTATGCGGTAGCGGAAAAACAAACAGAGAAATTGCTTTTACTATTTACAATGTCGATTTGGTTTCCATTTGATATCAGTAGGCTCAGAAAAAATGAAGCTTCGTAAATTTTAAAGAATTACATCAGCCAGTGGTGCTTTAATATTAAAACTACCTCAAATATGAAGCCATGGCTCTTAGCAGCACACTCCAGCAAATAGCCATGCATTTGAATAATCTGTGGTTAAAAGGTCAGCATGACAGGCAAACGTACGTAAATAAGTGTCGTAGGGTCGAGTTATTTCTTAAGGCCCACATTATTCACGTTTAAATGTTAATCGGCTTCTATATGTACACTGTTTAAGAGTTTACCTTGTGGCAAAGCATTAAATTTATAACATTGCATTGTGAGTTGAAATCTCAGTTGAAATCTGACGGCTGTTAATCATGTTTCGACGTGAATGTCACGGCTGTGAATGTGCGTACGGTATTTTTTTAAATTAATCATTTTTTGTGTGAAAATGAGTTTGGTGATTTCTTGCGAAATGAAAGGCGGCCCGCCTTGCGCGCACCTGGCGTCCGCGCGTGCGCCGCCGCCGCCGAATTTCGCATCACCCGAGCCGCACTCATTCATACTCCGATTGGACATTATAATTCCTGATGGTACGTCCATTCAATTCGTACGCCGGAGGAACGTACGTCGAGATGTGTATCTTACCGTCCCGATGGTAAAGTTATTGTTTTATGACCGTATTGATTTCGAAGGGCTTATAAGTTATTTAAAACGACTATAGGTTTCAGTAATATTATCCTGCACATTAATCAAATAATGGTATATACATGTTTTTATCTATGTATGAAAAAATAAATTCAGTGAGCTCGCAAATATTTCACTATATTTTGATTTAAAAATACTACATTACATCAGAAAAGCGTCGCGTTACTAGCCGAACAGGGAGGTGGTCGGTTTGAATCTATGGTTTGAAAGCAAGGAATCATGGGTCAATCTTCATAGCTCCGTATGGCTATTGGCGTATCTACTATCTTCCAAAGTCTTGCGTTATCGGTCAGTAACATTCCGAAACGTATAACAGAACTATTAATAAAGAGCACATTAAAAATAATCTTTTAAATTAAAGTTACAAAATAAAATGCATCTTACAAGTGCAATTTTTCTTGGTAACTGAATTATCCAAAATCACCAGTTGTCCTAATTTTAAAACGCTATGCTATCAATGGGAGGGATCTCACTTGTATTTGAAGTCACCTGTGCCTATTTTGTCACAAAAAAATGATATTAAAACTAAAAAATAATATTAACATATTTAAAAAATGCATGCTTTTTATATCGTAATGCAGCATAAAACCGGTCGTTGCTGAGATCCTTGAGGGAGGCCTTTGTCCAGCAGTGGACGTTTTTCGACTGATATAATTATGACGATATCTTAACTTATTGAAAAAATGCAATAAAGATTATATGTTACAGCATATTTATTGTTAAGGCGGCACTTTAAAAAAAATACATCAACTTTCATCGAAAGTTGTAGGAGTGTGACAAGACCAACGAATCTGAAATTTTGATATATAACTTCATGCCTTTGTCTTTAAAAGCCCTTGCTCAAAAATACGATTGTGCAATTTAGACTCGACCGTAATTCTTTACGAAAATACCTCTAAAAAACATTAATGTTAATATTTCAATGAAATTACTTACAAATAAACAAAGAATAAGGTCCGAATAGTTATTCCGTGTTTTGTCTCTTTTACTCTAATTTCAAATTACGTTTACATGACATGAACAAAACTCGAGTCGACTCGACGCTTGGCTTAATCTATATATTTTGAAATCACTCAAATATATTAATAACATCATTCGTAATTTAGTTGCTGCATTTTTTTTCATTTTTTAATACTGGTTATCACAAATAGAAGGCACATAAAATATTCGTGGTTTCCTGACAAATGATTTAATTAAGTTTTGTCAAATGTGCGGTTAGCTGCGGTTTATGGAGGGACAGTTTAAATGTTTCGAGAGCTGCCCCCCGACCGCCTAACCGATCGCTTTGACTACGCGTAAAGTTTATGACGTCATCTTGCCACCTCGCACCGCCTATGAAAGCAATATCAAAAGCTAAAGGCTATAGTTTTCGATATAGCTTTCATAGGCGGCACGAAACGACAAGATGACGTCATAAACTACACACAAAGTCAAAGCTCGGTTAGGCGGTCGGGCCCCTGGTCGGTTAGAAATAAGTAAGCACGATGCTGTGAATCACTAGAGAGCCGGGTAAGTAAATCTCCATTAATTTCAGTCATTAATTGTTGTATGTATAGACAATACTTATTTGCGATAAAGTTTGACTTTTTTTTCCTACGTCATCACCGTGTACTTGAAAATTATTAAATTTTATAGGTAAATTATTTGTTTATGTACTTATTTTGTAAATCCTATGTTAAATTATAAATTAGAAAAAGTGAACGTTTGATGGTATAGCACCCCATAAAATGGAATGGATTGTCAAGATTTTGTACATTCCCTTTCGGTCTCTATGTATATGTATGTATAGCCGAGTGCGTTCTGCATTTAATTGCCCCTTAGAGTAGTGTAGTGACTTTCTTCTTCATTGAACTCTTAACTCAACTCAACTCAATAGTGGACCACTATCACTTATCTGACCAATAACGGAGCTTATCACGGAGGCTATAATGAATCCGTTGCAACGCTGACGCAAAATCTCGATCTTTAAGTTCGACTTTCACATAAAAGCTAGTGAGCATTGTAAATGCAAAATTCAAAATAATAAAAATATCCGAAGAATCCTAGGACACTGTTAATAGCAGCTACCTAAGAATCAAGAGCTACATTCTATAATAACCCCGTTTTACGGTAACTGTCCTATATATGGGGCAATTTCTCCTTCACGCACACGTACATGCACCCGCACACACACACAAACACATACGCACTTAACTAATTTTATAGATATGTTCTGGTTTTCTTTTCTTTCGTATAACAATGGCAACCTGTAATATTGTAAACTCAATCGTTTATTTTTGTATGTAATTTTAGGAAGAGCGGGCCCTCCTAAAACAAGTTTTTATAAAACTCTAAAGGAGTGTTCCTATAAATACTTTAATGTTGATTGAGGAACTAAAATAAATACATTTTTATTTTTTATTATTTCTGACCGACGACCATCAGATTCCTATTATGATTTAAAACTTTCGAAAAACGATGATAATTTGACAAAGTAGGTACTTACTGATTTATGGGTCGGAGGATATAGACGTCTCGCCGTAAATAGAGATAAATGTATACTTATGCCATCACCGGTTTAGCCAGGTAGTTTGTCTGAGGTCCCGTCGGCCGCCGCGCCTGTCGCCGCCTAATCACTTTGTCTCCTGATAACCTAAAAACAATTTGTGCACCCTATACCGGCTACGATTAACTCATAAATATGTTGTCAACTTTAAAACTTAGAAACTGAAAAAACACCGAATATCACATTATAAAGTACTTCGTTAATGACTATATAAGTTTGAAGTTTCTATTAATTGGAATAATCTTATTATTTAATTGATTTTTTTTTTAATTCTTTATAGGCATGTATTTGACCGCGATCTCACCTGATGGTAAGCGATGTTGCGGCCTAGGATGTAGCATACTTGCCTAGATAATACCTGTTCACCCTTGCCTTGAAAATGTCCAGGTTGTACGTGTCAGGAAACAGATCCGCAGGAAGGGAGTTCCACTCCTTAGCTGTCCTCTTCAAAAATGATGACGCAAAGCGCTTTGTGCGTACAGGCGGTATGTTGACAGCATAAGGGTGTGATCTCAGTCCGCGTCTAGTTCCCCTAAGATAGAAAAGAGGAGGTGTTATCAATTCGTGTAATTCCATCGCACACTCCCCGAAATGCATCCGATAAAATGCCGAAAGATTGGCAACCTTGCGTCGATGTTCAAGACTCTGCAGCTTGGATTTGACGAGTTGAGATTCGCCAATGACCTTCTTAGCGCGCTTCTCAATAGAGTCTTAGGCGGCTAGCTGATACTTGGCAGAGCCATCCCAGAGGTGGCAGCAGTATTCCATACAGGATCGGACTTGTGCTTGGGAAAGCTGAAGCTTGAATAGCCTAGTAGCACTGTAAAGTTTTTAAACTTAAAAAATATTTATGATTATTTACATAAAATTTTACGCAAATATCGTTGCTGTTAAAAATACTTATAAAAATACATAGTATAATTTATTTTACTATCGTAATTTTAACAAGACACAAGACATTGTTTACAATGTAAGAATCAAGCCCTTATCTCAATAATTGGGCAGGAAACCGAGGTCGCGACAGTATGTAGAGACGCGTCCGCATCTCTCAAATTTCACGACGACGACGGCCGGCATTGCGTTCCACGATCAGCATTACGGGTAAAAGGTATTTACATTATATTTTTTCCGGGAGAGTCGACCTGTAGGCGGCATTGCCTCGTTTGAGTAACGGCTCAATCTTCCAGGATCGTAAGGTGATGCAAGCGGCGTCTTTTGCGCAGGCTACCGAGAAGCGAGCGGGGTGGGGCGACGGCCATCAATCTGCCGTATACAGACATTAACCAATGGTTACACTTAGCCCACAAAGTATTTCCGAATGTTTTTTTTAATCTTTTCCCATTCCTTTGTGCCTCTAACTAAGTTATTTGGTCAAGGAACGGATACTTCCGTAAAGTGGCTTTGTTGAGGCTGCGCACTCATGGAGGAATGAGTTTGCGTGCTGAGTTTTATTAACTATTTAGTCGGGTTAAGGTTAATTACGATTTGTATGTTACTTCTCGGTGGCTGAAAAGTGGCTAAGCGCTCGGTACGATAACAGAAGATCCTGGGCTCAACTCCTAAGTCGGAAAAAAGCGTGTTTCCGATTTGGCAAGCGTGGGGATTAAATCAACTCAATACCCATCAATTGTAGCGATGACTTGATTTCAAAGATAGACCTTTGCACAATTAAAAAAAACAATGAGTGATTAATATTACTTTTGCAACAAAAAAAAACACTACTTACATTTAAAAAAAATATAAAAAACATAATGTTAAGGTAATCCGTTAAAATGTTTTACGGGAAATTGAATTAACCAACAGAGTACGCCGAAATTGGGTTACATTTAAGCAAACAACTAATAATTTGTACATTGCGAATTAAACGTTACGAGCTAAGCTTCATAAAAAGCAATAACCCATAAAAGTGGCAATGGCTCCGTTAACATCATCGATACGCCATAAACAGGTTTAAATATTACCAAGCCGTAACTGATCCATCGTGTATGTTCACAAATGTGTGGTACCCGAATGCCTACAATTATGAACTGCGAGTGAATCGTTACCTGCGGAGTTTAAAATGTGACTAAGTATTTTTAAATCTTTATTTGGATGCTGACGGTTTGACAAACATAGTAAGGAATTAGGCTGTCTTGACAAGAATTGCTCCCAAATTGCAATGGACTGGGCCGGCTGTCAAGCTGCAGAGTCAACTTTTTTTCCTAGTCATAGCAAGTTTAAATCTTTAAGTTATTTCTAAGTAATGTGATTTAGAAAAACAACACACGCACGCTCGCAAGTACGCACGCACGCATGCACGCACGCATGCACGCATGCACGCACGCACGCAATAGGCTAACAACCATTAACACATGCATGAACCCACAGACGCGCACATGCACAAACGAACACAAACACGCACTGTATATCATGCGTGAAGAACACATGAAGATATTTAATTTATAAATATTATAATAATATTACGATTGCGAAATAATGTTCTCTTATTAATGTGTAATTTTTGTATCAATTACTATTCAATAAATACTTAATCAAAACAAGAATGAATAATAGCATAATAATAGCCATTATTGGTCGGTGTTCCATTTACAAGCGATAAGATAAATTCATTTGGAAAAAAGACTTCAACGCGCATTATAAGTTCTTCTTAGAAATGAAAAGTTCAAAGCTTTATCATTTTACCTCAAATATGTATAGGTATTTTTGTTAATGTTACGTATGCAACTAAAGTTGCCAGCTTCTGCTGTCATTTAATAACTTTTCATTTGTTTTCGATCAAAACAAAGACTAAATATAAACTTAGAATTATGTTATTGAACGATCAGAAATCCGCATCCTTTTATTACCAGTAATAAAGTTCTAACATTATCTCAAGGAAGATAACTTAAATTGAACATTCATTACGCACATTTGTAACAATTATGCATTGCCATAAAACGCAACTACAAAAGGTATGGTAGTAAAGTAACAAAACACGAGCGATAATGAAAGTTTATGCGGGCCATACGGTAGTGTGAAGTCACCGAAGCCTCAAAGCGGTCAATTATCTTTTTACCTTAACATTAAAGTAATAGGATATCACTGTAGTAAACGACTGCAACTGCACGTAATGTGCGTCGTAAAGAAGAACGTCAATCTTGATGCAGTAAATTGAATTATAGTTGTCTCACCGTGAGTTTTGAAATTAAGCCATTATGAGACGACAAGAGTTATTTAATTAATGCAGGGTGCAAAACAATGGGCGATTGTTTGGCCGCCCCTCTGTCAGCCGCACAGTGAGACGATGTTTAGAGCTGTAAGAAAGAATTTGGACGTTATGGTTTTTGTTATCTGGCATGCCAAAAAATGAGACAACTGATAGAAGTGATGAAATCCACGCAAGTGGATGTAACGTATCAAATACTAGCCAATTACATATTTTAAGAAGTCAAGAAGTAAGTCAATATTTTATGGCTTTTGTTACAACAAAGTCTTTTTAAAAAAGGTTGGGTCTCTTGATAGTGAATTAAACTAGTTTCTTGAGTTATGAGTTATAATTTTCTTGAGAGAGGTCAAAAATAATGATTTCATAAGAAATCATTATTAATAATAAATAATAATATAACAATAAATTTTATTAAATAAATAATTAGAGTAGGGTTATAATAATCGTTATCATTTAAAAACTTTTTTGTTTTATATTTTGTCTAGGCAGTTCACCGGCCGGCGGCGCAGTGTCCGCGGCACGTCGCGTCGCGTCTCGTCTCTATGGCAACGGGTTGTTCCGCCATCTTGCTCGCTTTTTGTACCGAGGACCACCCAACACGAGCTCGCTACATTATTTTATTGTACAATAAACAAATTTATTGCTTCACATGGGTATTTGTGTTTTTATTTATAAAGCCCTTTTTGTTAGCGGAGAGTTTTTAAACATCTTTCGCAGGTAATTGCGTTTATAGAACTCTAGTGGTTGCCGTCACTTTTGAGTTTACAACCTTCGACACGCGTTTTTGTACGCTCACGTCGACTTAGTAATGATTAATGGCCAATAAATGTAGTGGTAGGGGATTTAGTGAGTAATTTGACGTTCAAAACGTATTTGAAATTTTAGAAGAAAATTACAAAGACACTATGAGTAGGGTAGGGTACACCTTAAAGAAACGCTTATACAAACAAGGCATGTCAATGAACTGTTAAACTTTCTTCTGGATTGTCTCATGCACATATTGTTCTTACTAGTTGTGTAAAGTTCAAACATACAATGTGTTCCTAAAATGGATTTTGACTAAAATCGTACAAAGTTGCCCAAAGGTGTCATAGAGTAGGCACTGAAAATTAGTCAAGACAAGACAAGAAAACAAACAATAATAAACATGTAATGTGAATATCAATTTGTAGTATCATTAAGCTATTTACACTCAAGCACAAAGTTAACAAAAAAAGAGCCAGCATCTCGTATAGTTCTAAAAAAATAGGTTATATATGTACAGTAATGTAACATATACCTACAGTTACATACACAAGTAAAATTAATGAGCTCAACCCTTCTGCCAACTACCATAAATACTGACGCAGTATCGGCATTCATAATTCATGAACATTATAATTGCTAGTAATGGGAGGTGGACTGGCGTCCGCTATTGATAAAAATAATTAATCTATCGACGAGTGCACGTTAAGAGCCATCGACATGTATTAAGTATTAATTAGGGCCGGCAAAAACTTCGCTGCAGCATTAATAGGGAATGTCAGAATCACTTGTTTCTGTTTGGTTATACTGATGCGGTGGGTACGAGCTACGAGTGATGACTTTTGTGGACATGCCAAATAAGCATATCGGCGAAGTGAACTATTTTTAATATAAACCACTCAGTAATTGTTGCAACATTAACATAATAACAACATATCACCGAGCAATGAAACCCGACTTCCAAGGCAATATATAGGCATACCCATTGGCTCAAATGTATAGTAATAGGTAAATTGCTTGAAACTTTCCGAAACTCCCCGATGCTTCAAATTCACCCATTGAATTTTGCTTATTTAGTTAATCCACTGTATTGTTTTCTTTTTCGCACTCTTTTTTATTATTGCTGATGTTAAGTGATGATAAGGTCGAAGGCCTACGACAAGGAGGAAATGAGTGGTTCAGAATTAGTCGTAACTCAGCTCATTAAATGAGATTTTAATAATTTATTATGTTTCTTATATATATTATGTATTGTACTGTACTGAACAGGTGGAATATCTTTTAGTTTTTTTATTGAATCTTTATAATCAAATCTGACGTACAGCATAGTGAGTTGAATTACTAGGCGACATAATATTTTTTTGTTATTTATTTTATTTCGTTTAGTTCGTTAGAAACTAAACAATCTTTTATTTATTTTCCATCCAGCGGTACCCTAAAAAGGGTTACATTTGTGTCAAATGTAACTCGATGTAACAAGATCAAAGATTAATTACCCCTATATAGTAGAGGATGCCTTGTCACGTCGCCGTTTCTGCGACGTGACGGCACTACATCGCCGGCCCGAGTGGCAGATGTACTGAATTATAAGGATATTTATACGGTCGCCCGCGTCTCCATAGAGACATCACACGCCGCTCGACCACCCACGGCGAGACCCCGCTACCAACTGCGATACTCAGAAATCACTGTTACTGTTGATGGAACAGTGATAAATGAAAATAAAATACGTGCATTGTACTTACGATAGCACAACACGACTACTCTTACAAAACTTTATTTTGTACTAAAATATTTTAGTGAGTTGGGGTAATAAATAAAACCTGTTCGGAATATTGTGATGTTGTCTAGACAGCAAAGGCCAAGTAATGTTTTTCCATTCGTAAACTATTGTGTTACGGTGACAATGTTTACAGAAGAACAAATTGTTATTTCTTGAGCTTTTGTATCTTATACTAGACACTCGATAGATTATAAGTTGAATAATGTTTCCTTATGAGATTAATTGAAGAACAAAACATAAGAGTAGCAAACGAATATAATAATTGCAAGTGTGTCAGCCCTTCACATTAAAATGGAGCAACGAATCAACGTGTATCAACGTGAATCAACCTACATACATATAGTTAGGTAGTTAGGGCGCAACTGACAGATTTTTATCTTTAAAAAAAATTATAATTCTTTAAAAAATATAATCGAAATTTTTATATCATCAAAAGAACAGTAAAAAAATAGAACAAACTTTGACAAAAAGTTTCGAACTTAGACTGAACTTCACGCATCACAAGCGGTGGTCATCTCGCACATATACACATGACATCTTAATATCAATGTTATTGACCTCCTAATCGCTCAATGATAAGTTCCAATTTATCTTCGACAAAAGCATAATGGTGACTGACAATCGGCGGTGCGCAAAAAACTGCATGGTCCCACTAAGTGAAGAACCGTGTTCACGACTTGGTGCTAATACGGCGGCGTTGACAAGCCCGGTCACGTTGGTCACACCTTCTTCTTGAAGCGATTCGCTAACTCTCAAATGCGGGAGAATGTCACGTCATCATACAATTGTGGTAAATATTACTTAAGGAGTTGCTGCTACGATTGCTAAGGTTAAGCAACTTTCGCAAAGGCAAATGTATCATCTCGAGCTCCTCCGCGCTTCGGAAGGCACGTAAAGCCGTTGGTTTCGGCTGCATTAGCAGTCGTTAACAACCACCAACCCGCACTGGGCCCTCGCGGTGGTTATTGGCCCGTTCTCCCCCCTATCCATCCTTAAGGAAGGCTCGTGCCCCAGCAGTGGGGACATAAAATGAGCTGATGATGATGATGTGAGTACTTACGCATCTAATACTATTTTGAATTTTGCATTCACAATACCCTACTACTACTGAACTGTTACTGAGCTACTAAAGGTCGTGGGTTCGATTCCCACTCGAGGTTCAGGAACCCAGGGGGCTATTTGTTTTTTTTCTAGTAAAATTATATCTTACGCCTCTAAGTTTTATTTTGACATTGATTTAATGTCAAACTAAAAATATATTTTATGTTTTGTTTAGCTACTACCTAGTATGAGTAAATAGATACTGTATTTTCAAATCATCATTAATTTCTTTCTACACAACACAAATAAATACAAAAACTTTAAACGCAATACAAAATACTTAAACATGACATTAGTAACTATTGAAGTGTACCTACCGTAGAACAGGGCTACTTTTGAATAAATTGTGAGATTGATCACAGGCTCGTTTCAGGAGTCTCTAGTGTCTCTTCCTCCAGAATCACAACATCGTACGTTAAATGTAGAATACATATTCAAAGATTAGGAGCTGATGAGTGGCGCGGCGGCTGCGAGGCAGTTGCGGGGCGGGTGCGGAGCAGCTACGGGGCGGCTGCGGGACAGTTACGTAGCGAGTATGTCGTAGTAGCGCGGCGGCTGCAGGCCGGTTGCGGAGCGGCTGCGGGGCGGCTGCTGTGCGGCTACGGCGTCCAACAAATTGTTTAATTCTGTTTATCGTCCGTCTAAGTCGGCAATTTATCCAATTAGGATCGCCCGCGGCCGCCACCCACGACGAGCCATTAAACATAATTATAAACAATTTCGTTCACTTCGCCCCGAGAACGCTGATATTTGGATATGTTAATTGCGGCTCACTATTAGATAATGTGATTTGTTTCTAATGCGATAAAGTGGCCGGAGTTTCTCTAATATGTTGGTGGAAGCGAAGTCTATGACAACGTTATAGAAGTGGCACAGTATTTTATTTTATGGACGTAGATAGTTTTCAATTGTATGTAACATATCTAATTACGATAAATTTAGATTATGGCCTAGTCATCTTATCATGTACTTTCGCTGTGCATTGAGAAACCTTAATGCAATGTATTTAATAAACATGTCTTTTGCCTCATGACAATAGTTAAACAAAATAATTAATATAAATAAAATACTGTATTTGGAAATCGCGCTTAAAAAGTCGACTGTTGTCGAAGGGTTGAAAGGTGGTTTCTCGAAACCACGTTTTTTAACTTTTAAGTTAATAATATGGATATACTAGTGCACCTTAGTCTTTTCATACTGATTTTAAAGCCAATAAAACATATTTTATGTGTTAACTGGCGCCTACCTACACTTAGTTCTCACCACAACTGGAGTGAGTAGCACCTCATGCGAATACCTAAGTTTCCGGCTGGCTCATTACATGCACTCATGCACGTAAATCGTAAAACAATCCTCGGAATTAACTAATCCGTCGACAGGGCATTTTAAATAACGCAATTTATAGCGTCTGCTACGATGTTTTACGAGGGCCGCGACAAGTTTTTATCAAGATGTCGCCGGACGTGCGAAACCGAAGAGGTTGCAATTAAAAAGGCTCGATTGTACGAGTTACTGGCAGTTTGGAAGGTGAATATCGATATATTTTTTTAAAAGTGTTATAAAAACTATTTTAGCAACGTATACAACAGATTTTCAACACTAACTACCTAATACTCGTATATATTGTTGAAATGGTTTTCTCCGATTATTTTTATCTCAAAAATAGGATTTCTTGTCAGGAAAGTGAAAAGTTCAGTACCTACCTATACAGTTTTGTTTTATTTTCAAAAAATTGTATTTTTTGCTGTTTATTAATGGATGTTTGGAGACCTGCATGCACTCATGCGGGTCTATTTAAAGTGTATGTATTGAAAACACATATACCGGCTAAAAAGATATAAAACCAACATTGAAACTTTTTAAAAATGTAATTAAATGATCCGTGAGAGCCAGAAACACTGAAAATGAATGAGTGTAAATCCTACCTTTTTCCTGTCTTTTGTATAAAATGCAACATTTTATGTGTTCATTGACGATCGTAGTTATGCTGAATTAAAGAAATATTTTATGGCAGACATTTTATTATAATGAAACTAAATCCCTCGATCTCATGCAGAAACGCGTCCGGTTTCAGTGCCAACTGCCAATCTGGCTTTTTATTATTGGTCTTCTAGTTCCCTAAGGTTTAGGTGCGGCTCGGCTATCCGATTCCGTATGTATCCCTGGTGTTGACCTTAGGCGGTCCGCAGACACAGCAAGTTTGAGTTCCGTGTTGCCGCAACAGGCAACACGCAATTAGCTGTCAAAATTCAAAATTCAAAATCATTTATTCAGTTTAGGCTACAAGTAGCTCTTGTGAATGTCACTATGCCATCGGTTCGTAAGTCTACTCTGGGCGGGAGATCTTGTACTAAGAAGAACCGGCAAGAAACTCAGCAAGTGTCCAGCTCTTTTCTCCCTTACAGCGTCAAAAATATTGGAAAATGCCCTATCATGGCAGGCCACTTTCCATTTTCGATTTCCCATTTCCATTTCCATTCCAGCTGTATCCATATAACCCAAAAAAACTGCTAAAATATAGGAACTCTAGTTGCGAGTTTTGATGATCGTCATCTGTAGCTGTAACTAGCAACTGTTGAAGTTTTACTAGTCGTGTTAAGTTGCTGGTTTCCCCAACTGGCCACACTGTCTGTTGACTATGAATTTGAAAAGTTTATTTAGAGTTGCGGTATTGTAAACTGTTGCTGCGACTGGCGATCTTTAACGTAAACTTTTTAAAAGTTGATAGTTTCTTCAACTAAAGTTGCCTGTCTGCGGAGCGGCTTCTCACGCAGCTCAGACTCAGCACCTCGCACAACAACCAATGCTAAGTTAGCTATACTCAACCCCAATTCGATATGAAATGTTTGTAAACAAATTATTCACAATTCTCTTTCGAAATATTTAATAATTAAGTAGTGCGTTTTCATACAGGTTTTGACTTTTTGCCTCTAAGAGATATAAGAGAGAATATTGATCAATTCATCGTAGTGAAACCGACTGACCGACAATTCAGCTTGAGTATAGCTGCAAGTGAGTCTGGTGTCTACTGAGATAGTTTATTTGCAATTTGATCGCGTTAGCTTACGTTAATAAAGCGTGTTAACGTCAGCTGGATTTTGTAGAGCAAAATTTTTCTCAGTTCATTTATCAGGAGGCGCTCTATCAGTGCCATATAAATTCTCGTTTTCGTGACCGTACGTCGCCACGAGACGTGACGACATAACAACGACGTGACGTGATCAATTGCGTAGAGATATAGCGTCACTCAGCGTCTTCTACCGCTTATACCGGCGAGTGCTCTGAAGAGCTTATTGACCTCATCCCACCTTCTCCCTTCCTCCATAGGAGTACGCGTGCTGCTCTTCGGAGTCACCGCTGCTGTACTGTCTCGAACATTCCATCGCGCACAAAGAAATTTGGTGACTCGTTTCTTTGTCGCACTTCCAAAAGATGGAATAGTCTATCAGCACACGTTTTCCCTCCTTCAAACGAGGCGTGAAGAGGCACCTTGTGGGCCGGCAGGGTGAGGTTGACTGATGCTGCGTTGTTTTCTCGCTGCACCAGTTGTTCTTACATCTGGACTCCATTTCCACTTAACATCAGGTGGAGTGGAGTCATTTGCCGAGCTATGTATAAAAAAAACTCATACTAGGACTTCAGAAGCTATGATTTCTGACAACGCACTTTTGTTCCTATTATTTAACTAGTTAAAATGCAAGCCACACTGGAGTCGAAGCGAAATAAGCTCGTTTCGCTTAGCTCATGTCACTACCGCGTCCTTTCATACTCATCATAGTTTATATCCGTATAGTTTTCGATGTGAACTCAAGTATGGAAAGACATAGAGGCGACATGAGCGTAACGAAACAAACTTTGTTCTCAGTGTGGTCTGCGCTTTATGCCAAAGGTACGACGTACGACCCCAAAGCGCCCCCTATCTAAATTCATGTTGCGCGCGTTTGCTGTTTTACGACTTTTACGGGCGTATTAAAGTTGCACTACACGCGGTGCGCGCACCAACCGCAGTGCAGACGTGCCGTGTCAATGAGGTGGCCCGCTGGATTGGCATAGAGATAAGCCTGGAATAGCCTACGCGTCGGTGCCTTTGTATAAGACATGAACTGTGATGTACAGTTACTTAACCTATTGTACTTATACGGCCAACGAGCATACGGTTCGCTTGAAGGAAAACACCACCGCAGCTCGTTGACGCTTGCTTACAACATCGGGGGTATCCCGCGAGTGTTGGGACTGTGAAGCTTCAGTTCTTAACTACAAATGTTCATAAAAAAAGAATTTCTGTCTGAACAGTCTATCAAAAGTAGTAAAAGTAGTTATTAGTTGCCGGATCTAAAAAATAAAATGACACATAAAAATTAATAAATTTAATTTATAATATGAGGACAGGGCGCTATGGCGCTCATTAGGGGAGGCCTATGTCCAGCAGTGGACTAATATAGGCCGATGATGATGATGATGATAATATGAAAAACTTTTCTGATATTGCACTACAAAATCTACGCCATGGCTTCGTTAACCCTACTACGGTGGAGATTACCAAGAATTACAAGTACGTACGTACTTACCTTTAATTATACCGTTTCGAGGATTCTTTTATTTTTAACGACTCTGGCATGAAGAGTTGCTAAAATTCTAAGCAGCCGAGCGAGTGTACCGGTCGTAAATCCTTCAATGTCGTCCTTCGCCGGCCGCCGCCTGCATTTACATGCTGCGGCAGAGCTGACCAGCATGGCAAGTCTCAGCCCATTGACGCACAATAACGTACAACCTGGGACAAAAGAAAGATTAGACAGCTACTCATTTTATCCTACGGTCTTGTCATATTATCATCAAAGTTTTAATTTCCTGGGAAAAGCACTTGGTTTAGTTCTAGATTTTAGATTTAGACTCATTTATTGTGCAAGGAACACACCACAGGTCCATTACAAGTAAATCTATATCTTAAGGCTAGTTTCACTGGCCCCCCACCTTCACAGTTGTTACACAAAAGGAAACACACACAATAACTACAAATAAAATGAAATTAATAAATCAATAATTATATTAAAAGAGTAGCGTTGAAGCGCGTAAAGGAGCACTATCTTTCCACTTGAGTATTTCATCGTTATTGTATGTATGTTTAATTTGTGTCGTAACTATTTTGTATGTTTAGTCTTTAATACTCTTTTTGTTTTGTGAAGTGCACACTTTTTCTCCTTTTCTTTGTGTCTTCTCTTTCTACGGGCCTGCTGGAAGAAATTTCACTGTGAATATAATATAATAAGCAGTGCCCTTGTTCTTGTCTATTCTTGCTATGTTCTCCTTTCTGATTGTTTGTGTGTACATAAATTATAAATAAATAAATAAAAAGTTATAACAGCTGTGTCAAAAATAACGATAATATATGTCAATAAAGATAAAAGTAGAGATAACAATCATCTTATACAATGCAATGTAAATACTGTTTCACTCCGATTGTTATTGATTTGAGGAAGCACTTTTAAATCTCTTAAGCAGAAATTCCTTGCTAAATGCTGTATTAAAGTTTTTCTAACTCGTAGAAGTACATTTTTTATACAAGCATAATTTATTTAAACTTCTTATAGTAATTGCATACTAAAAAGTTAGCAACGATTAGTAAAATTTCGGCGCGATTTGTTGATGCATTATTAATGGCAACACATTACTTTCAAAAGCTTATTAGGAATTCAATTGACACCAGTGCAAGAGAGTCCCCGGTAAAACTTGTAAGTGTTTTTTTTTACTTTTGTAACTGCAAGAATTGTGACAAATTTTGTGCTTAAAATAGAATTGATTTTTGTTTTATTAATTTAATATGAAGCAAAAACAACAGAATACTAATTTAGCATAAAAAAACATTCTACTTTGTACGTAACAATAGGGCAATATGGTAATAGACATATTGTTACTATATAAATAACCATATGTTACACACAGGCGCTTCCAAGTTTTTAACATTTGCAAACCATTATTCTTAATTCTTACATAATTATTTTTACGTGAGTTCACCAAACCCTGAAATAATTTCAGCTAAACTTAGAAATGGTTTTTAGTTTTTCATTGAATTTGTTGTATTGCATAATTGTATAACTAAACAACTAAAAATTATATTTATATGTTTTATTAAAAACGTTACAATCACAATAAGATTTGTTTTGGGCATTTATTAGGACTATTTGCAGAGTGGTCTCTGCTTACCCCTACGGGAAAGAGGCGTGATTATATGTATGCATGTATGTATGTATTTGCAGAGTAGTAATACTACAGAGACGTTACTTTTTCCCAGGTACGTATTAGGGCTATAATTTTATTATAATTGAATTGTACCATATTGTGGTCTCAATTCCGTACCTCACGCGAGCTTCTAAGAAGATTTACAAAGGGGCACCCCACTGAGTTTTCGCCCGAAGTGTCAAAATGTCCAGGTTTAAACTACCCCAGCAGAGCCAGCCTTATAAACAGTCGTTAAATTGTTTGTTACACGAATTTGACCCTTGTAATGGTTATTATAAGAGCAAAAATAATTTTTTCTTGGTTAAAAAACCATTGTAATGCACATTTGCGGTCCCTTAATATCGTGTGATCAATCTGCTAGCGCATTTAAAGCTATATTGGAGCTAAAGGGACGTTTACACCTCTCTGGGTTCCGGGAAGGTTACGCTGTGACTACGAGTTGTCGTCAGGTGTGGCTTGAGATGTTAATCCGATTGTTCGACGCCATTATAATTTATCTTGACTTGTTATACGATCGGATTTCAACAATGTGAATCGATAGTCAATTGTTTACGAGAAAAATAATTTTCGATGTATTGGATGCACTGAAGCGTTCAATTTTTCTATTGTACTGTCTATTGTGTATTTCAGTGGATTAATATGTTAGGTATATCAGACAGACATAATGTAGACCATCACTTTTGTTCAGTCTATGATCTTTGCTTTATTAGCATTAGCTAATTTCTGGTTTTTTAAAAGGTGGGAAACTTAACTTGGCGGACGCGTTTTTTTTGGCTTAAATTTTATTTAAATTAATTTCTTGTATAGTGGTGATCAGAATTGCTTATAACTATTGCATTTGTATCATAATTGTATATATTTTGTAAAATTATTAGTTTATTTCATATTAAGTAGATAGTGTACAAGTTGATTTGATGATTATTTGGTGAGTCCCAAACTTTTTCTTATAATGAACGATCCTCCTGATCCGGGGGACTTTGTTCCCCCGGCTGGACTGTTTGTCACTGTCTCTAATGAGTCTGGAATGGAAACTGATAGCTCAATCTCTAGCAGGTCACGTAAACGAAGCCGTTTACATGTATGTAAGTCATGTAACAAAAAAAGGCGGCAAAATCATGGCGGTGAAAATCTCGTCAATAATTGTCAATGTACCCAGCATTCTCCAAAAAAAGATATAACTATTAAAGAAAAGGCGCAAATAGTTACACAACCAAGTTTATTAACTTTCACTCCTAACACTGTATCTTCTCCCACGACTTTACCCGCACCCGCTATAGGCCGTTTACTATACAATGAAACAGATGTATCGCCATTTGTTGTTCACGTCCAAAAAATACAATCTGCCCCAAATGATGGTTCTTCCCTTCATCCGGTAACATTTGGTAGATTCTTAAAAACTAATAATATAGAAAACATTGTTAATGGAAGCGTTAAACGCATAGGTCGCAATAAATTTTGTATTTCTTTATCTACTCATACATCTGCAAATTTATTCATTAGCAACAGAAACCTAGAAACCGATAAAATGAAAGCATTTATCCCAACCTTTAACGTAACTCGAATGGGACTCATCCGTGGAGTTCCTGCTGAATGGTCACCTGATGAAGTCCTATTAAATATTAGTGTCCCAATTGGCTGCGGTAAAATTATTAAAGTCAGAATCAGAAAATAAAGTCATACAGGAGGGATCTGCAGTATGGAAGCCATCTCAATCAATAGTTGTAACATTTGATGGTCAAGTATTACCTAAAAGGATTTTTATGTGCTACAATGCATTACCTGTGGATTTATACATTTATCAATTCAACATTTATCATATTCAATGTTTCAACTGTTGTCGTTTTGGACATACTAAAGTTCAATGTAGGTCCAAACCTCGTTGTTACAAATGTGGAGATAACCATTCTGGTGATTCATGCAATAAGGATGATTTCAATGCCTTTTGCTACTCTTGTGAAGGTTCTCATTTTGCAACTAGTAAATCATGCCCGGAGTACAATAGACAACAAGAAAAAAAAATTTCATGGCCCACAATTGCACATCCTATGCCGAAGCTTCAAAATCCTTTCCTAGTGTATCCAAACTATACTCACGCGTAACTGCTACTGGTTCATCTCCGATTAAGCCCTCAACTCCTAAACAATTCGTCCAAAATAATCCAGGTCCAATATCTTATAAAAAAACAGTTTTTCTGAAGCCGCGTACTCCTACTCAATTAAGTACAGGATATGATGTTGGCGCCCATAATAATATAACTAAGGATTATAATATGCCATCACCCTCCAATGGGTGTGGTTACAGCAACACTAATAAAGAAACTGATTCTCAATCTATTTCTATATCTGATTTGATTAAATTAATCATAAATTTGCTCACATGCTTTAGTAATAATAATAATAACACTAATTCACTGTCCAACGCAGCTTCAATTGTTACCACTTTAATCCAAGCCCTCCAAAATGGACAGTTGGGCTCAGGCTAACATATTACAGTGGAATTGTCAAAGTATCCTTGGTAAAAATAGTGAAATTATACATTTATTGAATAAATTTAATCCCACAGCATTTGTTTTATCAGAAACATGGCTTAAACCACATCAACGGTTTAGAGCCAGAGGATACTCTACATTACGTCAGGATAGACATGATGGCTATGGAGGAGTAGCTATACTTATTAAAGATTCAGTAACACATACTATCATTCCTATACAAACATGTCATGATGAAATTTCTTTAATAGCCATTAAAACTTACAATATATGCATTGCTTCTATATATGTTTCTCATCCATCTATACCTATACTGAAAGAAGTTAAACAAATACTTTCTAACTTGCCTAAACCACTTTTGGTACTAGGTGATTTTAATTGCCACCATCAGAGTTAGGGAAGTTCTATAACCAATAATTATGGGGAAGAAATGATAGATATACTTGATTCTCTTAACTTAAGTATTTTGAATACTGGTAAAGTTACACGCTTAACTAAACCAAACCAAATTGATAGTGCAGTCGATCTTTCTATATGTTCACCATCTCTTGCGAGTTCTTAAGCTTGGGATACACTTTCTTCTACATATGGCAGTGACCACTACCCCATTATAATAACTTTTCCATTTGAAAAACCTGTAAGCATTAGAATTACGTCTCATTTAAAGCACAAGCTCCCTGACAAACAAAGTAAAAACTGGGACAAATATAAACACCTTGTTAAATCAAAATTATCTACACTTCCAGTAATTAGTGATGGGTCTGTGATAGAGAGTGCACAGGCCTTAAGTAAACTTTTCATTGAAGCAGCTGATGAATTATTTCCTCATAAGCGTGGCCCTAATAAAATTCCATCACCTCCTTGGTGATAAATTAGCTCCTGCTTGGGTTGCAGATAACAATTTTCCAACTGGTTCCATAGCATCTTATAACCTAACGGGTATCAGTGCACCTTTTACCTTACACGAGCTGAAAGGAATTTTAAAAAACTCTAAAGACTCTGCTCCTGGGAATGATGGAGTGCCGTATAGATTTCTTGAAACCGTTTGCGATGATACATTAACATATTATTTACAAATAGTAAACACAGTAATGTTGACAGGCGTCATTCCTTCATTTTGGAAACAACAGACAGTGTTGCCGTTTTTAAAGCCGAATAAACAACCAACCGATATAACGGCATTCCGACCTATTGCACTATCAACAGTACTCTTAAAGCTAGCTGAACACTTAGTTAAAAATCGATTAGAGTGGTTTTTAGAAAGTAAAGGCCTTTTAGCAAATTCTCAATATGGTTTTAGAAAAGTCAAATGCACCCTTGATGATATAGCTATATTAACTACTGATATTCGCACTGCTTTCTCTAATAATATCTCACTTTTAGCCGTATTTATAGATTTTAGCTCTGTTTATGATAGTGTGCTTCTTAATGTTCTGAAAAATAAACTAGAATGTTTGCAAATTCCTGTAATTATCATAAATTTCATTATGAATATGCTGTCAGAACGAACCATAACTTTGTATCTAAATGACGTTAGCTTTTCTAGAACTGTTTCTAAAGGCCTCCCTCAGGGATCGGTTCTTAGCTCTCTTCTATTTAACATATATACTTACGATTTAGAATCCCATATTTGTGTAGATGAAAATATTAAAATCCTACAGTATGCTGATGATCTTTTGTTATATAGTGCCAATCCTTTCATCAATGACTCTACCTCTACCCTGTCAACTGCTTTAGCTAATTTAAAGGAGTGGTTGGACAAAAACGGTCTTCAATTATCAGCCTCTAAAAGTACTGTAGTTCTTTTTTCGCGTAAGAATAAACCACCAGATATTACATTAAATTACGAAAACACAACCATACCAGAAAAATTGTCAAGGAATGTTTCGATAGTGGTTTTCACATAGAGTTCGTTTGGATACCTGGACATACAAACATTGCTGGTAACGTTTTTGCTGATAAACTTGCACATGAAGCAGCATCTTGCGGCGACATCTTTCCTTTCGAAAATTATTGCCAAGATTTATTAACACTTCCTAAGACATATTTACAAAATGATTGGAATAATGAGTGGCGGTACAGTCAACAAAGTAAAGGCAGATTTTATTCTCTTATACACAGCCTTTCTGATCCCTTCCAAATTTCCTATATTTTATTACCTATTCCTTTTAAATTTTGTGTCCCAATTTTTTACCTGACACTGGCAAATGTACAAGCCGTACAAGTCAACAAAAAAAAAAATCTGGTTTAGAAATTGTTGTTTTTAACCAAAATAATATTTTTTTGAAATGTACACACTACACTTGCTTTATTCTGTCAACTGTCTTTTTAAACGGTTTTGCTTCTTGTTGTCGTCGTTCTATGATCTTGGCTCGGTATATTTTCATTGTTTCTAGTTTTAATAAAAATACGTATCTTTTTGCTTTTATTTTTCTTTTCATACGATCCATTTAAATTTTTCTTACCTTCTATCAATTGTAGAAGACTACAACCATGCTACTCCCTACAGTGTTGCTTGTGCCTGATTCCGAAAGTTTAACGCAATTTCTGACATTCGGCATACAAATTCAACAATATGATATTGTGATTGGATAAATAAATAAATCAATAGCTCCATTGTAAAAAAAAATATAAATAAATAAGTCTTGTGTATTTACTTATTTAGAAGCATTTTTAAATTGTCACGATTTTGTCACCAAAAAGCAAGGTATGGTAAGAATATCAATAGTTGTTCCTCAGTTACATTGAGTAATTAAGTACATCTAAGTTAACAAACAGTCACATATAAAATAAGCCGATTCTAACATAAATTATTTTCAGTTCAATTCCGTACTTTATGCGTTATCAACCTCTGTACCTAATACACTTGCCTGCCAAAACAATTAGGATTTGATTACACAATAATAGTCGGTCATCATATTCGGCTCGCGTGCGTTTTGCCAAAAGACCTTTGTTCATTCAGCTGGCGTCGTCGTTGCGGTGACTTATTTGCCCACCAACCAACATTAATATTTCAATTTGACGTCTGAATAGATGTATATGGCGATGCTCATTGTTTTAATTGATAAGATCTAGTAGTCTATTATAATTCGGTACATACATTTTTTTATAATATTCGTGACCAACATAACAATATGTGTAGTGCTTTATGTACTTTTTGAGAGAGGTGGCTGTTGGCTGTTTATTGCCTTTACAGTGCCACCGGACATTTTTGGGCGGCGATAAACTTGACTTTCTCTAGCCGTCATCACCCAAGCACGTCCCCGTTCCCTGCTAGATTCTCCAAGGAGTTCGAATTTTACAATTGTTTTGTTTCCGGCTGTGGTCCTAGAAAGCAATTATAAAAAAAAAAGAGCGAGCCTTACAGTAGTCGCATATGATGTGTGACATTTGACATCTCACCTTAGTAATAAGCAATTTTAACATTATATTCTGAAAAAATGGGTCAGGTATTACATCATTTTAAAACTATAAAATAAATGCAGTAAATACTCATTAGCAGACATTTGACATATCAAAATGATCTTTGATACTTAGTCAAAAGACACAATATGTCACATAAAATAATTATATGTCATGTATTTATTATCGATTTTAAATTTACAAAATGTCGCGGGCAAGGGCAAGGTTATTTATTTGAAGTGTATTTTGGTTTTCTTTTTGAACAAATATTCAAAAAAGTTATATATCAATGACACAGGCATAGCAGGTATTTATATTTGAAGATCAAATACATACACTTAAATACAATCTTCTATTGGAAATGTTAGTAATTACAGAAAACCATGAACAGATTAATAACATACCTACACCGCGTCGAACCAAGAATTTTAATTACTTTAAATGACATTGTGTGACGAAGGTGTCAGAAAAGTACGTGTACCGTTCATAAATACACCAATTTTATAATAAAGTAATAGCTGTAATTGTCTTGCAGTTGCAGTACTGTCGTGCTGTCTTGAAGATTTCAAAAATAGGAAAGTTGATGAGCAGTAATAAATATTTTTTTTTATTTATTGTTATGTTATAAGAACCAATAGATACCTTAAAATTAATACAATATAGAAAATTACAAAACTATAGTCATGATAAGAACAAGTTTAAACATCTATTTAAAAGAATCCGGCTCAAAGGACCATATCTATACGGAATGTAGAAAATTAAAGTAGTAGAATGAGTTTGATAAGTAGTTTTTCTAGCTTCCCTTGATGGTGCAGCGCTGAGGACTCGGCGGCACTCACTCGGCACGCCCGCTAAATAAATTCATTAGTAAAATCACCGCCGGCGGCGTTTTATGTCGGTAACATCAAAGGGCCAGCCAGCGCCCGCCGCCCTGCCGGGGGCGCACTCGCCTGACTTTTTACTCAGAAAACTCTGTAAACAAAATGATATGGTACGTCCGAATGTTTGATCCGCCTTTATTATCTGTATACAGAGTGAATGTTAAGCTAGCAAACGCCCTCTCTTTGTGGTAATTGTGGTAATACAATAAATTTTGACTGAGGGTCTGCAAACATTTGAACTCTCAGATGACCGACTTTTCAGTGACTGATGTCACCGACCGTCAAGAGTATCCGGACAATATAAAATGAGAAGTCTGGAAATACTTGAAGTTTATGTTAAGACCTTAAATCAATAACTTCCAGCATGTGACATGTGAATTTCTCAATGGTCAATTACTGAGCATGTTTTGATGATGTGTAGTATATAGTAGATCATGATGTGTAGCCGGTGGCATCATTGCTCCATTCAATGCTTTTATTTTGCCGGGATTCGCCCCTCTCAAGTTGAGGAAGCGAGACAGACTCATCACGTGTGTGGTCCCGCGGCGAGCCAAGTCGGGCCCCCTCGCTCGGCCTCGGCCGCCGTCGTGCCCCAGAACGGCAACATAGCCGATCAAATCATGATGGCGGCTCCACAAATATTCAGTGGGCGCATTCAGTGCTCGACTCGAAGTCTCGAACCAGTGTTGCTCAAGTCGCGCTTGTGTAGAGACGTGAACGCGGTGTACAAATTTTAGCGAAACTCGGTATCGTTCCGTGTTTCGAACGGTTCAGTGATAGATAGAAGTGAAGGATCCGAGTGTGCAAGTGTGTGGTTATGTGGCGGCGAGTGATATGACAGCGTGCGCCGCCAGACGGACCCCGGCCGTCTTCATGAGGATACTGGTGACAAGCCTGGCCCCGAGATCATGGTGGCTCCCGATTCCGAGGCTCCTTCGAATCCTCGGATAGCGGGTGCCGCGCGCGAGACCGCCTCCGCCGCCGAGGCGCGCCACACCACCGACCTGTACATTCGCACCAGCTGGGTGGACGCCGCACTAGCGCTATCGGAACTTGAAAAGGTGCAGTGTCCCACACATTCTCGACAATCCAGTGTCAACTTTCGATTGTCATATTGCACGTGTGATTGTTTTTCTGCGAATGTCAGTTGCGTCGAGTACGGAACGCGGCAGCACGGAACAGTGGCGCTGACTAGCGGTAATTGTGCGTACTATCAAGGCCGCGCGTATTTTATACATCATTTTAAGAACAACGTTCGTAAATAACGTAATAGTGATAAATAATCTGGATAAATGTAGTTTATTGGAAAATTTAAAATGCATCCAAAAGCTAATTTGAGATATGCTACAAAAACTAAACTTCAAAACACAAAACATCTACAAAGTGAGTACAAAAAGTTAATTTTATAAAAATCTGGTCAGAGTGTCGTCTTAAATCTTCTTTAGAACTGCAGGTACGCTGCAAAGTCGAAACGTGTAATGCTTAAGTTATTGTGCGGAGAAATTTACGACACTTAATTGTCCACAATGTAGGTACACAATTATATGTAGAAAGCTTTAAAATTGTCAGACGTTCTACTATAGCTACCTGCCTACGGACGGGTTCGAGGCAGGCACCACTTTCCTAGAAGCCCGCACGCACGCCCTGCGGAGGCCGGCACCCCAGCGGCGTTTGCAAAAGCCTCCTAAAACTCACAAAGCTTCAATACTAGCGACACGGTCGATATAACCGACAGTCTTTCACTAGGCTTGTTTATAAACGAATCAAGAAAAAACTACCAACATAAAATTACTTTTCTGATTGAGCATTAAGGTCATTACAAAAATGCCGCACCGAAAACTTAAGAGAAAACATAAAAACAGCTGTAGCCCGAGGTGAACGTATCTACGTATACCGCATATCCGTATAATAATGCAGGAACTTTGTCGGGCCGAGTACGCCCAAATTTACACATTTGCACGAGAGGCGAGGCGAGTGCGAGTCGTTGAAGTTTTTCTTTGAAGACTAAATTGAAGCTATGTAAAGAAAGTCGTCAATGTAAAGTTAATTCGTGCGCTCACTTGCCACTCGCGGCGAACGAGTGGATCCGGGGTACAGATGAAGCTATTAAAGCGCAGCGGGCGCGAGCGGCGCACGCGCAGGCGCCGATAGAGACATCAACGCCGAGCGCCTATTAGAGCAGGCTGGCCCTGCTAATGTATGTGCAATTAAGATTAAAAAGATCGTTACCATTTTATAACATCTTAGTATGGTATAAATATTAAATGTGAATATTGTAGCTAACCATAAATAGTTGAGTTTTTAACATAATTTTAAAATTTATAATAAAACTGATTTTTCTTGCTATTCACAACCTGTAAATAACATTATGATAATACGTTTACCTGGAGCTAAAGCTTCAATAATTTACAGCGCAATAAGCAAAGTAATCATTAAAATGACATAACATATTGAAAATTAAATAAAAGAATCTTATCCTACAGAGTTTTATGTCTGGCAGGACCGCACAGGGCTCGCCTCGTAGAATTGAGACATCTTGTGGTTTCCGATCGTGCATCCCATTCTATCTCAGAGAAGGGCAGATTCATTCCTTTTCTCCAAGTTGTATAGTGCATCTCGTTCGCACCCGTTTTTCCCACATATAGTCTGTCTTCGTCCAAACATTGAGCTCGCCGGCGGTCGGCAGCTGCGATGGAAACCTATAAATGATTGTATAACACCCACGATTTTCAAAGGTGCAGCTTTTATATGGAACTTTGGTTATTTTGAGATAACAGTTAAAATAGTCATACGGAATGTTACGGCGTTCATTAGTGCTAGTAAGGTTGATAAAGTTGTCTTCAAGATGGATATGTCAATTTGAGCCAAGGCGATCGAGTATACAATATCAGTGCTTGATTGAGTGTGCTATTGGTTAACCGCAGGGCGATGGCAACACTTTTGGTGTCGGATTACGAGGACCGTTTAGCCGCCACCAGGCCACTGGGCAGAACACGTGGCGCATACGCATCATTACACAATCAGTATTTTTTCCTCGTCGCTAACCCTTGCTTCCGTCCCAGTAGTCTGTACAACAGATGGTCAGAACAAATTGAAGCAATGCCATTTTCTTCGCCAAATTAATTTTACTCATATAAATCTAGGAGATAACCTTAACTATTATGAAATAATATCTACATATAGGGTCTTACAAATAAACAAAGAATAAGGTCCGAATAGTTATTCCTTGTTTTTTTCCTGTCATGTAAACGTCATTTCAAATTAGGGTAAAAGAGACAAAACACGGAATTACTATTCGGAGCTTATTCTTTGTTTATTTGTAAGACCCCTAAAGTCTAAAAATAGTTATGCAAAATATTACTTAAAAATCATAAATTTCCTCAAGTGGTTCTGAGAGCTCTAGTGGTTCCAAATTGCTGGCAATTTAACTTTTGTGGATCACAAGATTCACGAGGCTAGTGCGTTGATAGAGGCATAGCTACCAGCTTTCTGGTCATCGGAGGGTCATATGACAAGGCGTGCACTTAGCTCTTAAATTTAGAAATGACAATAGTCTTCTCTCTCATTCAAAATATATTCTGTAGACAAACCAACAATACTTCTACCAATACTTACGATTCTGCTTGTGCCATTTGTGTAAAATCTATGGCCGTTGAGGAATTCTAGTAACCTAGTGCATCATCAATAGATTCAATCATATGGCCGGCCGAACCGGTTTCGCTGTCCACTATCAAGCAACTTTCTCGAATATTATTTTACCTCGTTTCCTGCTACTGATTAATATCAAACGGATTAAGCGGGAATGCTCAATTCATTAACCATCATTATGTTATGAATTCACCAACTTAGTATTAATCATACTCAACATGTGATTCTACTCATTAGTTGACTATGCGATGTAAATGGAGCTTTAAGAGTTATCAACTTTTATTAGTTTTATAGAAATCTAGCTGTGCTCGCGACTTCGTCCGCGTGGACTAGTGACTTTCGGCAGCATTTTTAATTTTTTAGGCTCTTGTTCCCGTTTTTGCAACATTTTTCACTGATGCTTCGCTCCTATTGGTTGCAGCGTGATGTTATATAGCCTAAAGCCTTTCTCGATAAATGGACTATCCAACACAAAATTAATTTTTCAATTCAAACCAGTAGTTCCTGAGATTAGCGCGTTCAAACAAACAAACTCTTCAGCTTTATAATATTATAATATAGATAAGAGTTGGAAATGAAAAGGTGCATAATTTAACAATAAATTCAAACCTTTTGGTTTTCATTAATATACTTTTGCAAATAATGAAGAGTATTAAGATGTTTATAAAGAAATACATTCAAAACTTTCAAGGTAAACGTCAGAAAATTTCGTAATAAATCATATTAATTATTGGAGCTATCGACAAACCAGCTGAAATGAGATGAGTAGGTATACTTGAGGGAATACTTGGATGGCGTATTGCATAATCCAGTTGCATCGTCGGCTGGTGTAAATTGTTTTATTGGACAGTCTGGTTGTTAGCGAGCATACGCCCGGACTCATAAAGTTACATAAAGAACAAAGTGTCACTGACATTCAACGACATTGCAAGCTCCGCGGTGGCAAATGGATGGGACGTGATGCTTTTAAGAATGGCCGAACACATTTGCATACAGTTTATGATATCGATGCACCGTATGCTAAATGTAATTCACCTGTTGCAAGTCACCGTGAAATAAGCGATACGGTTTATTGATATGACGCGATAAATTGCTTGCACATGTTGCTTTAACTCCGAGGGAATGCGTTTTTTTCTTTGAAGTCTTTATCGGCTCATAATAATAAAGTCATCTAGCTAAATTGTATTTTTATATTTGCTTGTATTATCAACAAATCTACGTAGGTACCTACTCTATTACTACAATAAAAAGACAAAAGCTATTTGTTAGATTATAAACACATTAACAATGTACTCCAAAAATAGAATTGACGAATCTGAAATACTCAACCATATTATGTTTAGGCCTGCATTGTTTTGAGACGGTTCAACGTAACTTCCCTTTGCAATATTGCGTCTATCTTTCATCTTGAATTTCTAACGAAACATTGTTACAAAGCCTCATTTCTGCCAACGGCTTAGAGCCTCACCGAATGCCTCATGAATTCTGATGGGATAATAGAGGTGCCAACACCCACTGCCTATTATATGCAGATACGAGGTGGTAGAACTGCCCCGGTCGGCGCGGATGTCGGATGACAGAGATCATACGTGCGCTGCAAACAGAAATGATTGATTATTAATATGCAGGTGGTTCAGCATATGCATATTGAACGCTTGGGGATTTTCTCTGTTTCTATATTCCTAAATGGTCCTGCAAAATTCTGCCAAAAACGACTGAAACAGAGTTGTGATTCTTATTTTAAAAAATAGTGCACAAAATTTAATACACACGTTTAGATGACAATATTATTTAAGCGTAAATGGAGATAAATTTTATTATAACTCGAACCCCGCTTGATAAGAAACAATCGGCTCGCGGCTATTGACGAGCGATGTATCACGATTCACGACTGCCGCCGTCATAGATACAGTTCATATTGTTTTCTCCGACCGATAAGGGAGTTTGTTTATATAACCAATTATTTATAGCTGCTTAATCATGCATTTGTCACTTCAGTTTGACTAGCAAAAGAGTCCGATAAAAGAACGTTTACTTGTTAGTATTTATAGCACAACAGGGCATAATTCACTTTGTGCTCCATAAAATTGGACGATGGCGGGCGAAGTAGCCGTGAGAACGTGTCCGCAGTGGCCTAATCTTTTATCTGCAGGAAGTGCAGTCGCCGGCGCCGCACACTGCGGATTAAACCGACTAATCCAGTACCACTTGCGTCAACTGTTTACAAGCGAGGCCGCTAGCTTTCCGCATTCTGCTGACACTAATGACTGTTGCGCTACATAAGGTTGCATAAGGAGTCACATTGTTTTGGTACTTGGACTCATTTGGTATCTCAATGGAGAGTTCGATGCCGTGGCTAAACATTTGACCTTAGGTCAATGTTCAAATAGTCAAATAACTGTAAAATACTGGACATTTTAAACAAATTAGACCAAAGATGACCGCGAGTGCCACTTTGAAGTGGTTCAAAATACCGGCACGGTTGACGTAACTTGGCGTAGGGGCTTAGATTTAAGGTCGATAATATTTACTTAACGTCTAAGACTTTATCTAAGACTGATCCATAAATTGGAGGATTGGCTGTACATTGTAGGTATACATTTGTTGATGCAGCGTGGTGGCGTGTCGCGTACGGTACACGTGGTCCGCGGGCGGTGGGGCGGCGCGGCGCGGGCGGCGCGGGCGCATTCCAGCCGTGACGTCACGCCCACCCAGCGCGCCCGACATTCACCTCGCCCGCTCGCCGCTCGCCCGAACTGTTCCACGACTCTCGCCGTATCTGCCACTAGCTGTGCTCGCGACTTCGTCCGCATGGAATAGTGACTTTCGGCAGCATTTTTAATTTTTTAGGCTCTTTTCCCGTTTTTGCAACATTTTTCACTGATGCTTCGCTCCTATTGGTCGCAGCGTGATGTTATATAGCCTAAAGCCTTCCTCGATAAATGGACTATCCAACACAAAAAGAATTATTCAATTCGAACCAGTAGTTCCTGAGATTAGCGCGTTCAAACAAACAAACAAACAAACAAACTCTTATATATTAGTATAGATTCTTCTTTCTGCGACTATTTATTTATGCTCAGAAGCCAAACACGCTGTTTCGGCGGGAAACGACCGAGATAGTTCAGCAAACTTACACATCGCACAATGGCGTGGTTCAGTACACCGATTGAAAATAAACGCCTCGGAAATCGCTCAGGTCGCTAACGATGCTTTAATTACAGCCGTGAGGTTCGCATTTCGTTCTCGCTATTGGTTAGTAGTGCGGTAGCCGCCAGCAATTTGTTATTATCATAGTAGAGGCGTCACAAACAAGAAATTGTACAAAACAACATGATGACCATAAAGCGTAAAAACGAAAAGTATTAAAAATTTAAGTTTTATAAAGAATACATTACACGTTCATCGAAAGAACATCAACGCGCTCGGCTTGGATGAGGAAAAATGCATGCATTAAAACAAAAGAATCTCAAATTTTGATAGCTTAATCGTTGTGTTCATCACGAAACGTCGATTGAGTTATTATTATGCAATTAGTGATCACTCGACTTGGAACAGAGGAGCGGGCGACTCGTCCCGTGCGGCTCAGCGGCGCGACGGCGGCGTGGCGCCACGGGTGCGCCGGCGGCGGCCACGCCGTCATCAATCACAATCAACAAAGAAATTATTACGATGTTTCGAAACCTTCAATTATTTTGATCCCTGTCGAAGATCGTAGTGGGTTCAAAGCAGGACTTGTGACGCAGTGACTCTGTGAATAGCTACTGAATTGTGAAATAAAACGAGCCCGCAATTCATGCCAGTCAGATGAGATGCCCTATTGAACAGTAGCTGTGTGGAATGTGTCCGTTTGTTATGTTCGGACCGCCATTGAAAGTGAATAAATGCTACTAATGTCTTGAATAAGAGATATGACATGATATGAGATACTTACCGATGCTATTCTTCTAAAATATTACAGATAGAACATAATTTTAAACTGCCTCGGTGGCATATTACAAAAAGAGCTGTCATATTAGGGCATTTTTTAGGTATTACATTAAGTTAAAAAAAAAAAAAGAAAAAAAAGTTATTTTTAACTCGTATTAGGTATATTGGATTCTATTTTTGTATAATTTTGTAAGCATGTCATATTAATAGCTTATAGTAATAGTCATTTAAATAGCTTTATGTGTATTTTGTTTATGTTTATTTATATTGTATTTACTTGTGACGACCTGTTAATGGCTTTCCGTAGCTATTTAAATGTTAAATATTCATATTTTTTTAATAAAATACAGTGAAAAAATTAAACGCCTACCCGACTTTATCACTGTATTTTATAAAATTTTATGAATATTTAATTTAGCTTCAGTGCAGCAATTAGCACTTGAAAATAAAAAGTAAAAATTTATTTAAATGTTTTTTATTTATTTATTTATTTTTTTTTTTTTTTGTTTTTTATATAACAGCTGTTGGTCTTCCTAAAATAAAATAAATAAATAAATTAATTAATAAATATTACTTGACTAAAGCGCGATTAATTTAGCAACTACGTTTTTTTTATAAAAGAAGGAGGCAAACGAGCAGGCGGGTCATCTGATGGAGAGTAATCACCGCCGCCCATGGACACCCGCAAAACCAGAGGCATCGCAGACGCGTTGCCGGCCTTTAAAGAAGGAATAGGCTCGTTTCTTGAAGATCCCTAAGTCGTAACGGTCCGGAAATACCGCCGCCGAGAGCTGGTTCCACAACACTGTAGTTCGAGGCAAGAAATTTCGTGAAAAACGCACAGTAGTAGACCGCCATCCATCACGGTGATGTGGATGGAATGATAGTCGATTGCGTGTAGTGCGGTGAAGGAAATTAGCGGCAGGGATCAAGCCGAACAATTCCTCAGTACACTCCCCATGATATATTATGCGGTACAATATACAGAGAGACGCAACGTCTCTCCGAAGAGCCAGTGGACCGAGCCGACCAGAGGTTACCACGTAGTCGACAATTCGAGCAGCTCTGCGTTGAATGCTGTCAAATGGAAGGAGTTGGTACTGGGGTGCTCCAGCCCAAAGATGGGAGCGAGCAGTATTCCATATGCAGCCAGACCTGTGCTTTGTACAGTTGTAAACAGTGGGCTGGCATGAAATACTGACCCGCTCTATAAGCTTTTTTACACCCAGCTTTTTCGAAGCTAATTTAGCTTTACCTTCCAAATGACCCCGAAACTGAACGTCACTCGAAATATCGACGCCAAGGATTCCAATAGTCGGGTTGGTATCAAGGAAAGCTCCTGCCTTGATATCAACCCGAACTTGAACGTATTCTAAAAAACTTGTTTTCATAAATACGTTATAATGGCACATTATGCCACCAAATACGTTTTAATATACCAAAAGAACGTAAAATAGACAAAGCATATAAATAAACTTTTGACTTTTTGCCTTTCAATAGCACTAACTTTTATTTCATTGATTTTCGAAAAAAAATAGTGAAACTGATTGATTACTGTTTACTGATTATGCGAATCCGTAGGTGATATACAACGTGTAAAAATAAATGTTCGGTCAAAATTAAAAGATCCAAAGTGTATCCCATCTAGAACTTGTATGTGTTGTTATTAAGACATAATTATTAACTTTAATTTGTCATGCAATGGTTATTGAAATATTTATATTTGTGAAGTGATGCGCGTCAGGCGCTTATACGCAAGCAGCAGTGGTCATAAATGTTAGTACTGCAGCAACGGTACAAATGAGAACACAAAAATAACAGTTGTATATTTTATCAAGCAACGAATTACAATTCAGCCTTAGCTCCTTAGCTGGCTGTCACCGTATCCCCAATCCTCTCTTGTTTCCTTCTAGACTTTTTATCTTCTCTACATTCAAATTCAAGTCACATCGTGTGCCATAGAGCTGCCCTCAGTAAGGAGTCCGGACCACTACAGTACTCAGAGGTTACTAAACCACTAGGGCTGCCTGTGACTTGTTTATTTTGATGTGACGTCATCATCATCATCATCAGCTCATTTTATGTCCCCACTGCTGGGGCACGAGCCTTCCCTATGGATGGATAGGGAGAACGGGCCATAAACCACCACGCGGGCCCACTGCGGATTGGTGGTTGTTAACGACTGCTAATGCAGCCGGGACCAACGGCTAATGCGGATGGAGGATGTGACGTCACAAATTCCTAATAAATATTTAATTAAAAATGTCATAACAAATTAAAGTTAATAGTTATGTCTTAGTAACTCTGCATACAAGATCTAGATCGGATAGACTTTGGATCTTTTCATTTAGACCACACCTATCTGTTACACATCGTATAGCAAAACATAGCAATATAGCACTCTATAACAATATATGAAAATTCGTCTACTGCCTATCGATAAGCTGTCGACGAACAAGTAAACCATTACATGTGACCTAATCAAGTTGGAGTGCGATCTTGTAAGTTCAGCAACTTTTTTCAATGCCCAGGTCAAGATGGGCCACCTAATTAAAATATACAGAGCTCCGTACTTCGAAAAGCACGTTGAGCCGTTGGGCCCGGTTGTTGTCGTAACATAACAGTCGTTAAGACCCACCAACCCGGTTTGGGCTGGGTGGTGGGCTATGGCCCGCTCTTTTAAAGTGCTATTAATGTGGGCAAGTCATTTTTTTGGATGAGCTCATGGCCTCCGGTGACTTTTACAGCGTAACTTTTAGGGGCCGCTAGAAACGAAAAGTTCTTATAGCTGTAGTGATCGAACATCCTCAAAGGGCTTCTAGAGGGGATGGCATCACCCAAGCGTGTCCCTTTCCCCTACCTAGATTACTACTTTCTCCGAGGCGTTTGGATCAGAATCGATAGGTAATTTTACGCCCAGCAGTGGGACGGTGGGAGGTTGATGATGAATTAAGTTGACCGAGAGACAAGTGGACATTCTGAAAATTACATAATAGTTTATTGTTTATAACGTCAAGTTTGAAGTAAGAACGATGTCTAAAACATGTCTATAATTATATCTACGTGTGTAAAATAGAATTTTAATTTACTAACGTGGAAAAACTACCTAATGGCATAATATTCCACTATGGCGAAATTTCACACTTCTCCGTCCGCGCAATTTTCGTAAAAAAGGGGTACAAACTTTTTACTTCACGTTGTTTCTCATTGAAATGCTGCTTAAAACCTACACAATCGATATCTAAATAGAAATAGTGTAAGTTTATTTTTTCAAAACAACCGGGTTCGATTCCCGAGCTGAGTACAGGTTTTTTTAAATGTATGAATGCAGTTTTTCTTCTTATTAAAATCGATGACATGGTTCCTAAGAACAGATCTTCGTATGTCTTATAGTTTCAGACTTTCCCATACTGACCCATTTCAATGATACACCCTGTATAGATGTCGTGGCCGGATCCTAAAATTGATCACTTTATGATGTAATTGACCATAGTGTAAACTATTTTACGATATTATCACAAAAGTTTGACCATTTGATGAAGTAGCCACGCGTTTAGTTGCCCATATCGAGAAACGATTTCTTATCATTGATCTGCCTAAACCACATCATGATGTGGCCAATAGACAGTGCAACATTTCATGAAATGCGACCATTTCATGAAAATCTCTAGCATTTCGTGAAGTGAGCTACGATCTAAGTGAACTAAGAAGTGAACTACGATATGGCTACGACATATAGAAGAACTAACCTTACCTCTGAAGGTTAAGGTCTGCGACACAGTTTACAAAACTATTGCGGAAATTATCTTACATTCGTTTGTTTTCTTGTGTCATTTGTTTGTATTGTGTCAAAATGGTTGTTCTAAATTTAAAAAATAAACTGACATAACTCGTCAGAGAGTATCTATGAAAATAATTATATCACAGCGAAATATATGACGCGGTATTAAAAGTAACTAAAGTAATTGAGTTTATAGAGCGTTGTATACCGTTCGTATGTCAAACAATATCTATTGCCAATGTTGGATATAAGTTTATAGATCTTTACGAAATAATATGAGCAAGCGAAAGTGTAATATACTAAGTTGGTGGGCTAATAGCATATACTACGTGATCAACTGCGGCTAGAGTTTCTAGCTTTTTTCAGGAAAATCTCGTATTAGTAACTGGTCTCTGATAATTACGAAATACCGACAGACTAGATAGACTCCCGAGCAGAGGTCCATAAGAAAATATATCTCGAATTTCTCCGCATTCATTTTCCCCAACAACATATCCCAAAGCGCTTTGCAAATTCTTCTATAAAGCAAACTAAGAAGTGTAACTCATTGCCTGCTGATGTGTTCCCTGAACATTATAACTTGGGCTTCTTCAAAGCTGCAGTGAACACATCTTTACTTAACATCATGTAAAATTGAAGTCAAATGCTTACATTTCTATTTAATAATAATAATAATAAATGTTTTAATATTAGAGGAAAAACGAGAACGGGGAAAGACTCGACTATCCCGTTACGTTAAATATACTTTTTAGTGATATTGACGGTTGCATTATGTCCTCAGGGCAACATCGAAGGAGGGCGCACGTCGCTGTGGATCCGCGCGTGGCTGCAGGAACAGCTGTTCGTGCTGGGCTGCTTCCTCCAGGGGGACGCGGGGAAGGTGCTATTCGTTGCCGTGTTGGTGCTGTCAACCTTTTGCGTTGGCCTCAAGTCCGCGCAGATACACTCGCGTGTCGACCAGCTCTGGGTCCAGGGTAAGTGCAATAATTCTAGTGATTGTTTATGTGTGGTAGTTCAGTATTATTCTGGCGGCATGCTAAAGGAAGTGAATTTAGTGGTTTGCCCTCCTTTCCTCTTGAAGGTCGAGAAAAGAGATCCCACACAACCATTTGCGTCTTCCAAGGCGCAGCAGGGATATACATATGCATTTCTTCCTGTGTATATTTTTATAAATATTCTGCGCCTATAGAGAAAACTTGCTGTTCGCGGTCGTAGCATGCACATTTTGTTTTTCTGTAAAAATATTTTTTGTATCTTATAACAGCTTAATAACATTTTATTAGCAAATTGTTTTTATTTGTTATCATTTAAAAAGGAATGTTAAACACAATTTGTTCCAAAAAAGAACAAAAACGTATTATATCCACGCAAAGATACGATAACTTAGAACATGATACATACTCTTTGGTAAAAAAAAACTTAAAAAGTGCATCAAGATATAGCCGTCAAGGCGCATTGTAGAATACAAATGTGCGCGAGACCGCAGAGACGCTTCCGCCTGCGTACGTGCGGGGCATGCACGCGAGCACTACAAGCGCGCCGCGTGTCGCCGCCCTTAAACGACAAACTCGATTTTAATACGATGAATTTTAATTTGACAATCGACGATCTTGCGGCCCGCTGCGTCCGGTACGCTACTTGCTTTTAATTTCGTTTAATTGTTTTTAAAATCTGTCATTGTTTGGATGGAGCGCTTACCCGTCGTAAGGATGGAATACCAAATGGTTGTTAGTTAATGCTAAAACTGTTTACGTATTCAGAATACACTGTTCATTTGTTTAAGCGTTAATAAGCTTCGTTGTTGATAACATTGTCACTTGATAACAATGTTGGTTATTATTATTTAGCACGTTGTGACAGGAGTGTCACGTTAAGATCATTCACAAACTCAAGTTATAATGCGTATGGCATGAGAACTACTCAGTACTTACTACCAAAAATGCTAAATACAAACAATTGTTTGATATATGAAACAAATAATTTATTATATATGTAATAGACATGCCAAGACATAGAAATGTTATTTAATATATATTAACTATTATTACTATATAGTAATAATAGCATAAAACTTAGAAATAGAAAAATATAGGTATCTATATATTTATACGTGAAGCAAAAACTTTGTACCCCTTTTTACGAAAATTGCGCGGACGGAGGAGTATGGAATTTTGCACACTTATAGTTTATTATATAGAGAAGGAGTGCAGAATGCTAATATTTTTTTTTTAAATTATACATACAACATTCTATCTTTTTTAATTTTTCGTTGCTTAGGATACAATCCATGCAGCCTTAATAATATATATTGTTTAGTAAACAGCTTTTTATAAAAATTACGGTCGAATTTTGACCACTGGGCGACCACTAGTTATTTTAATATTGTAAGCAGTTTGAATGCGACCTCACCCAGCTATTCTATAAAAATACATTATGGGTTTTAAATAGTGGGTTGATATGTATGTTTACAAGTTATATTTTGTATTGAATAAATAAACAAAAAAAAGAAAAAAAATATGGTCAAATAAACTAATACATTTTATAAACTAGTCACTCTTTTTGAGATTGTTATTTTATTGTACCATTTTTATATGTTAAAATCAATACATAAAAATAACTGCTACAATAACGGCTAATACTCTCCTCAAACACATATGTTTAATTTAAAAAAATATAAAACTAACATAAAAACAAATAATTGACATATTTGTCACCTAATAGAATCCGTTAACGTAATAAAAACACTTTAAAAGGAGCTGTGTTTTTCCAATTTCGTAATTTCTCGGCAATGAATCGATGCTTTAGAGTTTTTTAATTGGAATTCTATTCTTATCGATTGGTGTTTAAAAATCGATATACGGAATTTCTATTTAATCTGTTTATTTTTATAATACCAGTAGAATGCTTTTTACTAATTTTACTTTATAATTTGCTCCCACGCAAATAACTGACGATGTCACTCTTGTTAGCACACATTAAATATGTTTTAAAAAGTAATAAAGTTTACGATATCACACCGTAAAAAAAACCGCCTTACTGCTGGACCTCCCACATAATAATAGCACATAAGGAGATTGAACCAAAATCTACTCACCGATATAGCTAGCCCACAGAGCACTAAATTAAATTGTTTTTCTTCACCACTGGGGCACAACCCTTTCCTATGGATGGATAGACAGAATCCTACTTATATTCCTGTGTCCTTTATGATAGGGCATTTTCCAATATTTATGACGCTGTAAGGGAAAAAAGAGCTGGACACTTGCTGAGTTTCTTGCCGGTTCTTCTCAGTACAAGATCTCCCGCCCAGAGTAGATAGACTTACGAACCGATGGCTTAGAATGACGTACATAAGAGCTATTTGTAGCCTAAACTGAATAAATGATTTTGAATTTTGAATTTTTTGAATATTATAAACGCGAAAGTTTGTAAGTATGGATGTATGTTTGTTACTCTTTCACGTAAAAACTACTGAATGGATTAAGATGAAATTCGGCATACAGATAGTTTATAACCTGGATTAACACATAGAATAGTTTTAATCCCGATATTCCCACGGGAACGGGAACCACGCGGGTGATACCGCGAGCGGCCGCTAGTGGGTCATAAACCACTAAGCGAGACAGTGGATTGATGGTTGTTAAGTGTCTTTCGAAGCACAGAGGAGCTCGTGATGCTAATTAGATGCCTTTGCGATAGTGGCTTAACTTTAGCAATCGCACTTCGGGGGTGTTTACTACTGCGCCATCGAGCTACACAATGAGCTGGCCCACTGCGGTTGGTAAGTACTTACGTTTTACCGAATGTCTGAATCTTACAACAACAATCGGGGCCAACGGCTCAACGAAGCACGAAAGAACTAGAGATATTTCAATTTGATCAATCATCCGGTGACCCAGTATTACGAAACTTGAAGTTAAGGCTAACCGCTAATAAAACTATTTATTTTAAACAAAATGTTTTGATATAGGCCTTTTAAAATTTTGTCGTAAATATTTCAAATTACAACTTGTTTGGCCACTAATTCTCGTTTTACTATCGTCTATAGCCCCATTGGCAATATACGAGGAAATGACCTTAAAGACCAAGGCACAAAACGAGAAAATAAAGGAATACAGCTCTTTTATTTGGGCCCGTTTTAAAGCTGGGTGGTCTCTCATAAGGTTTTATATGATTTTTTTTGAATGGCCAGACGAAATTAATTATTGTTTTTGTAACCTTCGTGTGTTATATTTTATTATGCGGTGTGAGTTTATCTAATCGATGTAGCGGAAGTGTGGTGAACAAGGGATATCCTCTTGTTGAATAGGTCAATAATGTGCATCCCTCTTGAGAAAAAACTCTTTTGAATTGGCAATACGTGGGAATAGTATTTTAACATAAATATTTTTTTAATTATTTATAAACAAAACGTTACTTAAAAATATACCACATAAACTAATATAAGTTTTTCCGCGTACCTTGATCTGTCATAATTCACATATACATTAACATGATAGTTAATGTATTCTGATACGGTATACCTAATGTTTGTGTTCACTAAGATAGACAAATTGATAAGATAAAGTTTTAATGTTTTTTGTGTTTTAAAGTTTGATGTAATAAAAAGTACACCTACCTACGTACGTTTGACGGACAAGGTCAGAGTTCGAGAAATCCTCCACGAAGCTAATTCGTGTTGCTCAATAAGCCCTCTCCGAAATTCCATAGAAGACATAGTGAAAAAGAATTTTAAAATTGAACGAGAAAAACATTTTAAAGTTTTATTACAAACTTTATAACGATGATTCTTTCAAATATACGTTGGTGATTTGCTAAGGTTATTAATAGGAGCTCATGCATAATCCTGAAGTGCATCAGACAGTAACAAAAAATCTGCAAAGCGGACGCTTCAAAAAGGAAGTGGGCGATTTTATTGAGCACCTGTCGATCGAACCAGCTGCCGCCAGACGAGACGAGATTTCCAATCGATTCGACTTTACCGCCTCCTACAAATCGAACGGTCAAAAACTCGATTTAATATCGTTTAATATCTCCATCGAAAACACACATCGATATTTTAAAATGCCCTACCATTTGAAGATCAGAAATCGGTTTCGGTAATCAGTACATCAAATTCACCTTTTGTCACATCCAAAACCATAGTTCTCTCCCATTCAATTATTAATAGAGGCATCGGACTGTCCATTTTGATTAAGCTCTCATTCCTGAGCTACTGTCCAAACAATACAAATATATTCAAAGGCTCCACAAAACCTTATCGGGGAACAAAGCCGCCTCTGTTAAACAACGCCGAAGGTCCTGGAGTCCCTAACAACTTAATTAGGTGGCCCTCGGCCGCTCGTAAATATCCCTACGTGAAATTACGACCAATAAAACTAAAAAAATGTATAACATTTCTATTGAGTCACAAAAAACGAGGGATCTGATTGTTCGCCGCTTTTGTGGGACGTCGGCGTCGTGCTGCGATGCGGTCCGTTCTTGCCTTTTGTTAGTTGAACCCTTCGAGGTTCTCGAGAATCCCGAGTTTTGTACGACAATGTCGCTGGTAAATAATATAAGAATTTTGAAATGAGTAGGTACGCGGAAAATCACTTATTTTTTGCTTATCACAATATTTCTTATGATGGTAACTTCATTTTCTCCAACAGAAAAAGTTACATAATAGTTTGAAGTAATTCCAATAAACATACATACACTCATACCATGAGAACCTCCAACCAGCAACGTGAGACGTCATCTACGCGCTGCGTACGATGGTTAAAGAATTCGAGTAGTTTTTGTGCCCGAAAACCGGTCACCAAGAGCGATAGATTTGCTAACCGTGACCTTAATGTCATGCTCTCGGAGTTTATTGTTACTTTTTCTTCATCGAACGGATGGCACAGATCTTGAACAGCGTCGGGTAGTGTGCTAAGGTTTTATATCTTAAAGTAAAGATAGATAGTTTATTCGAAATGGTTATAAGTATCTCTTTTGAAATCGGTCTCGTATGCCGATGCCGCAAAGGACGCAGTTTGTTTATTCCGCGATCCATCTGTTGTCTACGCTGTGGCTAATTTGCATAGAGGGCCGGGGCGCGGGCGCGGGCAGCGCGGGCCGCGCGGACCACACGGCGCGGGCGCGCGGGTGGCCGGCGGCCGCGCCCGCCCGCGCCCGCTCCCCGCACGTCATTCATTGCGATCGTCCGCGTTGATCGCCGCTACCACATCGAGTAGAAATGTTGTCATTACCAGCGTGCACGCACCGAGAATGCAATAAAAGGTTAGAGATTCGCTTCGACTGCCGCTAATGAATCGGCGGGTTTTGGTATCGTTAAATCATGCATTGTGTTGGCGGTCGGAATCAGAAATAACGTGGGCTATTTTATGTAAATTTTGTATCATGATTATGATGCCATTTTAATGTTTACTAGCTGTGTCCCGCGGTTTCACCCGCGTACTATTAGTCATAGCGTGATGTAATATAGCCTATAGCCTTCCTCAATAAATGGACTGTTCAACACAAAAATATTTTTTCAATTCAAGCCAGTAATTCCTGAGATTAGCGTGTTTAACTAAACAAACAAACTCTTCAGCCTTATAATATTAGTATAGATGATACATTACCGCTTGCGACTGTTTGTCACATTGATCAAAGAAAGAGGCGGTGAGCGTTAGTCAAGATAACCTCGAATGACCTTGCAATGTTTCCGCGCTTTCCATCGCTTAATGGTTCTCGTTTTTGTAAACGCGTAGTCGTAAGCGCACGCACCCCGTGGTCGTGAGCGCGTGCACATTAAAATTTGTTTGGCGCTCGTAGTTTTTTCCTTACACAACTTATCCTCCGGAACGATTCATAGCCCCGTCGACCGATACTTAAATCCATCTCCTCGGATACCCACGAGTGCTGGCTCGTCGTAAATCGCGCCCACGGCCCGTAGGTGTTAAAATAGAGGCGCACTGTGCGGCCCGGCGCCGATTCCATTCCACTTGCTTTATGATAATCCCCAATATCCGGTAAGGGGCGTGATCTAAGTTTAGCTCAAGTAATCCAGTTGAGTACTTCCATTAATTTAACTTATATAAACAATTCCCCTTACCGAAAACTACAAATAGATCTTTCATTTTCAGTTTCAGTGATCAAGTTTCGTATCAGTGAAACACGAAGGAACGACGTTGCTAGAAAAAGTACAACATGTCAGGGAAACTGTTACCAGTAATTGTCAATTTTTGTGGTTCCTACTAACACAGTATCACACAAATTATGTTCCTAAGTATTTTGTATACTGAAATGAAACATCATTTACAGATCTACTCGCGTTTATTTTACACATTACGCGTAAACTTTAGAAAACAATATTCTGTATATTTAGCTTTTAGATGCCAAAAGGCCATCAAATTAATTAGTTAATTAAACTTTAGAAATCATAAAAAATCTACGATATTTATTTTTATTATATCCAATTAATAAAAAGGTAGGTATCAACCGCTTAGGTGTTGTAAAAATAAAAACGACATTTTGCCATGTTAATCGAGATGAAATCAACATGTTCACAAAAAGTTTGACAAGCTCATATACTTTTGATTGGAATCCTCTCCTAATGTTTAACGCTTATTAATTTACATATAAAGTGTTCTGCGAAGAGGTGACGACATCGACCCGTTACACATTATCGGAACAAAAAAATGTTACGGCCTTACAGGTGAACTTTGCAACGTACTTAGCAAAATTATAATACAAAACTTCTATTAGAGTAGTAACGTAAAGTAAATATATATATATACTGTCTATATACTGTCCCACTGCTGGGCAAAGGCCTCCATCATTGAAATTAAGTCATCGGTATAGTTGATGGGTATTGGCTTAATCACCACGCTTGCCAAATGCGGGTTAGAGAACACAAACCCGGGCTATGCAGATGCATCATCCTAATTATATTATTATTCTATACTACTTTATATAGATATATAAAGTAGTATAGAATAATAATATAATTAGGATTCAATACTAAGCTAAACTGCTTAGCTTTTTTTTATTTTTTTTAATAGAATAAATTATTTATCAGGAATACCAACATTTAAAACAATGACAGATGACACCATCTGTAACTACACAGTTACCTATTTAAACCTTACTTTATTTTTGGTAACACTCGTTTTAATGACATAACATGTCATATCAACATGTTGATTAATTAAAAGATAAATTTACCTCCAAACAAAATGTCTAACACGTAAATAGTAATATGTCATTAATTAAGAAAGTGCGCGTAGTCCAGGCATAATCCCGAAATAAACAAAAGAAATGTCATGTCTTCTTAGAAATTCTTGTTAACAACTCTTACAATTTTCGTGGAAATACATTTCTGGGAAAGCTTAACGGTTAAGAACTTCGAACTTAGCACACGTGTTATTGGACGAGACAAAAAGAAAGTTGGTGTCATTATAACTGTTTTAGACCGAAAATTTAAAAACTATTGAGATTAAAAAGCATCAAAGATAAAGCAGTTGGAAATTGCCGGCTGCTACCATGAGCTTATCATAGGTTACTAGTATATATCCTAGACCCAGTACCTCACTGCAACACCTAAAAATACTGTCAACTTGCATTAAACAAAACCCCACCCGATTAAAACCAGTTGACATGCAAAAGGTTCGGAACGTCTGCCTAAAATTATAAAGAAACGTATAAAGTGTATCATCTCAATTTAGTCTTCAAATAAACTTAAGAAAACAAATAAATTATGAAACAGTTCGTATTGCATAATATTATTTCCATTCATCACTTTGGATTTCATTGCCATCAGTCAATTGGGATCCAACAAGGAATTGTTTTCGCAATGACTAATCGTACTCATTAATTATTTGATTAAGACATTATAATTAAGCTGGACCGTACTGGATGTACAAAACGAAAGAGGCACGCACAGTCACCAACGAAAGTAATTGCATATTTCAATGTCAGTCGTATGGCAAATTTATCACCAGGAGACGCTTTAATGCCATTCAAATTCTCGATTGAATAATGAATAAAACTCTACTCGGTTCTCAGATAATAATAACATAAGGGTAAGGGACGGGTACGAGTTTCATTCTACATTTGATCAAGTTAAGAGCGTTTACGCCGCACACTAGCGCCGCTAATAAATAAGACGTTACAGCTAAAACTGCCACTTTTAACTATAACGCCGTATTTAACTAAACCATAACATGTCAGATGTTCACTATGTGACGTAAAAATGCTAAATTACTTCATTCAAATAGTTTGTTGAGCATAATTTGATTTTCTATCTCTAATTACTAATTACTAGATATGTTTTTTTTTCATTGGCGGCGCTAGTGTGCGGCGTAAACGCTCTTGATTTTTATGCGCTCTTTTTTTACTCTCCTCTTATTCCACCAGGAGTCGTTGTTTCAGTGCCGTAGAAATTTTTGTTTTCGTTAACGTGATCAAATGTTTTAAAAAAAACTGGTATTAGGCATCCAGGAGAAGTTCAAAAGTGTTTGTTATGCATACATCAGTTACTTTTGTGAAGCAACGTTTTGCAACGAATCGAATTGTAATCGAATGTTGCCTACTACACTTGGGAACGTTGCTCCACAAAAAGTAACTGCGTGCGGTGTGGATGCACCATTAGGTTTATAAGTTGCTCCGACAAAGTTTTAAAGCTCAGCTCCTTTCGTTGCTGACTGTGCGTCATGGGTCACGGGCTCACGGCTACATTGTGCCGTGTTGCACACAACTGATGTCGTTGTTACCAGTGATAAATGAAAGTCTTTTTTTTATCATTCCTGACACTATTACAATGCCAACGAACTCGCTCGTTAATTCTGCTACGATCGCCTCGGGCGCGCCGTATTTTTTTCTAACACTTCACGGACCTAATGTAGTGCAAAAAATGCGACAAACCGGTTCAAATAAATCAGCGGGAGGGGTGTTAATTGGAACGAATTCCCGCGACGTACCTGATAACGAACACACTCGTCGCTGCGGTGCGAATGGCAAAAAACATTATATTATTTTCGGGGATTCGTAAAAATAAATGGTTACTGGTTCAGATGAAACACGATTTCGCTGGTTCGCAAGAAGTTATTTTGTTATTAGTTTTTAATTTGCAAATTACGAAGTTTTTCTTTAAGAAGGTGTTTCTCTCTCTCGTATGCTTGTAATTTTTCGTAGAATATGAGAGGACACTGCTTTAGTATTTATTTTCCAAATCAAAACTGAAAGTGGCACAAAAAATAAAAAACTGTTCAATGTGTTATACATTGAGGAACCATCTCTGGCTAATAGCGTATCATCATCATCATCATCATCTCAGCCAAAAAGACGTCCACTGCTGGACAAAGGCCTCCCACAAGGATAAATCATTTTAAGGGGAATTTGCCATAATCGCCACGCTTGGCAGGCGGGTTGGCGATCGCAGTAAGGTGAGAATATCACAGAGAGACGCTGCTGCCCATCCTCTGGAATGGTCCCATAGTCGCCTTCTACGACACCCACGGGAAGAGATGGGGTGGTGTAATTCTTTAACCCCGGCATCACACGGGGTAATAGCGTATATCTACTAATAATAAGCTATTTTATTTTTCACACTTGCATGTTACGTTGGATACGGATTAGTTTAGAAACGACTTGCCAGGATTCCCGAAAATACATGACATGAGGTCTTCTACCAACCCAAACCAGCCAATCGAAGCTATTGTTAAACCATTTTAATGACTGGTCTTCAATGTCTATCACTTTGTGCAACATAACGTAACACAAATTCGTGTCTATGAGTTTTTAATTAAGTGAAACACATGGCGCGCCGGCCGCTGTGACAGTTCGCGATAAATCACGGGACGTGCCCCGCCCGCCTGTGTCGGCGCCCCGCAATAAACCTTAGGTGTTGATGTGACAGGGAAATTCAACCAGGCTTTTTTCGTAGGAAGTTTATCTTGGTTCTTGCGTTGGGGAAGAGACAATTCCGAAAAGAGATATTTTAATAGCATTGGTAGAACGCTCACTGATCGTTTTAGTACCATGACCCGGAAATTCAACGGGATTTTTTTCATAGGAAGTTTATCTTGGAACTTGCGTTGGGGAAGAGACAGATCCGAAGAGAGATATTCTAATAACATTGTGAGTGTTGGTAGCATTGATAGTCAGCAGCGGAAGTAGCTGATCACTTCATTAATTGGAGCATTAGCATGACAATAAACTTTAGGTGATGATGTGGCTAAGAACTTCAACCAGGCTTTTTTCGTAGGAAGTTTATCTAGAATCTGACGTGGTGAGACAGTTCCAATTTAATTCGAGATGTTCTATTAACATTGGTAGAATACTCACTGATCGCTTTAGTACCATGATCCGGATTCAACGAGGCTTATTTCGAAGTTTATCTTTAAACTTGCGATGAGGAAAAGACAGTTCTGAAGAGAGATTTTCTAATAACGTTGGTAGTGTTGGTAGCATTGATAGTCAGCAGCAAAACTAGCTGCTTACTTTAGTACCATGACATAGCTAGAGAAAGCATGTCATTAAAACTTAGGTGTTGATGTGACGAAGGTAAATTCAACGAGGCTTTTTTCATAAATATATACTGCGTCACAACATGGTCACAACTACCCCATTTTCTGTCATTACGTGTTCTATCAATAATTTATACGGGCTCAGGTGCGCTGTTCAGTTCACGGTAACTAATTTAAAAAGCCAAACCTCAAATAGACTAACAGGAAACGAGTCCCGATTTCTTAAAAAAGGTCTTTATTTACATTTACCAAGTTGGCTGAGGCTTGACTGCAAACCAGGAGGTAGTAACTAGTATGGTAGCCCTCTGGTTCTATTCGCTATACACAGATGACTACGTCATATAGATTCGCCGTGACTCACAGGACGTATTAAGTTGTCTCTTCCGCTCTGAATGTGTTGACACTCGGCAATAAACTAAAGAATCTAGTGGGGTGTCTAAAATTAAACATAGTTTTTGTGTATTCTCAAATAAGAAATGACAGCGAATGTACTAGGATAGTGACAGGAGGTGTGAACGTTCCGCCTATAGTAGATGTTCAATAATAAACTGTGGGGTGTTGATTGGACCGAAATTAAACCTTCTGTTTATGTTTGAGTCGTAGAAAGCAATGAGACAGCCGCCAGCTAAATTCGATTTAAATCAACGTCAACTAGGTGTCTGTATTGTCTAATTTGCTGTGAGAAATGACATTGGACGATTGCATTAAATCTTAGTTAAAATAACAATATTCTTTATTGAAAAAACAAAGTAACCTAGAATTTAATTGAAATCTATTATTTTACACTTTTGAATTTGAAATCCTTTAAAGTGTTTTAATTTGTTCATTTAATTTAATTTAACGGTTTAATATTTACCTAACAACAAACAGTAGATAAGCGGATGATGTTACCAAAACCAGATATCACAGATTCATTTATTACTCAAATGGATTTTTTTGAATGTTTATCGTGGAATATCCAGGATGTAAATATAACAAATAATCTCAATTTTTGTTCGACTCCGGTTCAGCTTTCATTAACATGTGATTTTTTAATTGTCGTAATAAATGTTTACGAAAAACGGAATCGACAGAGAGAAAGCAGTCTCATTATCAACCCAGTAAAATGTGATTCATGAACATATTATCGGGATGTTTTAAAGCTTGAAAAGGAACATAAAGTCGTTTAATTTATCACATTCGAGCTGTATTCAACACTTTTCATTGGACTAAGGATTTTGTTAATAATTGTTATTGTTTACGAATCTTTTTTAATTTTAATATCGATGTTTTTTGATAAATTTATTAAATACGCGAGATTAGTTAGAATGTGTTAGGCTCTCCTTTTTTGCAGTTATTGTTAAATAAATAATTATATTTTAGTTTCTTAAATATTTGTTTTTTTTAATTATTTTCATAATTTTGCTTAACCGGTAACCTTAAAGCAAATCTTTAACGTTTTCTCTTTTAGACAATAATATGTTAAATTGATATTTAAATAAATTGAAAAGTCTGAATGGCGTCTCAGTTGCCTTGGTAGTGAGCGTACAAAAGCGAGACGGCTTATAAAACAAAAGCTGTAAAGAAGAAAGACAACAGTTTTAATGAACACTAATTTGCAGTTAAGGTTAATACACTTTTACTCTTACTTCATTTATTTAACGTGGTATGATTGTCAAGACGTTGAAAGTTGAATATTTTACTTACTTTACTGCAAGTATTTCTTCAATAATGAAAGTTTAACGTAAATAATACAAAATATCAGTAAGATTTGAAACTGAAAATAGCATTTAAAAATACGACTTGTCTCAAGTAAAACTTGTGGCCTTGTATTTTTGTAGCTCGTTTCGAAGAAATGTCGTTTATGTTCAATTGTCTTATAAATATAATATTATGGGCGATTTCGAACGCCTCGGAAAATCTAGTATGGGACCCTAATGAAGATGTTCGATCACCACGGCTTTAAAGCCTTTAAGAACCTTTATCTGTGTATGTTTTCCTAATAAAAAAACGCCATTATGATGTAGCAAAATAACAAATTGAAAGTAATAGATAATATTTACTCAAAATCAATTTCCTTTTCAGAGGGTGGACGATTAGAGGCTGAATTGAAGTACACAGCAAAAGCGTTGGGTGAAGCAGACTTCTCGACGCACCAGCTCATCATACAGACTGCCAAGGACCCTGACGCATCGCTGCTGCACGTCGGGGCGCTGCTCGACCACCTGAAGGTATGGAATCAAACTTCTTGCATCAACATCAGACTATAAAGTCCCACTTTTGGGCTTTATCCTTCCCACATGAACAATTAGGAAACTTAACCGAGGGAAACATTTTTTTTATATATAGGTTGGCGAATGTCTCCGCTCTACCTGATGTTAAACAGAAACAGAGTTCAGATGCGAGAACAGCTTGCGAAGCAGGATTGTGGCTTACTAGCCGTCCTTGCTGACCCACAAGTTGTTTTTTCACACCACGTTTATAGGAAAGAAGAAAATACATGATAATTTTACGCAAATTTTGTTGCGAATAAATTACAAATTGAAAAAAGACAAAGTATTGAAAAAGTTCCACGAGCGGGATTCGAACCCGCACCCCATGACATGCAGGGTCAGGTGCACTACCTACTATGCTATTGTGGCTCGTGGTGGAAATACGTGTTCTGGGAGAGCATTCCATTTTTTGGTGGAGCGACAAAGAAATGATTCACTAATAATTTTGTCGTTTGCGACGGAATGGTTATCACTTTAAACCGCCATTATACGAATAACACCACCTCCTAGATGGAACGGCTCCGTACTTGACTCTCCTGTAGATATCCATCCGGTGGCCCACTGAGTTTGTAGGTTTTAACGACTACCATCTTGCGGCAACTACTGGAAAGCATTGAGAAAGTTGCTCTACTGTCAAGATTGCAACCTGGATGCCTAGTGGGAGTTTTTTTTAATCACGTTAACGAAAACGAAAATTAGTATCGGTTTGTAAAAAATAAGTCAGCTGTTTCATCCATTTTGATCGTGTTAGGTATTAATATTGTATGGACCAGCTGATATTGCAAGATTGGTCCCATACTAAAAGTTAGATATAAAAAAACGGTGTAAAGGTATATTAAGATACCATCGTTATTGTTGCAGGTTGTCCACGCAGCGACCCGCGTCACGGTTCACATGTACGACCTGGAGTGGCGGCTGAAGGACCTCTGCTACAGCCCCAGCACGCCGGACTTCGAGGCCGAACACATCGAGAACATCTTCGACAACATAGTGCCGTGTGCCATTATCACCCCGCTCGATTGCTTCTGGGAGGGGTCCAAGCTACTTGGACCAGATAACCCTATTTATGTACCGTAAGTACTATTGAAAGTACTATAATTATACTACTTTGCAATAGAATTATACTTTTATCGATAGTATACTAAGAGTAGCGTCTCTTTTGCAGTATTTTAAAAAATAAGCTACAATGGACGCAGTTGAACCCTCAAGATGTATTAGAAGAAGTGAAGTCTCTGAAGATACAGTTTCCATGGAGGACGATGGAAGCGTACATGAAACGGGCCGGTATCACGACTGCCTACATGAGGAAGCCGTGCCTGAATCCCACCGACCCCCAGTGTCCGGAGACGGCACCCAACAAAAAGTCCGGCCATGTTAGTATTGAGATCGTAACTATTGATGTCGTAATTTTTAAGTTTGTAGACCATTAGGCATTCATTCCATCTATTGTGTTCGGGCGCGATTTAGTCGTCATTCGTTATGCTTGCGTTAGACCCACATTAGTGGCCATAACGACAACTCCCGGTCCTTTTATGAAGACTTCAATTTACGACAGCTTTACTGACACATAAATAATGCGTTGACGATTACAGCGAATAAAATGGCTTTATCGTTGCGGAGGTAAAATTTTTAAATACTTTTCAAGATAATAAAATGTTTTTGGAAACGATGATAAGGCAGGATGAGAGCGACCGCCGCGGGCGTGTGGCGGCTACCTGCCGAACACCCGAGAAAGTTACAGAACTAAGATCGGGGCGTGCGTGATTGCGTCGCCTTACGGTTGTTCCGTTTCGCGAGTAAATATTTATTCATTAGTTCGAAAATCATGTTTCCGAGAATTAGTTATTGCTAAAACAGGACGGCCGGTCACGAGTCCGCACCGCAAAAGAACGGTGTTATTTTGTTTTCAAATTATCTCGAACAAAACAGCTCCGTGGAAGCGCTCGGTCGGGGTCGTTTTTGTGCGCGCGGCCGCCACCCACGCTCGCAGGTCGCGCGGCCGCATTGTGCCTGCGCCCGCGCACTGCCGATGCCGGACCGCTCCATTATACGGGCGCATTGTACGCGCTTCAATGGGCCTCGTTTGCCGCTGCTATCGCCCGTCACAATGACACTATTATATCAATAATGCTCAACACTCACAAACCAAGTTTCACGGAAACCTCGTAAATTCTGTATTCAGTTCGCTTTGTCCCTAAATAATATTGTCAAGCGCAGGTGATGTAACGGCGAACAATGCAGTTTTAGGAATGTTAAGCTATTGTTAGTTTTTGAGGTTTCATTATGCACCTGATTCTGCAGTAAACCAAAAATATTTGAATAAATATAGTCGTAATAAAAGTCAAATTTTATTTGATTATTACAAACATTCAAAATATTACAATCGTTGAAAAAGCTTATGAACATTGTTTTCTACAGATTCCAGATGTAGCTGCGGAGTTGTCCCACGGTTGTTACGGGTTCGCAGCGGCGTATATGCACTGGCCAGAACAGCTGATAGTGGGCGGGGCGACGCGCAACTCGACGTCGGCGTTGCGGAGCGCCAAGGCTCTGCAAACGGTGGTCCAGCTGATGGGCGAGCGAGAGATGTACGATTACTGGTCCGACCACTACAAGGTGCACCATGTTGGGTGGAACCAGGAGAAAGCGGCAGCGGTTCTAGACGCGTGGCAGAGGAAGTTTGCGGCTGTAAGTATCTTCAGAATCCGTCTTTAGAAATATGTCCAGATTCTCTTTAGTTGAAATATTGACAAAGTTAAATTTAGAAGTAATTTTTGAAAAGATAATAAAAACTCTTTTATCTTTTCAGGAGGTACGAAAAATGACCGCATCGGAGGCCGTGTCGTCATCCTACAGTTTCTACCCTTTCTCGACTTCGACTCTCAACGACATCCTAGGAAAATTCTCTGAACTGTCCCTGAAAAATATTATTTTAGGCTACATCTTTATGGTAAGTTCCTAAAATGAAATACAAAAACACTTCATGGATTTAATAAAAAAGTTATTTTAATTTTTATTATTGTTTTACTTTATTTTATTTTATTTTATTTGTATTTACAGTTAATTTATGTTGCCGTTACCCTTATGCAATGGAAGGACCCGGTCCGCTCGCAGGCTGGTGTCGGCATCGCCGGCGTACTTCTCCTTTCTATCACTGTCGCTGCCGGATTAGGATTTTGTGCTTTGTTAGGTGATTGTTATTTTCTTTTTATTTTATATTATTATTTTGCATTTCATATAATACTATATTTATATTAAGACTGAAAATAGTACTTCAAAAAAAAACATCCTGTTATTTTTGAAATTCAATCAAATCATATTTATTTGGTTGATTTGCGGTACAAAAGTAAGAGCTTCCTAATTAATAATTGATAAGTACATGCACATGCTTAGTTGCAAGGTGATTTTTTAATTATTTTTTTTATTTTGTAACATATTTTATTGTATGTCACACAATTGGTTTTACATAATTTGTGCTGTTAGGCAGAATAATTAACTAAACAATGTTTTGTTTCCATTTTAGGTATTCCGTTCAATGCATCAAGCACCCAAATAGTGCCGTTCCTAGCTCTAGGCTTAGGTGTTCAGGACATGTTCCTACTCACCCATACATACGTGGAGCAATCGGGAGACGTGCCGAGGGAAGAACGAACAGGCTTGGTCCTCAAGAAAAGCGGTCTGAGTGTTCTGTTAGCGTCTTTGTGCAATGTCATGGTATTTTTGGCTGCAGCGCTCATGCCCATACCCGCTTTGAGGGTGTTCTGTCTACAGGTTAGTTGGTGACAATTATTTTAAAAAGGTGTAAATAAAACCTTATTTTATTTACGGTCTAATAAACATTTTTTTTTATATTAATAATTTTGATTAATTTTATTGTTTTGATTGTTTTGTCCTGCTCAGGCGGCCATACTTCTTCTGTTCAATCTCGGATCGGTGTTACTGGTGTTTCCCGCGATGATTTCTCTGGACCTCCGCCGAAGGTCGGCTGCGAGGGCTGACCTGCTTTGCTGTTTATTGCCTGAAAGTCCGCTACCCGTCAAGTCCAAAAATAATTCCGATAGATCGAGAAATCGAAATGAGAAAAATAATAAGGTCAGTAAATTTATTTTGGTTTTAAATAAATACATACATGAGTTAGTGTGTCATATTTGATGGGATGTTTTAACAACATTGTATTGATATAAAATGGATTAAAATTATCTAAAAATTAATGATTAAGTTAAATGTATTTTGATTTAATTGCAGAACAATTGGAAAGATACAACGAGACAACCTTTGGATCCTGACGAAGGTGGAAACGTTGAAAAGACATGCTGTCTCAGCATTTCTCTTACGAAATGGGCCAAGAATCATTATTCACCGTTCATCATGCGTCCACCTGTCAAGGTACGTTTAAAACATAAATTGTAATTTATACGATTTACTACAAAAGTATGCAGGACAATGGTTTAAAGTTTTTCTTTTTAACTGATTTTTATTTTATTCCTTTCCAGTTCACATCTATGTTGGCATTGATAGTTTTACTTCTGGCAAGCGTCTGGGGAGCCACGAAGGTAAAGGACGGCTTGGACCTCACCGATATTGTGCCCGAGAACACAGATGAACACGAGTTCCTCTCAAGGCAAGAGAGATATTTCGGATTCTACAACATGTACGCCGTCACCCAAGGAGACTTCGAATATCCAACTAACCAAAAGTTGCTGTACGAATACCACGAACAATTCGTCAGGATACCGAACATAATAAAGAATGACAACGGAGGCTTAACCAAGTTCTGGCTCAGCCTGTTCCGCGATTGGCTACTAGATTTACAAGCTGCGTACGACAAGGAAGTGGAGAGTGGCTGCATAACGAAAGAGTACTGGTGTAAGAACGCAAGCGACGAGGGCATACTGGGCTACAAGCTTATGGTGCAGACCGGACACGTGGACAATCCTATCGACAAGTCACTCGTCACGAAAGACACCAAAAACGGTCACAGACTGGTCGACAAGGACGGTATGATAAACCCGAGGGCGTTTTACAACTATTTGTCGGCGTGGGCTACTAACGACGCGTTAGCGTATGGAGCGTCGCAAGGAAACTTAAAGCCCCAACCTAAGATTTGGATACATTCGCCTTCAGACACCGATTTGAAGATACCTAAATCGTCACCACTGATTTACGCACAGCTCCCGTTCTATTTATCTGACCTTAGCGATACAGAAAGTATCAAGCTGCTTATTCTGTCGGTACGAGAGCTTTGCTTGAAGTTTGAAGCGAAAGGATTGTCCAACTTCCCGTCTGGCATTCCTTTCCTGTTCTGGGAGCAGTATTTGTATTTGAGGACATCGCTGCTTCTCGCCCTTGCTTGCGCTCTGGCTGCTGTTTTTGTAGTGAGTAAATATTAAACCTCTGGTTTTTTTTTTAAATGAAACACTATTGATCTGTTTGTGTCATATTGTCTTCTTTATGTGACCATGGACCAAGGATGCGAAAGATGGAATGGATCCGATACAGAGTGTCCTTATAATGTGTTGTGTTTGCGTAAGCTTTAGAACACAATCTCTGTGCATCATTTTGTGCGTCTGTGGATGACCTCTTAAACATTGAAGTTCATGAAGTTTGACAGACTCTTTTAAAGGTTTCTTCTTTGTAATTGCAGACGGTAATGGTGTTGCTGCTAAACGCGTGGGCGGCGTTGCTGGTGACCCTGGCGCTGGCGACACTGGTGCTGCAGCTGCTAGGGACCATGGCTCTACTGGATGTCAAGCTGTCTGCCGTGCCCGCCGTGCTCTTGGTGTTGGCGATAGGACGCGGCGTGCATTTCACCGTTCACTTGTGTTTGGTAAGAATTAAACTTACTTACTTAAGAAGTCAGTTGTAGGAATTCAATACAAAAATTTTTTAGAAATGTTTTCAATAATTATCTTTAAATAATATATTTAAAAGTTAAAGTTAAACCCCTAGTATGTGATAATTTTTCCAACACTGGGCACTACTGAGGTGAAAATATATGTCTAATGCTTACTTACTTACCGTCAGATTTTGATTTTCAATTAAGACTTGATTATATTTATATTTTCAATGTAAGAGGCCTTTGCTCAGCAGTAGGACAGTCAAAGGCTATTAATTTTTATTTTTAGGTACTTTAGATTTTAACATTGGTTAAATATCAAAATCTAAAGTCTTCTCGTAGTTATAGTCGTCAGTACCTAAATCATTTGAAATCTATTGAGATTTCAAAAGATTGGATAAGAGGTGTTCTAAATTTTTAATCACCATCAACACCCTATATTAGTCCACTGATAGACATAGGCCTCTCCAAGTGCACGATCCGCGGCTACTCTCATTCAGCTTTCGCCAACCACCTGCATGTTTAAATAGATCAATATAAATTATGTATTTCCTTCACCAGGCGTTCGTGACGTCGATCGGCAGCCGTTCGCGCCGCGCATCCCTAGCCCTGGAGTCAGTGCTGGCGCCAGTAGTGCACGGCGCGCTGGCGGCAGCGCTAGCGGCTTCCATGCTGGCTACCAGCGAGTTCGGCTTCGTCGCCAGGCTATTCCTAAGGCTGCTGCTGGCTCTGGTGCTGCTTGGCCTGCTAGATGGGTTGCTGTTCTTCCCGATCGTGCTGGCGCTGCTTGGACCGGCGGCAGAGGTTGGTTTCCTGGATTATTAATAATTATTCGTGATAGATATATTTGTTTTAAAATATTCGTTTCGTTTGTCTATGTATAAGCATATTATGTGTATGGGTGGCTCTAACCCGTGTCCCAATTTTTGCCGCTATGTAGCAGTGTCGGTCGGCCAGCATTACTGATCTGAAACCATAAAATAGTGTAACGAGATTCGACTCGCAATATTTTAAAATAAAATAAATGTGACGAAATTCTACTATGACGAATGTGGAATAACCCTCTAGTATAAGTTAAAACCTGTGTGGTGCCGGGGATAAAGAATTGCACCACCCCATCTCAACCCGTGGGTGTCGTAAAAGGCGACTAAGGGACCATTCCAGAGGATGGGCAGCAGCATCTCTCTGAGGTTACTTTCAACCTACTGCGATCGCCAACCCGCCTGCCAAGCGTGGCGATTATGGCAAATACCCCCCATCTTGGGGGAGGCCTTTGTCCAGCAGTGGACGTCTTTTGGCTGAGATGATGATGATAAGTTAAAAAATATGCAATGCCTTTTGAAGTAAACTGTTAACAAACTACATAATATATACATTTGTATATATTATATAATATATTAGTATATATTATTTAATAAGAATGCCGTTAATAATTACTCAATGCACTTGCATCTATTTAAAATATCATGGTCCCTTGACCATGATAGTTTAAATAGTTAAACAACATATAATTCTAAAACAGCTACGTAAGTCTATAGACCTCATTATAACAGACGACATCTCCACAGGTCCGTCCTCTAGAGCATCCAGAGCGGTTATCAACGCCATCGCCGAAGTGCTCGCCCGTGCAATCTCGGAAGTCCAGCTCAGGCAAGGACTGCGGCGACAAGTCCAGCCGGGCTAAGTCCGCCCCCCGCCCCTGCGCGCCCTCCCTCACCACCATCACTGAGGAGCCCAGCTGGCACAGCTCCGCCTCCTCAGTGCAGTCCTCTATGCAGTCCATCATGGTCCAACCTGAGGTGGTGGTGGAGACGACTACGTACAACGGCAGCGATTCCGACGGCCGGTCGACGCCGACGTCGAAGGTGCACCCGGGAGCGATTACCACGAAGGTGAGTTCTCTTCTGTTTTATTCGTACTAGGTCATTACTTTTTAGGGCGAAGGCTCCTTCCATTAGTGTCTTTTAGGCTATATCGTTAAGTATTAAATAATAGGCCTTAAATAGTTAAGGCCTATTATTTAATACTTAACGATTATAACTGTTTAGATCAGGCATTTTAACCGCCTATGTGGTCTATAATAGTTAGACTAACGGTCTTACTCCCAGATGTCCTATGTTCGATTCTCAGCGGAATGTATGTTATTAACCAGTTTATCAGTTAATGAGGATTGAGGATTGCGTGTAAAGTGTCCTTTTACATTCAGAATTATCGTCATTTATGATCAAGGGAAATTAATAATAATAAATCATTTATTTCAGACAACACAATGTATAAGATGGTAAAAACATAAAGGGCCCATATAATAAATACCTTACAGACTAACATACATAAAATATAAAACAATTTTTGTTAGTAGATTAATGTCAAGCGCATCCCTATGTCCAACAAGTTATTGCGCTACCCTCCTGCAACTATATAACTTTTATTTAATTGCATTATTTTTTATTAGGTAACTGCAACAGCCAACATAAAAGTGGAAGTGGTGACACCCGGCGACAGGAAGTCGCGACGAACGTACCACTACTACGACCGGCGGCGCGACGACGACCGGGAGCGCGACCGCGACCGCGACCGGGAACGCGACCGGGACCGCGACCACCGCGAGCGCGACCGCGGCGACCGGGAGCGCGACCGCGACCGCGACCGGTCGCGAGACCGCCGCGACCGGTTCAGGGACGAGCGGGACCACCGCGCCTCGCCGCGCGAGAACGGCCGCGACTCCGGCCACGAAAGTGACTCCTCGAGACATTGAGGCGAGTGTTCGGACTACAATGTGTTGTTATACATCGTGTTCACACGTTAAACGGCTTGAGAGTACCCAGCGTGACGCATACCGTCCTGTATGCTAAACGGACATGGCATCTTTACCTAAAAGTTATGAAGAGTCGTAGCATTTGTTTTAAGGGCCGCAACAAGAGTTAAGCATCGCCTTAAAACAGTATTACGAGTGTAATGTTAAGATAAATATTCATATTTAATACGATTATAGTGGAGGCTACAATTATTCAGTACACGGAAGTGCTAGTATTTAATTCACGTTAATATCCTATTGTATGAGAAGTGGTACTGAAATCATTCCATTGAAATACACACTAGTACTTCTATAGGATTGCTTCAAATCAATAAAGCTCTATCTCGAGGGAGATTCGGAAGTTCGAAGTTACTCATTGTACCTTAGAATTCGTTAAACAAACTTCAGTTCCGTCCTTTGATTACCTTTAGTTTGAAACAATCCTATATTACGATTCGCAGGCGTGAACAAGGATGACAGTTGTTGGAAATTCTAATTGTAAAGACCAAATATCATTTTAAGACGTCATTATTATGTATTTTGTTTCGCGTGTTCCTATTTTAAAGACATTTCCATTGTCAAATGCTGCTCTTTGTTACAATTTATCTTCTCTAAAGACTGTGGTCGTATACTTTTAATAATTTATCATATTATTTATTTATATTTTCTATAATTTTACTATCCTATCACCAGACGAGTCTCACTCACTCCAGTGGGAATCTCAGAGTTATTGTACAAATTAATTAGTGCTAATATTAGCGTAGGTAACTATTTATGAGATTATTTAGTTTTCTAAATATACCCCTACTGTATTTTTGTGATCTTTAGGTAAACTTTTAAGACTGCATTTAACGATCAAAACACAGTATTCTGTGTTAGGCACTATCATTGAAACAATGCGGAATTTTAAATCAATTTTACTGACAGACGCTGACCTCAGTAGAGAAACAAACTAATAATAGAGTGGTGACGTTTTGTGCAAAGTACTTATTAGATTGTATTAATTTATACGTACCTATGTAAGTTAACAATATTATGTAAATATAGAGTTAGTTGTAATGTAACGTTACTCGAAGCGAATGTGCCTGCGCCCGCGCAACTGAGTTCAATACTTTTGTATCGTTTATTTTTATACAATTTTAACTGACATATTGTCAAAAAACTATAGGTTTTCAACCGAAACCAAGTGTTTTATTATATTTAACTGATACTGGCATTTTTGAAGAGCTCTACGATGTTTTTCTTGACTGTAAAAAAATATATTTAATATACTTGTAAATGTGTTTGCTCAAAATTCTTTTAGAGTCTCATTACTTTTTGTATCAGGCATTAACTTTCAAAGTCCCTCAAAACCATTGGATACTATAAGTGTTTTATTTCTATCTTTTATAATATTTTACAATCTTATGTTGTTCACGTGTTGTCTGTCAATGAATGCTAAAAAGCAACAAAATATAAATAAAAACTGTCAATTATATTGTGAAAATAAAACACTATGTACTATACATTTTATTTTACTTGTGGTAACCCCGATTCTTAATAATTTTAGGACTTCTTGGCGGGAAAGTGAAGACTCATGTCTGCGGTTTTGATTTATTTTCTAAAATTGGTGTTAAGTCGAATATTAATGGGAAATAATGGTGGATTATTAACCGTTAAGTGTTCGTGAGTGTTGGCAAATGAAACAAAACGGTGCGACGGCACTTTTCAAATTCTCTCAAGAAGTCCGCGTGAGGACTTAGTAAAGCCCCACATCTTTACTGAGATACTCGAGGGGTTGGGGGGTATATCATTTCTCACTTCTCATTTCTTTATCTTTCATCATCATCCTATAAAGAGTTTAATTTTGAGAAACGTATAAATTAAGTTTTCGACTGAAGGCCTAGTATCCATGGTCATGAATAAATGAAAAAAAAAAGTTTAGAATTAAGTAAGAAGAAAGTATGTACTCACGCTTGCACATCAGACTACATACTGTCAAATTTTCTCAGCAGACTTTGTATACCTATCTAAGGCACATGGTTAAACATTTAATGAAGAAATTTGATGTTAAACAAAAGCGCAGTCTAGATGTGAAGACAGCTGGTGCAGCGAGATTGTTCCTTACTACTCGTCCTTGCCGATCTCCAAGTTATTACATAGACAAATGACTCCGCTCTACCTGATGTTAAGCAGAAGCGCAGTCTAGATGTGAAGACAGGTGGTGCAGCAACATTGTGCCTCACTACTCGTCCTTGCCGATCTCCAAGTTATTACATAGACAAATGACTCCGCTATAGCTATATTCGATGTTACCTCTGACGGTTTTACTGTGACAACGATGATAACTGAAGTACTTATGTTACAAAACTATTGGACATAACATTATCAAGATATCACATAAATACGTGTGGCTCATTTTGGCACGGCCACCATCACCAACCCGAAATCTGAGTTTACAGATAATTAGTGGACAATTAGTGAGAATTAGTGGATAAATCTCAGAATTAGTGGGGTCATGGTTCAAAAGTTATAAGGGATACAAGGTGGCCGTGCCAAAATGAGGCTCATTTTGGCACGGCCACCTTGTATCTCTGAAACCACGGGTCGTAGCGAAGATCTGATTACACCAATAATTAGTGGATAATTAGTGGGAATTAGTGGATAAATCTTAGAATTAGTGGGGCCATGGTTCAAAAGTTATAAGGGATACAAGGTGGCCGTGCCAAAATGAGCGCTCATTTTGGCACGGCCACCTTGTATCTCTGAACCCACGGGTCGTAGCGAAGATCTGATTACACCAATAATTAGTAGATAATTAGTGGGAATTAGTGGATAAATCTCAGAATTAGTGGGGCCATGGTTCAAAAGTTATAGCAACTTCTTTTTTCCATACAAAAACAACATGTGCAGTTGCGCACATAAGCATTTAGTTATTACTTGAATTTATTGTCATACAACATTGATCATTCAGTTGTAGACTATAAAGGTTATTTTGGCAATGAAATTAACGGATCCAGCGCCATCTGTTACATCTTTGAAAAAGTAGAAGTGCAACGAAGTGCATTGTTTTGATTGCTTTATCTGTGTATGAGGTATTGTGAACCTTGTGCTGTACGAAATACAGACGTTCACACTTGTGTAAACATGTAGTTTTTTTTGTTAAGTTGTGGTAAAGTACTTTGTTTTAAAAGATGAATAAAGACTACTCAGTGGATAAATATTAGTTCGTACAAAAGTTTGTCTAGGTGCAATTTTATTATGATTGTGGACACTATCCTAAATTTTGTGTGTTTTTGAATGAATATGTAGGTACAACAAGGTGTTGCCAGGTCACTTTTGCCACCTCTGAATAATAATAATAATAGTAGTTGCCACATATATTAAATACCTAATCAAAAAAAATGTGAACTTAATTAAATAAATAGATAGTACTTAATATAAGTAAATACTTAATATATGCGTAACAGAATACAGTCAAAGCACCAAACAGAATAAAAACACGAATACATGAGTCGGTGCCAGCATATCATGAATTAGTTTTAGATTACTAGCACTGACTACAAAAATTACTGATTATTGTAAATATTGGAATCGTGTAGGTATGTAAGTTAAGTAAATGATTTCTAACATCTTAGTTACATTTTTAAAAGCTGTTTTTTAAAATTTTATTTTAAATTTTGCTTTTTAGTGTAATGGGGGAATTTTTGATACTTATCTATTAAACATTAATTTATTTTTTATTTTTTAATGGCCCACTCGCCATTAGAACAGCGCTCAATCATAAAGCTACGATATAAAGAATTATACCGTTGAGGAGTTTTAGGTACCCTCCATCACCAGTTAATCAACATGGGAAGATGACTATCAATCAGACGCAAATAGGTACTTTAATATCATTAGAAAAAAAATAAGTAACGCGTTGTTTGTGCCTACAAATAAAGGTTCGGCAGACTAAAGAACATAAGTCGAACGATTATGTATGCATATAATCGTTTGACTTATGTGCTTTTCATCGTCATCAGATCGTGACTTGGTGACAATGGGACCACCTCGGTAATGGAATTAAAAGAATTTTGAAAATTGGTCTACAATTGATGAAGATATCGACGGACATAGTTTATCTACATACAATAGTAAAAAAGAACCTCATCTTTTCTTTGAAGTCGGTTAATAATTAAATTGTAAAGCATTCAAATGAGCCTTTTTATATTTTTAAAGAAATGCATTTATATACTAACTAGTTTATTTTTTTTTGGTTCCCGACATTAAATTAATGTCATGTACAATTATATCCATACCGATTCTCTCTCTCATTTACTTACTTGCACTCTGTATACCTAGATTCTTACTTAGACTCTTTATACCTTTCAATTTTAAGTTGTTAATTCAAATTATCAATAAGCTTCATGTACGCGATTGTACATCTACTATGGGAAAATGAAAAATCGATATAACTTTTCATGGAAGCTCCCACTAATTCTGAGATTTATCCACTAATTCCCACTAATTATCCACTAATTATTGGTGTAATCAGATCTTCGCTACGACCCGTGGTTTCAGAGATACAAGGTGGCCGTGCCAAAATGAGCGCTCATTTTGGCACGGCCACCTTGTATCCCTTATAACTTTTGAACCATGGCCCCACTAATTCTGAGATTTATCCTCTAATTCCCACTAATTATCCACTAATTATTGGTGTAATCAGATCTTCGCTACGACCCGTGGTTTCAGAGATACAAGGTGGCCGTGCCAAAATGAGCCTCATTTTGGCACGGCCACCTTGTATCCCTTATAACTTTTGAACCATGGCCCCACTAATTCTGAGATTTATCCACTAATTCTCACTAATTATCCACTAATTATCTGTAAACTCAGATTTCGGGTTGGTGATGGTGGCCGTGCCAAAATGAGCCACACCATAAATACAGCATCTATACCGTACACACTAGGTACTACATATAGACTGTATAATACCATCGCGTAGCGTGGCGCTGGCGACGCGTCGCCACGGCATGCATCGCCACGCCAACAATCAGTGTTACCCGCGGCTATAGATAAAATAAATAATAAATAAATAAACTTTCCTACACTCACACCAATTATCTAGCCCAAGAGCAGCTTCGTTATGAAACTCGTTAAAATGGTTACTAGACAACGGATAAACATACTTAAAATACTTAAATACATACTTATTATACGTAGAAAACACCCAGACCCGAGACAATTTAGAAAAACAATAATTTCTAAATTGACCGACCGGACCGATCGAACCGGGACCTCAGAGATGGCGACACCATGAAAACCAGTGTACAAACCACTCGACCAAGGAGGTCGTCAAGTAACCTTTGTCAATTTATATTCCACGACAACTATGAATACAATAAAACGACAGGGTCCTATACTATTGGGATATTGTATTGGAGTGAACAATAGTAAGTAAGTAAACAGCCTATAATTGTCCCACTGCTGGGCAAAGGCCTCCATCATTGAAATCAAGTTATCGCTACAATTGATGGGTAATGGCTTAATCACCACGCTCGCCAAATGCGGGTTGGTGATCACAAATCCGGGCTATGCATCGAAAAATCCGAAATACATTTTGACCGACCTGGGAATTGAACCCAGGACCTTCGGGTATCGGGCCGAGCGCTCTGTCACTCGGCCACAAAATCGAAATTAAAATTCAGCTGTTCCATACATTTTGGTCGAATTGATATTTTGTACGGAACAGCTGAATTTTATTTTCGAGTTAGGGAGTTGGTCCAGTAGTAAGAGTTGTTTCTTTTGTATCAGGAGAGTCATCTCAGAAGATTTGGACGGTGATAAAAAAGTGACTCTGTATTTAAAATAATTTTAACATATAATTATTATATGTGTAATAGAGGAGCTCCATGGCACAGTGGTTAAGCACTTTTCGCAAAGGCCTGTCATCGGAAGGGTGACGAAAATTGTGTTATCTCGTGCTCCTCCGTGCTTCGGAAGGCACGTTAAGCCGTTGGTCCCGGCTGCATTAGCAGTTGTTAAGAGGAAACACTAAGGTCAACTGAATTGAAAGTTGAAAATTAAAGAAAGACTTTGGCTGTGTCCCTATCTTTTCCTTTTTTTCATAAATTAATGATTAAAAAGATATGAACCTTTAAAAACCTTAAAAATTGGCCAGATTTTCCGCTGTGTTTCCCAAATTTAACGAGAATAAATAAAAAAAGCAAAACATAGGGACACATCCATGGTCTTTTTTAATTTTTTGTGAAAAAAGCAATTAAATCGGTCCAGTTTTGGAGGAGAAATCAGGGGACTACGAAACGTTGATTTTGTCTACTTTCATACGTAAATAAATAAATAAATAAATTTCCTACACTCACACCAATTATCTAGCCCAAGAGAAGCTTCGTTATGAAACTCGTTATATGGTTACTAGACAACGGATAAACATACTTAAATACATACTTATTATACATAGAAAACACCCAGACGCGAGACAATTTAGAAAAACAATAATTTCTAAATTGACCCGACCGGGGATCGAACCCGGGACCTCAGAGATTGGCGACACCATGAAAACCGGTGTACAAACCACTCGACCAAGGAGGTCGTCAGACATATTTTTCAATTCAGTCGATCTTAAAACCCGAATTGAATGGCTTATTGTGTTTACTCAGATCGCCAAGTAATAGAAAAAAGGATTAAAAGAAAAAAAAGTCGACCTTAATGTCCTCTTAACAACCGCAAATCCGTAGTAGGCCGCCCGTTCTCCCTATGGTGTTTCTATCCATAGGGAAGACTCGTGCCCAGCAGTGGGAAGACAAAACGAGCTGGTGTTGGTGATGATTATAATTCAAATAAGACTGTTATCTTGTCGAAATGTTTTAATTTAGTTACCTATAAGCATACACATTGCAAAAGTTGCTTAACTTTCAAGATTGCAATTCGAATACAATTTCTTTTGAGCCAGCAAGTGACGCTAAGGCCGAATGAGGAAGTGCACTTTACCCGAGATCCTCAACAGGATGGATTAATAGTCCATGGTAGGATTGTTTTAGGTACAGGGTTACTAGAAATACGTAGCGATCCCTTTAAGGGGTGATAGTAAAGATCATTAGCTATCAAATTTCCCTCGTGGTAAAAATGTACCGATTTAAAAAAATATAATAAATATATTAATTTGTTTAAAGAAAAGTGGGTCACGCTACTTTAAAGTGGATTTAAAAAAGAACTTACGTATTTAATGGTTGTTTTTGGTGTTTTTAGTTTGCTAACACTCTAATACGTAATAATAATACAAAAAAGACCAGAAAAAAACAAAAGAGAAAAATATTTTGTTTTGTTCGAAATCGGTACATTTCTGCAACATCTACTCGAGGGCAATTTGATAGCTAATTATCTTTACTATCACCCCTTAAAGGGATCGCTACGTATTTCCAGTAATCCTGTATAACAATACCACCATGGACTATTAATACTACTAACTTATTGCTATGACGTCAGACTTACATAAGTTGGTGGTAGCTAGCCAGGCAGTCTCGTAAAATACTCTACGACCAACCAAATTAAGTTTATAACATACGTTTCCATTTCCAGAATCGAACCCGGGACCTTGAGTCTGAGACCGATTTAGCTACTATACCACATAGGCATAGTCAAAACGTAACTACTTAGAGGTGCGTAAAGCTCGACAGGTTTATAGTGCTCTTACAGAATCTAAGACCTACTTTTATATGGTGGTTAACATATAAAATCATTGTGTCTTTGTACTTCTTTTAAAAATAATTTTATAACATAAAATTTCTAAATTTAAATATATATAATAAAATTGTAAAGGGAGCTAGTGTTAAACTGAAAAAACCCAATCACAATCTCTAACAATTCAATCGGTTATCAAAGATTACATCCGCTACCGTTGCCGACGCGATTTTGCGGCTGTAGGCTGTAAGGTAGGTCATGGAGCGACAGCTACATCATATTTCTGCCGGTGTGTAAGCAAACAACAACGCTACAGTCTACACTTTGTTTTAAAACAGTGCCGCATGGTATGAAACTAAAAAAAACCGTACGCTAAGCATAGCAGTACAAACTCTAGCAACGCCATTTAAATCATCGATAGGTCAATAGTATCTGCCGAAAGAAATACTTACGTAGCAACTATTTATATACGAAAACGTAACCGAAAAAAGAGTTCATATTGAAATCAACTTTCATCTTTTGTTTACCAAACAACTTTTTCGCTTTTTTCCTATAAAAATGAGTACATAACTTTCAATTTCATGCAAAGCTCTTTCCTCATCTAACAGAGAGCTTAGTTACCTCGCGAGTTACGTATTATAATGAAAGCAATCCGCCCGACGCACGGTGATCCGCTTAGTCTAAATTATAAAGTGGCGGGCGGAATTTTGGCATCAGGAACGCTTGCGACATTCCTTAGAAAGCTCGGAGCGCGGGAATCAATAAAGGATTTCCTGGCGGCGAGCCGACGCATGTGCGTGGCGTGCAGCGGCCTGGCTGCAAGCGCGACCACTCGACCGCGCGGTGCACCGCTCATGCTTCATCACCAATATTTCATGATTGTAAAGCTTACGTAGACGCTTCCACAGCGGTCGGCGGCCACGATCCATGCATGAGCGAATAAATCTCGGTAATAAGCAGTAGCTCGCTGCGTTATTGGGCGTATGATTCGCGCGCAGCGTCAGTGCGGCGGGCGGGGCGCGGGGCGTGCGCGCGGCCGCCGGTGCGCCGGTACTCGGTCTGTCTTCGCCCTGCAGGCCGCGCGACAGTGCCCGGCTCCGATGGCCACACGAGCGGCAACGTGGTGACACTGACAGTGTTGTGTGGTGGTCGGTGCCTGAGTGTGGTGCTGTGATGTGGGGAGTGCGATGACGCTGACACGCAGCATGTCGCTGGGGCTACTGCTGGCGCTGCTGGCGGCCACTGCGCTCGCCAACCAGCTCGAGGATATACCGCACAATGAGTAAGATTGACACTTTTCTTAACTACCTATAGATAGCTTTATCCGAAGAGCTAAGACTCTTATGCCAAATAAACTAAAGGGCCAGTTTTACAGTTTTGGGCGACAATTTGCGGTGTTAAGACACGAATTGCGAAGACTTCTAAAATAAATTCATGATTATTTTTCCTAAAAAGATATGACCTCTACATAATACTTACCTAGGGTTTGTTTATAGAATTAAAGGAATATGACTTGGATTTGCCAACAGTTATTCAAATTCCGTGCTGTAATGACCAATCTGTCGCAAATAGTAGAGAAACTGGATTCTAAAGCAGATTATTACCAAACTCCCTCGAAAAAGACTTCAATTTGAAAATCACAGCCCTAATAAGATCTTTAGATCTATTCATATAGTTTTAGAAATACTAAGAAGCGTTTCTAAGAGCATTTTCTTATATGTATCAATCACCTCTTTCACTAAACGGGGATAGAGTTCAGATTGAACTTAAAATGAAAGAATAGACTTTTAGCACAATATAATCTATAGCTTATATACTGTGCTTTTAGTGAGGAGATACTTAGCAACTAACCTTTCTATCTCTTGGCCTTTGGATTTGATTCTAAAACATTATACAATATTAGCAACTCTTATAAAAATTAGAAAAAGGGGTAATGGATAAATTATAAAGATTACCAAAATGTTATTTCGTATATTTCATACTTAGGTACCAGGGCTATCGCCAATAAGTAATTTGTACAGTTGAGCTTAATTTAAATGAGCGTTGTCACTTTAGGCGCCCTAACTTATTGGAGAAAAATATATTGAAATAAAACACTTTATATGGAATCTACTCGCGTTTACTTACATACTTTACATAGCTTATCTATCACCTATATAGGTCGTGCCAAATCGTTGCAAAAACTTCACAGTCCTATCCCAGTACATAGATACCTATAGATTAATATTTATGTATATATTGTTAAAACTTATTTATGTAATGAAGGCTAGGTTATTACTTAATAAAGTAGATGTGCCAAACACTATTAATTACCTTTTGGGTAACAGTAATAGTTATACACTTTATAACATTGTTAATTTATTTATTTATTTATTGTCTTATTATTAATAACATTAAGTGTATAATTGTTTGTTGACTTCAATAAATTTAAGAAAAAACACTGTTATTATCTAGATTAGTAGATAGACGTTGGTTGCTGCGATTAAGGTTTTAATTATACATTATTTTATTTTTGTTGATGATACAATTATTTCCTTGCTATGGAATCATCAGCACTGACGGCACCTGTTGTTTTTTATTCTTTAATTAGCTTATTAAAATGAAACTTTTCACCGTGGACTTTAAATTGCATAAATTTTGTTTAACAACCATGTTTTTAAATAACATAAACACAAATGTTGAATAAAATTTCCACGAGCAGGATGTTTTTACAAAAACACATATGTTGAAAAAAATTCAAAATTTTTTCTACATTTGTGTTTTTGTAATTTGTTCGCAACAAAATTTGCGTTAAAAATTATACAAAAACAAAACAAAAACATATTTTTAAGTATCCATTAAATATCCATATCTCTGTGTTTACCTACCTAAAGCATCGAATGATTAATTTAATCGACTTATTATTTTAAAAAAATAGAGATTTAAAGTTTATATTGGATACCGAAATGTGAAATGGCTTTGAAGAATGTTAATAATAGATGATTCTTCCCACCTGGGAATCACCTGATTTAAGAGATAAATTCATATTTGTAGGTGTAGTAATTAGCCTATAACTGTCCCACTGCTGGGCAAAGGCGTCATCATTAAAATCAAGTCATCACTACAATTAATGGGTAATGGCTTAATCACCACGCTTGCCAAATGCGGGTTGGTGATCGCAAACCCGGGCTATGCATCGTTTCGAAATACGAAACACACTTTAGACTAAATACGATACACACCTGGGAATTGAACTTTAGGTATCGATCCGAACGCTTTACCACTCGGCCACAGGAGTTCACATTGAAAGTGTTTAATTATTAGGTACCTTGGAGGTAGCCAAAGTAATATGAGAAAACAATAGCGAAGTTCGAAAATAAAAAATGTATGGGATTGACATAAGATTGACCACGTGATTTAGCGCGGCTTATGTCAATCCCATACATTTTGATCTTTTCGAACTTCGCTATCGTTTTCTTAATGTTACTTTGGTTAAGCCTACTGTTTCGGATCGTCACCTTTTCAACAGACACATTGTGTTTATTACACCCTTCAGAATCACCATAGTTTGACACAAGCGTCGAGCACATACGGAGAGGAGGATGGGAAGCTTTTTGCTCTACTTTGTACTAGTGAAACAAACATACTACTCTACAATTTTTATAGTGTGAAAATAAACAGATGCTAAGCAAATTAAAAAAACGTTAGTATGACAAATAAAATGTTATAAAAAATCTTCATACAAAACGCCAATTTCATAGGTAAGGACCTAATACTTAAGATTTAAGGTTCACAGTAATCTGAAGTTGTTGATGCTACCCAATATTTTTTCAGATTGTGTTATTCTAAATTTAAATGTCATAGGTATGAGCAAACCACTTTCGAAATGCATTTTTATTTGAATTTACGGGGGAGTCCGTAGCTCGTAGCGTAGTTCGTAGCACGTGGGCCGGTGTTGGTAGGGATCCGGTCTAATTCCTCGCCACCAGATATGTTGAAGCGTCATGCAATCATATATTATGGTAAAAAATATGTCAAATCCGTCAAAAAAAATACGTCAAGAAATTTCGGGTCCTTTATTTAGTACATAATTGAACGAAGGGTTCTCCCCGATCCAAACCCCTCGGAGAATCTAGTATGGCACGGGGACACGCACTAATGCGTGATGCCGATCCCTCTAGCAAACCTCCGAAGGTGCTTCGTTTCACACGGCTTAACCCTTTAAGTTTCTCGCCGCTCCCAAAAAAGTCCGGTGAAGCTGAAAATGTCGTCGTCTGCCGTCTGAGGAAATCAACAAACCCTCGCCAAAAAAAACAAAGGTTCAGTCATCGAATAATCACAACAAAAACTTACTCCGCCGTAACGTACGCTCGGTATTAGTGTACTTTTTTATGTTGTACTAGCTGTGCTCGCGACTTCGTCCGCGTGGAATAGTGACTTTCGGCAGCATTTTTAATTTTTTGGGCTCTTGTTCCCGTTTTTGCAACATTTTTCACTGATGCTTCGCACCTATTGGTTGCAGCGTGATGTTATATAACCTAAAGCCTTCCTCGATAAATAAACTATCCAACACAAAAAGAATTTTTCAATTCGAACCAGTAGTTCCTGAGATTAGCGCGTTCAAACAAACAAACTCTTCACCTTTATAATATTAATATAGATTTAAAGTAGTTGAAGATTTCGACCTCCTTGGTCGAGTGGTTTGTACACCGGTTTTCATGGTGTCGCCATCTCTGAGGTCCCGGGTTCGATCCCCGGTCGGGTCAATTTAGAAATTATTGTTTTTCTAAATTGTCTCGCGTCTGGGTGTTTTCTACGTATAATAATGTATTAAAGTATTTGAAATGTGTTAGTTGAAAAAAAATTTTTTGAGAGATTTCCTTGCGTGCGCTGCGCTGCGTAAACGGTGAAAGTTACGCAAAAGTCATGAAAAAATGGCTCCCCTTTAAAAGTTCTAAAAAAAAGTCCGTGACAGCATATGTCTGGCTTTTAAGGTTGACTCACTATAACCTTTTTTATGGTAATCAATTAACGCGTGTGTAACCACAGGGCACAGCTAATTGTCCTATAATTATATTAAAAACTGAAAATAGCATATGTCTCGTGGCATTCGCACCCACGGCCTCTAGAACCCGGATTCATCATCATCATCACCAGCTCATATACGTCCCCACTGCTGGGGCACGAGCCTTCCCTATGGATGGATAGGGAGAATGGGCCATAAACCACCACGCGGGCCCAGTGCGGTGCGGTGGTTGTTAACGACTGCTAATGCAGCCGGGACCAACAGCTTTACGTGCCTTCCGAAGCACGGAGGAGCTCGAGAAAATAATTTTTTGGTTACCCATCCGATGATGGGCCTTTGCGAAAGTTGCTTAATCTCAGCACTCGCAGACCGGGCGTGTAACCACTGCGCTATCGAGCTCCTCCAATCCGGATCGAATCCGGATTCATTTACCAACAAGGCTCAATGTCTTGTCAAATTTCTCAAGTGCTCGGTTTTATACCTATTCAGTAATGGCGAAAATGCAAATCACTGCCTTGTATACCTAAAGCATACCTTTAACCCAATACATTTAACATTACTTTCTGAATTATTTATACGTTGAATTTTTCAAATACTTACTTGGTTACTTGTATATGCCTTTGAATGCCCTGAATCTGCCGAAGATGTAAATCAACACTTACATAAAGCGTAGCTACTTTTTTACCTTTTTAAACATCCAACACAAATTTACATCACATTTACAATACTTTACACTTTTTGTATGTTTATATGAATACATTACAAATTAGTTTAAGTATGTAAGGCAGTAGCACCATGCAGTGATCGACAGCAACCAGTGATCGCGCGAACGTTAAAAACCGGCCAAGTGCGAGTCGGACTCGCGCACGAAGGGTTCCGTAGTCCGACTCGCGCACGAAGGGTTCCGTACCATTATCTATAAAAACGGCAAAAAAATCATGTCTATTGTATGGGAGCACCTTAAATATTTATTTTATTCTGTTTTTTAGTATTTGTTGATAAAAGCGGTAACAGAAATACATCGTCTGTAAAAATATCAACTGTCTTACTATCACGGTTCATGAGATACAGCCTGGTGACAGACGGACAGACAGACGGACGGACGGACGGACGGACAGCGGAGTCTTAGTTAGGGTTCCCGTTTTACCCTTTGAGTACGGAACCCTAAAAATAGGGGTAAGCAGCTGATTTTACCCATTAGCAACAATTGGACACAATACACCTGCTTCCTAGCTGCTGTGAGCCCTTAAAATAAATTTTACTTTTTATTTTTAAGTGCTAATTGCTACACTGAACCTAAATTAAATATTTATAAAATACAGTGAAAAAGTTAAATACCTACCCGACCCAACTAGGAATCGAGCCTGGGTCTTCCGCAATCCGGGCGGCTGCACTGACCATAGACCATATGACCATAGCCATCGGTTGCAATAACCGTTGGATAGACGGTACTCTGCCGCCAAAAAGCAGTCAAAAAATCAAAAAGGATATAAGTAACTTATTTTCCGAGTACTTTCAATCAGTATATTGCTTGCAACGTACAACCAACAGTAGCCCAGCATCATTACACACCAGCTGTTTGTCACAGATCACTCGGTTCAATAGACCTTTCAGAATCTGAGATTCTGAAGTCACTTCAGCAGATTAACACCACTAAAGGTCCTGGATCTATATCCATCCCACCAATTTTTTTTAAACTTGTTCGTCGTAACTGGTAAAACCACTGAACTATATGTTTAATACATCTCTGGCTTGTGGAATATTCCCCACTATATGGAAACTTGCCCACATCACTTTAATTCACAAGAAGGGAGACCACGGTGATGTTAGTAACTACAGATCTATCTCAATTTTATTATGTTTGTGAAAATTACTTGAGTCTATGATTCAAAAACGACTTCACTACCACCTTAAGCCACTTTTTGACGTTCATCAACATGGTTTCTTGCCTGGTCGGTCAACCACATTGAACCTTCTCGGATATACTACTGACATATATGAAGCATGGGAGGGCGGGAATTTACACCGATTTCTCAAAGGCTTTCGATGTGGTTGACCACAACCTACTAATCCAGGAGCTGGGCCACGCTGGAATCTGTGGTTCTCTGATAAGATGGTGTCGATGGTGATGATGGTGTGATGGTGATGGTGGTGGTTGGATGGTGGTGGGATCCTTTTTTCGCAATCGATCGCAGCTTGTTAAGATCAGAGACTTTAAGTCCACAACAAGGATGGTGATCCGGTGTCCCACAGGGCTCGCATCTTGGTCCTCTCTTTTTCTTGGTGTTTGTGATTGACCTATGCAAAACTATAGAATCAAGATATCTAATGTTTGCTGTACTGCAAAAAGACATTGAAAATATCGGCAACTGGTGCTCCATCAATAAAATGACAATTAATACAGCTAAGTGCTATCAAATAAAGTTTACAAGAAGAAGGGACCAAATTCCAGCTAGTTACTACATTCAAACACTTGTTGGTGAAGTCTCAAACATGCGAGACTTAGATGTGATGGTAGACACTAAGTTGGACTTTCGTGTTCACATAGATTCCATATGCAGAAGGGGCGCTAGGTTGGCTGGTTTTGTTATTTGACAGACTAAGTTTTTCAAAGATCCAGAAATCTCAATAATTTTTTTTAATTCCTTTGTAAGATCCACTCTAGAATACTGCAGTCCGATCTGGAGCCCCTCATACACAGTACATAAACAACTTTAGAGAAACTTCAAAAACAATTTCTCATCTTTCATAGAATAGAAATCATTTATTTGCCTTAAAACACGGTATTTAAGTTATCACAATGTTTAAAACGGTACAGCGTGTTTTGCCATTAAGATAGCATGCAAATACATAATAATTATTGAAATAAATTCTAAAACAGTATTAAAAAAAATTACAGATTACATTTTACTTTATTTTACGTTACAAGTCCAGAAACTCTTTCATACTATAGAAATTATATACATTTAGCCATTTATATAATTTTGTCTTAAATAATTTTAGATTTAATACTTTAATGTCATTCGGTAATTTATTAAATATTCTTACACACATACACAGACAACTCCTGTTGTATTTTTCTGTTTTAGGTACTTCATCTAATACAAGTCTACCGACATTCCGAATAGTTCGTGGATATAGCTCAATTGCTTTAAGAAAATATTGAGGATTTTGTTTTACAAAGACACAAGCTTCATAAATGTATAAACATGGTAGCGGCAACAAACCAAGTTGTTTAAATAATGGCTTACATGAGTCACGCGGCATATTGCCTGTTATTGCTCTTATGCACTTCTTTTGTGCAATAAACGCTCGCTGTATCGCAGAACCGTTACCCCACACTATGAGACCATAACGAAGTACAGATACTACGTATGCATGATAGGTCGACAACACCGTGTTCATATCGGTAATATTTCGGAGACGCTTTAGTGCATAGACAAATTTATTTATTCTTTGGCAAACATGTTCAATATGTATGCTCCAGTTTAAAGCTTTGTCGATTGTTAAGCCAAGAAATTTTGTTTCATTTATTTCGTCAATACTAAAATCTTTATACTTGATATTAAATGACATTGATGTGTTACTATTAAAATTAATGAAATTAGTCTTAGTCAAGTTCATTTGTAAATTATTATTATCTAACCATTTACCTACAGCTTGTATTGTATTATTGATGTCTGTTTCATGTTCCTTCATATTAATGTCAGTTATTTTACTATTTGAGCTAATTGTAATAGAGATGTCATCAGCAAATAAGACACAGTTGTGGTCCGTTACTTCCGGGATATTATTTATATATATTAAAAATAGAAATGGCCCTAACACACTCCCCTGTGGCACACCGCATTTTTTACTTGCATATTCTGAGGTAAATGAGACCACTTCGTTTTTGCTATTTAATTTTGAAATCATTACACACTGTTGCCGATTTCCTAGGTAAGAGCGGATTCAGCCCAAAGGAATCCCTCTTATTCCTATCAGTTCGAGCTTATTTATAAGATTGTCATGATCAACAAAGTCAAAAGCTTTGCTTAAATCAAAGAACAGTGTAGTTGTCGCATGTTTTTTATTTATGCTCTTTAGTATCGACTTTATGAGTGAGACAGCAGCTGTGGTAGTCGACTTGTTTCTTTGAAACCCATGCTGTTCAGGTCGTATTAAATTAAATTTTTCGCAAAATTCTGATAGTCTTTGCAACATACATTTCTCAAAAATCTTTGATAATACTGAAACTAATGTGATCGGACGGTAGTTTGCAATATCACTTTTTACACCTTTTTTATGCAGAGGTTTGAAAATAGATAATTTTAAAATATCTGGGTATGTTCCTGATGAGAATGATAAATTAATTAAGAAAGTTAGTACTTTAATAAGACTGCTTATACTAGCCTTTACTATCTTTGTACAAATTTCATCGTGTCCTACAGAATTAGTATTAGTTAGAGACATGACTTTTTTCTGTACTTCACTTTCTGTCATTGGTAGTAAAAACATTGACTGCGAATTCATGTTTGTTTTTTCGCCACCACCTATGCTTTTATTGTTGTCTTTGTTTGTCATATTTATAAAATAACTGTTAAAAAGAGTTGCTATTTCTAAGGGGTCTTTAACTAATTTATTATCATATTGAATGCTTTCCAAAGTATCAAAATTATTTTTTGTATTACCAATTTCACTATTTATTATTGTCCAGGACGCCTTGCATCTGTTTTTGCTTTTATTTATATAATTTATGTTATGATTTTTCTTTAAGTTATTTATGCATTTTTTTAAGATATTCGAATATTTAATATATTTGTATTTGTTGTTATTATTTTTGTTTTTGTAATAATTTAATCTTAAAAATCTTTTTCTTTTACAGCTTATTATTGTGCCGTTAGTAATCCAATTAGGTCTTTTATTTTGGTGATTATTAATTCTTATCCTTATTTTAGGGAAACAAAGTTTATAGAAGAGACATACTAAATCATGAAAATTTCTGAATGCTATATTACTATCACTTTCTGTAAATGCTTCAATAAAAGAAAGACTACTTATGCATTCATTGAATTTTTCTATATTTTCTTTGCAATAGTCTCTCCTGAACATGAAATACGATTTAGCATTTTGGTTTAATCTAGTTGGGAACTTCAATATTTGGGCTGTTTCATGATCTGACAGGTGTAAAGGCAGTACCAACCCAACGGCATTTTTTACATTACTGAGGATATGATCTAAACATGAATTCTTCCGAGTTGGCTCATTTATGTGAAATGTTAAATTAAAGTTCAAAGCCAGATCATTGAAATAATTTGTGATTGTGCCTGGTTTTAACGTATTTATATTCATGTCACCTACTAAAATAATCTTTCGAGATTTATTATACTTCTTAATAATTGCATTAAGAACACTCTCTAGCTGTTTTAGAAACAGTATAGGATCGCTTTTTGGTGTTCTATAGACGCATATAATTGTAGTATTTTTTGATGGTATTTCAACACCACAGCACTCAAAACTTTTTGGCAATGCGTAGCTTTTTAAATAAGACATATCTTTGTAATCTAAATTATTTTTTACCAATATGCAAGTTCCTCCCCTCTTTTTATCATCTCTACAAAAGGAAGAAACAGTAGCATAGTTATGAACTTTTAAGTACTGTTCATACCCTGACTGTACAAAAGTCTTAGAGAGGCAGATTATGTCCGGCTCGTTACCATTTTCTTTTAATTCCAACAATGTTAGCTCCAATATTTCAGTTTTGAATAGTATGCTAGCAATATTTTGATGAAAAATCGTGAAATAAGTTTCTTTTTTATTTTCAGGAACGAAAAAAATGATTTTTTATGGGTTCTGTAGTTACCGGGTTTACGTCACTCTTTTCCGAATTTTTATTTAGGACTCTAAAATAATACGGAATAGTGCCTTTTTTTGTTGAAACTGTCTTTGTCTTTGTTACATGTGTTTTTTTATTTTTAATAATATTTATCAAATTATATATATTTTTAAATGTCAAAAATTTATTTTTATACTCAATAAAGTCAATAGATGAATTAATTTTATTACAAATAATGCGAATGTCATAGTTATTATAATTATTACATAAGAAATTAGGATCAATAATGCTATTGATAGGGACAATATAAATAACTGACTTAGCCAACATATTAACAGCTATACAAATGTTTGAATGAAGCAGATTAATATCATTGTCATGAGAACCAAAACTCAAGATCACAATATCATCTTGGGAACAATCATATGCAAACAATCTTTGCCGACATCTAACATCTTACGACTCCAGACTTGCATATTTTAAATTGGCTCTTCTTGAGCACAGGCGGAACATTGCCGATATCTTGCTTTTGCACAAAATATTCACTGGAAGGATAGACAGTCCTGACTTACTTGCGAAACTCAGCTTGCTAATTCCGCGCTCTAGCAGTCGTCTGGTTAACAGAAAAACATTCAGCCTCTCTACCTGTCGTACTAATTATTACCAACATTCGCCTTTGTATAGAATGACTTCTTCATATAACAATTCTTTATAATTTGGATATTTTCAACACAACATCAGCTAGTATCAAAAAACATTTGTAATTTTCATTATAGTTAAGTAGTGTATATGTATTTGGATTAAATATCTATCAAATATCTAGAATGCATGCAATTAAATAAATTTTATTGCATGCAGTGTTCACTCCTAGAAGGTCGTGCATTGCCATGCTTCTTTGTATATCCACTAACTTGTACTTACATGCAATGACCAGTTTTGTGAACCTACAATAAAAAATAAAAAAATAAAAAAAGCAGTGGAAAAATTCTGTGCTTTCGTCAGCCTTCCCAGTAGCATCATAGTCAGTGCAGCCGCCCGGATTACGGAAGACCCAGGTTCGATTCCTGGCTGGGTCGGGTAGGCTTTAAATTTTTTTCACTGTATTTTATAAATATTTATTTCCCATACAATTTCAATGAAAATCTATGTCATATTTTGGCGACGAAAACTGGACTTAAAGTGTCGAACACTGTGCCACTTAGATATATGTACAAAATGAATATATATGTATACATATTTTTAATTGCCAATAATTTGTCCTGCAGCGAACTTTCTTTTCAAACCACAGCTAGAAGAGATATTTTTTAGAGATGAGCTATTTCTATGACTGTGTCGATGTCTACGTGGGTTACTATATGTACTTCCTATCTATAATTAGGAATGATAAATACTTTCTATCACTTTTTACATGGCTGTCGTGTTCAGCCAAAATTCCTTAATTTGAGTTACAGTGCTTTACTTTATAGCTTTTATTGTGCTTGCAACAAAGGTTTAATTACGGTGTTTTGGTTTGACACGATGACACGACGTCGCTGTGAAGCCCGCTAATGGCGCTGCGACCGCGGTCCCAATTGTTATAATTTTATTCGATGAAACCCACTTAACTCGTTAATTAACCGCACACATTAAATCTATGGGTGTCGGCGAATAAACAAAATTATTTGGCCATTCCCATTGGCCATGTATCTAAGCTATTCATCCGATGACCTGCTGACAATACAAAATTCAAAATAATTTATTCAGTTTAGGCTACAAATTATCTCTCATGGATGTCAGTATGCCATCGGTTCGTAAGTCTACACAGAGCGGGAGACCTTGTACTAAGAAGAAGCGCCAAGAAACTCATAAAGGGCATTTCTTTGCTCCCTTACAGCGTCATAATATTGGAAAATGCCCGAAAACTCGATACGATACCCGAAGATCACGGATTTAATTCCCAGGCCGGGCAATAATTTTGTTTTTTAAGATTTTTCATCGCTTAGCTCGGGTTGGTGAATTGCGGAATTAGCAAGCGTAGTAATTAAGCCATTATGACTTGAATCCAATGATGAAAGCCTTTACCCAATCCGGAATCCTTAACTACAGGACAAATAAATAGATATCTATATGTCTAATTTATTTTGTTACATCCACATTATTTACATTTTAAATTGTCATTTTGGTTTTTGTAATGAAATGATGGTGCAATGTCAGTTAGTCTCCTGAGTTTCTTGCCTGCTCTTCTCGGTCGAAGGCTCTCCCAAAATCCGAACGTGTGGTAGATTCAGTTTAGTCTAAACTGACTTTTTTGTTTTTTTTTTATTATTTGGTTTTTATAGTTTTGACGTCAATAAGTGTCTGTGAAAGCTTGTGTTGAATAAATTATTTGACTTTGACATTGACTTTGACTTTGAATAGTCCCTCAGCTACCTCTTACGACACCCATCTGTTACCATCAACCACCTTATCAGAGTCTGTCACTAACGTTCCTGTGTTCCGACAAAAAGAGACAAGATATCTAGTACCCCAGTAGTTAAAGATCTGGATGAAGTACGCTTTCATCTCCTGCCTTATCGCCACTTAGCATCAGGAGAGCTGAAGTCAAAGCTCTACGCCGTTGTTGAATAATAACGACAAGAAATATATCGAATTTTTTGGATCGAGTTTGCTGTTGGTTTCCTATGGCCATTACAGCGTCACCAAACCTGTTTGGGGGTGGTGAGAAACTTAAAGGGTTCCTCAAACCGTGTGATCTGGATATAGCGCGTCTGAACCGGATCTTCGTACTCTTGTTCTAAGAGTACAATATCTCTGCCTGCCTATTCTAGAGTGCATGTATCTGAGAGTGACATTTTTAAGACCAGGCGGGGGAAATAGATCGATGTTCACGTAACGTCACGAAGGTATAATGAAAAAGCTTTAATAAATAGTATCGATGTGTCGATGGCACGTGAGCAATCGCGCTGAGTCAGCAGCCTTTTAGGCGCGCGCGCTCGCGACACGGGCGGGCATCGCTTTGGCATCGCTGTAATAATAATTAAACTGTTCCGTGATTGAGTTGTCGCAATATAATTACGATGTTGTGGTAATCTTCGTTTACAGCCATTTAAAATCCAACTCAATCGTAGCCTAGTGCGAGTTTATTTTGACAATCGATCACGTTAATAAAAACAAAAAATGGCATGGCTGTATCGCCTCTTGGATACACGAAGAGAGTTAAAAATTTGCTATGGAAGTTCTCGTTTTCGTTAACGTGATCGAATGACAATTAAACTCACACTAGGCACTCTGATCACAGCACTAGACCTTGAATGAATGAATTAAATATGTTTAATTAAACACCACAGAAAAACACATCAAGTATTAGGAACAACAAATAGTAAAATGGCGGCCTTATCGCTAAAGCTTTGGGCCACGAGCACGAGCGTCTTGCGATGCGTCAAGCGAATTTATAGTTCATCGCGCGTCGTATTACAGCAGCCTTAGCAACGGTAATAGAAAGAACGCAATGGACGAAGAAAACGCGCGCCGTGTAGTAAACCGCCAGTGGTGGCCTAGCGATAAAAGTTTTATTAATGCGGAACTTCTCGTTTCGGGTAATTAGTCGCAACACTCGCAACATATAGTGTCAGTTTATTTTTTCAGACATCTAAATTACTTGTTGCTATGACAAAACAACTACCAATCCGCACTGGGCCTGCGTGGTGGTTTATGGCCCGTTCTCCCTATTCATCCACCGATAGTGAAGGCTCGTGCCCCAGAAGTGGGAACACAAAATGAGCTGGTGATGATGACAGCTTTAGATAGAGCAAACGGTTTAACTTGACTTCCGAAGCATGGAGAAAAACCGAACACAATTACTGTTCTCATCCAAGGTATATCCTAGAATAGATACCTATGCGAAGCAACAAACCGTGCAACATTGCGCAACAAAACATCATTCCAATGGCTTGGTTTTTAAATTGCCGAAGTTCGTGGTAATCCGAGACTACACCATTATTCCGTAATGGACAACGTCGTTGGCTACACGATAGCTTAGCACTATATGTGTCAAGTATCCATAAGGTTCAACTGTTTAATAGTAAAATATATAATTGAAGATCGGAAAGCCAATTCTAAATTTGAAAAGTTCGGTGTCATCCCAATCTATCTTCACAAAGTAGCGACGAGAATCGTGCACTCATCATCCGATTGGTTAGAGTTTAGAGCAAATGCGCATTTGCCGTTTCATTAAAACGTATCCCATTATACAGTGTGCGCGCAAGCGGCCGCGATTGCCTAAACGAAAAGTTCACCACTGACAGGCCCGCCTCCGATGGATCAATCCGTGATAAATGACTGTTCAATCCACTCCAACTTTCTAAGACAGTGAGCCGTTCGCAAAAAGTTCTTAATGTCAATTTCCTATGAGTACAAAAACGAAGAATAAATCATTTGCGTCTACAAAACCTACGATCCCTACGATGTTACTAATGCTACGAAAAGTTTATTTAATTTTTGTTGCCATAAAATATGTAGCTGCTATTACAGTAGTAGTATATATACAGTAGAACAATTAAAGATAAATAATTTATATGTTAAACCCCAATGTTTACTTTTCACAGATATTTAAAACAGTTAGTTCATAGGGATCAAAGAAGATCATCTTCTCTGCCGGTCTCAGACCCAGAGCTCCCGGGTTCAATTCCCAGCGGAGGGTACATGGTTGGTATTAGGGCTTGTTTGTCTGTTTGTCTGCCTGGCTAGCTACCACCATCTTATTTAAATATGTCGCCATAACATCAATGTTTGTAGCATTGTGGTGTTCTGGCAGGTAGAGATAAGTTAGCCAGTGCCTCAGTAGTTGAGTCAAACATCAAGAGCGATGAAGGCACTGTGCTTACCCGTAAGATATTAAAAAAAAAACAGAAACATTTATACTTTTGTATTAAGGAGATACATTGCTAAACAATTAATCTAATACGGAGCGTTTGCGCCCCGTACCATAAGAAAAGCTTTATTTTCCTTCAAATTAAAACTACAAATTATTTTTAAAAAACGAAGCATATTAGCATATTGAAGTGTGTCAAGACTAATGTACAAAAAAAATTTAGATGCTTAAATCCGTCTGGTTTGCCTGTAAAATGTAAATCTATGTTTTAAAAGAGGTTACTTTGATATTTTTTTCTCTGTTATAAAAGTTGACAAATCGTGTTTCTGCTACTAGCAAAATGAAGTCAATTAAATAAAAAAATATGTCATCAAATATCACTTATGTTTTGTAATTGTTGGGATTGATTTTTCCCAACAATTACAAAACATAAGTGATATTTAACATAAGTGAGATCCCCGCCACGCAAATTTCCAATGCGTCGCCTTTATAAACATAGCAGGATGCTATTTACTTTTTTATTATTAGTTCTTTAATTTTAATTGGTTTTTTGTTAAGTTCAGTTGTGTTTCTTTTATTTAATTGTTAATTGAATATTAGCTCAAAACGATTCAATTCATTCAGTTTCACTCTGTAGGCGCGATTCTACTACGCTACGTATCTGCTACGATTCTATACAAAGCTACTACACATCGGCGCTACGCTACGGTTTGCGTGGAAGTGTTTCCATACACTACGGTTTGTAGCTTGCTGTGTAGCAAGCGTACACAACTACACACACAGCATGCAAAACAGCATGTTCGCTACTTTACCGTAACGTATGTACTAACATGAATTCACATTTATATTGTTTTGAATTTTGCATTCACAATGCTTTATATATATATATTATTATTTTTTTTCAATACACGTTTTTTTCAATACAATATTCAACACGTTTAGGTAACGATCTTACAATTACAAAACCAGCCAAAAGGTACAAACAACCATAGAGACAATTTTATATGCCTGAACTTGTTGATTGTAACGGTGGTCACTTCGAACACCTACTAAAATAAATTAAAGTATGTGAAAACAATGCATTTTATTCATTTTAGACATCATGTTTCATAGAGCCATTTACTGCTTAAGACCTACACAATCGATATCTAAATAAAAATAGTGTAAGTTTTTTTTTTTTTTCAAATAACTGGGTTCGATTCCCGAGCTGAGTACAGGTTTTTTTAAATGTATGAATGCAGTTTTTCTTCTTATTAAAATCGATGACATGGTTCCTAAGAACAGATCTTCTTGTGTCTTATAGTTTCAGACTTTCTCATACCGACCGATTTAAATGAGACACCCTGTATAGTTACAAGATAAAATGTTACTAGAAAAACGACCATTGGATAACCAAAGGTTGTGGGTTCGATTCCCACTCGACACTCGAGCTTCCCAAGGCTTAATTCTAAAATCTCTTTTTTTTCATTCATTCATTTCACGAAAGCATTTAAGAATGATGTTTCTTCGGAAATCTCTAAAATATGAGTACCTATTTTATTGTTATTTTTATGAAGTGGGTACAAGTGGTTGGAATAAAACACAACAACTGCTGTGGTAAGACGAAACTGTAACATATTTTTTATTATGCAGTTATGTATCGTTGTTAATGAAATTATTACTTTAAGGCGTTCAGCCTTAAAGTAATAATTTCATTAACAACGTTGTGGTCAGTACATTTACTATACGACTGTGCCTAATATAAAACATATTTATATATTTATGTGTGCGATGTCTTTAAATGCTCTAGTATGTATTTTATTTGGTAAAGCTTTACTAAATAAAGAAATACTTGAATAATAACTCGGATCCTCGTCAATTGAATGCTAACATTCAAAGCCAAACTGTAATTCTTTGCAGATATCTGACAAGACTGATGACCGTCGCTGTCATAATATAAAAAGTCAAGTCAAGTAATATAAAGGGCATTGCCCTTCAAAAATAGTTGAGATCAGTGAACCGCAAAAGCCTGATTAAACTGTCGCGACGGTGTCCATTTGCTTGGTGAAAATCTCCTAACGTTTTTACAGCAAGCAACAGAATTCACAAAATGAAAATGCTTATAAAGCGATCCAAAGTGAAATGAACTTGCTTTTTCATTTAGTTGCAAAGTATTCTGTTACTACTAACATCTCCTTTAGAAAATACTTTTGCATTTATTTAGACATTTAAAAGGCAGACCCATATTTTAATACACGCTTTAGGGTTTTTATTTTTTACATAAATTGGGATATGAGACACATACCTGTGTTTTTGTAGACTTACTGTTGAAGTGTAGACGATCAAGTTAATAATAGAAATGCGTTAACAACCTTACAATTCCTTCATACTTCATTGATATTCAGCGCCATATTATATAGTACGTAAGCACACCTGAACAAATTGAATGTTAGAACCATTATCTTTTTATTTCTATGAGTGAATGTTTCTTTACTTAGTTGCAGGGATATCATAATCATCATCGGCCTATATTAGTCCACTGCTGGAAATAGGCCTCCCCTAATGAGCGCCATAGCGCCCTGTCCTCGGCTTGACGCATCCAGCATCTGCCTGCAGTCTTTCGCAGGTCATCATCCCACGTGGCCGGAGGGCGTCCTACACTACGTTTACCGAGTCGTGGTCTCCACTCAAGAACACGTTTACCCCAGCGGTTGTCGGTTCTTCGCCAGATATGGCCGGCCCACTGCCACTTATATACAGGATTGCCTACGAATTCTCACTGAACTCTTCTCGATAGAACACTGCATTCTCAACTGGCAGGAATTGAAATGAATTAAAATTGTTTCTGAGATCAGTTTATTTTAGTTCTATTGAACCCTTTTATATAAACGTATCGTCGTACGTAACGGATCCATGTATAGAGTTCCTTTTAAATGCGTTATGTTTACCTAAACATTAAAAAAATAAAAATATGATAGAAGATATATTATATAGTAGTCGCTAAAACCAAATAATTGCCATTGGACTCGGATATGACCTGATCTCCTCACTATTGTTTCTCATACAGAAAGATTATTATATTATATATTATCAGCCATTACTTTCCCATTGCAGGGCAAAAGCCTCCCCTCCCTCTTTGCACCTATATCTATCGTAAGCTAATTCGTCCCAATTCTTCAAATGGGAGTCTAATTCAAATATCCATACAGACTGATGATGAGAATAAAATAAATATTTCAACTCAATCTACTTACTTTTGCTATTGCTCAATTAAATACTTAAAAAATATATAATTTTATAATTATGGGTAAGTATACTCGTATATAAATTTACGCAAATTTAGGGGTTAGTTTCGTTTCGGCATCTTCCCAATTCGGCACCCATGAATTTATGAACTCGATTAATTTCAATCACAGAGGTGCAGTTACCGATAAAAAAGAGTGCTGATTGTATACATATTTGAATAAAAATGCTAAGTTTACTGGTAAATACACTGAAATATTAGTTGTGGCTTACAGGGTAACAGTACATAGTGTTGATAAATTAGCACGGGTTGGACAGAGCCACAATAGCGTTATTGGAAGCGCTCCTGACCCGGTTCCTCAGAGAATGCGGGTTCCTCTCCCGCTCGTGGATTTTTTAACACTTTCCCAATGAGACAATTTGTGACACGGATTTCTACATATTTGCAACACAAATATTGTTCACTAGAGACCGCTCGCGGTTTCACCCGCGTGGTTCCCGTTCCCATGAGAATATCGGGATAAAAAGTATCCTATGTGTTATTCCCGGTTATAAACTATTTGTATGCCGATTTTCAGCCAAATCCATTCAGTAGTTTTTACGTGAAGGAGTAACAAACATCCAAACAAACTTTCGCGTTTATAATATTAATAGGATGTGGGAAAGCTAGGCTCAACCCAGCTGTGGGATGTTTATTGGCTGACTATGATGATATATCATATATATAGCATATATGTCGACGGAATCTACCACACTATCGTGTTAAGCCAAAACACTGTAATTTGGGTTACCTACAGTGTTTTTGCTTTATAAACTTTGTTATAACCACAATAAAAGTTTAAAAAAACAGGAGCTTAAATTACAGTCAGTTTAACACAATTAAATTAATACATAGTTTAATTGTGTATTATTATTTATAAGTGCAACTTCACAGTTGCCGTTTAATTTAGTTAACGAGAAAAGAAAGAAAAACGAGACAATTTGCGATACGAACTTCAACGCTGATAGTATTTGCAACGCAAATATTGGCACTCTATTACGGGCAACGCGAAGTTTTGCGGTCTCCCGCTGTCGTTATGAAAATGCATATACATTTATATACACAGACACCACAGACACACCCGTAGATGGGCTAGATTAATGGCACCGTTATTATTTTTCAATTTCCCTACACTCTCTTAACACGTCCGGTAAGAATATGTTAAGCTCGGAGTACAAGTATACGGTTTTCTTCAATTATCTTTCATTTTGTTGCTCATACACCTAATTTTGCTTTTTAGTCACATTTCGTAGTTAGTGTATATAAATCTGTCAATTGTTTTCTGTTGTCTAATTGTATAATATATTTTAAGTTGTAGAATAGGTATAAAGTCATATAAAGCACAAAAACTGTGAATACCCATTGAAATTACTTCAATTTACTTTTCTCAACAGCCTTACAGATGAAGGCAGGGTAGGAAAGATTAATTTGACCAAACTTTTAGTCATCCATCTGAGTACTAGCCGTTCCTATAAAAGCTTAACTTTAGCGTTCGTTGCAAAGAATGCCTAAAAAGCGCCACACCTGTATAAGAAAAGTGTACTAGTTTATAAGAGAAAATTGTATATCACACATTTTTAACACAAGCAAATATGGAAGTTTATAAATATGGTGTGTGGGATGAGCTTCTCGTACGTATTCTCGTAGCCGGAGTTCAACATACTGAATAGTATTTACGTCGGCGCATCACTACTTAAAATTGCTTTGTCCATTTGTGATTTGTAGAACCGTCAGCTATCGAACGTTAAAAAAAAACTAAATTGAAAATTGGATTGATAGTTTGACTGACATAAAGAAGAGAAAGGGTTTTAAAGGCTACACAAGCGTTCTCACATGGCATTACTGTTTTTGGATACACAGTTACAGTTACAATTTTTAAAAATTGTATTTAAAACAGTGTGTAGTAACAAATACATAGCATGGGCTTAAATTAGTATATAGCTAACACACTAGTCACTGGGTCGCTGAATAAACCCACCAATCTGCATTAGACCGGAGTGGCTTGTTACGGCCAAATCTCAACAGGAAGGGAAGAGCTGAGCCCAGCCGTGGGGCCATTATAGGATGATGATAATGATTTAGCTAAGTAAACGATAATAATAGTAAGCAATAATTTATTAGACCTGAAATACGACTTTTCTTTTGCAAATCTAAATCTGCAATGTTGAATAAGGAATAAAAATGATTTATTAATTAATTAATGAAATTAGCTGTACATTGCTCCATTGGCCATGCAAACATTAAACTTTGTGACGTGTTTCAAATTATTGAGCAGGACGTCTACATTTTTCACCGTAACACGCAACCCCAATTAAAAGGACAATAAAAGTATGCCGCCAAAGTCAATTGGCTAAAAAACCCGATCGTGCGAAATTAATTGAGACATAAATTGGGCGGTCGACAATTATCCGTTTCTTTCGATCAGGCGTCGCCGGAGGGCAAACCGGCAATTGAAACTAGTTATGATCTGTTTCCACAACGTAAATATTTGCGAGGCGGCACGCGGGGCACATGTCAAAGGCGCCGGCTCCGGTATTGATCTAGCGCGGGAGGGGGGCTGAGGTGGGGGGGAGGCCGGGGGGGCGCGGGCCAGCCCGTAGGGGCGCGTACTACGAACTGGTGCCGGCTTACGTAATAGCGGCGCGCGTCTGACACCCTGTCTGCTGCCGCCAGCGCTCCCATCGCTGATTAATAAAACAACCGTTATCGAGACGCTGCAACCGAGATATCATCGCTTCCTATCTTTAATGAACTAACTTTCGGAGCTACGCCTGTCGTTCGAGCCGAGTTCCGGCTAATGTAAGAGGCTTATTCATGATATCTGCCGCTCGTCCAATTTATTTAATACTTTGTAATTAATTCGATTTCGCCGCTCATTCGAGATTAATTTTATTCGATTAACTCGCGGTTTTCATTTAATAGAATTCGCACATGAACATTAAAGTTAGATAAAAAATCTTTGACTCTCTAAAATCTTTAAGTTATTCTATTATGCAAACAAAGTGACAGCACAAATAAACCGGGACGAATCTTGGTTGGCCTGTGTCTAAAAGCAAAGCTTCATTTATATTTCAAAATTGCTTTAGTTATTGGCTAACCTCCATATTACTATTATTGCTTCGGAATTATTTGCAAGAATCTCAGACAACAGACAAAATTAGATGGTCAAAGATTTTAATTTATATTATGCCGTTAGTTATTCGTGATGTTATCAGCCATCAGTATTCTCCTACTCGTAATTAACTAAGCTGAATTTACAAATTAATACTCGTTGACGTTTCTAACGTTGATATATCATTTTCATTTTCATCATTTAAGTTTATTTCATTAAGTTTATTTATTAACGTATATGCATGTACAAGTAAGGTATTATGTATACACCTTTCTGTTATAGAATTAGATAAATTTGGACATTATACTTTATCGATATTGTAATAGCGACATATACTGTAAACAGGCTTATTAGTAATGTCTGAGGTCGGGGGACCTGGTGCTCTAAATGACAGGCAATCTATTGCCTATTTGTACCAGATACCAGTCTTCCACAAAATAGTCCGTGTAAATAAACTTATTTACTATTATTATTATTATCATTTTAGAGTAATCGTTCGACGAAGAACGGAGTTCTCAAAATTCAGTATAGCGACGCTCATATGTGCCGATACATTATCGGTACAATTTGACAAATTCAGAGCGTTGAGTTAGTGGAAATCGGTTTAGCGAACGCCGACGGGCTCGCTCTAGGGCTAAACCGATTACCGTAACAAGATACTTTAAGCGGATCCTTGGACTGTTTAGCCCCTTCTCTTTGTTTTTTGGCGTAATCATGAGCCCCTTAAGCTAATGAAGTTGTTGCTGGAGGGAAACAATCCGTGAAATTTCGTAGAAATAGACTCGGACTTACCTTTGTACAATTAGGTGAAGTTCATTTATTTATTTATTTATTTTATTTATTTATTTATTTAACATAATTAAACGGGCATAACCCTATTACATAATTATGAATAATTAAGTGCATATAAACACAAATAGTAAGTATACTTAATCACTAGTTCACAAACAAATATCTACACTGTTTAAAAAATTCTTAAGGTTGTCCACAAACACGTCAAAATTCGGGTAAGCCACAAGGAGTGCGTTAAGTGCTTGATGCATGCGACACAGCGGTGACTTCGCACGCGCCACTGTGCGACACGGCGGAGGCGCAAACAGTCGATGCCTACGACTGGATCGAATACGCAGATAATTATCAGGCACAAACAGGCGAGACAACTGCTCAACACATTCGGGCGAGTCCACACTCCCACGCAAAATCGCCACAGCAGTTGACAACTCCATTCGAGCTCTTCTACCCTCTAGCGAGTTCATCCCCAACATTCCCAGCAAGAACTTCGTTGGGTACATGAAAGGATAGTAACCATATACCCGCTTATAATAGCAGCGAAGAAAAGCTTTCTGGACCTTCTCTAACATAAGTATATATTTGGCCTCGTGCGGGTTCCATATACATGCACCAGATTCCAATGAGCTTCGCACAAGGCTGGTAAAAAGGATTTTGATGACATCAGGATTATGAAAGTCGCGCGAGTTACGTAAAATAAACCCCAAACGACTGAAACAGCTACGAGTGAGAGCGGAAACGTGTTCGTTAAAAGTCAAAGACGGATCAAATGTGACCCCCAGGTCTTTCATAGCGTTTGTGCGAGCAATGCTGTCATTGCCTAACATATATTTACGTTCAACGAGATTACGTCTGCGGCTGAAGGTCATAACATAGCACTTAGCACAGTTAAATCCCAAATCGTTCTCGTTACTCCACTTAAGTAAGGCGTTAACATCGTCTTGTATTCGCTCACAATCCGCTTCGTCACTGACTTCTGCATATAATTTTATGTCGTCAGCATAAAGGAGGCAATTTGTATATTTAAATACATCAACCACGTCGTTTACCATCAGTAAGAAGAGCAAGGGTCCAAGTATTGATCCCTGGGTCACCCCAGAGGGTGTTGGGTAGGGTTGCGATACATAACAACCATGGCGTACAAATTGCTGTCGGCCTTTGAAATAGTCGGAAAATAAATCAATAAGCTTGGAAGAGAAACCAATAGCATGTTGGGCTTCTAAGAAACAGCCTACAAACCTTCGCTTTAATATAACTGTAACTTGGCGTCTGTACATATACCTAAGGGTTATTTTATTTTATATACTTACTTACTGCTTTACTACAAAACGATGGCTAAAGTTAGACAATGAATCAATTTAGTAATTTCCAAAGGGGTCATTGAAACCTGCCATTGCTATTTAAAGCCCATACAACATTATTCGTCGCTTACAACTCTATAACTAAAAAAACAACAAAAAGTACAGTTAAAAAAAATCTACCGGCCGAGTCGGTACTGAAAACAAAAACGTCATCATTACGGCCAACGTCACAATAACGGCGACAATCCAGATGCGATCTAGTCGTAACAATGTTTAGAAAGCCATTTGCCAAGATCCAATGTCCCACCGCGCGGCGGCCGGGCGTGCTCCCAGAGTCCCAGACAGTTCCCGCCACCTGCCGACAGACGTCCAAAGAAACATTTTAAATAATTTTAAATTCGAAACTTCTGCCGGTGACGGGCGAACTTGCGCGAACAATGGCCGCGGAACATTCCCTGATTGCTAATGAGGACATTGTGGAACAACTTGAATTAAACGAAACGGAATAAGGAAATAGCAGCACCGACGAAGTTTCGTCCAAAAATTCGGGCGCTCCGGCCCGCTTTTTGATATTTCGCTCGCCTATTCTTTTCGAGCCGTCCTTGTAAACATACTGATAAGTTAATTATACGATATCGTTCAAAGGCGCATGCCGCTTTCAGATGCTCTGATTTAATTTTCAAAAAAAAACATACGTCTTTTATCTATATATTAATGCGTGAAGCAAAAACTTTGTACCCCTTTTTACGAAAATTGCGCGGACGGAGGAGTATGAAATTTCGCACACTTATAGTTTATGTAAAGAAGGAGTACAGAATGTTTTTTTTTTAATTATGCTTAAAAAATACATTAAATCAATAAAACAAACATTACACACCTACCATGTATTTGACACACACGCATATAATATGCGTGTGTGTCAAATACATGGAAAGCAGAAAAGAGTATGTACTCTTTTCAAAAATTTCAATAATGGAAGAGGAGCGGCCGAAATCTGTCAAAGCCAAACCAAACTCACATTCTAACTTTAAAAAATTGTCATTGCTTAGGATACAATCCGTGCAGCCTTAATAAAATTACGGTCGAATTTCGACCACTGGGCGCCTAATTACCATAAATAAGAAAATGGAAATCTAAAAATTAAAATTGTATAAATAAGTCAAATAATTTTAAAAAGTTAATTCAAAGTTAAACAGCAATCATGCTGTCCCATCGTAGACCTTTATACCTATGTATGTAGGCATATTCAATCACATGAAGATTACAGCTTACCTATAGATAGAGGATGCCGTGACCGTGACGTCACGACACATGTTTAATAACGCGGAGTTATAAAATACATCTCCATCTTTAAAGCTTACAAGCCCTTTTTTATTTATAAATAGTAGTAGATATTAGTTTTTATGAGTTTAGCTTTAAGTAGTTGAATTTAATATGTACAGGTATAAATTATATGAACTGTGTTACTGTGAACAAATAAATAAAGCCTACATCATTTATATGCCCTATTTTAATAATGAAAAAAATCGGTGTATTCTGTTTTCCTTCCTGTGTATTCAAATAAAACATCCACGTCTTATTTTCTTTTGTTTGTAATTTATCCACGGTGAGTGGCAAAGGAAAATTTGGGTTTTCACGTTTTTAGTATCTACTAATTGCCAAAATACAAACGAATTTGCATTCTCATTAATTCTGTTTACAGCAATATAATTCATCTCAATATTTCATACATATTTGGATGTCCTACTCTCCACTCAAACGTTAATTAACCTCCCAGGAATTTGTGTTAAAATTTTAATAACACTGTGATGGTTAATTTGCCCTACAATTTATTCAGAGCCCAGAGCTACGCTCACCGTTAAAATTTTACTACGTAGTACGATAAAAATTCCGTACAATAAACCTTTGAGGGCGTGGGTCGATTATGAGGGAACCTCTTATTTGCAGTCGTAAATCAAGATCCGACAAAATATACAAAATCGAGTTTGTTTGCCGACCCTACGCGCGCGGGTAATGGGGCCGCCCGCCGCTGCTTGCTGCTTAAATAGACCTCACACATTACTTCTAGGCTTGCACATTTTATATACTCCAAACAATACAAGCCGAGATGGAGTTTTTATCGCCTTCTTTTTTATTCCTCTTCTTATTCATGGAAAATGTTATAATTGCTGTTTTGTTTGGAATATATAAAATGTGCAAACCCAAGAGCAAAGAATCAAGTAATTTTATATATTTTGCGAGACAAATTTAATGTGCAGCAGCTGCACTAGTACACGATTTGTACTTCAAATTTAATGTGCAGCAGCTGCACTAGTACACGATTTGTACTTCAAATTTAATGTGCAGCAGCTGCACTAGTACACGATTTGTACTTCAAATTTAATGTGCAGCAGCTGCACTAGTACACGATTTGTACTTCAAATCAATAAAACAATTGCAAACGTTTATGGAAAAAAACAACTAAATTGAAAAACGAGCCACTCAATTAATGTTCGCCTGAAAACAATGGACAAGGAATAATATGAAAACTCATTTGTTAAATTTTTACACGGACGCGGCAAGAAAGTGAAAATTAATGGGAAAACATTTTGAATCGCGCCCCGACAGCGCTAGGTCGTTCCAACCGTTAATTAAATTGAGCTCATCCCATAACAATGATCACTATACATTTGTTATAGTCGAAATATGACAAATATAAATGTATAACCATCGAAGAGTTTATACGAAATAAGGGGTGGCTAGCGAACCGGAAAAAATGCTTAACCTGCTTCCCCCAATCACATTTACTTCCCCGCGCCAGAAACGTGATAAATGTTTAAAAAAGATTCCTTTCTCGAGCATTGTCGTATCGCTTCCTCTCATCTTCTCTTGACTTTTATGTAATTGTAGCCTTTATGGAAGGTCGCCGGGTGTTATTGCCCACTGACACATTAAAGTCAACATACAATCAATAGCGATTACTTGTTCAATCAACGAGGGTTTAACTCACACGCATTAATCTTTCTACATTTGTTGCATTAACTGGAATACGATTACTTGAAACCTATAATTATAAAAACTTTATTTTACTTTTAGTCTAAAAATTAGAATTTATAGTTATAAATACGCTTTTTCCCAGCTACAATGCGAAGCTGAGTAGGTCAGCCATTTAGGCTACAGGAATATATATTTTTCCTTTATTTCCAATTTTATACGCCAAATATACAGAAAAATTATTAATTTAATTTGGATGTTGATACATTCTTTAGTCGCCAAACTGTGTTCTACGTAGGTATTAATTAATCTTAATTTTTTGTGGCAGTAGATATGGTTATAAACGACTCCCCTTCAAGATTAAGGAAGAAGTTACCAGATGAAGTGAAAACTTGTGAGACTATAAACATGTTTAAAAATAAACTTCACATCGCAGCGAGTACCACAGAGAGACAAATTGTACTATAATTTATGTATTGAAAGTAAAATGAAATGAAAAGTGAAATGTAATTTCGTATGAGAATAAAGATCTTTAAACCTAAGAAAATGTGACCTTAACCTTTGTTTTATTGTTTCAGAGTCAAAAATTGGGCATTGAAATTCGGTGTTGACCTATGGGAGTTCGGCAGGCACTTCACTAAAATGAACCAGATACAAAACGTGAGTAGTGGTTTCATTTTTTCCCAGCGCCGAGGGAATTTTCTTTTCCCCCAGTGTTGAGGGCACGGAGCGAGGTAGCCTCGCCGCCGGTCCGACGCGTCCGGACAAAAATGCAGAGTGAGAGAGTTCGCTCTCGGCCCGGCCGCGTCCCCGCGTCTAAGGTCGGTTGCCAGGTGACGGAGATTACTCGGACAGTCTCAGAATTTGCTTAGATTTACAACATACAAAACGAATGTACCTTAATCCGAAAATGTAAAAAATACGAAAATAGTGACTACCTATCTAATATGCTTATATTTAAAAACGCTATGAAATATAAAAAAAATCTGATAGTGAAACAATATGGTCTCATAAGATCACAGAAGCTCCTACGGAAGCGAGCTGCTAACATAACGACGATTTTCTACTCTAATTTTTTGCCTAGTAACCGCAGCTATACTCTTAACTATTGGACGTTGTACACGCAGTGATCTTCACAATATAAATACAATTCAAAAATTATTCTCTAATTGTTTTCACGTTTAGAAAAAAATTTAGTAGCTACCCCATAGTATAGTAGTCCTGAAAAATGGTCGAGACGTGTGGCAACCCCTACCTACATCCCGCGACCCTAATACACGAGATGGGGGAATCGTATCCACTCCAGATACGCCCCGCGTACGCTTCTCTTGCTAGCCATCGCCATGCCATCGCGTAATTAACGACCCACGATCAATGTCACGTGAGTTTCGCTGAGTCAGCAATATTGGCGCTTACTGAGATAACGAGTGTGCATGTTTGCTTATATGATAACGTGTGCATGGTCTACTTACACGCATAAGAACATGTATGGTACTATCTTCAGCGGTTTTGGATTGGAGCTGATGAATCAGACATTTAGTCATTATAATTATGTATATCCTAATATCCTTATACTTCATCATCTCGAACAGTCGTTATATCTTTTACCTCTTTACCTTTCTTTACAGAAAATTTCCGTAAAATTGTTTTGTTTGGTGACGATACATCTCTTATTTCTAAGATAGATCGAAATAAAAATAGTTTTGATGACGTAAACAACGAGCAATGTGCTTAAATGGTTTAATACAAACAATCTTCAATTAAACGCGAAGGAAATTTTACTCATCCAAATGTTAAAAGCGTTCTTAGTACAATAAAATTAAACGATGAACTTTTGGATCTTGTAGAATCAACGGTTAGATTCAAAAATACAGTGGAACCCTCATATTAGTAGGTACTCTTGCGGGGAGACTCAGTTCCGCTGCTTACGCTTTAAGAAAAATTAGTCAGCTTACGGATGGCTCGATTACTTTATTTTAGTTACTTCCACAGTATTATGTCTTATGGAATCCTTCTGTGGGGTAAAGCTGCTGACATAAAAACATTTTTTTTTTACAGATAAGAGCAGTAAGGTCTTTAAATAACCTAGGAGCACGCGTGTCTTAAAGAAATTAATATTGTAACGGTTGCGTCACAGTTTATATATAACTGTATTCTATATGTGCGCCAAAACATTTCTTTTTACAGAAAACATTGCGATATACACAATCTTAATACTAGAAATAAAAATAAACTTGTAATACCTTAACTTCGACTGCAGAAAGTTTATGGATCATTCATCGGATAATGTGTCACTTATTATAATAAAATCCCGAATGATGTTTTAATTTTGCCCTTTGAGAAATTTAAGACAAACACTTTTAAGAAAGGGCTATTACAATGTAAATGATATGTTCATGATAAGAACTCATGGAACTGACGTTCCTCCTGTATAGGTATGAAGCGTCATTCTATAGTTTTGAATTAATTTTCATCACATGATAAAATGAGAAAATGATGGTCTGGGAAGAACAATGAAATGGGAATAAATTGTATAGAATAGGCATCGCATGATGAAATGGGAAATAGACGAAATGGGAGTAAATCATACATAGTGCCCAAGTAGGTACGTTTTTTTAGAATAAAGTGTATACATATAGAGGTGGTAAGCATTATTTGTATAAGCGGGCCCTTAAAAGTGTTTAATTGTAAATATTGTATGATTTGGTAACTACGTACTTTTTTTTTCTAAATGTCGTTACTTCTTTATAAAGCTGTGGCGTTTCTTGCACCCATTCTTCTCCACAGCTAAAAATTAGACGTCCTGAATGAGTAGTAGGTAAAAAGTTGAATGGACGATTCAAAAGCTCTTTTCGTAAGTTCATTTGAATAAAAAATTATGACTTTGACTTTGACTTATCAACTACTAATTTATTTAACATATTATCTTTTACGCAGTTTTTTTTTATTTTTTTCCTCGATCTTTCTTTCCTCATTTATGTAGCCTTCAACTTTTATGCACATAACTTTGACTCCTCGTCACATGCTTATCATCTCTCCTCAATACATCTTCACACAAATAATTTGTAAAACTCATTTGTTTGACAGTCGCTACAGGACAGTTTGCTTCCCCTCAGTCTTTATCATTATAGTCGTGCTAATTAGCTTTTATATACATTTTTATATACATGTCTATAAGTATATTATAAAGCAGAATTTATGAGTTGACGCTGAAATTCATATTTTTCTTAAAAACACTTTTAAAAAAATTTGTCGTTAACCAATTATCAATATCTTTAACGACGCAATTTGTTATTTATTTATTTATTAGGTACACAAAACATATAGAAATTAAAAAATAACATTATTGCATGATAAATTGTATAAGAGCTAAATTCCTATCTAAAACATGTGTACACAACACGATTAATAATAAGCGTCCATGTTAAAGTTTACCTAATCTACAACTATATCCAATTAAAAACTAAATAAATACAATACATAGTAATGGTGAAAAAAATATATAAAAAAAATAAAAATATAACAAATTGAAAACTTATTCTAGGTTAATGTTGACTTTACAATTTTACGAAAATAAACTTTACGAAGTTTTTTTTATTAAGTGGGAGATGCCGAGCCGTTAATAAATACAAACAAAATAATAGAGTATATTGTATGTTATCTATATATATAAAAATCAATTGCTGTTCGTTTGTCTCGCTAAAACTCGAGAATGGCTGGACCGATTTGGCTAATTTTGATTTTGAAATATATGTGGAAGTTCAGGGAAGGTTTAAACGGTGAGAAACAGAAATAATAAGTAACGGAAAATACGAAATTTAAAAACGACTGTTAGCTATTATCGGAATAATTAATGGTTATATATCCAACAGTTTTTTTACATAAGTCTTATCTTGGTATACCGCAGTAATAAAACAATCAAAATTCTGCTTAGATCGCCGCCAAAGTAATATAATGTTTAGCTAGCGAAACTTCGCCATTCGAACTTATTCAATATTAGCGCAGCGTCCCACTGATATACCCCCCCCCCTCACCACCCCCAACTGATATCATTTATATAAATCATCTATTATTATTTTAGTTGTGTGACATGTTTTTCTGTTGTAGATACACAATGACCCTTATACTTATCAATAACAATAACTTTTCGCAACAAATTGTTATTAATATATGGTTGCGCCAGTTGATGACTTTTAAATTTGCCGCGCACAAATAGTTTTTCGCTATCGTAATATTTTCATATTTGATAAAAGTAGTTTGATTGGCGCTGTTCTAGCTTCTTTTACCCATCTCCCTCCAATAAATACCAAGTGCGAGACCGCAATATAGAACGCCGCACGCCAACGAGCTCACTGCGGCTGCAATCGCAAGTTAGTGCAACGACAGAGTTTTGAAAAGATGGCCGAACGCGCTTAAAGAAGATCTCCATTTTTGATCGTTTGATAGCTATTACCGCGTTACGAGTGTTAAAAACTGTGAGATACCACGCGCTGGTGGTCCAGGTCCGTGTTCCAGCCAAGTTCATCCACCGGCCACCAACCTGGTGCCGGTTCAGACTGCTTGCCCGCCTGCCGGACACGTGGTGCCTACTGCCGCTTGCTAATCAAGGTATTTCCCCCTTTTTTTCTCCATCGAACTGTTTACCCATTGCCCTCGTCGCCATCCCTCGCAGTTCGAAACCTCGCCTGGTATAACGTCAATAAAAATACAGTCCACTATAGATTATAGCATCGACCGCGCCACCACCTTTTGGCTTTTAACATATTAAAATTCGGGTTAGTGTTACATGGCTTATCATGAGATCGAATATGGGAAGATTAATGTTCGACGAAAAGCTGCCTTCTCGCACTCAGCCATTCTCGAAGGTTAACGTTACGTTAACTGGATGAAAGCCGAACTTATCTGTAGCAAGTTATTTATTTAATAGGGTTGCTAATACTTTAGTTTATATATTAAAAACATTACAAAGATTATAGTACAAATAAAACTTGACTAAGTAGCAAGTAATTTAACATTTTGTATTTGTTGCCCAGCTAGTAAAAAAACCATAATACGGCACGCAGCGCCAGTAACCCTTCAGACCCACTTTAGTCCTTTACTTTTTGATTATTTACATATAATTTTACGCAAATATTGTAGCGAACAAATTACAATTTGAAAAAAGACAAAGTATTGTAAAAATTGAACAACAACTAAAGTAACGTAGAAACAACTAAAGTAAAGGATTTGAAAAAACACAGTGTTGAAAAAATCCACGAGCTGGATTCGAACCTGCACCCCATGACATGCCGGGTCAGGTCAGGTCATAGTTAGTATGCACCTGTGTTTTTTCAAATCCTTTTCTTTAGTTGTTTCTACGTTACTTTAGTTGTTGTTCAACAAACTCTAGTCTTCTACGTTACTTTAGTTGTTGTTCAACAAACTCTAGTCTTCTACGTATTCTCTATAAGCTGACCCGAAATGTAGGTAGAGTACATCACATGTTTTGAGAAAAAGAGCACTTTAATAAATAACAAATTGTATATTTTATATGGACACCCAGTAGATATAACAATATACATATTCAGACTTCTACATAAAATAAAATATATATAATTTTTTTTACTCACTTTTTTTACTTATATCTATATCTATATCCATATCTCCGACTATATCTATTTATACTATTAATAAAGTTTGAGACCTTGTTTGTTTGTTTATTTGAGAAGGGAACTCGCAAACTATCAAAAATCGCTGAACATACATGGGATTTCAAAAGATAGGTATGATAGTCCCCCTCACAGAACAATTATTGTTCTGTGGTCCCCATCACCACGCATTGGCTTGACACCTTACAAGAAACACCCTGTATAATCTCTGGAACTACTGATCCAATTTTAAAACTTCTTTCACTTATTTTATTAGAATGTCACATTCCCTGCAATAATGCCACATAGGCTATTTTTTAATTTAAGAAAGAGTCGTTTTTTTTAATTTCTAATCCACGTGGTCGAAGTCGCGAGTTAAGTGCTAGTATGGAATATAAAACAAATCCTACTAATATAGGAAAATAAAATAGGAAAGCTTTGTATTTTTGTATGTTTGCAACGAATAAACTCAAAAACTACTGGACCGATTTAAAAAAATATTTCACCATTAGAATGCTACATTAGCGCAGAGTAACATAGGCTATATTAAAAAGAAATGATCACCCGTGCGAAGCCGGGACGGGCCGCTAGTTTATATTTTAATAAAATATTTTTTAACATTTTAATGCACAAATCTGTAGCGAAGTTACAACTATTTTGACGAGCCGTCATACATACATATCTCAGCTGCTCCCCTTATACATCGTCCGTAATTTCTGACGCCTAGAAAAATGTTGATCACGGTTTCATAGCCCGCGCATCAGTGCCTTCATCTAATTGGAGGAAATGACCCTGGGATTATAGGGTAGGATGTAGATTTGGCACAAGCCTCGAAACTAAAACAAGCACCAAAACCATCGGCACAAGCCACACGGTGACGATGACGGGACGCTGTCAAAAAATAAGTAAGATAGAAAAAGAAAATTAGTAACTTAGTATAAAAGTGTATTTTGTCCTCAAAACTGATAGTCAATTACGCATACGTGCTAACTTATCATTAGAGTTTTCATAATATGTGTATTAAGCTTTATTAAAAACTTTAACTTTGATCTTGTTACACCCAAATCGTTGCCAGTTTGATTAGTTAATTTAAGTTACCTATAGGTATGTATTGTATAAACTTTGATTGTAGGCACACAAAGTCTAGTATTTTGTATGCTAACATACAAAAAAAACATCAACATTTTACATGTTACAAGTCTAAACTTGTAACATGTAAAATGTTGATGTTTTAAAAATAATTAAAAAACAAATAACTAAAAAACACTTGACTATCGAAATGGTTGCCTCTCAATTTTCAGCCTTGCCGTTTGCCGCTTGCCTTGGTTGAAAATGGAGTCCTAGGACTTTTGAACAGTTGAGAGAATCTATAGCGAACAAATTAGGTACAATTTGGAAAAGTGTTGAACTTTTTTTCCACGAGCTGGATTTGAACCTTTGGCTTAGTACCACTTAATAGATATTTATAGTGTTGATAAATTTGCACCACTTGGACAGATCCACGATATTATAATTGGAAGTGCACCTGACCCGGTAAGGAAGGGTGCGAGTTCAAATCCCGCTTATTGAATAAATTTTCAACATTATATTGTATGACGTCACAGTCTATAACGATAATCATAGGCGTTTAGTTATCGTTTACGTTAATTAACGTCTTATATGAGTGCCGTAGTCTGTGTAGTGAATGAAGCTATATTTGATGTTCTTTGAAATGGGCGGGCGGCGCCGTGGTCTAACAGAAACCTTCATAATTACAATTACTAACTACTGCTTAATTGTTTTATATCCTTTTCATGGTATTGTATGTATGTACATGTATGTGTATTGTACACAAATTATTAATAGCGTGGGAATTTGAGTAGGCTTACCACATTGAGGTTACGTTCTGGCTTATTGAATAATTCTGCCTTTGAGCTTAACGAAATGTGTAATTATAAATTATTAAAACAACAGCAAACGGCCTTTCAAATTTTTACCAAAAACATAAATTTAAAAAAAAATAAAACTCAAATATTGAAATTTCTCAATTTTTTTAAATTTTTCAAATTTTTTTAACAAATTTTTCAATTTTTTTTTTAAACTTTCAATGTTATTTTAAAATTTTCAGATTAAAAAAAGCCCCCCCCCCCCCGGTATTGTAACGTTGTCGTTGCAATTTAACTACACGTTATATTATTGCCATGCATCTTTATAGCCTCCTTGGTAGTTTTAAAAACTATCTGTCAAATTTATTTGCACGGTTCTGAAAAAGAATACTTTGAATGTCATGTCATTGTCATGGAATTTTATTGTATTTTTGATATGATCAGTCTTTCTAAATTCTTCAGTTTAATAACATTCTTTTATAGTCACATCGATTGTGCAATTATTAATCTTAAAAATATAGTATGTGAAAACCTGTATCTATAAACAGGTTTTTTTTCTGCTTAATTATAAATTTTACCTAAATAAATATTTACTGCGGACAATCAAAGCTGTTGACCTCCTGATTTTTTAATGGTCTTCAGGCCACATGAAATTATCAAATTATTTGTAAAATTTTAATAAACTCTTTTACCATGAAGTACGACTAAAGAAACTAATATAAGTGGCGTAAAAATGAAATTACTAACCAGGGTTCATGTATCTAACTACATAAGTTACAGTTATAAATACAAATTCTATACAAATAACGTAACTATAGCTAGAGATAAAATTATTACTTAAATAATGTATGGATTATTTAAAAAACATTTTATACAGATTTTATTCCAATCTATTGTCACCATTAGCCATTAAAAGAAAAAAGATTGACCTATCCTCCCACCACTCTTGTGCAATACATTAGCCATTTAACAGACTTTAAGAACTAATTAATCTCCTCTCTCTTCTTTCTAAACCGCAAACCTCATACAAGAGAGAAACTTCCTACACAAAAACAGCGGTGTCCTATTTATTGTATTATGTAGACATATGTATGTCCTACCTTTATAAATGTATCAAACAAGGAAGTGACCTCAGAAACCATCCCTCAGAATCAAATTAGGTTAAACTCCGCGTCGTCGGCCGGCGGGCGGCGGGCGCGCTGTGGCGGCCGCATCCGACGTCGACACCCGCGCTAGGGTTGCCAACCTCCAACCAAAGATAGTTCTCACAAAATACATGGCATACAATTTTGAGTTTTTTTGTTAATAATCGCAGGTCTAAAGCGAGAGTTTAATGAAACGCTGAAGTTAAATTCATGGCACGAAGGTTTTTGTTTTTTGTTTGTAATCACAGGTCTGGAGAGAGATTTGAATGAAACGCTGAAGTTAATATGTCTTATGTTAATAAGCAAAAGTCAATGGAAAACATTTTGAATACTTATACTATTATGTAAATTGATAAACCACTTGATAGCGCGATTCACGACGGCACAGTACCATCGGAACTAGCAGTACTAATGTTTTGTTAGAAAATATTAATATGTAACTTTAACTCTTAGTTTAGAGTATAAATTATAATTTTATTGAACAGTTTAATAACGATTATGTATCCATGTATTACGCTGGGCACTGAACCCGGCTCCAGTGAGTCTTTGACCGGGGTTGTCTTACCCACTAGACCACAGAGGTAGTTGCCAACCTGCAATTAATACTATGAGCTCTGTAGTTTTAGTTCCTTCGTAACACATGGCTTTCACTTGCATTAATTTAATATTGATTAATCTTTGTATATTTCTACATTACGCTCAATTTGTTTTTAAATGTTTAGGAGAGAGCTGGTTAGGCCAGACTCCAAACGAAGGTTGCTCTTAGGTAGTGAATATAAACTCGTGTGATATCTGTACCGGGTATATTTCGCGGATCCAAAAGTACATGCTCTATTTCTGAGGCGCGCAAGATGACTGGCGGGCACAGTAGCGAGTCTCGCGAGCAGCCGTAGCTTTTGCTTTATCAGCATTTACTACGGCTACGTAGTTGCTACAGTGCTACGGTCCCCACAAATGTGTACCTTTTAAAAGTGGCAACCCTAGTCACAGGCAAAGATTACAACCGCTCTCTATTGAACAAAACACCGCGGACTATTGCCTGTTAATTTACTATCAAAGTTTACATCAATTCTGTTAGTGAGCTTTTATCACGAAGACAGTCAGTATTTGCCTAAGTAAAATGTAGAAACGTGACATAGTTCAAGACTGGATCGGATATAGGTATAGTATCTATGTAAAGGCTGATGTATATAGATTAATAGTAATCGTATAGCTCAATATCAGAATAACAACAACAACATAATCCCGCGAATAATTGTTCTGATGCATGTGACAATGATAGTTTAAAAAATAATATTTTTCTATATATTTTTACGAACACTACTCAATCCTTTAGGAGAAGGAAAACCACATAAACATTATATAAGAACCAATCACGCCGCGAAGCATCAAAAAGTTTTAATTTGACGATGGGCTTATACGCAAAGTAGGCCCCGATTTTCCAGAACATTAGTCGAATGTGACCCAAATACGTACGATCTTTACGTAACCCACAACCTTTTGGAATCAACCCCAATCGTCAGATCACGTAGAATCGTTGGCTTCAGGTTGCGCCTTAAATAAAATAACAAGGTTGTTCCGAATTCGATTCGAAAAAGTTCTTTATAAATGATTCAAATTTGTGTGTACATAATAATAATGATCAATAACGGAAATATTACCACAACAACCATTCAGTAGGTTTTGCGTGAATCAAAGGTGGGTTCATACGGTGTGGTGCTGTAGGTATGGCACAATCCTGCATCACTAGCTGACTTTTCATCTGTTCTCCGCTTCTGTTTAACAGCAGATGGAGCGGAGTCATATGTTTACTTAGGTGTTTATAAAAAAAAGGGGTCAGCATTCTCTAAAGAAATACGTTTGAGTACAAGTACGCGCAACACAGAGTAGTAACAGCAGATACCCAAATGTTCTTCTCGAATAATATGTAGGTACTTAAGTAGAGTACGGGCAAATCGAACCCATACTTATTTTTAAACTATAGATTAAATAAAAAAAATATATCCGTATTTACATTACTAGCTGACCCGACAGACGTTGTCCTGTCTGAACCAAATACAGAGAAAAGGTATGAGTTTCATTCCCGTGGGAATATCGGGATAAAAACTATCGTATGTGTTAATCCAGGTTATAAACTATCTGTATGCCTAATTTCATCCAAATCCATCCATCCTTTGCAGCGTCAAGAAGTAACAAATATACACACATACATACACACAAACTTTCGCATTTATAATATTAGTGTGATTATGTACAGTTATACCTAATTCTAAAAAATATAAATGGTTTGACAATTATTTCTGACATACATGCGTGAACCATTCAGTCATAGTTAGGCTATTACTAAAGCTGTTTAAATAAAATCCTAAATTCAAAATCATAGCGAAGCGAAGAGAGCACGCCACCTGAGGCTACATCAAAGGCGGATTTCAATGTGGACGGTATTTTCCATTTGATCTCACATCGAATCGCCCCGCGGAGCACGGTAGACCATCATGCATGAAATATTCATTGAGCTCGAAAAATAAGCCTGTATCGTGATAATATTGAGAAACGACGTACTTTACCCGTATCTCGACTGGATATCTAACCTTAATGTCGCAATATCAATTTGAATTCTGTTCTGTTTGCAAAAATAAAGCATACACTGTATTGTGCCGCCCATCTTTTGTTTTAAGTCGCACAAGCAGTTGCGCATTACATGGACGTGTTTCTTATCGGCACGTTATGCAGCCGACACAAAACATGTGCAGGCAAGCGCGGCGGGGCGCGCTATCCCTTTTCGTACACGTTTTTTGTGGGTAAATGGACTTCTCTTGTGCGGTCCACGCACAAATGCGACCGGGCGGAGTGGAAAATCCTGTCCGGCGCTGGCAAGAAACACCGGCCGGCCGTGCGCCCGCGTATCGTGACAAAGCGTTTTTACCCTTATTATTTACCCCGCTGTCATATTTGGAGCTCTATCATTACGACGATAATGCGCAATTTCACTTGCCCCCGCTTAAAAAGCTTAAGGAATATAGTGGCTGTCTGTTCCAGCTAATTCGTCGGCTACAGTTCGTGATGATAAATGATTCAGCGCAGTTCGCAGAGACGATTGACGTACACTTCGGACTAATGCCGCAGATGGAATGATAAATTATGTAGGTAGGTGGTGTTTGCGCAATTCGGAGGTCCACCGGTGTCGACGTACAAGGCGGATTAAATTAACAGCCTTAATTGAATTTAGGTTCTTGTTAGGCGACGTGTCCCCGCGGGCGGGCTGCAACGGCACGTCGTCGCCCCATCGACCCGCCGGCCGTGATTAAACGCCCGGCGATATCAAATGAAGGAAGATTTATTATTAACAATATTTGCTTTGCCCTTATATTTACTGTGCGGTTTCTAAGAGTAGGAAAATACATGTGGAAACTACTGACGATGGAAACTTATCTCGTATTTTCCTCGTTGAGTGATTGATTTTATGCTCACAAGACATTCATTAATCTTTTGTAATGACTGTTATAGTTTGTTATGTTCTAATTAATATGTATTGATTAGATAAAATATATTTGGGGCAGTATAGAAGACAGAATAGAATAGAACTAGAATTGAGTTTGACTTTGTAAATCGAATGATCAAATAGTCATAAAGTATTTTGCAAAAAAAAAACAAAAGTATTGAAGGAAACATTGAATTTAAATAGATTACGTGCCTATAAAGGTTGTATAAATATACCGAAACCTACGTTATCAGTTTTTGGAGATCGAGTCGACTTGACCATTTGGCAAGAAAAACAATTTTTTATTGACGTTTTCCATTCCAGTACAATTATACTGTACTGTACTATATCATTCCATTGTTGGGCAAAGGCCTCCAACCATTTCCATAATTATAAACTTTTATATAGTAAAGACTTAGAGTAGATTGCAAAAAAACAAAGTTTTGATATTTAGACTCACGTTTTCCTTTTTATATACACTTGTACATACTGTGAAAGGACAACGTGAGTTGCACTCAGGTTTCCTTACACAATCTCCCAGTGGACGTCTCCATGGCGACATTCTTCGCGCGCGGTCGGTCGGAGGTAGCCTTAAAAAGAACTTTATTGAGTGCGCGGCAGCTGCCTTCAGGGAAAATGTTCAACCCTCCATAATCTATCCGGCCTTTCTTTTATTTCCATATTCTGTTGCCGTGTTTTGATTAGCTGAAATGCTTGTTGAAATTTCACTTTTGAGCACACGCTATTTGCTGCTTTGTCGGTGCGGTTTATATCGCTATTCGAAGAGATTTTGAAACGTAAACGTCAAATAAGATAAACCAGTTAATTCTGTTACGAAGTAAATACTTTTTGCTGTTTTGTTTCTCTTTAATCTGTAAACTGTCTTTTGTTTTCGTTTTATCATCTCCTCTTTCCACAATATAGTTAAATAGCTTGGTATGTTTTCCTTATTTTGTTTTTATTTTATAAAATGTACTTACTTATAATTTTCGCCCTTCTTTTCTCGCATGGACTTGGATGCTTCAAGCCTACTTTTCAAGTTAAGTTTTGACATTCGGACTGTATGGTGACTATATTTTATTAAATATGTTTTTGACACACGTTTTAAGTAAAAAACATAATCTGTTTTTGACACTTAATAACTATTATTGTCTTTTCTGAGGTCTACGCTGTTAAAGGAGTCGTAAATTGACAAACTTATTCAAAAATATTTTTTTAGCTACAAAACTGATGATTAACAACTGACAAATCAGAAACCAAATTACCACGTAATCATTGTATATAAAAAAAATTGACGCCGTTTACCAAAGTCGATTTAACATTAGCCCTCTAAATACAGGAGCAAAAGTCAAGGGGAATCTCGTAAAGAAGTCATAATGACATAGAGCGACATGTCATTAGATTTGACGGCGCGCCGCAACAAAGGCACCGGCGCCAATCCCAAATTCAATAACAACGCGGCGGAGGCGCGCGCCCGAATAACAATAATTTGGCAGCCGGCTTCCGGCGAATTCCATTCGTGTTCGTTCCATTTTTAAATTTGACATGTCTCGCGGCCGCCATTTTGGTAGGGCTGGTAGCTTTGAACGGGTCGGTTTAGCAGTTAATCCAGTATTCGAAACAAGAGACACGCGTTTTCCGAACAGGATTTATAAAATGTTGCAGGTTTTTGATTTTAAAGAAATTTTCTGTATACGTGTCTAACAATGTGTCTTTTCTTGTGATGCCACTTGAAATCCTTTTTTTATCATTTTAGCAAGAAGATTCACAAAGTACCAAAAGTGTCCAAATATATTTCGGCGCAGCCATACGTCCTATAGATAGAAACCAAGTGACATCAGCACTAATTAGCCGCAACATGGTACTTGACAGGTTTCACTATACCAAATCTATTTTTAAAGAGCTGTTATTTAGAATGTTAGCCGGTACATCGTTCCTCAGATCACATAATATGGCACTTAACAATTGATTAAATTATAATTTAAGAAACAGTCCATTTTTTCCTTTAAGAAGATCATTGGAACTTTAACAGTTTACGGTAACAGATCTTTAACCCTTTCGAAAACAATGTTTCTACCAAATATTTAACTTTATTCACTTAAATGTTGAAAAAAGACTGAAAAATTATGAACAAAATATAACTTTATTGCCCGTGCAAGGGTTAACAAAACAGATTTTCTATGGAAATAACTTAAACCTCTCTGTTTCGTAGTAAATGCTTTTTACGGTTTTGTTTCTCCATCTGTCGACTGTCTCTTGATTTCGCTTTTTTTCATAATATCCTCGTTCTAAAATATAAAAAATAAAAATAGAGTTAAATAGCTTGGTATGTTTTCCTAATTTTTATTTTATTTTATAACAGTTATAGTTTTATTTCTTCTTCTTTTTCCCGTATGAACTTGGAGGCTTGAAGCCCTTTTTCAAGTTAAACTTTGACATTCAGACTGTATGTAGACTTAAATATTTTTGACTCGTTTTACGTACAACACATGTTATTATATTTTAAAGTGTTAACAGGAAAACAGAAAAACCCCTAAGAACCGGTAATCAAAGTAGGCAACCGGTTCACGCAGCCCTACACATCGGGCCCAATAACTCAAAGCGTAATGTAGCGCGAACGCGACACGATTGTTGTCATTTTCGCAAATTATGCGAGTGCTACACGCCTGCCAATGTTTATCTGTGCTCGTGAAAGCACTAAATTAAGTGCGACTGCTCCACACAGATGTATTATAACAAGCTAGTTTGTCTGTAACTGTATTACCATAGGGTAGGGTTGGGGTTTTTGAACCGGAAAAAATAATGATCAGGGTACAATATCAATTGCGAATTTCGAGTTGGAAGTCGCTAATAATTACTATACTGAAAATTCTGGATATCTGCCTAAATGAACAATATGTAAAATTAGTAAAAATATTACATTTCATCAAGTGTTTCATAGAGTATTTATTGTATTTTTTTAATTCTCCCATTTGGGAGAATTGCACTCTAAAGCTTTAAAGCCTTACCGAAATCTTACAGTATTTTTCATCATCACAGTCGATTTTTTTTAAAGTACCTATATATTTGGCACCGTCAATGAACAATCAATCAAATCACGTTGTGGAATAAGACTTAATACAGTACAGCAAACATTTGTAAGTTTCCTTATTAAATGGTATCGTTTCTGTGCAGAAATACCACGAGTACAATGTGGACGTGGTGCGCAAGGACGGGCTGCTGCTGGTGCGCGAGCTGGCCGCCGAGGTCAAGAACCACATGGACTTCAAAATGAACGCCGTCATGGTGAGTACTCCCAGAACTACTTTATTCGATGTCGGTGTCAACTTATATTAATTTAACCTGTCTATTGTAAATCTAGTGTACACACGCGTGCAAATCAGACTAACACAAACTGTCAAAAAAAAATTACTTTACGTAGGTACCTATTTGGCATTTGGTTGAATATTTATTGAAGTTTGACAGTTTTGTATAGGTTGATGTGGAGGCACATTAAAACATACGTTACAGAAGACATAAGCATACAAGACAGTGGGACAGTTATAGGCTGTTTACTTACTTACTGAAACATCAAAGGTGAGTTTTTCTCTATTAGTTAATTGATGAAGAAAAAATTAAAAAGTAATTTTTAGTCCATATACCTATTGTCCCACTGCTGGGCTAAGGCCTCCATCATCGAAATCGAGTCAAAGCTGTAGCATAATCGATGGGAGTTGTTTTAATCACTACACTTACCAAATGCGGGTTAATTGGTGATCACAAAGTCGGTTGCATCGTTCATTTATTAAATAACTGTCAGTGTTTCGTTTGCTATAAAACGCTATCAACATATTTGTTTTCTTTAAAGTACTATTAAAAAGTAGGTTTACAAAACGTTCCTTCAAAATTCTCTCCTCATTCGTCTTTTGCGTTTTGTTTCGGTCAGACAATACTGTCTACCACATCCCCTCAAAGTGCACGTGTGCATGCACCGAATGGAGATCTTTTGTGTTACATGAGGTGTTTAAGTACTACCAGCTTTTTATGAATGCTTGCGAGATAGGTGCGAGCTCTTTGAGAGCGCATGAATGAGCACGGGGCATAAGAAAAAATGATACAATTGCAAACAGGTCGGTACATATTTGAAATATAGCAAGCAGCTAGTGGTTACGCTAGCTAAATGCATATTAAGTACTTTTCACACTATTTCAATATCTCATTAAGTCGGTAGTGCACCCGGATTGCGAAAGTTCTTAAGTCAAGTTGTACCATAGTACAAAATAAGAAAACACCAGAAGTTAAGCTTAATACATACCGCACTTGAGCAGAGGTTGTATATGCGGTTTTTTTTTGGTTTTTTTGAGAGAGATTGCTGATTGTCCAAACGGCATTTTCAGCTTCACCGGGCTTGTTTGGGGGCGGCGGGAAACTTAAAGAACGACATCACGCACTAGTGCGTGCCCCCGTGCCCTACTAGATTCTCCGAAGGGTTCGGATCGGATCGGAGTTGTTGATCGGAACATTCCATCGCGCACAAAGAAATTTGGTGACTCGTTTCTTTGTCGCACTTCCAAAAGATGGAATAGTCTACCAGCACACGTTTCTCTCCTTCCTATGACATGGGGTCCTTCAAACGAGGCGTGAAGATGCACCTTGTGGGCCGGCAGGGTGAGGTGACTGATGCTGCGTTGTTTTCACGCTGCACCAGTTGTCCTTGGATTGGATTCCGTTTCCACTTAATATCAGGTGGAGTGGAGTAATTTGCTAGGCTATGAATTTAAAAAAAAAAGTTGTATATGCGTGCGTTGCGCGAGCGCATTTGTATGAAGCTTACCTTCTCCAGTATCTTTACTTTGTGACCATAATAGGCACCAAAGTTGGTCTGGTTACTCTTTACGGTAAAATAAAAGGAAATAATAATAATCATTGGAAGGACACCCAAATACGAAGTTTAAAATAGCACTTGTTGTCCACTGTGCTTAGCGCAAGTTTTGCGATTTTTTACTTTAACCCATTATCCGTATGTGTCGCTTGTATAACAATCTCGCGGCAAAGCATGAATTTTTGGATGTAATGAATGGCATTCGTGGTATTTTATCTGCGGTCTGTTGTTAGTATAGTTTTTCAGAAACATTAACCTAATTTATATTGTTAGATTTGAAACTATCTATTATAAGTAACCTATATTAATAAACCTTATAGTCATGATAAGGCTATATGTTTACGTTTACAATCTAGTTATAAGCCAGTCAATTTTATTGTGTTACTCTCCTTGATTGTAATCTGTTTTGTAGCATTTTTGTTAATAAATAAATAATAATAATAAATTTGATCACGGTAATGCAAACAAGAGTTTGTCATTGAAGCAGCGCCTCTGATGAACGAGAGTGCAAAAATACTCGTTCCCGTTAACGTGATCAACGGGCAAATATAAAAGTCTAAGCACCGAATTCAAAATTCCGAAACTTCAACTTCTATTCTATAGAAAGTATGTTGTATCGTAGCAGTTGCCTACGTGTTTCTATCTGAAGCAGCGGGCCAACACAGGCCGAGCTCATGCCAAATGCTACATCGATCGGCACTAGTTGAACCGTTATGAGCCTGCTAATGTACGTATACTTACAGTTCCACAATGGCATAAGCCGCAATTCGTCTATGTATTATATATATGTCTCATTTTCGTAAGACAAAAGAGAAAACTTTTTATAACGCTAAATTAACATGCTGACTTGCCAAAAAGTACTAAAGTAATGAAAAGATTGACGCGACATATCTATAGTTTTACATGTAAGCGATTGATTGGGTGAACAGAAATCGTCGTTCATGGATAGCTAAAGTATGAAAGAAATTAAATACTTTAAGCGTAGATTAATAAAGACCCATCTTGTTATAATAGCATAAAACAAATAACCTAAACAATACCTAATAGCATAAACCTTAACTACTGTTTATAATTATTACTGGCGTAATTACTGTTACGTATGTTAGTGTAACGTAATTACTGTTACGTATGTTAGTGTAACGTAATATTACTTTATTTTATTCAAATGTCACAGTGACCGAATGGCAAAGCAATATACGGAGATCTTGGGTTCAATTCTCAGGTCGGGCGGTGTGTGTTTCGCATTTTTCAAGCATGGGTGACCTAATTATTGACTTGATTACAGTGATGAAGACCTTTGCCCAGCTGTAGGATATAAATAGTATTCGAATAATTTGCTGGAATGCTAGACACAAAACTTTTAACCTGATTTTATCAGCAATTTTAAGTAGCTCAAAATTAAAAACTATTTACATGCGCAAAAGGCGAAGGTCGAGCAGTTACTACAGCGGCAAAATCTGTGCAGCAATCCAAAGAATTCATATACAAAGCTCTTTATATACACACATATTAGGTACTTACATGAAAATATAGCGTCTCAGGATTAGATAAAGGGCCTTTATGTATCGTCATGTTTCATTAAGTCAATTCCCATTGTCTAAGTAGCGGTATTGTTGCCCTAGAAAAAAAACATAAAAAAACAGTTCTTCAGCTAAACGCTCTTAGCTCGGTTCCATTGAAAAAACTCGAGTCGAGATCGTAAACAATCTTTGTCTCAGAGAATGGTACAAATCATCTTACAAAGAGGAGCGCTGGGGAGAAGAGAGTCCTATAACAATGTTACACTTTACGAACAGTATCGTGACGAGCCGCCTTGAAAAATATCTTACAATGATGCATTTACTACTGCGGACAGATTGAAAGGTACCGCTGATATAAGTTGCGTGGCGATTTTCTCCTTTCTTTATTCACGTGGATCCCGAGCTGGAATAGGTACAGCACACAAAAGATGATCATAATTGATTTCCGCTCCGCTGCCTCTCAATGGCGGTGTGATTGAATTGAGACCGCGTACAGCCCAATTGTATTGTTTTTGCACAGCCAGCCCAATTCCATGTAATAATATAACTACAATGGAGTGTTTCTATAGGTTTTCCGATCTGCTAATACAAATAGAAATAAGGCGTTAATTCTTATTTTATATTAAAAAAATCTTCTTGCAAAAATAAAATTGCAACGAACAATACCAAACGTTTGCGAATTCAAAAATCTTGTAGTGTAAAATTAGTTACCGGACGTTAAAATTAATTTTAGCTCATAGAAACCTTTATACTACCTATACTCGTAGGTAATCGATGTTTCCATAATAATTATCGTCAGCCTATAAACGACCGCCTGCTGCCACATGAACGAAAACTGATCTTTTTTTCACTTTAGTTGGTATTTCTATTAGATGGAACTATGAATGAAGCAGTTACACGCTCAGTGATTTCCAAGACAAGACAGACAATCCGAACGCCACGAATTTCTATAGAACCAACGCGCCAAAGGCACACGAAATCAGGGTAACACCACAGCGCCGCCACCCTCCCCCCGATTTGAAATAAAACGCAACGGAAGCCGAGCAAGTTGCGAAGTGGCGAGATATTGCGGCGACAGCGCGACGTCTGCATTAACATATTCAGCGGCGGCCGCGCCCGCTCCGCCCGCTCCGCCGCCGCCGCGACGCGCGCGCTCTCGCGTCCGCTCTTATTGGAATTCTTTTGAATACCAAACTTCTCCAGCCGTCGCCAACTTTCGATAAGTTCATGATTTCTCGCAACTCTTTCTAGCACTTTGAAACGATAAAATTCCAAAAGTAGTCACTCCGAGTAACACCATGTTCGAACAAGAAACTTAAGTGACAGACACATTGAGACACTTTATCGCGGTATCTTAATGAGCGGAGCCATAAACGTCTTTTTACTTTGCCCAAGTTCGTTGAGTGTACCTACTTGTTTTCATAAAACATGTAATAATTCAGACAGCGGGAAGTTCAACACGAAGTTTGGTGAAGGAGCGACGACACTGGATGTGAAAGCCAAGTTGGGCGCGGATACGGCGCGTAATTATTCGATCCGCGCCACCTCCACAATGTCATTTGTGGTTTTTGTCCGAACTCTGACTTTTCGTAAAAGTTCGTTTTTGCCGATTTGTACCCCTCCCTCTCTAATGAAGGCCTACAGGATTCAATTAACCGAAGGGATTGGAATGTTTTGTGATTGTACCCGTACGGAATTCCATCAACGCGCTTCAATTCAACACCGTGCAACGTTCTTCTAAATTAAATCTGGCAAACAACGTTTGCGGAAAGAATTCTGGTACACTTATCGGTTTACATCGGGGAATGCGAAATGAAACGAAAGCTGCACCCCGGCCAAAAGCGAACAACTCGGTACAAACGCCTGCACATCAGACCACCATCACTAACTGTCGAATATCCTTAATAGACTTAGAATGTTTTTGTTTTGTTTATATAATCTTTAACGCAAATTTTGTTGCGAACAAATTACAAAAACACAAATGTTGAAAAAATTCCAGGAGCAGGATTTGAACCTGCACCCTTCTGACATACCGGGTCAGGTGCTCTCCCAATTGAGCTATCGTGGTTCTAACCAGCCCGCCGAAATTATTTAACACTATTTACTTTTTATTTTGATCCGATCATAATATTTTAACAAATACTAAATATCAGTTAAAAAGTAGGCAAGCTATTTATAAAATGTTTTTCTTTTGTTTATATAATTTTAACGCAAATTTTGTTGCGAACAAATTGGATGTTAATGACGGTAGTTGTTGACATTGAATGGGCGCCTTTGGCTTTCAGAATAAAAAGTAAATAGAGTTGAATAATTTCGGCGGGCTGGTTAGAACCACGATAGCTCAATGGGAGAGCACCTGACCCGGTATGTCAGAAGGGTGCAGGTTCAAAGCCTGCTCGTGAAATTTTTTTCAACATTTGTGTTTTAGACTTAAAATTTTATATATATGGCATGTGGTTGTATATTTATTGACGAGATTTGTCAGTAGGTTGATATGCAGAAGTCTGTACTTAATTATTTCTTGCGTCCACGCTCCACTGCCGCCGCGCCGTCTGTAATTTAACCACAATCCGTATCAAAATTTCAACCTGTAAGCCTATTACGGACTTTACACGACTTCATCCGTATATTAAAAGCGTGGTTAAATCCCAAAGTTCCAGCAATAGGGGTGGTTAGGTGTACCTACGGATACTAAAATTTCAGCTTGAATAGAGGTAGGTCTTCGGAGCTAAGGCGGCGGGCGTGCCGCGAACTTGCTGAATGCAGCCGTTTCTCGTTGTGTTTGCATACTGACTGCGCTCTCCCAATTTGGCACAATGTGAGATGAAGTGGATACGACGAGGCTGCTTTACAGCAGTTCTGATAGTTTCTGATATTAGAAACTAGCTCACTGAGTTTCGATGTGATTCCTCAATTCTTATTAAGTATGTGTGTATTAATCTGTTAGAGATATTTAAGGTATCAAAAATATAGTAATGGGTTTTTATATTTCGAGAATAAGCAAATGTTTTGTAAAATGCTTATAACTTAAACAAGCCTGAATTAAATAAAATTATCTCTTGCGATTAAGGAATACTAGTTGCATATGTTATTTATGAAAACCTATAAAGCCATAACATTCTTAGCTTCTAGAATAAAAAGAAACATTTCATCTACCATAAAAATATTACTAAGATAACTCAGATACTTGACAATGTACGTTAAACTAAACACAGACTCTAGCAATATCAAAGCACCTGATTCCTTTAATGTTGGAAGCGTTGCTGAAATTCCTTTATGTGTACACTAACTTGAGTAAAATTCGGGCGAAATTACCGACTTGCTATGGCGGCGGGCGGCGCATCGATTGAGCGATAAATCATAATAATATAATAGGTATAATGTAAACAGTGCCCGTAGGATGACGCCGGCCACCCTAACCTCGCTCCCCCCCCCCACCCCCTCGCTTCCATCATGCTTCATTTAACCACACAAAATTGACAATCTGGGGTGACAAATTAAAAAACTTTTAGGAACCTTTAACGACCACACGCAAGCTATTGATAGCTAAAACGACTATTTATGTCAACCAAAAATGTGTGTTTCCGTTACTTATTAATTAATGTGAAACATTAGAAGCTTTTATTTCTTATTTTAAGAGTTCTATTCTATCTATATTTTAAGAGCTTTCATTTTTATTTCAACTATGTGGCCTACCTACACCCAAATTAACTAATCTATATCTAAAATCTTGTAATCTAAATTAACTAAAACATTCCTTATCATAAGGTGAGGCATTTAATCATTTTACGACAAAATAATTCTATTCTAATTCCCAGTAGTTAGGTATCTTGTTTTCACTTGACCCATAGTTCAAATGTTACGAGCAGGAATGTTGAACTGGATTTCGCTAGTGTTCGTGAGCGTGCACACACCCGGGCACTAGAGACAAAATTGCGGAACATTGCCTTTCAAGTTCTCCCAATAAGTCCATCTGAAGTTTCAGTAAAGTTTTAGATCTCCACCGAAACACAAGGGGATTTTTAGGGGCATATAGAGCGATGCTCGCAGCCATCGGCTCCGACAAGCGGAAAGTTTAAAACAAGCTGTAAATACAACCGGTTTACACAGCCTTTATATAAAAAAAACAAACAAACGTTCCTTATGAGCAACAAATAAAGTGATTCATATAATGTGTGTCATATTTTAGTCGCCATAATGAACAGGCAACGCAGCACGCCGCCGCGCGCCGGCCTAGTTCCCAACCGCGCTAATGGCCCTGTCCTGCACCACAGTATAGCCGTAATAGAAACTCGTCTTTATAAAATTTTACTCTAAGTCTACTTGAGTGCCTAGTAAACAGCCTAAGTAATTTTGTCCCACTTGCTGGGCTCAAAGGCCTCCAACATTGAAATCAAGTTATCGCTCCAAATGATGGGTACTTGTTGCAAATAAACAGGCATTTATTTTTGTTGGAAATAAAACTTTGATTTGTATTATGGACGAATCGATTATCGAGATTCAATTTGTTTGGTGGCATAATGGCCCCATCACTAATTGTTCTTTTTTTCTTTGTTGACACTTGTCTCGGGAAGGCAATATGGCTGGTTGATAGGTTATCGTGTGTTAATAATTAAATAGATTTTAAGCAGTAATAAGGGCATTTGGAGCCGTATGACTCTAATTAAGTGTATTGTGCAACCTGTGTTTTGTGTGTGTGTACGTCGTGAGCGAATCGCATCGGGAGTACAAGTCGCCTGGATGTCGGCGTCACCGCTGCTGGAGTAAACAGGTATTTCCTCGGGGGAAAAGTGCACTTGGGGTAGTTTGGGTGTGATTAAGGAACCCTAGAAGACCCGGACTCGGATTCGGGCCCCATCGGACCATATGGATCCCGTTCTGGACGGCGGGAGCGGCATGGAACTGTGAGTGGATTTTGTAGATTTTAAGGTGTAACCTAATTTTAAACAGTAGCATAGTGTGTGTTGTGGGTTTCCGCAACATTTTGGTAGCAGAGCGTGGTTACTACCGGACCTCTAGGTTAATCGGTGTAATTTTGTGTATTTTGTTAGTTCGTAATAGGTTAAGCTCATTTCGTGTAAAATCGCACTTCCGGGACAGGTGCGGTTGAATTGTAAGGTTGGTAGTACCGTTGTATTTGGGCTGGGACATTTCTCGGAACGTTAATTGTTATTTAATTTCTTTCAATTGAAAGTATCGAGTCGATTCGGGATAATCGATTCCGTGTTTTCGTTGACTCGTTTTAATTTTGTGTTTAGGTTTATTTAGTTTAAGTTATTTATAATGACAGCGTCACGGCAGGAGTTGGCTCAGCAGCTCCGGTGGTTCACCGGGCTGCTTGCATTAATAGATCGGCCTAACCGGGAGGACGCCTTGGAGACGCGTTCGAAAGAAATGCAGGCTCGTTTCTTGTTGGCCGAGCGGTCGGTAACCGCTCTATTGTCAACCGACCCGGTCGGGGAGAAGGAGCTGGCCCTCCACGCCCAATATGTCAAGGATCTGGAGCACATCCAAGACATCTACGACGATGTCCTTCAGCGGTTGAAGGACATCGAGCGACTGCGGGAGGGGAAGCCTATTGCGCGCCCCGCTTCGCTCCACACCCCTGGACCCAGCGCCATGGGAAGATTGGGTGCCCTGGAGGTCCCGCATTTCACCGGATGTATGCGGGACTGGGCTGGATTCCGGAACATGTTTTTGGCCTTGGTGGATACTCGGAAGGATTTCACCAAGGCCGAAAAGCTGGCATATCTCCGTTCCTTCCTAGACGGAGAACCCAGACAGCTCGTACAGCATCTGGAGCTGCAGGATGCGAGCTACGACACCGCCATGCAGCTGCTGGAGAAGCGGTACGAAAAGCCGCGACTTCAGGCGGACGCGCACGTGACCCATCTGCTGGGATTGCCGAGGGTCAACCATAGGGCTCAGCAGAGGGCGCAGCTGATCACCCCGCTCACCGTGTCCTTAAACGGGTTAAGGACGCTCGGACTGCCCGTCGACCAGTGGTCCTTCCTTCTTCTGCACATCGTTCTGGCCAAGTTGTCGCAGGAGATGAGGGACAAGTTCGAGCGGAATCGACTGGTCCACAAGGATCTCGGCAGCGTTCTGCCCTCGATAGGGGAACTTCTGGAGTTCCTGGAAGAGGAGGCTGGCCTGCTGGAAAACCAGCTAGCCTCCCAGGAGGCTCCGACAAGTGCGCCGGCCCGCACTTCCGGAGTCTACGGCGCCCAGCCGCCACGCAACCCAGGGAAGGGTCGCGGCAGGCTGGTGGCTGCGGCCGCCATCAACCCCGGTTCTGGATGCCGGGTTTGCGGACAGCAGCACTTGGAACAGCTATGTCCAGCAATTCTCGGGCTGCCCACAAAAGAGCGCCGAAACCTCGTTCGGACACGAGGATTGTGTTATGCCTGCCTGGGAGGACATAGGTATAATGAGTGTCCCCAGGCAAGGCCTTGCGATGTGTGCGGCGGACCGCACCATCGCTTACTGTGCACCCGTAGTGCTGAGGGCTCAGCACCGGTTCGGGAGAGGAAATCTCCCACGGGTGGCGGTTTGGGGCCGGGGTCAACTCCGCCTCCGGAAAGACGGAGTCCGCCACGGCCGCCACACTACAACCCCTCGTACACCCCGGCTCAGGTGAGTTGGGGACCGCCGGAACGGAGCCAGGTTCTGGCTACAACCCGGCACCCGGCGCGACCAACACCAGGAGTTGGTGCCTCTAAGGGCCACTGGGTACAGGGAGCCCCACCTCCGGACCCAACACCCAGATACTCGTACGCGTATCCTCCGCCGCCGTTGCCGGAACAACAACGACATGAGAACCGTCAACAGTTCTCACCGGTACTGCACGAGTACCCGAGGTTGGAATACCACCCACCCTATCACCGGTATGGTAGGGCAGCTGGATACGCACCACCCCGGATGGTGGCCTGCACGCGTCCGACTTACTGGCCGAGTCATCATGGTTCGACAGGGTCGGCTGCTGGCTCTGACGCGTGACTAGCCTGTGGTCGGGCTACGTCGGAACCGAGGACGGTTCTTATGCCCATCGCGCAGGTACGCGTTTGGGGACCTAGGGGGGACTTCGTCCGGATACGAGCCCTCCTAGACACTGGGGCACAGGGCTGCTTAATTACTACGAGGGTAGCGAGGCGCCTACGTCTGGAGTGCGTGCCTCCCTCAGTTCCGATTCGGGGAGTCGGAGATACAGAAGTGGGGGGTCTGTCCGGTCAGACCCACATTTCCTTCTCTCCTGTGCATTCCACTTCGATACGGATTGCGGCGGCCGCGATCGTACTCGACAATCTGCTGGGTTGGCATCCACCGACAGACATTCCGCGGGACGCAATGTCTGACACATCAGGTCTCATGCTGGCAGACCCTCATTTCGAGGAGCCGGCTCCGGTGGACCTCATATTGGGAGCGGATGTACTAGGCTGGATCCTTTTAGGGCCTCAGCGGATTCTGGGCCGCTCTTCGTTGGTAGCTATACCTACCATCTTTGGACACGTTTTAATGGGACCGGTTTTCGACCAGGAGACGCGGGATGTCTCACCTGTCGTCGCTACTACCTCCATCGCTAGGACGATGCAAAAATTCTGGGAACTGGAAGAGCCTCCCATGGTCTCCCGTCTGGATCCGGAGCATGTGGAGTGCGAAACCTTTTATAAGAATCACACACGCCGGATGGCGTCGGGTAGGATCGAAACTCGACTGCCCTTTATCGACTGTCCCCCTCTCTTGGGAAAATCGAGGGCGTTGGCAGAGAAACGACTCTTGTCCATGGAGCGTCGTATGTCTCGCGATCCGGTACTTCGGGAAAAGTATATCGAGTTCATGCGAGAATACGAGGCCTTGGGGCATATGTCGCGGGCGACTGTCGACTGGACAACGACAGATCATTTTTTCTTGCCTCACCACGCGGTGTTGAAGGCCTCATCTGGAAAACTACGGACTGTTTTTGACGGATCGGCACCGTCGTCGACTGGAGTTTCATTGAACCAATGTCTCCATTCTGGTCCGAAGTTACATCGGGACATTGTCGACATCATTTTAAATTTCCGAAGACACCAGGTGGTGATCGGTGCGGACATCCGGATGATGTTTCGCCAAACAGTAATACATCCTGCGGACAGGAGGTTTCAGTTAATACTCTGGAGGGAACATTCGGAGGATCCCATCACCGTCTACGAGCTCAACACCAATACGTACGGCCTGAAGTCGAGTCCCTTCATTGCCATCCGGTCACTGCTGGAACTGGCGGAGCAGGAACGGGCTCGCTTTCCCCGGGCAGCCGCTGTACTGACACGTGACGTGTTCGTAGATGATATCTGCACAGGGGCAGCCTCTCTGGAGGAGGCGCTCATCATCAGGAATGAGCTGATCGGACTCCTCGCGGCTGGTGGTTATGAGTTGAGAAAATGGTTATCCAACGAGCCACAGCTTCTGGTTGGGATTCCGGAAGATCACCAACAGAATCCTCAGCTATTCGAGGACGCAGGGGACCCGAACTCTATCGCCGTTTTGGGAATTAAATATCAGCCGGTTCACGATATTTTCACATTCCGGGTAGAACTGGAAACTACAAGAGTTTGGTCGAAAAGGACGATCCTTTCCACCATCGCTCGGATGTTTGATCCAAATGGATGGATCAGCCCGTGCATTTTTATGGCGAAGTGTTTATTGCAAACACTGTGGACACTCGGAGTCTCGTGGGATGAGCCACTGGTAGGGCTCTCACTCGACACTTGGCTCGCTCTGATCTCTACGATCGAGGCGATCAATCAGGTGGCGTTGCCGCGGCGGATCTTGCCGCGGGGCAAATACAGGGCAAGCCTACATGGCTTCTGCGATGCGTCAGAACGAGGGTATGCCGCAGTGGTGTATCTGCGAACGGTGGACTCGAAGGGTCGAGTCGCCGTCTCCTTGCTTCTGGCTAAAAGCAAGGTGGCTCCCCTTGCTTGCTTGCTTGGCCCCTCAAAACTAGGCTGACAATCCCGAAGCTGGAGCTTTGCGGGGCGCATCTATTGGCCAAACTGTTGTGCCACGTGCACAAGGAACTGACGTCTACGGTGGACATCCGGAATGTCTACGCCTGGTCTGACAGTCAGGTAGCTCTGGCATGGCTACGCGGGGCACCCCACATATTGGAAACGTTTGTGGCCAATCGGGTATCTCAGGTACAGAACTCGGGCATCGAAATTTGTTGGAGGCACGTTCCCGGCCCCTGGAATCCTGCCGATTGTGCCTCTCGGGGCTGCACCGCGCCGGAATTGGTGCAGCATGCCCTCTGGTGGGGTCCAGAGTGGTTAAAGGAAGGTGAGTCATCATGGCCGGTCACCATGATCGATGGCTCTCTAGGGATGCTCCCTGGAATAAAAGTTTTGGTGACAACAAACGAGTCAAGGCCAGATCCGAATTGGTTGACGGCTCGATACAGCAAACTGGACAAATTGCTAGGTGTAACTTGCTGGATCCGGAGATTTCTACATAACTGCCGCCATCCGGACAAGAGGCAGTTATCACCCGTGGCGGGTGCTGAGGAACGCAGGAGTTCACTGTTGGCCCTGATACGGCTGGTTCAAGCTGACCGGTTCGAGGACGAACTGAAGATTTTGCGCGTCGGTCGCGCAAAGCTCAAGGGAGCGATCTCTCGGCTCAACCCATTTCTGGATGCGGATGGACTGTTACGCGTTGGAGGTCGCCTCAAAAATGCCGACCTGCCCTTCGGTAGCCGTCATCCTCTGCTACTCCCCAAAGGAGGACCTTTGGTAGAACTGGTGGTCTCGGATAGACACCTGAAAAACGCTCACGCGGGGTGTAATGCGTTACTGGCGATATTACAGAGGGAGTTCTGGATTTTGTCCTCTCGGAGAGTGGTTCGCAGCGTGTTATTTAAGTGTGTGGCTTGTTATCGGGTGAAGGCCTCCACTATGCAGCCACAGATGGGGGATCTCCCTTCTGACCGGGTTTGTCAGACTACTAGGCCGTTCGACGGGGTCGGTACGGATTTTGCTGGACCGTTTCTGGTGAAAACCACAGCCTATCGTAACACTAGGGTCACGAAAGCATACCTGTGCGTTTTTGTCTGCCTGGCCACTAAGGCCGTCCACCTGGAAGTGGTTTCGGCTCTGTCTACGGAAGCCTTTGTCGCCACGCTGGATCGTATTGTTTCGCGACGGGGTTTACCTTCTCTCATTCGGTCCGACAACGGTACCAACTACAGAGGCACTGCCAACTACTTAAAAGATGTGAACGATTTTCTGGATAAAAATTGTAATAGCATAAGTCAAGCTCTCGCACAGCGGGGAATCACATGGCGATTTAGTGTGCCAGCCTGTCCCCACTGGGGCGGGATATTTGAAGCCGCGGTAAAATCGGCAAAAACCCACTTGCGCCGGGTAGTCGGGGAAACTACCCTCACGTATGAGGAACTTACAACTGTGTTTTGTAAGGTTGAGGCGGTTCTCAACTCGCGTCCGCTTTGTCCACTCTCCTCTGACGCAAATGACATGGAAGTCCTGACCCCTGGTCATTTTTTGGTCGGTCAGCCACTCACTGCCCTGCCTGAGTATCCCTGGAAGGATGAACGCAGACACCGGATGTCTCGTTTTCAAATGATACAACAAATGAGTCAGGACTTGTGGCGTCGTTGGTCACTGGAGTATCTGCATTTATTGCAGCAGCGTGTAAAGTGGACAGACCGGACGTCGCCCCCTTCGGAGGGGGATCTGGTTTTATTAAAAGAGGCTAATTTGCCATCGTTATTTTGGAGACGAGGTCGCATTTTAAAGTTAATCTGGGGCGCGGACGGGACTCCGCGTGTGGCGCAAGTGTTGGTTGATGGATCGGTGCTAAATCGCGCAGTCGCGACCTTAGCTCGATTACCGGTTGACTAGTTTAAAATTTCAGGCTAGAAAGCGGTACGTCCGCTTTGGGTGGCGGGATGTTGCAAATAAACAGGCATTTATTTTTGTTGGAAATAAAACTTTGATTTGTATTATGGACGAATCGATTATCGAGATTCAATTTGTTTGGTGGCATAATGGCCCCATCACTAATTGTTCTTTTTTTCTTTGTTGACACTTGTCTCGGGAAGGCAATATGGCTGGTTGATAGGTTATCGTGTGTTGATAATTAAATAGATTTTAAGCAGTAATAAGGGCATTTGGAGCCGTATTACTCTAATTAAGTGTATTGTGCAACCTGTGTTTTGTGTGTGTGTACGTCGTGAGCGAATCGCATCGGGAGTACAAGTCGCCTGGATGTCGGCGTCACCGCTGCTGGAGTAAACAGGTATTTCCTCGGGGGAAAAGTGCACTTGGGGTAGTTTGGGTGTGATTAGGGAACCCTAGAAGACCCGGACTCGGATTCGGGCCTCATCGGACCATATGGATCCCGTTCTGGACGGCGGGAGCGGCATGGAACTGTGAGTGGATTTTGTAGATTTTAAGGTGTAACCTAATTTAAACAGTAGCATAGTGTGTGTTGTGGGTTTCCGCAACAGTACTGATTGGCTAATTCACCACGCTTGCCAAATGCGGGTTGGTGATCACAAACTCGGGCTATGTATCGGAAACAATCCGAAAATACATATTTCTTTTGCCCGACCTGGGAATTGAACCCGGGACCTTGGTGTGGTATTGGGCCGAGCGCTATGCCACTCGGCCACCGAGGTGTTAGTGCCTAGAGTGCCTAGTACGACTTTTATTCTCCATTCGGTCACGTTTAAGAACATAAGAATTTGTATATTTGCAATACCCTAACAGGTTTTTTTTTTAATTTATTAAGAGATTTATTATGTACTTAACCTAAGGTTAGGGTTGCCAACCTCCAACCAAAGAAAGTTCTCACAAAATACATGGCATACCATTTCGAGTTTTTTTGTTGTTAGTAATCGCAGGTCTAGAGCGGGAGTTTAATGAAAAGCTGAAGTTAAATACATGGCATGAACGTTTTTGTTTTTTGTTCGTAATCATACGTCTGGAGAGAGGTTTGAATGAAACGCTGAAGTTAATATGTATTATGTAAATAAGCAAAAGTCAATGGAAAACATTTTGAGTCTACTATTATGTGAATTGATAAACCACTTGATGAACCACTTGGCGCAGTACCATCAGAACTAATGTTTTGTTAGAAAATTTAAATCTTAGTTTAAAGTATAAATTATAATTTTATTTAACAGTTTAATAACGATCATGTATCCATGTATCACGTTGGGCACTGAACCTGGCTCCAGTGGGTCTTTGACCGGCTGTCTTACCGACTAGACCACAGAGGTAGTTGCCAACCTGCAATTAATACTATGAGCTCTGTAGTTTTAGTTCCTTCGAACCACAAGGCTTTAAATTGCATTAATTTAATATTGATTAATCTTTGTTTATGATAGCAAAACAATTTATAAATATGCTAAATATAAATAAATATTGAAAAATTGCAACTCTCATTTGTCACCAGGACCACCACAACTTGCTTATTTTTGCATTCAAATCCTCGTTTTGGTAAATATGATAAAACTAGCACTGCACTGGACGGTTGCTAACCTCATTTTCCTGGCCACATTTCATAAGGCAGCAAGAAAGAGACAATCCGAAAAACGCAAGGAACGCAGTTTCAGTCACAGTGATACAAGCGTCGTTATAACGCTTTCCATCACGCGAACTCAAATAAATAAAAGGTGCCGGACAAAACATATGAGTTAGTGATGCGATAATCGGATGCATATTTACCTAAAGTTGAGGTATTGGCTTATTAGCCGTTAAAAAAGTGCATTCCATATTTGGAATGCACTTTTTTAACGAAAAAATCTCTAGAAATAATAACTTCCATATAATTTTTCATTTCTTCAACTACTTCTTCAAGTTTCAAAACATATCTCAAACCAATGATAAATAAGAAATTACAAAGAAAAACAAATTCTTGATTATTAACGTAAAACAGCATCACCAACAAACTCCCGCGCACAACTGACAGTATCGTATTAAACGACTAGGTTGAAAGTTAGTTACAGAATAGTTTTGCATTCCCGAATTTTCTGGAATCCCGGGATTTATATTTGAAAAAATATGTTTTAAGAAGCCGTTTCCATAATTTCCTAGCCAAAATTTACTTTAGGTAAATATGCATCCGATTATCCGATCACTGCAGACAAATGAAATCAAAGAACTATAAATCTACTTATGCGATCGACAGCAAACTGCCAAGTCAACATACGATTAGTACTCTGATTTTACTATGGTCATGTACGTAATTGTTGGAAGCGACACAATTGAACCCCTTTAGGAATGTTGCCTCATGGCAAAAATATTGAGTGGACACTTTGAATAACAGCTCCACTACCGAAACTGTGCTGTTTTAGTTTGCTAATAAAACAAATTCACTAGAGGCTCATTTAAAATATACGCTCTTGGTTTCACGTTGAATTTCGATCGAGCTGGTTTGAGAATAGCGCCCTAACAAATTACTGTCATTATGTTCATTTAGAACATAGTAAATAACTATAATATTAATTGTCTCTTCTAGCTCTATAGAACCCCAATCAACATGACATCTTCCAAACCTTATCAAGAAGTCCTGTTTTTAACCGACTTCAAAAAAAAGGAGGACGTTCTCAATTCGACTGTATTTTTTTTTATGTTTGTTACCTCAGAACTTTCGACTGGGTGAACCGATTTTGATGATTTTTTCTTTATTTGAAAGCTGGTGCTTCCCGTGTAATCCCATTTTAATTTGATGATGGAATTCTTAAGGAATTGACGAAACTCCTCAAATATAGCGATTTCGGTATTTTCAGCAATAAGTCAAGCATTTGCATTCAGAAAGTATCATTTGATGAAGTTAACTAGTGAAAAAGACCACAGATTGCCACCATGACTCCTCAATGATAAGTATTTCACGGGTGGCGATAAGATATCTCAATTAAGATAGTTAAGCTACTATGACGAAGCAAAAGAAGGCAGGCACCGGAACTGAGTTTTTGATTTCCTACTTTGAGATAGGCGTTTCTTGTTTTCTTCGCTTGTCTCATTTAAACGGCTGTCTCATCCGCAGCGCGTTTAGTAGGTCTACCCATATTCGCTTTTGATAAATAGATCGAAACGAATCACTAAAAAGCGAAAATAAACAAAAAAACTAACAAAAAAACCGAACCGAAAAAAGTTATACATAAAATTGCACTAAAAATTTAAAAAAAATTGCGTAGTTTAGTTCGTTCAATTTACTTGCAATTAACCTTTATTATACTCAATCTTATATTCTTAAAAACTATGCGACTGCCATATACTTAACTTCACATCTAACAGTACACATATAGACAATCATTTCATTAGGAAAATATATAGGTACAATTATTGTTATTTTTGGAGCCGTTAATAGTACTTGTTACTGTTACAAACGCAGAATTAACTTTTTTAACTATCCAGTGTTCAAATGTTTCACTTGGTCCCGCGGTTTTGACACTCACGGAATATTTACGAAAATAAAACATCATACAAGCCGTTTAAGCTATATTTTATTTTTTATAAAGATTATTTATGTTAACAATTTTATAATAGTTCTGCCCTAAATACAGAACGTTAATATGCTTAGAAGTTATCACGTCAGTAGTAAAATAAAGCTACATATTGAACAACGATTTCTCGTATTTAAATCTAAATATGATTGTTACATTTCGTACTACAAAATTGGATTACTGAGTTGCTATATTTATAGCTTCCTGGCGTTAAAACAGATTTACAGCCGCACTCAACGACGTCTATTAACATTAATACTTAGCACCTATGATTTTTCAATGTAAAAAAGTCTCTATTTCCCTTAGCTTAAGAACTTTTTTTGAGTGAAAAAATATAGGTAATAATTAACGTTAAATTGACCTCACAGAGTGCGATAGTTGGTCATAACTATCCTCGTCTATAAGCTTTTATTAAATTCTTCGCTTTGCAAACTTTATGGTATGGTGTGGCGCGAACGGTGGAACAAAACACAACAAGTTACCTACCTATTTTATGATGAAACCTTTGTTGGAGCAAACTTATGTAACAAAGAGAAAATAATTTAATTTAGAATGGAGGTATTTCGCAATATGAAACCACCGATGAAAGAGGTAAGCGAAGTAAATAAAAGTGGCGGCAACTACAAGATGCAAAATTAATTTTAGGTTATTCAAATTTATTTAACTACATATGTTTCATCTCAAATTATTATTACAAGAAATAAGAATTTGCTTTTAACGCTTGACCTTCAATCATCCCATGCTACGTACATGACGATAAGGCAATAGATGAAAGACTTTACCCAGAATACTGAACCGCTGAGGAATGGACTCTTACCGACGTCATACAATGGCACTGTTTGCATCAGTATTCCTGGTCTAGCAGTTTGGGTTGTGTGATGTTAATGTTCTTCAGCCAGTCAGGGCTTCTCTTTCTACAGATATATACACTGTCTTATAGAAAAGAAAATATAGAAAATATAAACAGTCAGTTACTGGTATTAAACAAGCTACATTGTAGATAACCTAACGCTCAAGATATTCGGTGAATCATATCATTATCACCCTACCAAAGTATAAATCAGCACACGTATTTCACCCTTCTGACAACATGGGGTCCTTTGATCGAGGTGTGAAAGCAACTTGCGGCTCGGAAAGGTGAAGACGGTTTTTGAGGCACAATCCTGCTCCACTAGCTGTTTACACATTTGGACTCCGCTTCTGCTTAGCGTCAGATGGCAGTGGAAAAGTTATATGCCTACTCATTATTTTTTGTAATTGCTATGTACAACATTGCATTGAGTTAGGTGCTATATGGGTTCTATAAGCCCCTATTGGCAAATTCCAATTCGTATGCGATATTGCGCGTACGTCTACGATGACGCTGCTGGCGCGCTCGGCTTACGCTACTGTAATCCGGCTGTACGGAGATAAGACTGTTACCTTCCGTAATATGAAGCTCGGTCGACGAAATCGATACAGTTTAAACGTTACGATTCTTTGTGAGACTTTTTTGGCGACAATGTTCATGTCAATGTCTCGGTAGTTTAGTTGGACTCGAGCTGTCGCTGGGATGGCGATAGGTCGTTTTTTCGGAGACCCACTTGTAGTAAGTCGTCTTTTGATCGGTATAAATTTACTTATAAAGCATTGTGAATGTAAAAACTATTATACAGAAAACATTCGATTTTTTCAAGTTTTACAATATTTAGGTGTAGTCTACAATTAACAAGACCTTGATGTTCATATATAACGATTACAACTATCACATTCGGCAAACATAAAATAGTTATAACAAAAAAAGTAAAGAAATATAAAACGCAAAAACATTTTCTACTTCGTCAAGTCAACAGCAATCTTCGAAAAGCTCGTAATGTGTCGGCACGGCTGCTATACGGCGCGTGTGTGTTCAGATTCCAGAGGCAGCGTAAGTGCAAGGCGCACCGCCAAATTCCTGAAGCGGGCCACAGTGGGCCGGTGGCGGCGCCGACCCTAATGCTGCCATCAGCAAATTGCGAAACACCAGCTGCTTGCGACAAGAAGTCTCAGACATAATTCACGCCATCGGACCGCAATCGGCGCTGGAAATTGCTATGACAATCATTTCCGATGCGACATTTACGACTGCACAGAATTTTCGTGTCCACGTCCGCTCCCGCACTTAGAGTGCTTCACTGCTATACATCGTTACCTTATAAGAGTGCTTTAAATCCTTTCGCGGCCGCCGCTTTCATTGAAGCACGGTCCGTGGAGGTTCGAGCAATATCTGTCGGGCTCGGCAGGGTTATTAAATAGCACCTCGTGGGCTAAGTGCACCCTGACCCACATCCACTGCACCGCCCGACTTATACGAGTGGACTTTATTGATTCGGAGTCTTGAGACGTTGCCCCCCCGCCCGCGCGTCTGCCGGAGGGCGGGACTCCCGTAGGCTACTTACTCAATATTCCAAAGGCGCGCCAGGACGCCTGCAGTAATAGGACGCTTAGGTAACACGCACTGTGCTAAACGAGAGTTTTATGCGCACTCGCTTTAAATACGACTTCAAACTGTTATTGAATTTAAAAAAAGTTGTCAAAATAAATATATAAGAGGGATAAATAAGAGGAGCTTGATGGCGCAGCGTCTAGCGCGTTTCGGTTGCGGTATTGCGAGATAAGCAACTTTCGTAAAGTTGGCTCAAGGGATGGGTGACCAAATTAAAATATATTGAGCTCCTCCGTACTTTGAAAGTCACGTTAAGCCCTTGGTCCCTCTTGTTGTCATGAGACCGCAGTCGTCAAACCCGCACTGGGTCCTTGACCGTGGTGTGTTGTGGTCCGATCTCTCCCCAAATGCAATTTTGCATAACGGCCTGAAACTTTGATATAAATAAAGACTATCTTTGAAATATCCTAAATTGAAACGTTAAACACATTTTATTTATAATAAAAAAGAATAACAACAAAGTAATAAAAATCGTCTATACTTTTACAAAACTGTGTGAAAAGAAAACCTTTTTGGAGTACCAAAGAGGTCAGTACAAGCAAGTGAAAATATGATTCCTCTGGTTTATTGCTCTGTGGTCATTAGAACGCAAACAAAATACGACGCCGCGCCGCCGGTTAGTGTCGTCGGCATTACCAAGATGGAGGATGGTAATCGACTAAGTTTAGAGGGAGCTTGTACGATCTTTGCTACAGCCAGCTGCTAGTAGTAATTACGAGTATACGCAGTACTATAACCGTACACTGCAAAAGAACTTGTTTAAGAAAAACATTAATAGAACTACAAATTAATTTCGCTTGCTCGTTGGTTGAGTGGAACAATGCTTGCAAGGAGTTTTTAATTATGATTTACTACCAGCTCTATGTAATATCTCATCTCTTCGTATAATATATATTAAACTGGTATATATTTTGTATATGTACAAACACCGGTGCCATTTTTAGACGACCAACACCTCTGCTTCGGACCCTAAAAACGCCTTTTTTAAAAGGGTAGCTTAAAATAAAAGTCTAAAACAAAAACCTTTTTACAATTTTACCAAGTTTAAAACTTCTTCTACTAGGTGTTATAAAATAGAAGAAATTTGTTAGTGAAAATTAAGGTGAATTTGCTTATCAATTTTCTAAAATGGGAAAGTAAAATATAATAAATAAGGGTATAGGTATGTTTATAATACCCAATTATTTGTTGCGAACAAAATACTATTCGGAAAAGTGTTTAGTGATAATATATACTCATATTTTATTATTTAATGATAAAATAGGCATTAGACGTGGTAATGTCAATTTCGATTGATGATATAAAAAATGAGTAACATTTATAGCTATGTACATATGGTTATAGCAATAAATAGCTAGTAATAGTATAGTAGCATTAGATTAACATAATTTTCTTAATCATTCGTAAAATATTCAATACAAATTACGATATTTGCCTATCGCTTGTCCATGTTCCGTATAACAAGCACAATTCACAGGTCCTTGACCAAGATATATCTGCCGGCAATTACTACGGACCTAACTGCTCGACCGCCGGAATTAATAACGTGATGCTGGCTTATTAATAACCACCTTCAATTACAATTCACTAGTCTAGACTAAAATAAATAAATAAATAAACTTCCTACACTCACACCAATTATCTAGCCCAAGAGAAGCTTCGTTATGAAACTCGTTAAATGGTTACTAGACAACGGATAAACATACTTAAAATACTTAAATATATAGTTATTATACATAGAAAACACCCAGACCTGAGACAATTTAGAAAAACAATAATTTCTAAATTGACCCGACCGGGGATCGAACCCGGGACCTCAGAGATGGTGACACCATGAAAACCGGTGGACAAACCACTCGACCAAGGAGGTCGTCGAGACTAAAGGTCTATAGCCCATCTCCTATCTCTATATAACCATTGGTATAAATAAAGAACGCCTCGGTGTCCGAGTGGCAGAGCGGCCCGATACCCGAAGGTCCCGGGTTCAATTCCCAGGTCGGACAAAATGTATTTCGGATTTTTTGATGCATAGCCCGGGTTTGTGATCACCAACACGCATTTGGCAAGCGTGGTGATTAAGCTGATCGCTACAATTGATGGGTAATGACCCATCAATTGTAGCGATGACTTGATTTCAATGATGGAGGCCTTTGCCCAGCAGTGAGACAATTATAGTCTGTTTACTTGCTTTTTACTTTACTTCAGCCTGTCGTGTCGCCACCCAATGCTGAGTGAGTGTAGGCCTCTCCCTTTGCACGCCATCTCTCTCTGTTGGTAGCCATTCCAAAGCAGTTCTTTCCAGCGACTCTATCGATATCGCCTCTCCATCGAGCCGGTTGCCGTCCTACGTTTCTACGTCTACTTTTTGGTCGTAGAAATAAAGCTTGCATATATCTTAACTGATCTTTAGTATTTGTAAAAATATTAAAACCAGGGTGCCTAGTGTGAGTGTTTACTATCCGTATTCATTCGATTACGTTTACGAAAACGAAAATTAGTATGGCATTGAAGCAGCGCCTCCTGGCGGCATACGAGAAGAGTTAACATTTTGCCTTACAAATTCTCGTTTCCGTTAACGTGATCGAATAACGTGATTGGGGGTTAAAGTTACTCGCGTCCGTAGGTTTACCCTTGAGACCCTACACGTGACCCCTGGGTGGTGCTAAATGAGTAAAACTGTCTGAGTGGTAGAGCCACGCTGCGTTGCAGCACGAAATGGGCCGGCTCGCCCGGCGTAACACCACCCTCTCACAGAATATCGGCGTGAAACAACGGCACTCGTTGCTGTTGTGTTTCGTCCGGTGAGTGAAAGTACCGGAGGTCCATCTCTCACCCCTCCCCCCTTCCAATTCCTACTTCCTCCTCAAGATCCAATTCCTTCCTCAAGGTTGGCAACGCATCTGCGATAACTTTGGTTTTGCGGATGTCCATGGGCGGCGGTGATTACTTTCCATCAGGTGACCCGCCTGCTCGTTTGCCTCCTTTTAAAATAAAAATAAAAAAAAAAAAAAAATAGAATGGCGAATGAAACTCGCACTTGGCACCCAGATGTTAAAGACGTCGACAACCACTACCTACATTGAAAAAGGCTCCTTTGGCTCACAAAGTAAGAGTAGATAGATAGATAGATAGATAGATAGATAAACACTTCATTGCTTACACAAATATACACAAAACAAATAACAGGAAATTTTAAAATAATAGTAGGCAAAGGCGGTCTTATCGCTTAAAGCGATCTCTTCCAGACAACCTTTGTGGCATAGGACAGATTAGGAGACATTGGGAGGTAGTGCACCGGCAACTAGCAAAAATACAACAAAAACAAATTATATTAATAAAATAGGTAATATAAGATATATACATACCTTCATACGATACAGTTGTTGCAGTTTAATCTTAAATGTAGCAAGTGACTTGGAGTGACGAACATCAGGCGGAAGGTTATTCCAAAGGCTTAACTGTAAAAGAATCTCTAAAGTACTCTGAACGAGTCAAGGGATGTTTCAGCAGGTTATCAGCCCCGGACCTAAGCACGCGATTGTGAGTAGATAGTGTTGATGAATTTTCACGGGTTCAACAGAGCCACATAGATAGCATTGTTGGTTGTGCACCCGACCCGGACTCCTGGTGACCAACGAGGAGAAATATATTGTTCTAAGATACAAATAAACGTAAAGTAGTAGTAAACAGCCTATAATTGTCCCACTGCTGGGCAAAGGCCTCCATCATTGACATGCAAGCTTTATTTCAATGTCCAAGAACTGGACGTAGAAACGTAGGACGGCAACCGGCTCGATGGAGAGGCGATATCGATAGAGTCACTGGAAAGAACTGCTTTAGAATGGCTACCAACAGAGAGATAGCGTGCAAAGGGAGAGGCCTACACTCACTCAGCATAAGGTGGCGACAGGTTGAAGTAAAGTAAAAAGTAAGTAAACAGCCTATAATTGTCTCACTGCTGGGCTAAGGCCTCCATCATTGAAATCAAGTCATCGCTCCAATTGATGGGTAATGGCTTAATCACCACGCTTGCCAAATGCGGGTTGGTGATCACAAACCCGGGCTATGCATCGAAAAATCCGAAATACATTTTGCCCGACCTGGGAATTGAACAAGGGACCTTCGGGTATCGTACCGAGCACTCTGCCACTCGGCAACCGAGGCTTTAAATAAACGTAATCAAGTGGTAAATAAAACTCGCACTAGGAGTACCTAATTGAATTGAATTGCACTCAGCACAGTAGTGCTGAGTGCAATTCTCGTTTTGCTTATGCTTAGTGCGTGAATTTATATGACAATTTTTTCACCAGGCAATGTCATACTTAGTATTGCTCGTTTTCGAAATATAGAATGTGCAACAATGTGCTCACAAGTCAAGTGTGATTGAAGGTGGACATAAATAAGTACCATAATCGTATACGAGTATACGACTCGCGTAATTAACGGCGACGTATAATTTTATGGTTAGCAGACATAAAAGGTTACAGAAATTGTCGATTAAATTCGTGTAAATTTATGAAAAAATAATTAATTCAATTTAGAGACGGCCTCCTTAGCCGAGTGGATTGCACGCCGCCGGACTTTGGGCGGCGCTAACTCTGGGGTCCCGGGTTCGATTCCCGGTCGGGTCAATGTCGGAAACGAACTTTTTGATATTGTGTAGGGTTTGGGTGATGGTGGTACCGTCTTTGTTTCTGATTTCCATGAAACGAGTGCTTTAGCTACTTACTTTAGGATCAGAACAATGTACCTATGTGATGTTGTCTAATAAATATATATTTATATTGATTAAGTAATTGATTTTGGCACTAATTTAATGCAAAGCTTTACAATAATTGACTACGTGAAATTTAAAAAAAAACTCTAGGATACCAATAAACATTATTCAAGAAAAAAAATATTTCTCATAGTCCTAAGTTAATTTTTAATGACATCTACGCTCAGCCGTGTATAAATTTCTAGTTGATTTAACCTTTAAGCTATTTAGACAAAATTTCAGAAATTAAGGCCACCTACGATCCTCGAAACTTTCAGAATCCGCACGTGGTTGGTGCGTAGGCGGAAAGCCAAGGGGCAGGGGTGAACGACCTCGCCCGCACAGCCACCACCGCGCTAATAAAATGTTGTCTGAAAACATTTTAGAAGTTGTACGCTTTTACTGGAAATAATACCTATAAAACTTCCATATAAAGGTATCTGCCTACTAGACCTATACCATGACCGTGCTAGGACATGTCAGGCAAAAAAATATTTTTTGTATTACGATATATACGGTCCAAAGACCTTAAAGTAAAGTAAATAGCCCATAACTGTCCCACTGCTGGGCAAGGGCGGCATCATTAAAATCAAGTCAATGCTTCAATTAATGGGTAATGGCATTATCACCACGCTTGCCAAATTGCGGGTTGGTGGTCACAAACCCGGGCTATGCATCGAAATATCCGAAACACACTTTGGCCGACCTGGGAATTGAACCCAGGACCTTCGGGTATAGGGCCGAGCTGCCAATCGGCTACCGAGGCATTAATCCTCTACATACCTAACTTTTTTTTTAACTAAGGTCAATGCAATAATTATAAAATACAGTGAAAAAATTAAACGCCCACCCGACCCAGCCAGAAATCGAAACTGGGCTGCACTGACCACTTTAAAAAAAAGTAAAATTTACCAGGTCAATACATTACGCATACCTACCTAACTTACTTAGTTACAATAACTTGAACTCTGCAATAGTTTACTTACATTCCGTGAATTGGAAGTGACATCGTAAATTATGAAATACCGATAATAACGGTTTGTCGAAGCGATATTTTATAAGTGCTTACCGATTATTTATTACGTCATTGTTTATTTTTAAGTACCTACTCTACGGTGGTTACAACAACACTAAGGCCCGTATTAATAAACCGCTCTCAACTCTGAGTTCGATCTTGAGAACGAACTTGAGATGCTGTTCTAATTAATAGACCAAACTTGAGTACGGTCTTGAGTAAATCATATCAACTGAGTGACGCCCATATTAATAAATCAAACTCAGCACTTAAGTACTCTCTCAAAATGCAACTCGAGAGCTCATTTCCCAAGTGCCGTCAAACCGTGACTTGAGATACAGTTTTACTGCGACGAACGCGCGAAGTGTTGGTGTTTGTACTTATTAATATTATTTTATTATCTTATTATTATGGAATTAGAAAATATTTTGGATGAAATTAATCACTACGGCGAGCTAGATCACTATGATGATATCTTTTGGCCAAATACCTACCGCATACTAAAAACTTACCTACACGGGATGATGTGAAAAATCCTTTATAGATGGAACCCGTGAAATTTAAAAAAGATGTCGATTTTATCAGGATTCCGTGTTATATATCACATCTTTGGTCAAAAGTGACTTGATAAAAATGGACTAAAGAGGTCTTCCAATTTCCCCTGAATTAGCGGAACTGACTGAGTAGGACTATGTGACTGACTTTGAGATTTTATGCAACAGCATCATTTCAGGTAAGTTTTTGTTACTTAGACAAGTTAAGGATAATAAACAGTTCACCAAAGATATGATGTACATCAAAAATCGCTCCACTTGATCTACAAAGACACTTCATCAAGTTGCCCATAGGAGAAGAGGCTTCACTTAACAGGCAGCTCTTTAAAGAATTGAGAAGATGTGGGCGTTGGCCTGGATTACCAGGCATTGATGGAGCTATCGATGGCACACACATTAAAATTCGTCAACACCAGGATGCCAACATCTTGAAGTGTATCGTAACAGAAAATCTGACTTCTTAATCAATGTCCAGGTTATTGTTGGACCTAGAACAGAAATATTAGATACAGTAGTGATATGGGCTGGTCATGCATGCATGACTCCCGCATTTTCCAAGTGTCATCGGCTTTTATGAAATACACACAGGGAATATTAACTGGAAGGCTTGTAGGCGACAGTGGATACCCTACATTGCCATTTGTATTGACACCTATTAGGCCACCCCTAGAAGAGTACCTTCAATTAGATATAATAGAGCACAAATAAAAACAAGGAGCATCGTTGAAAGAACCTTTGGCATATGGAAACGTAGGTATCCTTGTTTATCAAGAGGTCTTGGAAACAATTTACCTACTGTATCACATATTATTGTAGCTTGTGCCGTTTTACATAACATAATTAATTTTAAATGATGTTATGACTTTTCCTGATGAGGAATATCAAGAACCACACAATGGAGACAGTGATGTACCAAGCACTAGTGCAGGCTTTCAACTTAGAAATGCACTAATAGAAAATAATTACCAATAAGTAGCTTTTAGTTAGGGTGGTATTACACTTAAAAAACAAGATCTTGAGTTCATGGTCTTGAGATAAATCTCAGTTGATACGCTCTTGATGATGATTTGTTAATTAGTCACGATCTTAAGATCGTGATCACATCTTGAGAGCGTATCAGCTGAGATCGCTCTCAAGAACTATCTTAAGTGTGATTTATAAATACGGGCCTTAAAGTATTCTTATGATAATAGAGAACTTAGATTTATCGAATCGAATCAATTATTCATAAGTAGGTATATGAAAAATACTTTACATAATCTAATCAGAGAGCAGCTGTGCTCGGACTGTTCCGAGGTGTTCTGAAATTCCGTGTCTGTGGCGCGGTATGTATAGAGCTTCTACAGTCTCCTTATTATATGATAACCAGTCTTCAAACCTATTTCTATTTTAGCTTAAATAAAATCCGTCAGATCCTTTATCCGTATTCTATATCATTTATTTGTCACTAAATAGTTTACGCGTTCATTAGGCCTCTCCATTTAAGTTTAAAAAAAAGCTATATTGGGAGAGGCCCACTCATCTGGCTTAAAGTATAAATATTTAATATAATATTATACTACATATAATTATAGGCCTTTCATTGCTTAATGAGCTTAATGAGCATTGCTAAAAACATAAATGGGCAGACTACTAACTTCAAGCCAGCTATACGAAAGCATTTGCAATTGCATTTAGTGGGCTCGCAACCCAACAGTTAGCACGCCCTAACGAATCCAATGGAAGGCAACACGAGAGTGACGTCACGTCGCCTGCAGTCTGAATCAAACTCGTGACTAGTGGATATAATATGCGCTGAATAAGCTACGAACATAGTCGCTGCTTCTAATATCACAGTTTAGCAGCGCTCTGATATTTGTACACGGTTGGACATGAATTCGCAAACCTGCGTCATTGGAAGTGTGAGTAGGATGATGGCAGTATGATAGTGGCCTGTGTTATATTCTTCAATTTTATGTTACTTTAATATTTGCGCAACGACTACTAACACTTCATACTCCCTGTGACACCATTGTGACCCCGGAAAATTTCAAAACGTCGGGAAAAAATAAAAATTAGGTGAGTGAGTAAAACCGTATAAAGTGTTGAATTTAAATGTAAACTTTAAAAAACAAAATGTGATCAGAAGGTGAGAGTGAAACCAGAGTTGCGTGGAATGGAATTGTTGAATTTTGTGCATTATACACAACAGTGTATCAAAAGCTCCTGACTAACGACATAAAAACACACGCAATTACATTTTGTAGTTTAAATACAAAACCAATCACATGCTGTAGTTTAAATATACGAGACTGAGTACCTACCTACGCTATATACAATCCCATTTTAGAGAAAGACTTTCGTACTATTAAACACTTTTTATAACTAATTTTTATTCGTTAAGAACCGTAACACAAGCTTATACCCAAATAAATATGTAAGTTGAGTTGACTAACAATTATTCAGTTTTTAATTAGATCAGTGCATAAATCATAATTTAATATATAGCTTTATGCCCTTAATACGTAATACTAGTGTCAAAACTTGTAGACATCTACAAGAATACTGTACTCGCTTATTAAAGGGCATTAATGTCAAAAACGTCCTTAGATTTTTTACAATGTCTGAAATTGATAGTGACTCTAGACTTCTTGGCAGGAAAGTGAAGAATGAATAAAAAAAGATTGGTGAATGGTTGCAATTTCTTTTATTTTCAAAAATGTGTTTTCTCGGATATTTGTATGAAGTCATAGTGTATTTGTAACTCATTAAGTGTTTTTATACATACATAAGTGTTGGTGCTTGTTATATGAAAAAAAAGTGGAAAGTCACTTTTCGTGAGCTCTCCGTAAAGTTCAACACATTTAATGAAACATTAATTGAATTGGGGCACCCAATTCAAATCAATTCAAGCATGATATCCCCCAATTTGAGGGATATCATCCTTTTTTAAACATGCATTAAACTACACTCGTTATTATCTATCACAAATATTAAGATTAGGCTTTGAGAACTAGATCCATTCTTATTTCCTAAATATAAATAAGAGATCACCAGAATATCAGAATAATAAAAGCTTTTGTTATTGTTCGGTGAAGAGAGCATAAAGTTAACGACATATGATGTGGAATACGGGGTAAGCAATAAACGCGACAGTATGGAGAAGTCTAATTTAAGAGATCGGAAAATTTATTACCAGAAACCTTAAAAACTTCTAAAAAAAACTTATGCAAAACCGGTAAATTTACCTTAAACACCTAAGAAACTTATTTCGATTAGATTACGTGTTATGAAAGTCTACATCAATGAAGCTAACTAAGATAACACCTAAAGTTATGAACGCGATTCCCTCAGTACACGTCTTAGGTTATGAGAACCTTGTTATTTGTGTAAAGAACATTCTCGACTCGTAGTTGGCACTCGGGCGCAGACGTACTTATGCGAGCATCCACCTTTTCTCCCCTTCCAACTAAACCTTGAAATACTGACGGAGTAGGTAAGTACTCGATTCTAATTACCAACACGATCTTAATTCTACTAGTATAGCGCCCTGTCTGCAAAATAATTTTAACATTTCAACCTTAATTTACTTCACCTACCATTTAAAAAGTATAATAGTCTACGGTACTGTTATTTTTTTAAGACATTTTGCAAGATTTTTAGAACAGTCTTATACCTAGTTTGATTTACGTACACCCTGACTATTTTGCATACAAATAATTGCGTCTCTGATACAGCATTCTTATACTCGTAAAGCATATTCTAAGGCAGCATTACGTAGACGTAAACTAGCTTATGCATTTTTATTTATGTGGTGGCTGCCGAGCAAGCAATTCTCTTGATAGGAAGCTATCACCGCCACCAGAAATCAAAGATGCGTTGCCGGCTTTCGGCTCTTGGAGACTAGTAGTAGCTATTTTAATTAATGAAAGGATTCGCAAATGCGGAAATAATAGATAGGTAGATACTGCCGCGGAATTCGGTTCCTGATCCAACATGTCACTTGAGCTCGTATGCTTTGTACAGTAAGCTAACAACCCCATGTCATGCCAATAAATCAAATTGACATAACTGTCCTAACTTTAAAGTGGGTATGGAAACTTATTCCAAAGTAGTAGATCATATAGGTATCTATAACCGTTCCATATTTGTTATTACTAGGGGTCGCGAAGTGGTCGAAATTCGACCGTAATTTTATTAAGGCTGCACGGATTGTATCCTAAGCAATGAAAAATTCAAAAAATAGATTGTGAGTTTGGATTGACATTGACAGATTTTGGCCGCTCCTCTTCCATTTTTGAAATTTTTGAAAAGAGCATATATGCGTGTGTGTCAAATACATGGTAGTGTGTGTAATGTTTGTTTTATTGTTTTAATATATTTTTATGCATAATTTAAAAAATATATTAACATTCGGATAACTTTCTCTATATGTATAAACTATAAGTGTGCGAAATTTTCGTAAAAAAGGGGTACAAAGTTTTTGCTTCACGTATTAATATAATTGATCGTCTTACTGTTGACTGCGGTACGGACTCCTTAAGGAAGACCACCGGTGCCAGACCCAGAGTACCGTGTTTGGTTGCCAGTGTAAGGTTCTTGTTATTGGTCTTTGTTTGAGTAGTGGTATCAGGCCATCAGGTGAAACGAAGGCCAATTAAACACTGCCCCTTTTTGCAATAAAAATATGCAATGTACTACTTATATATGCGGCACAGTGTCCGCCAAGAACCAGTTACCGCTTTTTTTCCTTTAAACATTTAAAATTGGGGTCAGTAATTGTATACAGACCAACACCATTTCATTGAAATGTCACATTATTTTTTGGAAACGAAAAATGTGCCCAACAGTGTGCTTAAAGTGTCGAACACTGGTGCCACTACTCTAACCCCCTTACAAATAAACAAAGAATAAGGTCTGATTAGTTAATCCGTGTTTGGTCTCTTTACTCTTATTTGAAATGACGTTTACATGACAGGAACAAAACACGGAATAACTATTCGGACCTTATTATTTGTTTATTTGTAAGGTGGTATATGTCTAACATTAATTTACATTTACGAAAGAGCTATTTAGCTCGGTGTAGCTAAGATTGTATTTCGCAACACGAAGCTTGCACGGTGCATCGAAATTAACTCTATATAAACCCGGCGTAACCTGGCGCTTCCCTGAAATTAGATGTTACTCGCCGAGACACCATGTTAATTGAATAGTTTGTATAATATAACAGTTTAATACAGTTGCGAACTGTTATAACCGCACTGGAACTAATAACGGAGCGCGGAGATGGATCCTGCTTTAGTGCCTGCACCGATTTGTATGGTTATTTATGAGTAGAACGCTCCTTAGAAAACTGTAAAAATAATGACATATATATTATTGTTAAGTTTAATCTCTTCTCTAGTAAAACACATTTACTTTTCAAAACCATAAACAAACACTTAAACAATGCATCAAATAGAACTAGAAGTATACAGAAGTGGCACAGTCTCACAAAAAGCTTTCTACATTACATAAATTAGGATGTACATATATATAAGATTCTGTGATTATATTTATGAAATGTCTTTTACACCAACCATAATAGTTTTAGATGGTTTTAGTGTTATGTTATGTTTTTATTTTATGTTCTATGATTAGAGTATTGTCATATTTTATTGCTACACCAAAAACATTTTGAAAAAACCTTTTTAAAAAAAAGCTTTTATTTAAATGCGCTAAAAAGAAAAAAATAAACTTTTACTTTAAAACTTTTATTATCGACTTTTATAGTCATTCATAACACAATTTTTATGATATAAAAGGTTAGGTAAGGTAGATTGAAAATTTTAATAGTTAAAATCAATCACATCAAGTTGTTTAATTTACTTGTTTATCTACACAAGTAAATCTCGCGACAAGCTTTTATATCATATAAATTGTGTGATGACGTTATTAGTTGATAGTAAAAGTTTATTTTTTTTATTGTTAGCGCATTTAAATAAAAGCTTGTTTTTTAAAAAAGTTTTTTACTTTTAATTTATTTTTCACTTTTTAGTTATCGCTGGACACGTTTCAACTTAGTCCGCCATTTTGGATTTAGAATGACGTTACTTTATTTTTCGAGTTATTCTCAGCAAGCCCTTTCATTTGATACCCATAAGTCCGCCATCTTGGGCGTGCCGCCATGTTAGATTTAGAATGACGTCTTGTCATCCAAACTGAACGTGTATACAAAATTTCAGCACAATCAGTTGAAGATATCTGCTTCAAAATTGAGTTTCAAGCTTTAGAAGTCCGCCATCTTGGATTTAGAGTGACGTCACTTTATTTTTCGAGTTATTTTCAGCAAGTCCTTTCATTAGATACCCATATTGTAGGAATGCATTAAAAATAATTAGTCCGCCACCTTGGGTGTGCCGCCATCTTGGATTTAGAATAAAGTTACACAAATAGCCATGCATTGTGCTCCTTTCAGCTCAATCAGTTGAAGTTAACTGTTTAAAAATTGAGTCGTAAGATTTCATCCGAACAAACATACATTGCAAGTTAAATAAAAGCTTGTAAAAAATCACAAAAAGCGAACAAAGTTGGTGGTTGTTGGTAGTGGCAATCTTATCGCTTCAAACCGATCTCGTCCGGACAACCACGCAGATTGAATTAAATACTCTCATAGGCAGAAATGTTCCCCAACTCATATTACCACAACTCTACAGGCTTATTTTGCGTAATAAGATGCGAGGAAAGGCGGTAGTAAGCAAGAACAAGCGTAGACGCGCAAACTTGCCCGACAATAAAGTTGAAAAATCGGGGGATTGCGCGCTAGTACCCCCCCCCCTCCGCCGCCCCCCGCAAAAGACGACTCCTACATTTCGCACTTAATGAAACTGTGGCCGAAACAAAATAGAGGAATGTCGCATTTACGACCGCCTAAGTATTGTTATAAGGAGGCTTTTCATTGCAATCTTAATTGCGGGGTTCCCGCTGAACGTTACTTTTCCTTATACGCGAAGTGTCCGTAATGCTACAGTAGTGCTGTTTCTTGAGAGTGTTTTTTTTTGCTTGTTGCTTTGTTCAATAGTTATGGCATGCGGCTTTGGTCGCTTAAAATTTTGGTCTATCAAAAATATTCGAAGGAATAATGTGTTCCCGGAGTAAGAATTGACCTTTATGACACTCAGACGCGAACTATCTCTGTGTTACATTTCTCTATACATATACGGTACCCGTTTGAGCGTGACATTTATAATATTATTTAGGATTATGAAAAGTGTTGTTTTAAAAACACATTCATTGCATGGCTTTAAAAGCTTCTAAATATAATCTGATAGTCTTTAAGAAGCAAATGTAGTGTCCTATATATACTTGGGAAAAGAAACCTTAATTAGTTTAAAATCCTTGAAAAATTCTTGTTGTATATATTTTTTGTCTTATCCAAGTTAAATCCGTGCATTCGGCATGGATAAATTCCTAGCGTACTATCGTCCCAGCGTCCAAGCCTCGCCAAGCGATGCGAGGAGGCCGGGGCCCGGTGCGGCGCCGGCGCCGGTGCCCAAGTGCAAGTTTTAATTACTTCGCCCCCACTTGCTAGTTGGTGTGATGGCTATTCCGTCTCTCAAACTAAAAACACTCATTTATTAACTGTTTCCCAGAGCTCTTTTGTTGAGTTGCCGCAGCTGTAATCATAGATATCTGCAGGTGTCTTTGTAGCGGGACGCCTTAAATTTTCATTTCAAAGCAACAGTGTTCTTAAGTTTTTTATAAAGACATGATTAATTAACTAGTTTCTATTTCCTTTCTTGAAAGTGAGAAACACTTTTATGGCAGCGACTCTTTGTTTTGAGTATAAGGTAAGGACTTTAATGTTTACAAAGCTGCCAACAACTAATCAAATCAAATGAATGGGTGCGAAGATTGAATCTCGACGGTGATGACACTATGTTTTGAAAATATTCGAAACCCTTGGCCCGACCCGGGAATTGAAACCAAGACCAGCAGATATCGGAGCAAGAGCTTAGCGGTTCGGCCTCTAACGTTAAGGTTTTCTAAAATTTTTTTAAAATATTTTTTATACCTACTTACAAGCAACCTGAAAGTCTGACTCAACCCCTTCTACGCAAAAGCGTCAGAGCAGCGTGGCGAGGCCATCAGCGGTCAGTCGTTAGGCTCACGCAACCTGCCCTATTATCAACTAGCCCAGCCCGACTGGGCGCAAGGGCTGCAAACGACTAAGGTGGCCCCGTAAATCTCGGCATATCTCCCCATAAGTCTTGGCTCGATCCAATTTTAAAAGACTCGTCGACAGGTATACGGACTCACACCGCCGCGGTATCTTAACTATCTCAGTTATTACCGATTAGCATTTGCTTTTATTGAACGATCTTTTTATTAGTGACTGGCAATCGCGAATTTGTACGCGTAAAAAAACACCCGTAGCCAGTGATCCCAGGTATAGGACTTTGAAAAAATTCGTTTTATCTAGCCTACATCGTGAAAGTGACCTGCATGCCAAATTGTAGCATTCTGACCTGCTCGACGTAAATCGTTTTTCAGCAATGACTTCTTTTTAGGATACGTAGATTTCCGCCTGTCTCTTAATGCGTTATCCGGTCGCAGACCAAGAGACCAAGAGATCCCGGGTTCGTTTCCCAAATGCGGTACATAACTAACGGGAGTTAATCTGTTTGTTTCTATATGCTGAAGATAGTAATGAAATAGTTAGATGTTATTAAGTTCTGCTCTCGATGGCGCAGTGGTTAACACGCCCTGTCTGCGATTGCTGAGGTTAAGCAACTTTCGCAAAAAGCCGGTCATCGGATGGGTAACCAAAAATTTATCATCTCGAGCTCCTCCGTGCTTCGGAAGGCACGTAAAGCCGTTGGTCCCGGCTGCATTAGTAGTCGTTAACAACCACCAATCCGCACTGGGCCCGCGTGGTGGTTTATGGCCCGTTCTCCCTATCCATCCATAGGGAAGGCTCGTGCCCCAGCAGTGGGGACTTTATGAGCTGATGATGAAGTTCTGCTCTAACACTCATTTCGAACCTGTAGTTTTAATTATAAATTTTAAAATGTCAATTAGGTAATATTTTGATTTCAATATTTTTTTAAAAGCCTTCGATAAAGTTATGATGAAATTTATCTATTGTCTGTATGAATAAATGAAGAAAACCTCAGTTTGACAATATCAGGGCCTAGTACATATTTATGTATACATGTACCCACATAAATGATCCTTCGTAATCCTCGGACCTAAGTGCTTTGTCGTGTATTAGAGTTTTGAGATGAAATACCAAATACTATAAACGTGGCTGGCTACATGTATGTAATACATAGAATACCTTACAGCCAACTGTTTTATATAAGAAGACAAATATATTTAATTTAAATCATTTTATGATGTATGTTGTGAACATGATTATGAAAAATATATATATGTGAACGTTTTTGCGTATAGTGTTTATTTTCACAGTATAAATACAGTAGTAAGTACTACGTATATTACATAGAGTCCTGAATACTTTCTTATTTTTTTTAGAAAAGGCAACCAATATTTTTTTTCAAATTTAGTAACTTGGTAGTAATATACATTCAAACCTTTTTTCTACTATTCACTGCTTAAAAATATAAAAGTGTCAAGCAAAAGATTGTTCACACACCCTGAAGGTTCCAGTTTCTCACAGATAATACCTCCACGATTCTACCCAACGGAAAGGAGGTACGGTGTCGGCAACGGCACAGATTATATTTGTCATTTTTCATCGGCGCCAATGGCCCAGGACAAAGGCGACGATCGATCAGCCCGATTGTGGCCGGCCTAATTGCCTGCGATTGTCTTGGAGGCTTTTATCCGTCCACTCTTTGTGCCGGCCCCGCATTTCGGTATCACAATCCTTGTAATTCCGAAAAGTGTTATTCTATTTTTTTCTTAACGTATTCTACTTTGCTACTTTTTATTTAAGATATTGAGTAGGTAACTCCGTTTGAGTTATAAATTATGTATATGAATCAGATGCATATTTTCGTAGTGCACAATGTTTCAAACGCTTAGTTAAATACGCTATAACCTAGTGTTGATTCATCAACGTTTAGATGTTTTGCGAGTGGGATTTTGATACCCAGTTTTATAAATAGTTAGGGACTCTGGGCGAATTAAGTGCACATTTCCAGCCACTCATCGCTATAGTAAAATAAAACAATTTGTATAACAGTACTTCGAAAACTATAACCACACCAACATACGTTTAGCTCTAACATATATATTTAACTAACGTAATTATATTTTTGACAGCGAATCATGGACAGCGCCGAGGCAGCAGCATTATCCGCCGGGGCTGGTGACGGCACCCCTGGCACATACTACGATGCACGCTGGCTCAACGTGCACGCTGACGACGGCACTCTAGCGGCTCGCGCGCGACGACTGCTGCTCGCACCTAGCCGGCACTTTGACCACATCGCTGTCAACGCCAGCTACAGCGCTGTGCTCATGCCTCCCTACATCGATACGGAAGGTAACACAATGTCATTTGTATCGTGGACGCTGACGATGGCACTCTAGCAGCCCGCGCGCAGCGACTACTGTTCGCACCTAGTCAAAGTGCCGGCACTTTGACCATATCGCCGTCAACGCCAGCTACAGCGCTGTGCTCATGCCGCGCAACACAGACACTGAAGGTAACGTACTGTCATTCACAGCATGCAAACTGGCTCAACGATCACGCTGACGACGGGACTGTAACGGCCCGTGCGTGACAACAACTGCTCGCACCTAGCTGGCACTTCGACTACACTGCAGTCAACGCCAGCTACAGCACTGTGCTTATGCCATCCTACAAAAATAAAGAAGGTAACACAATGTAATTAATATCATGCACGCTGGCTCAATGTGCACGCTGACGACGGCACTCTAGCGGCTCGAGCGCGACGACTACTGCTCGCACCTAGTCGGCAATTTGACCACATCGCGGCCAACGCCAGCTACAGCGCTGTGCTCATGCCGCCCCACATCGACACTGAAGGTAATACAATGTCATTAATGTCATGCACGCTGGCTCAATGTGCACGGTGAAGACGGCACTCTACCGGTTTTCAAGCAACGACTCGACTACTGCTCGCACCAAACCAGCACTTCGACCACATCGCAGTCAACGCCAACTACAGCGCTGTGCTCATGCAACGGACGGCTTAATGTGCCCGGTGATGTAACTAGAGTTAAAACTGCGGTAACCAATTAAAAATCAAATTATCGAACATCCGTGATACCTACAACTACTTGTAATGATCCTAAAATAGGCATTATCTCTTGCACGCAACCTGTAGCATACGTTAAGAAAATATTAGCTGAATATTATTATTCTGAATTTCTATTACAAGAATATACCTTATTTGATTAACTAAAATAGATCATCGACTATTAGTTATTAACTGACAATAAACATAATAATATAACAATGACTGCCTAACATATTCTGGCATCCACGATATCTCCAGGAGTAATTGTATTTACTCATCCAACGGCAAAATATACGAACGACAACGCGTAATCCCATAACCGAAGACAGTGACGGGCTCCACCTGTAAATAATGAGTGGAGTATACGAGTATATACCTACCTAGTTATTGTTAAAACACGTTCAAAGTGACACGGATGGAGTGATTTATGGTAAACCATGCATATTCCACGTAAGCCAGGGTTGAGTTCGCAATACCTAGTAGATTTATATGACACTGACTCTTAAATCAGTTTCGAACCCTTTTACAGGGTCGCCCGGTCGGTGGTCACAGGGAGACTGATGTGTTGGTCGTCGGTTAATTTGTAACTTGCTACTTTCAGCAGTTTTTTGTGTGTTTTGTTTCACTAGAATAAACTCGGATAGTTCCGCATAATGTCTTCATTTCTCAACCCGTAACTCAGAATACGCTGAAACTGTTTTCACGACTGACGTACAAGAGAGAATAGGCGTTGTTAGGGGAAACTTTCCATCGAAATTAAGTCGTAATTAATTACTTATTAAACTTTTATAATGCTGTTTAAAGCTTTCATTCTATTTTAAAAATTGCTTTGTAACTAAAGATAATGTTTTGAATATTGGTATCCGTACCTTACAGTGGATAAGTGAGAATTACTCGTAGCATCGTAACGCTGTACTACGGAGGCTACGATGCTACGACGTACGACGAACAGTTATCGGCCTCTACTTCTGTTTTTTTTTATATTTCTGTACGTAATGAATTGAATTTTGTTGTGATAATATTACACTATGTGCTTATCAGTCTCTCGATATGTTGGACGTCGGTTAATTTGTAACTTGCTACTGTCAGCAGTTTTTTGTGTGTTTGTTTCACTAGAATAAACTCGGCTAGTTCCGTGAAAAGTCTTCATTTCTCAACCCGTAACTCAGAATATGCTGAAACTGTTTTCACGACTGACGTACAAGAGAGAATAGGTGTTGTTAGGGGAAACTTACTATCAAAATTAAGTCGTAATTAATTACTTATTAAGCTTTTATAATGTTGTTTAAATCTTTCATTCTATTTTAAAAATGTCTTTGTTACTAAAGATAATGTTTTGAATATTAGTATCCGTAGCTTACACTGGATATGTGAGAATTACTCGTAGCATCGTAACACTGTACTACGATGCTATGATGCTACGACGTACGACGAACAGTTATCGGCCTCTACTTCTGTTTTTTATATTTCTGTACGTAATGAATTGCATTTTGTTGTGTTAATATTACATTATGTGCTTATCAGCCTCCCGGTGTGTTGGTCGTCGGTTAATTTGTAACTTGCTACTGTCAGCAGTTTTTTGTGAGTTTGTTTCACTAGAATAAACTCGGATAAATCCGTGAAAAGTCTTCATTTCTCAACCCGTAACTCAGAATATGCTGAAACTGTTTTCACGACTGACGTACAAGAGAGAATAGGTGTTGTTAGGGGAAACTTACTATCGAAATTAAGTCGTAATTAATTACTTATTAAGCTTTTATAATGCTAAATGTTTATATAATTTTTAACGCAAATTTTGTTGCGAACAAATTACAAAAACACAAATGTTGAAAAAATTTCCACGAGCAGGGTTTGAACCTGCACCCTTCTGACATACCGGGTCAGGTGCTCTTCCAATTGAGCTATCGTGGTTCTAACCAGCCCGCCGAAATTATTCAACACTATTTACTTTTTACTTTGAAAGCCAAAGGCGCCCATTCAATGTTAACAACTACCGTCATTAACATCCGATCATAAGATTTTTACATATACTAAAGATCAGTTAAGAAGTAGGCAAGCTATTTATAATTGTTTATATAATTTTTAACGCAAATTTTGTTGCGAACAAATTACAAAAACACAAATGTTGAAAAAATTTCCACGAGCAGGGTTTGAACCTGCACCCTTCTGACATACCGGGTCAGGTGCTCTTCCAATTGAGCTATCGTGGTTCTAACCAGCCCGCCGAAATTATTCAACACTATTTACTTTTTACTTTGAAAGCCAAAGGCGCCCATTCAATGTTAACAACTACCGTCATTAACATCCGATCATAATATTTTTACAAATACTAAAGATCAGTTAAGAAGTAGGCAAGCTATTTATAAATGTTTATATAATTTTTAACGCAAATTTTGTTGCGAACAAATTACAAAAACACAAATGTTGAAAAAATTTCCACGAGCAGCATTTTTTTTTTTTTATAATGCTGTTTAAATCTTTCATTCTATTTTAAAAATGTCTTTGTTACTAAAGATAATGTTTTGAATATTAGTATCCGTAGCTTACACTGGATATGTGAGAATTACTCGTAGCATCGTAACGCTGTACTACGATGCTACGATGCTACGACGTACGACGAACAGTTATCGGCCTCTACTTCTGTTTTTTTTATATATCTGTACAAAATGAATTGAATTTTGTTGTGTTAATATTACATTATGTGCTTCGGAAGGCACGTAAAGCCGTTGGTCCCGGCAAACAACCACCAATCCACACTGGGCACGCGTGGTGGTTTATGGTCCAATCTCTATATCCATCCATAGGGAAGGCGCGTGCGCGTGCCCCATCAGTGGGTACATAAAAATGAGCTGGTGATATGATGATAAGATGGCTGGTGCGATAAATATTTCATTATTATGATGGCTTTACACCATTTTCATTGTTCTGCAGTCTCTCCCTCAGTACAGAGTTAAAGAAACGCAAGTTAAATCGTAACAAACGCATATAATGTTCCATTTCAATGTAATAGCGTTCGCGTAACCTTCAGAAAACAATAGGCTTAAATGCTCTAACTGGCAAATTGCTGGAGCGAGGTTTATTTGACAAACACTCTAATGGCGGGCGGCTATTAATTGTTGCAGGCTTTGACCGGCAGACCACCGCTGCCCAATGAACCAAGTTTGCCAATTACGATTCTTTCAACTACACGTTAAAGGAAATATTCTTAATCGCACAAAGGTTCGGCAACAGTTTCGCTTTTGGCCCAGCGTCGTATTTATTCTGTAAACACTCTTCACTTCACTTAAAAACTCCTAAGGCAGATGGACCATAATGGAAAACTTTTCGCTTACAAAGTGTTTAAGAATTACAAGTGGAAATCATCACTGCAAATTCTTGTTTTGTTCTTTTCTTAAACTTCAAAATATCAAAAGCCTTGGTGATGATTTATAGCAGTTTATAACAGTCCTGTTACCTACCTAGAAAGCTAACAAGCTTGTGATAAGTTTGGGTTCATGTCAGTAGCCTAACAGAGAAAGAGTCTATGAAGATAGAACCTCGATTTCTCGCATAAAACTGATCATCTATCCGTTCGGTTACCGACACTTTTGGTCATACTATTGTATGGTTATTTACTTGTATTGTGGTGACTATAGCAATGCTAATGTGGTTTTTGTTTGGCAGATGGCGAGGTGCAGAATCAGATAGCGTGGTCGGAGCACCTGGACCCGCTGTTCGTGAACAACTACGAGATCGACCCCACCCTGTCATGGCAGTACTACGCTTCCTCCTCCGGCTTCATGCGACGGTACCCAGGTAACGCTTAGATCCACGTGCGAGTTTTCCTAAGCTAATAAAAAGGTAAAACTACGATGGAGAGGCAGTGTTGAGGCCGTAGTGCCAGCCTTAATGTAATCAATAGACACTAAAACAAATCGACGTTGTCAAAATCGTAACTTAAGCTCACTATACCCGGCAATCAGCCAGTCCACTGGTTAATGTGCGAGTTGCTAGGTGACACCATGATTGTTCCGTTCCATTGTTGAGCCTACGGCCTGTGACCCCTGTATTATTATTATATATTTCTCAACAGCGTTTATTGGTACCGAGATTATGGGTGGACCAGTTGAAAACTACGAAGATTTTTAGGAATCGTTGTCCGTGTCCATACCATCCATACCTAATACCTAACTAGGTTGTGCTGGGCGCTCCAATATATATATCATGTGTATCATGGGGCAAAATGCCAAATAACCAAAGTCTTATTGCTTTACCAGGTACAGACCTGGTAAAGTAATAAGACTTTGGTCACTGCTGCTATAAGTTAATTACAGTCGTAGAGCCAATTAATCCCAAATATGATATTAATAATTGAGTCCTAAAAGATTATTAACATTTTTTAAATGACCCTGTTAAATTAATTCTATCTCTTTCGCACAGCAATGTCCTGGCCACCAGAAGACGGTTACTCCCACCACGCGCGCGACTTCTACGACTTCAGATCTTCCAACTGGTTCGTGGAAGCGGCCACCTCTCCCAAGGACCTGGTGATCCTGCTGGACGACTCCGACGATTTGAGCTCGTCGTACTGGCGGCTAGCTAAGGCCACTGCCGCGGGTCTACTGGACACCTTAGGACCAAACGACTTTGTCAATATCTTCAGATACAGCGACGCCGTGTCTGAAATACATTCGTGCTACGCTAAAGTATTGGCTCAGGTGAGTTGTGTTATACAAATACAAATATATTTATTGCATATTAAGTGTACATAAAGATCTAATACTAGGTAAAATATAGGTGGCTTGTAAACTTAATTACCCTTTTCATGTATTGCAATTTACTTAAATTAACATTAACAATTTTAATTATTAAAAGTCAAATCAAATTAAATCAAAATATTTATTTGCAAAACTAAGTGTATCATACAGGTGGAATATAAATTCCTTAAGTTCTAAGGGTTCTAAAACTTTTATTCCAGTAACAAATGCACTTTTGTAATACATATTGTTATTAATCATTGGTATACAGAAGTTATGTCTATATATGTTACGAACATTTGAACGATCAGAAACCTTATTTTTAAAATACTCCATATTATTCAGCTAGCTATTTCCAAAATATAAATACTGTCTAAAGTGAGATAACCTTTTTCTATAAAAAGATTTCGAACAGTTTCATCGGAAAACAAGCTGTATATAGGTCACATTTTTATCAACTGCAAATATTTTGACAAGACATCTAGGCTAGTTTTTTTTTACTTTTTCTGACACAAAAATTGTAATATTTTTAAGAGCGGCCTCTCTGTAGGCTCCTTTAAATGAAACTACGGGCACGTGTTAGCGGTGAAGGCATTGCGGCCTCTCTGTTTCGGCTCCTTTGAATTGAAACTACCGAAAGTGCTTTATTTTACTTTTTAATCGAATTGTCTTTAGGCGTTTTTCTTGAAAACTAGCGTATAAAAATTTAAGGGTGCGCCGTCCGTAAGTGACAAGTGTCATATGTTTTATTTGAAATGTCGTCGTCCATATTTATTTGAAACCGCGCGGCCATACTAATTTTGTATGGGAAATTTAAGGTGCTTAATAAAAAATAATTATTTAAATAACCACTTGATGAATCAAAAATGTAGTCTAGCAATTTGTAGTTTATCCATTGATGATTGTTTAGACAAAATCAGAGGTACAATAATTTATATAAACTATAAGAAATCTACTAAACGCCGCCACTCGTTTTCATGATCTTTGCCCAACTTTAAATGATATTGTAGAAAAAACTATAGCGTGTTATGAATTTATGGTTCTGACAAATTGTAAACACGTTGCCTATGATACTAAATATATATTTTGTTCATTTAATACGATAGTATTTTCAATTATATTTACTTAACCGTAACTGCATTTTTGGCATTTTTTGGTCGGCCCACCCTTAAGGTTTTTTCATAAAAATAGTTTAGGTACTTATTTATGTTTATCCTCAAAATATTTGCAGTTCATAAAATGTGACCTTATATAAGTAATGCTGTTATTTTAGTTTTTATTTTATTTTATTATTATTATGACATTCAATCAAGCTGGACCCTTTCCTTCCAACATGAGAAGATTGGGCCATAAACTGCTACGCTTGTTGGTGGATTTTGACGAATGCCATCTTACGCAACAGTCGTTACCAACGGGTCACGGGCCTTCCGAAGCACGGAAGCTCGAGATACTTTTAATTTGGTCACCCATCCGGAAACAGAATCTAGGAACCTCGTTGTGAAAAGGACAGCCGAAACGTGCTAGCTGCTGCGCTTTAGAACTCCTTTTATCTCACTATCGAGATCCAAACATTATTAAAATTAATCGGACCTGCTTTTTCAATAAGATTACTAACTTATATTTTATGTAAGTAGGTTTTATTCTAAAACTTTTTTCCATATTATTTCCAAACAATTGCATGAGTCAAGTACGAATAGTATAACTATAATGTCAGTTAAACGTAACTATTCGTAAACCATGCCAACATCACATACCTACACATACGTCATAGTTTCACAATACGAAGTGAGAACGCCTTCAACAAGTCCGCACAATACGATTATTGAATACATAAACAAGTGCCATAACAGGGGTACAAGCCGAGACGGCTCAGCCCGCCTTATTACACGCATTATTGTATACGTCACACGCATGTTTACCAAACATGCAATCAAGAGCAATTAGGTGACATAAGTTTAATTAAAACATGTCGCCGGGACAGGTGGGGCGCGGATTGTTACGCGACAGCCCCTGATTTAAATTTGACGCTAATACCGTGCTGTTATTAATGAAATTAATCACCGTGCACCAACTTTCGAGACAGCGTTTTTCGTGAGACGTCGGTAATTGTGTTATAGATCGCACAATTTTCAAGTTTTTAAACATTTTTCTAGAGATATGTAGTTAAAGATCGCTTTTTAAAAACTTGTGTACATAATGTCTTTTATATAGACGTCAAAAAAGGAACGATTATAATTGATTGATTGTTTTATTTTATACGATGATATCGTCAGTAGCTTAAATGTGGCACTGACTGCTGGGTTAAGGCCTTCCCACACGGACATTGGCGCAGGAAGAGATCGTGCCATAGCTCAACATGCTGTCCCAATCTCAATGTGGTTGTTAACGACTTCTTATTTTCTCAAAGAACCGTATCTAAACGTACCTTTCGAAGAACAAAGAAGCTTGGGATACTTTATTTTTTTTTACCCATCCGTTGACTTAGCATAGCGAAAGTTACTTAACTTGTACTATCGCAACCAGAACGAGCTAGCCGCTTTGCCAACGAGCTCATCATTCGCTTATTTATTAGGTATTGACTCATAAGCCGCTCCGTTTATACAATAAAGTTAAATTGCAAACAAAAAACAACGTGAAATGAAACCCTCAAACCAATAATTAAAAATGTTTAAATTAAAAAGGAGGCCGCCACATTATCCGGTAACCTCCCAACGAAGTAATAAAGCGTAAAGCCGCTTAAACGACTCCAACACAAATTGCCGCAGCCTTTTATAAATGAAAGAGTTAACGTCCATTGATGCACGAAAAATGGAGCGCCGTTATGTTAACCGCGGGACAATCAGGCTATAATGTAACGATCAAATCTATACTTGTAAATTAGCGGCAAATGCAGGTATCGCGTGCGTCGCTGGCGCGGCGTTGTGCGATACGCATCTGTCGGCGGTGTGTAGCCGCCCTAATGGATTCTCGGTACTATAATGCGAGTCACAATTACGCACTGGCCTACTAACCCTCAAATCTATCTAAGGAGAAAAAAAGATGTCGTTATACTCGTATCAATATGTAGAAGAAGAAAAGTCCTGATTCAATGACTGTCTCATCCAGTGTTGCCAGATCCAATTTTTAAAAATCCGTAGGGCTATGCTCAAAAATCCGTAGAAGTCCGTAGATTGCCTCTACAAAAATCCGTAGATCTACAGACATTTTTTAAAGCTAAACCTGAGTATTTAGAGATGGACTGACTTTAAGCCAAGTTCAATGCCGGTAAAAATAAATTGAAAAAAATTATAGAAAAATCGCCAAGACAAAGGAAAAGACAATATTTTAATAGAAGTTTTTACTTTTTATTTATTTTTAATTAAAGTGGCGTTCACATCTCATTGGTCATTGTAGAATGGTTTAATGCTCTAAGTTGTACAACCTAAAATAAGTTGACATTGACAGTAGTAGTTGTATTATACGAAGGGAAAGGAAATGGTACGGAGTCATATAGCCAAATCTTGAAAATCATTACAGACAAAATAACAAAAAACGAAACGCAAGTCGCAGGTCTTCCTTTTTTTGGAGTTAAGTTTCGTTATACGCAAAATTTTATTTATTTTGTATATTTATACTATTGTTTAGGTCGGGTGGATGAAATCCAAAAAAGTCCGTAGATTTGCGACTAAAATCCGTATGTCCGTAGACAAGACCTAAAGTCCGTAGATCTACGGACAAATCCGTAGATCTGGCAACGCTGGTCTCATCGACGCGCAACCATAACTCTTGGAACTAGAAAGCTAAACTAATGCAGCCACAGGGTTAAACAGAGGCTAAAATGGCGAAGGTTCTATATAATTTAATTAGTTACCAACTTATTGTTTTCTAATGTTTACGCGAACACTACACATTGAAATGAAACAACTTTTACGATAAACATTATTTAAAAGTAATGTGTAAAATAAACGCGAGTAGATCCGTAAAAGTTGTTACATTTCAATAGTTATCAACTTATTTTAAAATCAATCAATTAAATCAAATCACCGATTTTTTCACTGCTTTGATTTTTGACTGCGTTATTGCAACGGATTGGCTATGCAGATTCATCTTTACAGATGAAATACCACAAATTTGATAACACAACGCTATAGTAAATTTTATTTTTATTTTTTTTTAAGCATATCAAAGCAGTGGATAAAAATCAGTGCTTAGGTCCCGGTAGCATAATGGTCAGTGCATTCCGGATTGCGGAAGACCCAGGTTCGATTCCTGGCTGGGTCGGGTAGGCATTTAATTTTTTCACTGTATTTTATAAATATTTAACTCAGCTTAAGTGTAGCAATTAGCAATTTAAAATAAAAATAAAAAATCAAATATACAAAAAGGCTTTTTGAGAGCTTTAAAATATAAATGTATGTGACAGTAAATGTAACGGTTAGCGTGTAAGATTACTTTGAAGGAGAAAGAAAGAAAAGGGCGCGAAAATCTATCTTCTAACAGACATAGTGAAATCAGTCATTTTATGCAACACCTCCATACTCATGTACCTTTTATATAAAATAAATTAGCTAACTTATTTTTAAGTGGTTATGTTGCTGCTTAAAAACTAACTTCTCTACAATTTGTTGGTTTAGAGCGCGGACACGCTCGCGTGACGCTAAGTGAAAAGTTTTCCGTCCTCTATTCTCCTTCTCCACCCCTCCCACTTCCTCCTCTCCCCCTCTCCCGCACACACGCTCTCGTCCGGCGACTCTCATATAACTTATTCAGTTAGTTTCCCTCCTAAAATTTGTTTATTCACTCGCATGACGCTGCTAATGAAAAACGAACTCATTGCGCTTCACATCTGCAGAGATGTAAATTATGTCTAATTACTATACATACATATTGAAATAAATTTCAAATTGTCAAAACACAAATGTGTAGCCGAATTAGAATGGTGTAGTTTTACACACATAAGCCGACTCGCTGTAAGGGCAGTTGGAGGTTGCTGCATATTGCAAGAAAACAATGAATTTTTTGAGAATCTGGTGGTAAGATTCTACCGAGAATCCGGTTCGCTGGTAGCTGGTAGTCAGCAAACCGGACAACAATGCAACTTGGCTGTAGACAGCCAAGCTGCATTGTTGTCTTATGACAACCGTTCGGTGACGCTGTTAAGGCCGTTTAAGGCCGACAGAAAATTCTTTCCAAAAAGCATTGTTTTGCATTGTTATGTTCTAGTTTTAATGTTACTAGATCCAGTGAATTAACAGAGCATAGACTTCGACTTAGCTCTTCTGTTTCTAATAAGAACAAAAACTTAAATAAATAAATAAACTTTCCTACACTCACACCAATTATCTAGCCCAAGAGAAGCTTCGTTATGAAACTCGTTATATGGTTACTAGACAACGGATAAACATACTTAAAATACTTAAATACATACTTATTATACATAGAAAACACCCAGACCCGAGACAATTTAGAAAAACAATAATTTCTAAATTGAGCCGACCGGGGATCGAACCCGGTACCTCAGAGGTGGCGACACCAAGAAAACCGGTGTACAAACCACTCGACCAAGGAGGTCGTCAACTTTAAAACTTCTAGCCTATGCGCTCGTAATACCTATAGTATAACAAGCTTTCATGGGCTACAGTCTTGCTGCTACGCTACAGTGGATGCTTTCTATTAGACGGGCCTATTGGTATGCTTGGTTATCGACTCAGTAAAAAAATATAAAAATCAAAACTTATTTCCTTAAAACCACTATCTACTTCAAATTCACAAAGTTTGAAAGACTATATGCTCGTCGTATCCCGGATATCATGAACACATTATACTAGTGGTTGCCCAGTGGTCAAAATTCGACTGTAATTTTAATAAGGCTGCACGGATTGTATCCTAAGCAATGAAAAATTAAAAAAGATAGAATGTGAGTTTGGGTCATGAAGCTGTAGATCTACAGCCTCATGGTTTGGATTGGCATTGACAGATTTCGGCCGGCCCTTTTCCATTTTTGAAATTTTTGAAAAGAGTTTATATGCGTTTGTCAAATACATATGCGTGTGTGTCAAATACATGGTAGTGTGTGTAATGTTTGTTTTATTGAATTAATGTATTTTTATGCATAATTTAAGAAAATAATTCAGCATTCTGCACTCCTTCTCTGCATAAACTATAAGTGTGCGAAATTTCATACTCCTCCGTCCGCGCAATTTTCGTAAAAAGGGGTACAAAGTTTTTCGTTCACGTATTAATATATAGATACTCGTGCGTATGACTGAGTATCTATGTCTAGCGACTTTTACCATTTGATCACGTTAACGAAACCGAGAATTGTTATGCCATACTAGCACCTACTGGTGACAAACGAGGATTGGTTCAATTTTGATACACAAATTCTTGGTTTCTTTAATGTAATGTGATGTGATCTAATGTCAAATAAAACTCGCACCAAGCACCCGGGACAGTAATGCCCGGGGCACCTTTCTCCAGCCTGACAAATTCTCTTTGTTGGGTGGAAACTTTAGTTTTTGAATTCTTTAAATAGAACGTATCTCTTTAAATGATTTCGAAATAAATGAATGCTTTTTTCAATGAGTTCTGTCATCGTGAAATCTTTAAAAAACAATATGAAACATCAGTAGCCAAACTGTAGAGATGTTTGTGTTGAATGCGAGAAATCGTGTTTTCTACCACATATTCCTAAGTCAAGCTACTCCTATGCTTTCTGGAACAATCTCTCCTCCAACTACCACTATGAATAACTGACTTATTTAAATTACATACAGATTAGGTATAGCCCTAAGTCTGTTTATAAATACATGTGCAATAAATAAATTCATTCAATAGGAATTGGTCATGTTTGAAATATCATGCTTGAAAAACCAGGTAGATAAACAAAATGCTAAAACAAAATTGTACTCTGTAACGTTTAACTTCACTTTACATTCACATACTGTCACATTAAATTAGAAATCCATTTGATGTAGAAATGAAAAAAGCTGTAACGCCACGGGGCAATATTGGACGCGACCGCAATCGCTACAGTGAATTAAAAAGAGTTGTCACGTAGTTAAGTAAATGGGAACTGAAAACCACCCCGTTCTAACAATACATTTCCTTTTTCATAATTAAAAAAAAAACAATTTTGTATCATTTGACACGCGAACGTAAATTAGAATTGTCTCTAACTCTATTGTCGTAGGATAGACTTGAATTTACAATAATTATTATCACAAGCTCATTTTATGTACCTACCCACAGCTGGGGCACGAGCCTTCCCTATGGATTGATCGGGAGAAGTGGGGGCTTATTGTCTAACTCCAATACCTATCGTAATAGCTTTCAATTTGACATTTAAAAGCTATTCAAGAACTTTAAACTAATTCACAAGTGTCAGTGAAAGATAGCGATCGCGACGCGTTTTTGACTGATGTTGCATTTTAATTTTAATTTTTAAATGCTAATTGCTGCACTGAAGCTTACACCATAGCGTCACCCATCCGATAACCGACCTTTGCGAAAATTACTTAACTTCAGAACTTCAGAATTGAAGTTACAATACGCATTTGTAATACACAGCAAACATTATCTTCACCTCGCATCTCGTTTGGAAAGTTCATAAGTATGATGCGGATAGAATGTGCACCCTAAGGAAACGAGAGAGAAGTGGGGGGGCGACGAACCCTTATCGGGCAAGATAGCTATACACTCCCCGTGTTCGAGTTACGCATCTTATCTTAATAAGATAAACACCGGTATACACAGTTTATACAAGTACTTGTATGTAGATATAAATCATGAAGTCAGGTATTGTTTTTCAAAGTTTACGAGAATACTACCTATACATTAAAATGAAAAGCATAACATAGACGCGTAAATTTTTACAATTTGATTGATATATCTGACGTTTCGAAGCCTTTTCAAGGTCCGTGGCGACACAGTGAGAAAATAGGGTGTCTCCCTATGTCAGAACTATTAAGTTGGCAATTTCTTAATTTATAAATTCAGACATCGTATTAAAAATATCTACTTGTATTCAAATTGTCTAATTAGAAATGTATAATGATAAGCTAACTAAGCTAAGAACCTGCACCCTTCTGACATACCGGGTCAGGTGCTCTCCCAATTGAGCCATCGTGGTTCTAACCAGCCCGCCGAAATTATTCAACACTATTTACTTTTTTTCTTAGAAAGCCAAAGGCGCCCATTCAAATGTCAACAACTACCGTCATTAACATCCGATCATAATATTTTTACAAATACTAAAGATCAGTTAAGAAGTATGCAAGCTATTTACGAAATGTTTTTGTTTTGTTTATATAATTTTAACGCAAATTTTGTTGCTGCTCGTGGAATTTTTTTCAACATTTGTGTTTTTGTAATTTGTTCGCAACAAAATTTGCGTTAAAATTATATAAACAAAACAAAAACATTTCATAGCTAAGTAAAGCTAAAATCCATTAAGGTTTTCATCACTAATAGTTGGATGGCTGAAAGCAAGCAAGCATACAACGCTTGCAGGATACGCTTGTTTCGCTCGCATCGTCGGGTCACAATAAATCTAAGCTACCTACAGTGTTTCAAACAATTATTTTCTTTACTGAGGCGCTTTGCTTTCAAACCTACACCATAATTAAACATATCGTTTGTTTGTTTATTCATTAACTTAATATACAAGGTACAATGTCAGTTGCATATTGCAAACAAGGTGTACTTATAACTTATAAGTATTTTGATATTTAAATATTACAGAGAGTCAGAACTTCAAGCAGTATAGGTTTCATTATTCCAAACTAATTAATGTTGATTTGATTACTTACATAACCTTAAGAAATACCCTTCTTGAGTTTATACCTGTAGGTATGTATCCTAGGCAATTAGGCCTTTTGATACAATAAATACCCCTAGACTGACTTGACTAGGTCAAGTTTTTTAAATTTAAAACTATAGGTTTCTACCTACAATATAGAAAATACTAGGATATGATATTTCCATTGTTACTTTGCAATTTGACATTTATATGTTAAAGATTCAGTTTATTAAATTAAAACAAGTGATAATTACCTACAGTAAAGTATTGTTTAAATGTTATGATTTTCTATTGCTACAAACAAAGGCACACCACCACACCGCCACCCACAGACCCCCACCCGACTTTGGTGCGAGCCGGCGGCGGTAACCTTGATGGCGAACGCTCCCCTAAAATCCCATACATTTAAGAACCTCTTCATAACATCCGCATGTTTGTTCTCCTTAACGGCCCCGCCTCAAACCGTTTAATTTATCCAATGACTTATTTTCTGTGGAAAGTCTTATTAGCTTACTGTGGAAACTGAAAACATTGCAAACTGTTATTTACCATTCGAAACTTTTGTTGACTATAGGTATTTGTTGAAATGAAATGTTTAAGAATGTACCCGCATTTAAAATGAAACAGCTTTTACGGATCTACTCGCGTTTATTTTACACATTACTTTTAAGTAGTTTCATTTCAATGTGTAGTGTTCGCGTAAAGTTTAGAAAACAATATGTACTTATTCGCATTTGTTTTATACGTAAATTATTATTTTATTATAACGTTCCGAACCCTAAGATCTGTTGGCACATGGAGACTGAAGTGCTAGTAGTCTCTTTAGTTAATTTAAGCATTTTCGTTCAGTGTTCTATTAAAAATAGTAGATCGATAGGTACGATATTATACGTATAGTATTTAATTTCAATGCGTAGTAGTTACTACTCGCGTAAACTTTAGAAAACAACGACTAATATAAAAAAAAAAGCTTTCAAAGTAAAAAGTAAATAGTGTTGAATAATTTCGGCGGGCTGGTTAGAACCACGATAGCTCAATTGGAAGAGCACCTGACCCGGTTTGTCAGAAGGGTGCGGGTTCAAATCCTGCTCGTGGAAATTGTTTCAACATTTGTGTTTTTGTAATTTGTTCGCAACAAAATTTGTATTAAAAATTATATAAACATTTTAATGACTATTATGTTTTGAAGAATAACAAAATAACAAATAGATAATTGACTAATTTTGTTCTGAGATTACATTTAAGTTTAACCTTACATAAACAGAAACACTATATACATTAAACGAGACGAAGACCAGAAGAAAATTTTGATTGTGCAATACAATCAAAATTTTCGTTGATCAAACTACAAACAAAACTCGCACAAGGCACTCTGATGTCACAAAACAGAGTCTCGCAAACTAGGTTTGTGGAATAACATAGCGATGGTTCTAAACGATATTATGAGCTTTCATGTGCCAAAGTCATTGAGGACAGCTCGCCACTCGAGACAATGGGCTTCCAGCAACTTCCAAGGTTGTTTCGCTGCGGAGCCTTGGACTGTTTGCATCTTAGTCTCAACTATGACTTTTATGCAAGTTGCTTTGTGTAAGTTAGCGGCGCGGGTCAGCGAATGCCAAGGTGAGACTTGTCTTGTTACATAGAAGCTGTAGATAACGAAACGTTTGTTAGAATTTGTAAAGGTGTTTTAAGTATAATTTAATGTAATTTACTTGGCGACACTTGGAAAAAATACATCAACTTTCATCGAAAGTTGTAGGAGTATGACAAGACCAACGAATCTGAAATGTTTATATAGATAACTTCATGCCTTTGTCTTTAAAACCCTTGCTCAAAAACACGACTGTGCAATTTTGACTCAATCGTAATTCTTTACGAAAACACCTCTAAAAAATCATTATTGCTAAAATTACAATGAAACTACTTAATCTATATGTTTTGAAATCACTTAAATATATTGCTAACATCAATATTCGTAATTTTGTTGCTGCATATTTTGATAACTAAAACCAGTAATTTTAAAAATATTTTTTTAGATTCTGTTATACGCAGTGCCTGCGACAATTGAGACCGCAAAGACCGCAGAATCTTCTCTAACTTTGTAATTGTTTGGTGTAGGAATAACAATCAGCACATGTTAGTATTAGCCAATAAAAGATACAATGTTTAAGACTATTTCCCACGTAAGCAGCTGTCGAAGCGTATAACATTACATAACATACTAACATAATATAACATTAGGCGATATCAATTGGAATAGTTTTTTAAATAGTATTTTGAATAGCATATACCTATTTAATAATATTAGATATGTGATATGTATAATTACCACAAACCTACCTTTTCTTGTCCAAAGGCTGTACCAGAAACCATTCGGGAGCTGAAGACGACGCTATGGTCTGCGGAGCCTACGGGCGGCGCCGCCAACCTTACCGGAGCTCTTACTGCAGCCTTCGAGATACTCCATCGGGTAACTATCATGATACATGACAGCACAAAAGGTCCCAATAGGTCGAAGAGTCATCGGGATAGGGTAACGGCAGGCCTCACAAATGGTAGAGACTGGCCGGAGCATTTTGCCGTAACGTAACATATTCGATGCGAGCATTCGCTAGGGCAGTACAGTGGGCCGTCCACCGTGTCATCGGTCAGTCAGCAATAACGTATCAAGCTCGCCTCGAATGGTACGTTACGGTTAGGTACGTTACGTTGATCGCTTTGATCAGTCGCCATAAAATTTTTTGGACATCTTTATTACATAACTTGCATAAATACACATACCATACCAATGCCGTAGGGTTTTGTTATACAATATGTAAAAAAAACTCTGCCCGATCCGTTATGGTGTTATTAAGTACAGAGATTCAGTTCTATTAACGTAATCATTTTAAAAAAATAAGTGAAAAAAATGTACCGCGATAATTTTGGTAAATGACAAAACTTACATGGCAATACTTTTGTCAGTACTTCGGTAGGGAGGACCTTTGGTTCCGCCGCCATTGATGGAAAGTGTGGTCAAAGAAGACCGGCGAGAGTCGCCCTAATATTTTACGAAGTAGTACACTTTCGGAAACATGATAATTTAATTAGATTAAATTCCTACAATTTACTTTTACGAACGTCTGATTTATTAAAGAAGGAGATAAAAAGATAAATTATTTTCAAATCGCAAATAATTGACTGAACAAGACGCTTTCTATAGTGTAATAACTAAACGATTAAAACTCTTTATACTCGTAAATACGTTTCATTTGACGCAGTAGTCATGTAAACCAAGGCCATTTTTATTTACTTATTAGATACATCAAAGAAGGCACATATCATAATATTAAAAACCAATTAATATTTTGATAGAACACGGTAGGTCAGCATTTTCGATGAAGTATAAATCATGAGCTGCTGATGAATTGACTGTATAAACATAGATTCTTTTGCTTTTCTTATTTAGAGACAGACATTGATCAATGAGTCATTTGACTTGACACATTTTCAGTTTATTTCTTGATAAGTTGTTCGTTGTGTTAAAAGTGGTTTTTTTCATTGGATTTTCGCGTGTTTTATGGACTTTAGATTCTTGCCTTATTGCCCCCTGGATTTTGATTTGCAAATTCTGTACCGTATGTTAACCCTCTGAGTCTCCGAGTAGGTAGATACCAACTATGTCTCTGATAGAATAATGGTTACTTTCGTTATTTGTCTTTGTTATTTATTAACTACCTATTCATCTATTTTATCATTTAATAATTATTTGCGTTGTTTTTAATAAAAGTTATAAAATAAATGATTTTTACCCTAACTTTAAGATTTTTTGGTTATTTAACATTATCTCTGTTGTCCCAACTTTAAAAACATAGAAACAATTAACTTTTTTGTTAGTCTAGCATAGTTCTTAAAGTACCATTTGATTTCATCCATGAACGGGACATATAAATCGAGGTCTGAAAATACATAGAAGTTCGCCAGCCTCCATTAGCTAGATTTGGGGTAATTTGAGCAATTTGAGTTTTAAAACTTGCGTTTTAAATTACGATACTTAACTCTTTTATTTTCATGAATAATATTTGTTTATAATTTTTTTTATGTTATTGTTATTTGTATACCTACCTATGTACCCCTTTGCGATCGGACAGGGTTTTTTTACATATTGTATATACCGACTAAAGAAAATTTTTCTATCAGAAGCGTATGTAAACAGGACTATTATCTTATAGGCTTTTTACGTGCTTTAGGACGTAGTACTATTATTTTTTCTGTGCTGTAGGTATATTTTCAACTATAACCTCTTTTAGTATAACCGCACCGGCCAAGGATGCCAGTGCAACCAGGCGATCGCGGTGGTGGGCGCGGGTGGGGGTGCAGGCGGCGTGAAGGGCGTGTTCCGCACGTGGAACTGGCCGCACATGCCCGTGCGCATATTCACGTACCGAGTGGGCGGGGACGCGGCCGCGGGGCACAACATGAAGGACATGGCTTGCACCAACAAAGGTGAGAACCATAGGGAGGTGGCGAATTGGTGAAGCGGTAGGACAGCAGAGAATCAACCAAGAGTAGTATTCGGTTGCCTTAGTCCGCTGGTCTTACTACCACTACCGTCTACTTACAAGTAAACAAGCAAAATAAAAAAATATTTTGGTGTTGTGACATGTACCTATATGTCTCGACATATATATTTTTTAATTAGTCACAACACCAAAATATTTTTTTATTTTGCTTTGCTTTGCTTCTTAGATAATTGTCTTAGTTCACGTTCCTAGTTCATAGATATTTATTCCATAAAACAATTTTACATTGTATTGGAAATTACATAAAAATAAAATAATACAGATTACAATAACAAAATTAATTACATTGACAAATTATTCTAAATATTGTGGCACCTCTTTTCGTATTGTAGGTATGATTATCTTCTATTGAACTTACTTTTTTTTAAATAATGAAGTGGTAATGGGAATGGCGTAGCATGGAGGAGGCCTTTGACCAGTGGGTAGATAAGGGCTGAATATGATGATGATGATAAACGATGTAAGTAATATGTGTATTTGAGAATGTTTCAGCATTTAATGTGTGCGATTATATTCTTTGACATTGAGATACATATACTCATTTCAATGTGTGTTGTCAGGTTTCTACGTGTCCATCAACGAGCACGCGGAGATCCGTGCGAAGGTGCTGCACTTGGTGGAGGTGCTGGCGCGGCCGCTGGTCATGTACCAGACGGTGCATCCCGTGCACTGGAGCCCTGTCTACGTCGGGGGCAGGGTAAGGACTTAACACCATCATCAGCTTGTAAGCGTCCTACTGCTGAAGTCAGGCCTTCCTTCGAATAAGGGAAATCAGTACCTACCATTCGGGTAAATGGATTAATTTTAACGACTTCCAATTTGTGACAACAATCAGGACCCGTTGTTCCAAAACAAGGAAAAACTGGGAACAAAAACTTTAGTTACCATTTGGTGTATACCTAGGTATATTGAAAAGTATATCTTAGAGATTGATAGTTTAAAATTATATCTGACATAGGTTCTTTTTGGCGATTGCATTAAAAAGATCAAATCTTAGATCGATGAAGCTGAATGAATTTTGCGTATTGGATCAAAATAAGAGATCACGTTCACTAAGCTATCACTTGAGAGGCTGCGTAACATTAACCACAACATTTCTATTCATTAATAAAGTAACATATAATTGCAAAATTTGTTAGGTACTCTTATTTAGTTATGTGTTTGAAAGTCTCCTTCTATTTCAGGGGCGGAATTTTCCATTTTATATGATGTTTAAAAAAGGAAAAAAAATAGCCCTTATTGAGATTTCTTGCCTTGATTTGGAGCTTGTAACCATAGCAGCAAGATTTGAAATGCATGTTTTAATTTACAGAGTAGTAACCTGGACGACGACGGGATGGGCCAGCTAATGACTTCGGTCACTGTACCTATCTTCGACAGGCGAAACCACACGGTGAGCATTTATATCTTTTAAAGTGATACTCCTCTCCATTCCAGCATTGACATGTTGGACATATCCCATTATTCTCCAGTTCCTTCAATCTGACGTTAACACCGTATAAAGCATCCACATACATATTGCCTTCTGTGCACACTCGTACGATTTTCATCCTATAATTCACATTCATATATGTATAGAAAGAGTAGTCCTTACTCACTCACTGACTCATCAACGCCCAGACTCAACCCTTGGAGTTACAATGCTGAAATTTTGATATAGGCAAGACTTAACAAGAGATAAAATGAGATTTCCCGAAATCCTCTTATTTAATGTTTGTTTTTTACAGCAAAGGGAAGCTAACCTTTTAGGTGTCGTCGGAACTGATGTGCCTGTTAATCAAATAAAGAAGCTCGTGCCACCTTACAAGGTATGATCATCATCTATATTATCATTAATTATGCAACACATGAGAAGAACGTCCTCAGACTCATTCCTACCTGGGTGGGATAGTCGCTTAGTCGCTTGTTTCAAGTGTTGTTGCTTCTATTTAAGAAATGTCTTTAGCATTGTGAATGCTAAATATCAAGGAGTAAGCAAAGGCAGTCTGCTTTTTATGCCACAGCATCTGGCATATCTATTCCACAAAATTATAGTTAACTGTGTTATCGTGCTTAAATTGATTAACCCCAGAATAATTGTTTTTTCTTAGCTGGGAGTAAATGGCTACTCTTTCATGGTGGATAACAACGGGCATGTGTTGTATCATCCAGATTTGAGACCACTGGTGAGTAATATTCTGTAGAATATATTTAACTCAATATTTAAAATTATATTAATACCGACAATTCACTAAATCTTTGTTTTATACCATTGTTACAGCACACGAATGAGGAAGTAAGTAATAGTTTGGAGACTCCAGCTCTTAACAACATTAATCTCGGCGGCACACTCAAATGCCTATTTTAGTGTTTCAGTATTTTAAATCACACTCTTGAATATTTTATTTTTTGCAACTGGTGACAGTAAGTTTGTATATTTATGATTGTCATTTGTTTATAGTACACAGAAACTTTGCGTCCCCTGTACTCGAGCGTGGACATAACTGATGTGGAGTTGCTGGTAGACTCTGACGAGAACTCCAGGGTCAACCTCACCTCGCTGCTGCTCGATGTAAGTAGAATGCATATCGCTGATGGATGTCACATGTTAGCTAATGGCCAAAACCTGGCCATCTCACCTCATGATTAGACACGGTACTGCTGAAGATAGAATCGTACGTACTGGAGCCGGAAATGTAAATAATGACCGAGGAACTGGCCGTCTTATTTCTAATGACAATACGACTGAAAAGTTCACAATAAAATTGCTAAAATAAAATTTATTTTATTAAAGAGTACGCTGTACGCAGAGTACGCAGGTAGCAGCAGAGGCAGTAGCCCCTGCTGCTACCTGTGATCTTCACAGCGTAACCGGGTTTAGAAGCGTCAAGTTTCTCATGGCGATAAAACCCTGTTTAGGTACTATAAATCAGCATCAAGCGAGCGTCATACCTTATTAGATTCTCCCATCTAGTCGGATAACCAAAAACGTATGAAACTAGCCCTGAATTCTCTCACAGCTCCGCCACGACATGATAGAGCAGCGCGAGGGCGAGACAGAGATCGGCGTAAAGGTGCAGTACGACGGCATGCGGCGCGTCGCCACGCGCCGGCAGCGCTACTTCTACAGTCCGGTAGACGGCACGCCTTACTCCCTTGCCGCCGTTTTGCCTGACGGCTACGGCATGTACGAACTGCATGCTGAGCAGGAGTTGAAGCACAGCCCTATTAATGGTTGGTTGTAGTGTACATATTTATATTAACTTACTATTTGCGCCGGAGTAAGCCCACTCAAACATTATTAAAAATGTTTTTTAATAAATTGTTATTATACATAGCTTGCTAAGACAGAACTATGGACGGCACGCCTTACTCGCTGGTTGGCGTGCTGCCCGACAGCTACGGCTATTATTTCTTCTGTGGCTACGGCATGTACGACTTGCATGCTGAGCAGGAGTTCAAAAACAGCCCTATCTATAGTTGGTTATTTAAAGGATGGCGCACAGTACATATTCGAGTAGGAGCGAGGATGGCACTCTTTCTCTGCCGTGAACAACGTGTAGGAGCTGAAGCACAGTTCCTGGGTATTTACTAAATAGTAGTTACTAAGAGGACGGCACGCCTTACTAGCTTGCTGCCGTGCTGCCCGACGGCTATTGCATAGGTATACGAGCTGGGAGCTGCACACTGAGCAGGACAGCTTTGTCAATGGATGGTTGTAGGATACTTACTTGAAGGATGCCAGATGGCTACGGCATGTACGCGCTATACAATAAGCAGGACAGCTCCATCAATAGTTGTTTGTAGGCACTTGCTTAGAAGATGCCAGAAGACTACGGCATGTACCTACGAGCTGCACACTGACCAGGACAGCTTCGTCAATGGATAGTTGTAGTGTTTAGGTACTTACTTAGGTACATATATGTACCTTACTTTCATTGCATTTATATAGTTAATTGAGATATGATTTTTCTTTTGCAGTATCGGAATACTTCAAGGGAGAAAACTGGAAAGTGCACCCTGACTGGTAAGTTTTATATGCTTTTGGTGTCTGGGTATAAAGATAAAATTTTATAATTTATAGACACTATAAATCTCTATTTTGCTTATATTCTGCTGTTGTAATGTACCTACACGACTGTCAAATGCCATATTTTTATAAGATCTAAATCATTATAAATCTAAATTCATAACGTAAATCTCATTACAGGGTGTACTGTGAGTACGCATCGACGTCGGACCAATCGTTCAACAGTCCCGAGGAACAGTTACTCCATTTCTTGTCACGGGCTGGCCGGCCTGGCTGGAAGTGGATGTCGCTGCGGCCAAGAGCTCTCACCTTGCACAACGCGCATAAGAAACAGGATAGGGACTCTTATTACTGTGAGTGATAAGATAAGGCACTTTTTTATCTATCAAGTTAGCAACAAATGGGCACGCTTATTTGTATGTAAAATAAGTTTTAATTAAAATAAGGTTATGATTTTCACTGATATCGAGGAGAGGTTATTTCTAATATCTTATTTAAATTCACCGGTGACTATTAAATATTGAAAATTTTAGAGCGGTATTGGGATATAGGTAACTATTTTTTTATCATTTATTTATTTTAACTTTTTCATTTTAAGTGCTAATTGCTGCACTGACCGTTGTATAGATGGCACTCTGTTGCTAAAAAAGCATTAAAAAAATTAAAAAGCAGTGACAAAATTCAGCGCTTACGTCAGCCTTTCCGGTAGCATAGCGGTCAGTGCTGCCACCCGGATTGCGGAAGACCCAGGTTCGATTCCTGGCTGGGTCGGGTAGGCGTTTAATTTTTTCACTTTTATTACTGGTGACAATAAAAAACCTCACCCCAGTCTTTTGACTCATAATAAGCTTTTACATGGCGATCTTTTTTAAAACACGTCCCGCTCGTGGAAAGGTTTTCACAATACCTCTAATGAATTACAATTTATTTGCAACAATGTACACACGCCTACACATAAGACTTCACATACTGTCAAATTTCCTCATTAGACTTTGAACTTTATGTATATGGATTAAGGTTGAACATTTATTGAAGATATTTGACAGTTTTGGATAGGTTGATGAGCAGGCGTCTTCTGTACAATTTAGTACGGTTTCACCCGCGTGGTTCCCGTTCCCGTTGGAATATCTTGATAAAAGTATTCTATGTGTTATTCCCGGTTATAAGCTATCTGTATGTCGAATTTCATCCAAACCCATTCAGTATTTTTTACGTGAAAGAGTAACATCCATCCATCCATACTTACAAACTTTCGCGTTTATAATATTAGTAGGATCTATATTTTTAATACTTTTTTGGTATTTCCACAGGTGATAAAACTTTAGTTCAATCGCTGATCAGGGACGCTATGGTAATCAAGGAACTGGACGCTCACATTGGACATGCAAGCCATCACTCACAGTAAGTGAAAGCATTACTTAAAGCATGTTACATAGTAATCCACGCAAAGATCTGGTACAAATACACAGACAGCTTTTGAAGAAATGCAAAAATATTAGTTCTCTCTACATTTAAATAAATATCTCTTTGAAAAAACATTGATTAAGTACGTTCTAAATTTCAAATATTCGTTGTCTGCATGAAATGATTTACGCACTTATTCGTTTCAAAATGATTTCTTAAAGCACTTTAAGTTAAATTTATGTTGATCACTAATTATATATGTGTTTGTCACACGAATAGCCCGATAGCGACTTTAATGGCACTACTGACAAGGTAAAGTAACCTGAAATTATCATCATGGTTCTGTAGATTCGTTGATTTGACTTAGCTACAGCTAAACGTGTGAGTAACTTCGTACATACATCGACTATTCAAAAAAGACAAATAATTATTGCTTATGAGACCACGAGAAAGGAGACGACCTGCAAAGTTCTACAGTGACTCTACCACAATTTCTGGAACGAACGGTCCAACCAACAGAGTTTACCTGACAACGAATAGGTACGGTATAAACGTTGGTAATGGTTCACGGGGTATAGAACAGTGTTGTGTTATCTTGTCTGAGTTTCATCTGATTTTCTTTGGATAGCACACATGCGCTCGTTGCTTACATGGACACTACTTGCTAGCAACAACATTAGAAGCGCCATCTAAGTGCTTATTGCGAACTTTCTTATCTATTCTTATTTGATAAAGCAACGCCACCTAGTGACAGACTTGTGGAACCTACTGCAAACCGCATGAACTGTTCAACGGACTGTGTGAAATACATTGCATTGAACAATACACCTTCGCTATGTACAGTACAGATTGTATGTACACAAATCTCGTATGTACAGAAAATAATTTGAAAGTGACAGTCTTTATACTCGTATTATAAATAGTCTTGCCACCGTATCTGCGCTGTAAATAAAAACCCTTTTTGAATACGTATGTACGGTATGTATGTATAAAACATATCTTACGTCAAAGGCATTTATTTTTTTATTGAAATCTAATAAAAAGAAAGATTTAAAGTGATGTTGAACATTTTAATAACTATAACAGATACATATTAAAACATCTGTAGCAAGACTAGACATAGGCACTGTTCTATGCCTTTCCCTCTCTCTCGCTTTATTCATATTACATAAGCTATCCAGGATTGAGGTATGGTGTCCATCGATTAATGTAAGCAGGCTAATCTTTTCTTTTAGCACCCCAAGGATTTCTAGCTCGCACGGATCACGTTATACGACTTTTGGTTCATACAAAACCGCACGGAATTTATTCCTTCACTTCACTTTAGAAATTCATGTACCTACCTATTAAAAAAAACACAAATGTTGAAAAAATTTCCACGAGCAGGGTTTGAACCTGCACCCTTCTAACATACCGGGTCAGGTGCTCTTCCAATTGAGCTATCGTGGTTCTAACCAGCCCGCCGAAACCTTTGTTGTATGTCAGAAGGGTGCAGGTTCAAACCCTGCTCGTGGAAATTTTTTCAACATTTGTGTTTTTGTAATTTGTTCGCAACAAAATTTGCGTTAAAAATTATATAAACATTTATAAATAGCTTGCCTACTTCTTAACTGATCTTTAGTATTTGTAAAAATATTATGATCGGATGTTAATGACGGTAGTTGTTAACATTGAATGGGCGCCTTTGGCTTTCAAAGTAAAAAGTAAATAGTGTTGAATAATTTCGGCGGGCTGGTTAGAACCACGATAGCTCAATTGGAAGAGCACCTGACCCGGTATGTCAGAAGGGTGCAGGTTCAAACCCTGCTCGTGGAAATTTTTTCAACATTTGTGTTTTTGTAATTTGTTCGCAACAAAATTTGCGTTAAAAATTATATAAACATTTACCTACCTATTGTTTGTAAAGGCTTTGTCAGACAGCGAGCAGCTACGTAATCTACGTGGGCTGAGCATATATATATCTTTATAGTATCAGCAAAGCAAAGAAACGCGGCCTTGCGCTAAGCTAGAATCGAAGTTCGTTATACACGCCCGCAAGCTGTTTGACGAATCCTTTAGTCAAAAAAACACAGAAAATCATTTTGTTTTGTTATTACATATTGAGTCGAGTCGTTGAGAAAGCAGATTGGAAATAACTGTTGTTAAATTTTTTATCGGTAGGTACAGTTTTTATCTTCGAATCAGAATCGCGAGATCCGTCTGTTCAGAGGAGTTTAGGGAGTCTCTTTAAACGCGTCAAGTTCAAAGGGACTCCTTAACCGTGCTCATCGTTTGCATATTTGAAAATTAAACTTTACCTATATGCCTAGCAAATCAATCTTCCGTACAAAACGTATTGGAGACAATCTACTGATATTACGACTACTTGCATAAATCCTCTTCTTTGAGGACCAGCGTAAAATGATTTATTAATTTTAAGTGAATGTTTGCAGGCAAGGCCGGTTCCACAAATTCCAAGTGACGCTGTCGTTCATCGCGACGCGCAGCGGCCTGCTCAAGTGGACGGAGAACACCAATACATCGAGGACTTCAGAGTCCTCTGAACCGTAAGTTTACAGCCTTACCAATTGTAGCTGAAACTCCACAATATGGAAAGTTTCATTGCGCATAAATTAGTTACAATGATTTTTTTGACATCTAACTTCTCCTCTGTATTTTATCAACCTTAAAGGGCCTTATTAATCATTTTAGGTTTGCTTGATGGTGGGGCTTCTTACGCCTGGCTAGTTACCATCTCAAAGGCTTTTCTATGTTTTTCACCATAACTACAATGTAAGCATCATTGTTGTGTCCCGACTGTTACTCCTATAAAGAGACTATAAAGACCAAGAGCTACCTTCCCCGTTGTACTAAAAAACGAACAAAACTATAATGTCTCTCGTGTCCCAGACATTTCAGCGAGAAGTACGCGCGCGCGTATGACTCTGAGTGGTACCGTCGCGCCGTGGAGCACCACGCTATCGAGCCGGAGAGCTTCGTGTTCTCCGTGCCGTTCCGCGACGGCTCCGAGGCGGAGGAGCTGAGCGGCCGGCCGCCGCTCGTGCTGGCCACGCACGCGGTGTTCGTGGAGTCCCGCGGCCACAGGGCGCCAGCTGCCGTGGTCGGGCTACACTTCCAGCTGGAGTCACTGGCGAGGCACTTCCTGAACGTCACGTCTTCGGTAAGACATCGGCCGCCGCTCGTGCTAGCCACGCACGCGGTGTTCGTGGAGTCCCGCGGCCACAGGGCGCCAGCTGCTGTGGTCGGGCTACACTTCCAGCCGGAGTCACTGGCGAGGCACTTCCTGAACGTCACGTCTTCGGTAAGACATCGGCTGCCGCTCGTGCTAGCCACGCACGCGGTGTACGTGGAGTCCCGCGGCCACAGGGCGCCCACTGTCGTGTTCGGGCTACACTTCCAGCTGGAGTCGCTGGCGAGGCACTTCCTAAACGTCACGTCTTCCGTAAGACATCGGCTGCCGCTCGTGCTGACTTCGCACGCGGTGGTCGTGGAATCCCACGGCTACTGCTCGGCTCGCTGCTGTGTTCAGGCTGCACTACCTAAAAAGTATAGTTATCATTCATAGGCATAAATAAATAAATAAATAAATAAATAAATAAATAGACATACCTTTTTGTATACTCAACGCTTCGATTGAGTTGCACCAGCCGTAGTCGTGATCATGTGAAAATACTTTGTTTATAATGAGCGCAAAAGTTTAAAAACAATGTATATTTCCATTTAAGCAGTGCGCAGCCGGAACCGTATGCAAGAAAACTTGTGCTGGAGACGAGCTAGACTGCTACATTCTGGACGACAACGGGTTCATCATTCTCTCCGAAGATGCAACGCAAACGGGCCGGTTCTTTGGGCAAGTCGACGGAACCATCATGGACTCGCTAGTGCAAGACAGGATCTACAAGAAGGTCACGGTCCACGACCACCAAGGCCGCTGTCCCGACTCGAGGAATCCGTTCAGCGGTAGCAGCAACAAACTTGGGGTAATTTTTTCCATGCCGTTGAATTTATCTTTTTGGTATTCAGTATTGGCTGCAAATACGGTTCTTAGGAATGTTGCTACAACATATCGGTTCTTAAGCGGTTATCGGTTCTTTTGCGGCTGTTCTTGTTCTGACAGCAACTGGCATTATACTCAGCAAGGGATTTTCTTTTCTTCATTTCTTTTAGCTTACTACCTAGCTAGCCCAGCATTTTGCTCAGCATTTTATAGCCTATCTTTTTGAAATAAATGATATCAAATAGTACATAAACAAAAGAAATGGATACAAGAAACTTTGGCTGTCATCCAAGCCTTCTATTACTATGAATTAAATGTTTGGTAACCTTATCCCACTTCATAGATATTATATCGTAGTTAAGATTATAATTTTTGTGATTATTTGCAGCCTGTAAAACCTTTGGCCTGGATTGGAGGTTATCTGGCCAACCTACTGGCAGTGTGGTTTCCTTATTGGGAGTCTGTAAGTGCGCGTGCGCACCCTTATGCCGAAGAAGATATAGGTAGGTTATCAATAAGGATCGAAGTCTTTCGTAGACTACTTTATTATTTCCATATCGTTCGGAGCAGACAAGTGTAAGCAGGCAGGTGCCTTCGCGCCTACATTTGTGCAGCTAACTAACTAACTAACTAAGCTAACGTAACGTAATGGACTGCTTTTAAATGAACCAATTACAATGAACACGTCAACAATGCACGTGACTTGTTACTTAATGAAAAATATTTTTTTTTAAACCATTAGAAACCGGTTCTAGTAACATCGTCATCTGTCATTTAAAATTGCCAATTCATAAAAATTGCCACATGCACTTATTTTATGATCCTTCGAGCCGGATATTAACCAGCGATCTACAGTTATTGTATGCCTATTTATGGTTGTCCCTTTTGTAATAAACAAAACACTGTATTATGAACATACTAAATAAATAAATAAATAAATAAATAATTCATTTATTCATAACCCAAAAATGATGTGATTACAATAGTGTTTACATGGTAATATTCTTATAAGTCTGGGTTTATTTACTTTGAATCTAAAGGGTTCCTGACATCGAAACTAGTAATACTTTACTTGTTTTAAGCTTCAGTGATGTATTTCTAGATTATGAGGACTACGAGAACGAGGATATGGACGGTGACGAGGAGTCTGACCGCGACCGCGGCACGTACGAGATCATCATCGACGGGGTGGGCGGGAGCGGGGGCGGGGCGCCGGCGGGGGAGGAGCCCCGTCCGCGGGAGGGGGGCGGCCACGTGCCGCGCGAGCCCCCCCGCGAGGCCGCGCGCTCCGCCGCCGTGCGCCCCTGCGACACCAGCGCGGAACTGTTCACTCTGCAGTCTACGAGGCTCAACGCTGCGCAGCCGCTCAAAGGGAAACTTACTAACTGCCACAACTCAGGATGCGAAAGGTTAGTTTGATAAAGCGCTAGTGGCCCGCTCGCAACTTCGTCCGCTTGAGAACACCCGTATCCGACTTCTATTGCAGAGCGTCACATACCAGATCCAATTGTGAATCGAAACCATCCGGAGATCCACTCAAGCTCAAACAAAAATTTTCATCAGAATCATTTAGTTAGAAGTTCGTGACATAATATACTCATTGAGTACAGAAATATATAAAAAGTGTCTTTTCAGTATTTGCTGAAAGGCTATTGGCCGCGAAAACGTCTTACGAAACAAAAACAAATGCTTAGAAGCTAGTGTTGTGATGCAATACCAACAGCTCCACCACTATAAGGCAGTTGGTTATGCATGTAATTTGCAGCTCAATCGTGACGTAACACAAGCGAGACTGATGCTGTTATTACCAGTGAATGGTAGATATATACCTACAATCAGAATCACCTCACTTAATGTACTACTAAGGCACGCCTTCCATATGGATGGATAGGGAGAACGAGTCGTAAACCAACACACTGACTCAGTGCGGTTGGTGGTTGTTAACGACTGTCAATGCAGCCGAGACCAACGGCTTTACGTGCCTTCCGAAGCACGGAGGAGCTCAAGATTATAAATTTTTCACCCATCTAATGACCGGCCTTTACGAATGTTGCTAACTTCAGCAATCGCAGACTGGACGCGTTAACCACTGCGCCATCAAGCTCCTTAATACTTCTTCGGACCTTCAATACCATATTGTTTTCTAAAGTTGTTTCATTTCAATGTGTAGTGTTCGCGTAAGAACACTACACATTGAAATGAAACAACTTTTACGGATCTACTCGCGTTTATTTTACACATTACTTATTTAATGTTTATCCTGACGTTTCGAACCCTTTGCAGGGTCCGTGGTCACAGGGAGACTGAGGTGTTGGTCATCTCATAATTAGTTGGTAGCTTGTATACCCTCATTTAAATTTAAACAGGTGCGTTCCGTTTTACGCAGAAAGAGCTTACAGTATCTTTTGGTCTGGCAGTATGGTGTTGAAGCTGGGATTTCAATATCATGTTTCAAAACTCTGCTGAGGTTTTATCCAGTTATATTAAATTGAAGTCAACTAAGCTCTCCCATTTCGTTTGGCAGGCCGTTCAGCGTGCAGAAGATCCCGCACAGCAACCTGATCCTGCTGGTGGTGGACACGCTGTGCCCGTGCGGCGCCAAGCGGCTGGACGTGCGGCCGCGCGAGGCCGCCCCGCGCGCCGCCTGCCGCCGCGCCCCGCCGCGCGCGCACCGCCGCCGACCGAGGCACTGCGTCTCTTACCACCCGGAGGTAAGTAGGCGAGCGCAGTACTCAAAATAGGAAAGATAACACGTAATATCAGGGCCCGCGTGAGATTGTATAGCCAGGGGTTGCGATATTGGAACCATCTTAGTGAGTAAGTAGGTGAGTCAGAGGCAAAGCCGCGCGCGCACCGCCGCCGACCGAGGCACTGCGTCTCTTACCACCCGGAGGTAAGTAGGCGAGCGCAGTACTCAAAATAGGAAAGATAACACGTAATATCAGGGCCCGCGTGAGATTGTATAGCCAGGGGTTGCGATATTGGAACCATCTTAGTGAGTAAGTAGGTGAGTCAGAGGCAAAGCCGCGCGCGCACCGCCGCCGACCGAGGCACTGCGTCTCTTACCACCCGGAGGTAAGTAGGCGAGCGCAGTACTCAAAATAGGAAAGATAATACGTAATATCAGGGCCCGCGTGAGATTGTATAGCCAGGGGTTGCGATTTTGGAACCATCTTAGTGAGTAAGTAGGTGAGTCAGAGGCAAAGCCGCGCGCGCACCGCCGCCGACCGAGGCACTGCGTCTCTTACCACCCGGAGGTAAGTAGGCGAGCGCAGTACTCAAAATAGGAAAGATAACACGTTATATCAGGGCCCGCGTGAGATTGTATAGCCAGGGGTTGCGATATTGGAACCATCTTAGTGAGCAAGTAGGTGAGTCAGAGGCCAAGCCGCGCGCGCACCGCCGCCGACCGAGGCACTGCGTCTCTTACCACCCGGAGGTAAGTAGGCGAGCGCAGTACTCAAAATAGGAAAGATAACACGTAATATCAGGGCCCGCGTGAGATTGTATAGCCAGGGGTTGCGATATTGGAACCATCTTAGTGAGTAAGTAGGTGAGTCAGAGGCAAAGCCGCGCGCGCACCGCCGCCGACCGAGGCACTGCGTCTCTTACCACCCGGAGGTAAGTAGGCGAGCGCAGTACTCAAAATAGGAAAGATAATACGTAATATCAGGGCCCGCGTGAGATTGTATAGCCAGGGGTTGCGATTTTGGAACCATCTTAGTGAGTAAGTAGGTGAGTCAGAGGCAAAGCCGCGCGCGCACCGCCGCCGACCGAGGCACTGCGTCTCTTACCACCCGGAGGTAAGTAGGCGAGCGCAGTACTCAAAATAGGAAAGATAACACGTTATATCAGGGCCCGCGTGAGATTGTATAGCCAGGGGTTGCGATATTGGAACCATCTTAGTGAGCAAGTAGGTGAGTCAGAGGCCAAGCCGCGCGCGCACCGCCGCCGACCGAGGCACTGCGTCTCTTACCACCCGGAGGTAAGTAGGCGAGCGCAGTACTCAAAATAGGAAAGATAACACGTAATATCAGGGCCCGCGTGAGATTGTATAGCCAGGGGTTGCGATATTGGAACCATCTTAGTGAGTAAGTAGGTGAGTCAGAGGCAAAGCCGCGCGCGCACCGCCGCCGACCGAGGCACTGCGTCTCTTACCACCCGGAGGTAAGTAGGCGAGCGCAGTACTCAAAATAGGAAAGATAACACGTTATATCAGGGCCCGCGTGAGATTGTATAGCCAGGGGTTGCGATATTGGAACCATCTTAGTGAGTAAGTAGGTGAGTCAGAGGCAAAGCCGCGCGCGTATCGCCCCCCAACCGAACCAATGAGTGTCTATCCTATCACCCGAAGGTACGCAATTGAGCACAATAGTAAAAATAGCAAGTTATATCAGACTCCACGTGAAACTGTAAAGCCAAGGGTTGCGATTTTTGAACCGGTGACCATAATTGAGTGAGTGAGTGAGTGACCACATCACCGCACCCGCCGCCAACCGAGGCACTGCGTCTCTTATCACCCGGAGGTACTATCACCAGTTCCATTAGCTTTAACAATTGCTATTCTTTAGACACTGTGTTACAAGACAGAATACCACATATACCAAAAGCTCAATTAATTTTTTTCCTTCCGCTATTGGCAAATCTTCATTGTTTTATTAAAGAAGTGGGGCGTCATCTACGAGAGAGGTCTTGAACCTCTCTCTAAGTCATTCCTGGTCAAAGGGTCGCTGTTCAACGCGGTAACGCAGCGAGTGTGTTGGGCATCTTTCCGCCTGGAATGACGCGGGTAGGGGTGTGCATTGTCTTACATAACTTTTTAACAACCTATCATCGGAGGTCCAAAAATATTTCTCATACCATTTAAAATCATAATGATCATTCTTCATAAAAAAAATTAAAAACTAAATATTAAAAAATATAATCATTGAAATTCATAATATCACTAATAATTATACACTTAGTTTTTACTAATATTTGTTTTATACTAATGATCGAAACTCATAATCATTCGAATAAATACCTAACTATAATATTCATAAATGTGTTTAATTTTAATAATTGTTTTTATAAATTTCTTAATCATAAGTGTTTTTATCCATATTATTGAAAATCATGTCTATATTCATACATTTGTCTTATACTAATATATTAATTTTCATATAGTTTTTAATCATGTGTTAATTTAAAAATGCGACTCCACTGCAAATCAAATTGCTACCAGAAACGAGATGCTACCAGACAAGTAGGTTAGGTTAGAACTGTGACCCCAACAACGCGCGAGCCGAGCGAGCGAAGCGAGCGTGCTGCGGCAGCGGCCGGCGAAGCGCCAGAAACTAATTTTTGTTAGGAAAGTAGACAATTTCAATATCTACTAGGTACTTTCCTAACCTACTTACTACTTACTAATAAATTTAAATTATTTTCAATATTTACTATTATGGAAAAAGACATTGAGTTAAAATATTTTCTTAGTATTGCCTTAATACAAAAATTATGATAATTGTCTGTTACAAAGTAAGCTATTCTGAACAACGACGTTATGAGTTGAAGTATGTTCTTAGTAACAACATTATTAATTATAGCAATATGATCATTGAATGTTATGAAGAAAAAAGATCTGAAAAAAAAATATAAATTTAAACTGGTCCTTGGTAGTAACAGTATTAATAAAAAAATTATGATCACTTACTGTTATGAGCTCCGTTGGTAGTAATAAAAATGTATGGATAAAAAAGTATGAAAAATAAAATTATGAAGAGTGATAATTATGAACACAAATCGGTAGTAAGACAAAGAATAGGATTTAGAATTTTATTTGAGCCAATATGGACCCCGCGGGTAGGTACTGTAGGTAGGTTATTTGATTGAGCAGTGTGAGTATTGTTGATTTTTTGTTTATTATACATTTGAATTTATTTATTTTATGTTATTTATGATTTAATTAACATTTTAATAAATATAATATGTATTGCAACTTTACAATAAATTAAAACAAATACCTTTTTCGAAAGAAGGAAGGTCCCCATTTGTCATAACATGCGGACTAGACCATTGCCAATGTTATTTGAAACTAGTGAATAATTATTATTATGGGTCACCGAATTAAAATATCACGAGTTCATCCGTGCTTTGAAAAGCACGTTAAGCCGTTTGTCCCGGTTGCCATTTTCAGATAGCAGTCGTTAAGCCCACGAACACGCTTTGGGCTAGCGTGGTGGGTCATGGCCTGATCTTCCCATGTTCATGTAAGACGGTCCGAGCCTTAAATGGACGTTGAGTAGCTGATGATCATGAAGTAGTGCAACAATGAATTTAATGTGTATTTTTGTCCCAAGTTGGTGGGTATTGTTGGCCTAACTAACCATGTTATCTCTTATTAGGAAATCGAGATCCTGTCGTGCGGGCGCGGCGGCCGCGTCGAGCCCATGCTCGCGCTGCTGGCGGCCGCGGTCCTGCGGCTGGTGGCTGCCACGTGACTGCCCCCAGGCTAGTCCCGCCCCCACCCGACTCGGGCCGCGCCCGGTCACTCTCAATGCGACCTGACGCGAAGCTTCTACACTCAATTGTTTTTAGAAATCTCTGCAAAAGAAGCTTCCAAGGTCGAAATTCGTATGTGTTCGAGCACCGCGTGTGAATGACGGACGGTGTGAACTGTGTTATAGGGTGCAATGTGTTCGGTGCTCGCATCGCCTTAGCACGCGCTCGGTCGACGTCTTCCAGCTATCTTCCTCGCACACTCCATTGAACGTTAAATATTTATTGAGCGAGCGAGATAGCAGAGGCTTCTCCGTCGAAGTCCTATTGCGATACGATCACACGCACACCTCATTTATACGTCTACGCGAGGGATATAGAGAGTTTTGATCAATTTTACCGACTGAAGTTTTGGTCCGACCAAATGAACTTTTGATCTTGTTTTGAAACAGGATTATCTATTCGAATTAGGATATGATAACAACTAAAATATTTTGCCCTCTCTGTTAAGTTGTCACGTTTCATATTGTATGTAACTAATGCAAACGCATACCTACAGTAAATAGGTAGGTAAAGAATATCTTGTTAAATTTAAATTGAGGATTATCACAAACTTGGAGATCTTATAAATTATAGCTAATGTTAATATAGGTATTGAAAGATAATGTAAAGATGATATCGTTTGAAACTGTTTTAGAAAAATTTACCTATGTTGAACCTAACTCGATTTATTTCTCGATATCTGTCATTCAAGTTAATCGCAAACTTATTAAATAGTTGCATAGTGTTCATGTAAATAATAAATGTTTTGTTTGTAGCCGTTTATGTTGCTGGATTTATGTGTGCCTGTGTACTATATATAAAGGTCGTCGTGTCGCTGGGACGGTATCGCGAGTACTGCATATTATAATTTGTATATCAACAAAATGAAACTTCAGTAAGAGCAGTAATGTATACGCATACTCTATCATTATTAATTTATTTACAAAACATAAATAAAAGTTCATAAAACCACACCATAATGTTTTATCTCGTAACAATATAATATTGAAAATTCGTAGGCCCACCTATGCGAGGCCCTCGCGACGCCGCCTCCGTTACTCGACTTTCCTCTAGTTGTTAGTGTTTTTCTCGCCTAATCTTCGATTAATGTCGTATTGGAGAAACTGTAAACAGTTTCATATTTTTATTGTAAATATTTTACTAACTTAAATGGCCTATTCACATTTTTTAAGAACGTGTGTTGCTAATGTTTAAGTCGTTCTATTCGACTATGTGGTGTTACTAATTCATATCGACCTACGCATTATATTTTGCATATCGTGATGTTGTTTGAATTTGGATTTGGATTGAGACCTGGATTCATTAATATCATTTCTCCATTCGTAAATTTGAAATTTCCCATTATAAGAGAGTAAGCGTATTTAATAACTCGTTTGTAATTAAACTAAATGTGAATGTTACATAGGAATAATGTTCAGATCCATATACTAACATTAATAGAATTTTTATATTATATCATATGGAATAGTCGTGTTTATTGTAAACGTGTAGCTTGCTATTGTCCGTTAATCATATTATTTTATATATTGTGACAAGTTTTTGAAATATCGCCTATTCACTTTAGTACTTTGTCAAAACAACTAGATAATTTAACAGGCGCTAGTCGACTTCCAGTAATGTTATTATGACATGGTACCAAAGTGCTCAGCGAATTTCGTCGCTGACATACCTACAAGTGTTTACAAATAGTTCAGACGTTGAGTGCCAAACCACAGTGTTTGTTTCGTGTTGTCTCGCACATTCGTTCGTCGGGACATATACTTACGTCACACCTGTACCAATATAACAATAGGTGGACAATAGCAAGCTTAGATTCGGTCGGAGTAGACAACTGTGACAGTAATTTTATGATTCATAGAACATGGTATTTCTTATTCTAAAACCTGGACTTTTTCTGTGGCTGTCTCCGTCTTATATTTGTTCGTAAAGACAGAAAGAGACAGTACCAGTTTTAAACTTTAATTCACGTTTTGGAATATTGGGACAAGTCTAACAGCCGTACTCGGAGACGTTAATTAATATTAATGATTATGTAGTACAAACGCTAACGTATATAACGTATAATGTATAAAGCTAGCTATTTATTAACGTTAATTAGCGTATCTGAGTGCAATAGTAAATATTAAACAAAACAATTCAGCCTGAATAACGTCAAACGCGTGTGTAGCATAAAAATATCCATCTCTCAAAATAGTTATCACATAAATTGTGATTTTTTTGCATTCAAAAAATGCCATAGTTATATCGAAAATAATAAGTATATATTATAGATAATATGCTTAATTTTTAAATTAGTTTAATAACTTGTTTTATGATCAGAATTGAATTGACAATATATGGGGTGACAAAATCATTTAATGAACAAAACCTCAAAATAAAATAGATTTAAAATAATGTATATGATTTATATATCAATAAAATACATTAAACGATCACATCATACAAAGAGTCGTTCGAATCACAACATTACTGTGACAAGCGAGCGCATCGTCGAATCATAATCCATATCGTCACAAACATAATCACAAACCGTAACACATATTGTTGGGGGGAGCGCTTTTGAGAAATTGTACATTTTGTATAAATACAGTAAGGAGTCGATATAATGGCGTAGAGATTGTTTCTTGGGTTGAGTGGCGGCCGACTGATATAACGTATTGAAAGTGCTTCTTGTAAGCGTCGAGTCTTCCATAGCAGTCGAACGCGCCGGGCGGGTGTTTATTGTAACTTCTAAGTATTAAAAGATAATAATAATAGCGTATACTTAACATAGAATAGGCGGGGCTCGCTGCTCGTGCGGTATGATATTTTGACTTGCACTTTGCGGGTTAGTTCTACGTAAACAGATAGACACAAAACAAATACCTCGTTTAGTTACTCAAAGTGTAATAGCTAGACAGAATTAGCGTTTCGTTCGCATTTTGTTATTGGACATATCAATTCAGGCACCAAATGAGACTATAGCGTAAGCAGTTTTTAAATGTTTTCAATTGTGATCTTTTCGTGTATTGTCAGCGTCGTTTTAGAAGTCTTCCGTGGAGCTTAGACGTCACATGAGGCTTGTAAGACGGTGCCCTAGAATCGTATATGCAATAAGTTTGTATGAGGAGGAACAGTGATTTCTAATCTTTGCCATAATACTTATCGGTGTATGTACATTTTTCTATGAGATGAGAAGTATGTAAATCGGTTATCTCGTGTAATGAATTCCATTATCGATTCCCCTGTTAAACGCTTTTTAGGAGTATATTCAAAATTTATACGAGTACTTTGGAGTTTATGAGGAAAGCGGACGATTTCACTGTTTTCAAATTAATTTTCTTATACTTAGTTAATGAGAAATATAGTTGTATCATTATTGGGCACGGCCGACTCTGTGAACATGGTTCTCTAGCGTAATTCTAGTAAAATACTGTTCTTTTGTTACTTGCCAGTTCATGCTATAGATATACCGTAATTACAACAATAAAGTTCTCTTATAACATTGTGATCATGTGTTTTAATTAAACCATCTTATAAAATTTTAATTCTACTTAGATTAGAGCTAGGGCCATATTCCATCCTTCGCCTGGAATCCTTAACTAGTGATGTCATGTGCCGGATATCCGTACCCGTATTCGTATCCGTGGATATCCGAGAGAGGAAAATAACATGTCATGTTAGTGACACAAAGCGTCAACTTTGTGTCACTAACATGACAGGTCAGTCACTAGCACAGACTAAGTAAAAAAAGTTAAGATCTATTAACCAATTATCCGTCCGTCCGTCCGTATCTGTACCCGTATTCGCGGATACAAATTTTAACCATCCGGTACATCCCTATCCTCAACTACTGAGCAACTGGCTATCTTATTTGATACGCAGAAGCTTATGGACGAGACGAACACACCTATAGCTTAATACCGTATCAGATACAATCCATGCTACACCTCCAAATGGTAACTTAAGGCGCCACTTGGAAAAAATACATCGCCTTAAAGCAGCGTAATAGTAAAACAACCGTTATAAAAATAAAAGTTATAATCGATAATAAATCTACATGTACAAACTGGCGGCGAACACGATGTCCCGCTTGAGTAGCTTGATTGCTTCGCTGAACTTGTTCTCGAGGTCGGTGTTGCCGATGTTCTTGGCGGCCTGGCACAGCTGGCGCAGCACTTCTTCCAGCCGCCGCATGCACCTGATTATGGAGCCTGGACACAAATAAAGCGATATATATACCGGATATACCGTTAACCAGATATCACACCACCAGCAGCTCATTTTATGTCCTCACTGCTGCTAATACCACAGGGAGAACTATGACATCATAAACCACCACGCGGGCCCAGTGTCGATTGGTGATTGTTAGCGACTGCTAATGCAGCCAGGACCAACGGTTTTACGTGCTATTCCAAAGCACAGACCAGATATAGTACCCATCAAACCGGTGTAAAAAGCTGGTCGGCGACTGAAGTAGCCCTTTACCACATTTTGTATATTCCTATTCTATTTTGAACTTTATGTGATTGAAATAAGATAAGAACCAATTAAATATTCACACATGTTTAAGTCTTTTCAACAGTTTAGACGGTCGTATACTAAGTTTCCTACCCTAAAAGTATATATTCGATAACAAACAAAACTATAGATGAATAAATAACAAATCCCTTTACTTTACCCGTAGGCAACTAATTATTCGTCAGCATTTATCAACACCTAATTATTCAGCGTTTATGTTACTGCCTTCGTCGGTAGACTAACAATCTTTAATAGAACGAATAATGAAACAAATAGTTATCTTCAAAAACATAGTCATTTTTGCAGATGAATGGTAGAACGAATGGTTACCTACAAAAACACCAGTCATATAATATTGCAGATAACGGTATAAAGAATGATAGAACAAATGGTTACCTTCGAAGACATCGGTCATCTTGCAGATCTGCAGGAAAGCGGCGCCCTTGGCCCAGGCGAGCACGACGTCCATGAGCGTACACTTGAACTTGCCCACGTACTCGTCTTCGTCGACGTCCATCTTGGCGTCTATAGACACCTTGGCGATTCGCCGAGCGTATTCCTGAAGCGATATTATATTATAGCGTTATTATATAATAATAGATTGTATTTTATATTATATTAATTTATGCAGTTCATTTTATATTTACGAAACTTTGCCATTTACTACGGTCTTTTGATTAAACCACTTGGGAGTACATTAGTGTGCTATAACATAAGTTAGTAGAGTAGTGGCGATACCTTTATATAAGCCGAAAAGCCCGGCTTGCCCTAGCAAACAGAACTACAATTAGCTACAGAACAAACTTAATAACAATCCCTAATTGTTTTAATTTTCCTATTCAAGAATATATAATTAATTTTAAATAAAGTTTTTCAATAAATAAGTCACTAAAGTCGGTACCTACAAAATCCAAAACAACAACTTAATTAGAGGTAGGAAACGTACGATTCTTTACGACTCACTCGCAAAACCTGGCTTGCAAGCTGGCTTCTCGAACTTTATATATCTGTATCAACTAACATCAACACATGACACTGATGTACGTATCTATAGATTGTAAGACACATTCACAATACGAACTAAGACAAAACACTAGAAACAACGCCAGGCTTGCCAACAAAGTTGGATCAAGTCGGTAACACTGGTGAACCAATCAGTGCAATCAATAATGACGCGCCGGTCGACAGCAAGCCGTCGGCGCCTCTGATCGGCTCGCTGCGTATGCCATGGTTTTTGCTTGAAGCAAACGGCACGCAGAACCGGCGTATCATTGTAGTACAGGGATACCAGACAAATCGCAATTTCCACTATTAATGGAGTTATAAACAAATTAAATTTAATCAAATTAAATCATTAATTTACATGTCACATGTTTCAGTCTACGTAGAAGAAAATTGTACATTGCTAATTTATAAAGAAACTGTCCTTTATAGAATAAATAAATTAAAATGTGCCCTTTTCTGTAAATATTAAATTAAATTAAATCGTAAAACTTGGCATTCTGCAGTGGGATTAGAGTGTTATGAAGTAAGGAACTACTTATAATATATTCTATTATTGGTATTCCGCTTTGTGAAATTCTAAATCTGCGTTTTTGAAGTATCGTGATAGCATTTTTAATTTCCCCGTGTGGCAACACTCCCATGCTGTGCAGTATTTGATTGTATTTGTTTGTTTGAGCGATTGTTTGGTTAACCGGTGATTTTATCAAACTTTGTTTTTATGTGATAATAATGAGTTTAGAGTGCAGTTCTAGGCGTGATATTGTTCCTTGTGAAGGGTTTAAATGTGTACAAAAACCTACTCCAGATTTGTGTATTTCGCAAACTAGTAAAAATCATAAAAGGCATTTTATTAGATCTGAGTACAAAACTAATTGGCTTGTTGGTTGCTCTCATTTAATTAAGTTATATTGTTGGTGTTGCATCTTTTTTTCGAACGACAAGAACGTTTGGAATACCGCGGGCTATGATGATTTAAATAATCTAGCTGGTGCCATAAAAAGGCGTCAAAATTCTCAAAAGCATATGTCCGCTGTAATTTCTTTTCATAATTTTGGTAAGCAGCGCATAGAAACATCTTTATCTCGCCAGTTATCTGACGAGATCTCAAAACACAACATACGAGTTGACCACAACCGCAGTGTTTTTCAAAGATTAGTCGATATTGTTTGTCATTTAGCACAACAAGAATTGTCTTTTAGAGGTCATCATGAATCAAATACTTCTTCGAATAAAGGTAACTTTTTAGAGCTCATATCTTTGCTAGCAAAATACGATTTTGTCTTAGAATAACATTTGCAACAGCAGCCAAGCGGCAAATCGGGGCCTATAAGTAGTACGCATTTTCTGTACAAAAAAAAAATACTTAACATCAGGTCAGATCAAGGCACTATGCTTAACCGAAGAGAGAAAAAAAAAGACCATGTTTTGGAGATTCCGGTTTCTGGGCTTGCCCTATCCTCGAGCCCTGGGCACGCTACTGTAGAATACGGCTTGTTATAACAACGTCTTACGCTCTTTTCGCTACAGCTCATTGGTGTAAACGTCCATAAATTAAAACCACCTGTCATCATCATCATCATCATCTCAGCCAAAAGACGTCCACTGCTGGACAAAGGCCTCCCCCAAGGATCTCCACAACGACCGGTTTTGTGCTGCTCGCATCCAGCGGCTTCCCGCGACCTTCACCTTCACCTGTACTATTATTTAATAGTACAGGTGGTTTTAATTTATGGTTTTAATTTACTTACTATTATATTTATGCCAAATTAATTTTTTACTTTTTCATTCATTTATTTAGTTATAAATGCGTTCATTCATTCATGCATTCATTATCTGTTCTACATTCATCGTGCATTCTTTCATTATTTTCTACATTCATTAATTTATGTATTCATCAAGCGTTCATCATCATCATCAGCTCATATATGTCTTCAATGCTGGGGCACGAGCCTTCCCTATAGATGGATAGGGATTCATACATTAATTATATCATTAAATTCATTTATTCGCTCATTCATTCGTTTATTTATTCATTAATTTATTCATTCACTAGTTATTCGTAGCCAGTAGTTTACCTGCAGCTGCCGCAGCACGCCGCGCAGCTCCTCGCCGGTGGCGGAGGCCTGCGAAGCGTTCTCGTCGCACACGAAGCAGCTGATCAGCGACGCGCTTTGCTCGGGGCTCAGCCCGTTGAACACGCCGTTGAATATCAGCTCGGTTAGCAGCAGCTCGTCCGCGCTACATTTATATATTAAATTTATTTGAATTATAATTTGGTAATATATAATTTTACCCAAATATTGTTGCGAACAAATTACAATTTGAAACAATTACAATTTGTTGATGACGTAGTTGTCGACATTAAATAAGGCACCTTTGGCTTACAGAGTAAGAGTAGATTGTGTTGATTAATTTCGGCGAGTTGGACAGGTGCCACGACAGCATAGCTGGTAGTGCACCTGACCCGGCATATCATGGGGTGCGGGCTCGGATCCCCCTCGTGGAATTTTTCAACACTTTGTCTTTTTCAAATTATTTTAATTATTGCATTTACAATGCTATAATTAATTACAAGATAAAATTTTACTAGAAAAACTCAACGCTTCCACCGCCTAATCATCACATAACCTCAGATGAGATAAAAGCCAACTGCTTACCCACACAAACGAATATAAAAAAATAAAAGTTACCTGCTTAATTCACATGCTATCCGTCCCTTCAGCTCGATGACATCAGTGGTGGTACAGTAGCCCATCCTACGTAGAACCCGCTTCCTCTTCTTCAGCTCGTCCATTTGCAAGACGCTTTTCGCTTTCTTCAGCTCTGCTTTAGCCTGGTTCAACTCTTCATAAAGCTCTTGTTTTTTCTCGTAGGAAGCTGTCAATGCGCCCCGGTTCTTGTCGTTGTGGAGAGGATGGGCATATAGTCTGTTAAACAAATAAATAATTCAATTCATATAAAAGAAAGGTCTTGACTCATCAATTACCAGCCAAAAACTCTTGGTTCTAAATGTACGGTCTAATTACCGCACATATGACACACAGCACGGACTTAACTAATATATACCTTTTATTGTACTTAGCGGATTCAATTACTTATAATTATAATTACCTTTATTGCATTCATATCATAACTACTGTACCGTTAACTTTGACGACCTCCTTGGTCGAGTGGTTTGTGCACCGGTTTTCATGGTGTCGCCATCTCTGAGGTCCCGGGTTCGAACCCCGGTCGGGTCAATTCAAAAATTATTGTTTTTCTAAATTGTCTCGGGTCTGGGTGTTTTCTATGTATAATAAGTATGTATTTAAGTATTTTAAGTATATTTATCCGTTGTCTAGTAACCATCTAACGAGTTTCATGACGAAGCTGGGCTAGATAATTGGTGTGAGTGTAGAAAAGTTTATTTATTATTGTTTATTTAACTGTGTATCAAGTTCAAGCAAATAAATATTTTATAATCATCAAGGATTTATCATTTATCAAGATTACATAGCAAGAGTTTCATACGACATCATCAAGGATCGTACGGAACACTAAAGGTGAAATTCTGCACGAAGGTGTCCTTTATCATGTAGACAAGGAATAAGACGAGATTTTCCAAAACTTCCAAGGGTACAAGGAATACGAGTGTTTGCGCGGACAAAGCCGCGTTTGGTCACTAGTTTTACTTATAGACAGTTAGAATGTTTCACAATTCGGCACGAAAGCTGAACTGCTGTACACTTGTATCATGTCATAATAACTCATAGTTCTCAGCTTGTTAAGTTCAAGTTCACAGTTCAAGCGTTTGGTTGTTGTGTTAAATAAATATTTGTGACATAAATTAATTTACAATGAATACTTCATTATGCAGGTACAATTTATATTATAATCTTCTATAACATAAGTTTACCTTTCTTCAAGTAGCTTTATCCTATCGACGCATTCTTTGAACACTTTGTCCTCTATCTTCATATCTTTGATAGGGTTCAGTAGCGGAGGGCCTTCCGGGAAACGCTTCTTCACCTCTCCTATCGTTTTCAGTACCGACTTTCGATTGTCCGCAGGCCTTAGGTCTTTAGGGTAGTACACTCGGAGGGAGCTGATCTGGTATATGAGGGTGTGAAGAACAGGTACAACTTCTACATCTCCAGCCTGTAAATAAACGGGGAGTTTGTATTGAATTGAAACTAAAAATAGCATTAGAAAAAAGTCGAGTTGCTTAGCCTTTAATTAGGGCAACGTTTAGTAAATTTTACTTTTTATTATTAAGTGCTAATTGATGCACTGAAGCTGAGTTAAATATTTATAAAATACAATGAAAAAATTAAATGCCTACCTGACCCAGCCAGGAATCGAACCTGGGTCTTCCGCAATCAGGGCGGCTGTACTGACCATTATGCTACTGGGAAGGCTGACGTAAGCACTGATTTTTTTTACTGCTTTTTGATTTTGACTGCTCTTTAGCGGCAGAGCGCCATCTATCCAACGGTTATTGCAACCAATGGCTATCAGATTCATCTTTACAGATGAAATACCATAAATTTGATAACACGCCCGGATTGCGAAAGACCTAGTTCCAGGTATTTTATAAATTTTATAAATGTTTATTAATTGTTATTTATTGGCACGAAAGTGTTTAGAATAGAGACAAATGGAGAAGAAGACTTTCCGCTACAGTGAGAAAGCAGGGTCTTAGAGTGTAGTATATCTAATATATTTAAACGAGCAATTCTTGAATCTCGGAAACGGCTCCAACGATTTTCATGAAATTTATTATGCTGCGGGTTTCGGGGGCGATAAATCGATCTAGCTAGGTTTCATTTTTAGAAAATTATCAAAAAAAAGTACCGAGCTAAGCTTGGTCATCTAGGTACTATAGTATTTTTATACGCATAACATACCTCGCCAGGCGGGCATGGTATGTTGGTGTCCGGATCATCTTCGGCAGCTTTCTTGACGTGCAGCAGAATGTCCACAATGATGGCCGGCTCGGCGGTCAGCGGGTTCGAGTCCTGGCCCTTTTTGCCCTTGTCCATCTTGTGCCGGAAGTTCACTATTATGCCCCAATCGTATTCGTATTTCTCTGTTTTTACCTGTGGATATATAGAAGGCTTAAAATTAATTACTCTACTAGTCCAACGACTGAAATTGTATGTAAAGAGAAAAAGGGGTCAATGCAGCTCTTACTGTGCGAATATAACTCCCAGGCTAAAGAAAAGAAAGAGACTTCTGGGATCAGCATGTTCGGAACAAAAAGAATTTAAACTTTTTGTCTTTTTAGGTGACAATCTAGGTTTCGGTAGTTTATTTGGTAGAGCTGTTACTCAAAAGGTGGATTCAAGCAATTTTCCATTTCTATATAAATATAGCATGTTAGTCCATACTAATACCAATTCTAAAGTAACATCTCGTGTAGTCTGTATGTATATGTGTTAGGACTTTAAATTGAGAGATTCGAAACGCAACCATAGGACAACGGCTTTGGCGCGCTCAGTGTAATCTGTAGTACATAGCATAGTGCTGTGTACGATGCGAGCCGCAATGCCGGCGTTTCCTCTACGGTCCTAAAATCTATCAGAACCTCCCGACAAACGACGGCGGCACCCGAGGTATCCCGATGACGCACAGTACCTTAACGAGCCGTCCAGGCTGCAGGAACGCCTTGAGGTGCTCCGGGCGCATGATGAACCCGCGGAACTGCGCGCTGAGCAGCTGCAGATGCAGGCGAGTGCTGCGGTACGCCACCGCCGATTGCTCGTGCTACAATCCTAAATCTATCGGAAACTCCCGATGGACGGCGGAAATGCCCGAACAATACCGATGGCTAGGACAGTCACAGACAGATACTACGGCGTGCGCTCGGCGTAATCCTTACGAAAGTGCTGGGTATGAAGCGAGCTGCCCAACGCTAGCGCTCCCACTACTGTCCTAAAATCAATCGGAAGCTCCGGACAAATGGCGGCGACACCCGAGCGCTCCCGACGACGCACAATACCTTGACGAGCCGTCCGGGCTGCAGGAACGGCTTGAGGTGCTCGGGGCGCGTGATGAACCCGCGGAACTGGGTGCCGAGCAGCTGCAGCTGCAGGCGAGTGCTGCAGTACGCCGCCACCGAGTGCTCGTGCTGCACGGTGAGCGCGGAATACTCCTTCTGCTTAGCTTTCACCTCTGCGTAAAGCACGTTGGTTATATAAACACACTACATTTTGTTTTAATTTTTTTTTAAATGCTTGCCTATTTAATGAAGAAATTGGAATGCCCTAACATGTTTTAGGTTCTAAGGCTTTTTATGTAATATCACCTTAAATAGTGTTATGACATGTTGATTTAATTTGATACACACTAAGCCCACCGAACCCGCCTACACTACTGTGATGAGAAATAAATTAATATTCTATGCTATTCTATTCTAATGGAATGGAATTGTTATTATTTGTTGTATCATTACTTACTGTCTATTAGGTCTGGAATAGCCGCCTGGTTTTGGAACTGGAAGAAGCTTCTCTCCAACATGTATTCTGGATTTATTTCTTCCACCCTCAATAAGTTTAAAACCTAAAAGAGAACAAATGTTTAAATTATTGTCATTTTACTACTAATTTACTAAGTAGGATTTAGTTTAAGCTTAAAACATAAAATTACAACATAATTCTGTATTTATCATCACCAACCACTTAAGAAACTAAAATAATGTTAAATTGACATTTACCACTTCGACGCCTCTCCTTTCATATATTAACAAACCACAAACAGCATTGTTTTTATAGTACCTACCATATTATAGGTGAGATGGAATGCAGAATTGATAGGGTCAGCTTTGCCCTGCACCATGCCCTTGACGACGGAGGGTGTGACCTTCTGGTCGATCATCAGGATCACGATGCCTTTGTCGTCCAAGCCTCGCCGGCCCGCGCGCCCCGACATTTGTATGTACTCTCCTGATGTTATCTGATAACGTAAATTATTATAAGGCTTTTGTTATTGTATGAATGTCAGTATTTATGTCACTAATATTATCGCCAATCAAAGAAACCAACCAATTTAATTCAAAATTCAAAATTCAAAATCATTTATTCAGTTTAGGCTACAAGTAGCTCTTGTGAATGTCACTATGCCATCGGTTCGTAAGTCTACTCTGGGCGGGAGATCTTGTACTGAGAAGAACCGGCAAGAAACTCAGCAAGTGTCCAATTAAATTAAACATGAAAATATTGTCAAAGCCATTTGTTATTATTGTTTTCTAAGATCAATATGTAAAAAAATATATTAATAAATATTTTATTTATTATTAAATAGCCGTATTTCTACGACACCGGTTAGGAATGCAATGAAGTCGTCTCTAAGAGAAAAGTTCGGCCATAAAATCATAAGTTGCATCTCTAAATTTTACTTTAATCTAAGATAACAAACATCTACTAAAATTTAACAGCTCTAACATGAGCATGCATTAGCGCTGCATACCTATTAAGTGTTTCATTAGGTAATAAACGCATTTCCAAACATTTATTTTATAAATCGAACCATTTGCATAGTCTGTAATCACATGGAGACTGGTGATGTTATTTTTAAACATCAGGATTAAATATAAAAATTAAACAACAGTAGGTCTTTTAAAAATGTTCCATTTAAATATTGTATCTTTGTTGATCTATAATAACTACTTACAAATCTAAAATCTTTTCCGTCGAATTTCTGACAGCTTGTAAACACAACAGTTCTGGCAGGCATGTTCAAACCCATAGCGAAGGTTTCAGTCGCAAACAGTGCCTGCAATATAAAATACAATTAACATTGTCAAGTATACCATAATACACAAGAGTTATTTTTGAACAGGACTTAAAACGTGGTTTTCTTCATTATTTATTTGCGTTTATCAAAATGGTAAACATAACAAATACTTAAATACTTATTACTTATATAAATACATATTGTAACTATTGCTTGTAGGTAAAAAACTATGTAATAAGCAAACATGAACATTTTTCTTGTAACATTGTGAACAAATTTAACTGGTTTGGCGCAACGACAGTCACCGGTGACTGAGAAAATAAATCTCCACCCGATTTTATAAGGGGATCAACAAACTAAAACACCAGTGGCGGTAGCCACAGTAACATTAAGAAAACGATACTCTACTCTACTCTACTACGGGATACCCTCGCCGCATTTTGGAGCTGAACCACGGGAGTAGTTTCATACTAAAATCCACAGCCTTAACCCGATCCGCTGTTGTAACATGCGTCAAGCTTACCTTAATAAGTCCAAGGCCGAACAGTATCTCGATGATCTCCTTGAGTATGGGCAGCAGCCCGCCGTGGTGGATGCCGATGCCGCGCCGCAGCAGCGGGATCACGTTCTCCACTTGCGGCAGCTTGCGGTCCTCTTCGGATAGCACGTCCATCGCGTTGTTGAACACTTCCTCTACTAGCTTTTTCTCTTCGACTGAAATAAAATAATAATACACTTGCATACAATGTGTTTTTTAACTGGGACAGTATGAGTGTATAAGGCATTCCAGGTTCGGCAAAGGGGGTCCGAGACATAGCCGATTTTTCGATCATGTTTTGTATGGAGCTAGGACTTGTAAAATTTTTCACTTTTTGCTGTAGGTCACGTGATAATTTAGAAAGGAGATTGCCACGGAGCAGGTCCCTTTTGTGGTATCGTGTGCCTGATTTGAATAATAACCTAAATAAATGATTTATAAATAAAGTAAATATAAATAAATAAAGTGGGACCTATAAGAGATATTTAATTTAATCCCCAAATGGTGATGTTTAATAGATAGATGAGCTGTAGGTGGTATCTATCATTTAGAGAATTAGGAGGAAATGTCAATGTCAGTTAATAACCTCAATTTCTTTAACAGAAAAAAATTTATATCTCCTAAAGCAGGGTGAATATATGAAAAATTGTTTTTAATTATGAACATACTATGTTTTGACTATAATATAAAGCAAAAATCTTCAGGGCACAACAATTTTCCACAGGGACCCAACTTCCCATACAAAAGTGGCAATCTCCTTTATGATGTCTTGAATTTCGAGGTTATTTTTTTTATTAAACAACAAAAATTTAGCTCCATACAAAAAACTAAAAAAAATTATTAAAAATCAAACAAATTAAATCCTTTTTTCGTTAGCTATGCTTTTCGGCATTTCGTAAAAAAAAATGTGTTATTTTTTTGGGCCCCCTTTTCTACACCCGGACCGCATTCCGAAACCATAAGAGATACAGTGAGAAACTGTCTTAAGAACCTTAAGGTCTTTTTGGCTTAGCTTGAGGCTTAGCTTTTTAATCAAACGTTGATATAAGAATTATAATGAGATAACAAATTTAACTTCTGCTGCTCTGACATTATTCTTCCAATAGAACAAAACAATCCTTACATAAAACGGATTTTTATGTAAGCCTTTACATCAGTGTACCATAAACAGTAATAACTCATCAATAGACTTTCGAGCTTATGTCCGATGTCTCGCCTATGGATTACGGTTGAACATTTATTGAAGAAATTTAAGTTTTGGATAGTCTAATGTGCATGCATTTTTACAACGACTATTCTGTAGTACAACTCACGGCTAGTCAAAAAATACGCCATATTTGAGTAGTGACTTGGCAACAACTTTGTTAAAAAGCCACACCCGAGTTATGTTATATTGATAAAACTTACTGGTATTAAAGTCGAGCTTGGCCATTTGCATAGCATACAGCTCACAATCCTTCTTGCTGAAGCTGAATATGATGACCGGTGCAAAGTTGCGCTCCATTATCATCTTAACAATGTTGAAGATGTTGGTGTTGTTGTTGCCGCGCGACCCGCCGCGGCGGCCGCGCTGCTCGCCTTTGCCAGCATCACCGGCGTTGCTAAGAACCGCCATTGCGGTATTGAAGTTGTCTTCTTTGAACATGCCCTAAGGAATTATCATATGACGATAATTATACACCGAGACATTTCGATAATTTTTTCACTTTTCTATACAAAGCCTCTATTGACCGAGCATGGTTTGTATGGGAAAGTTAAAAAAAATTATCTCGTTTTTTGACCTATGTTTCTTGGGGAATGTTGTTCAATTTTATGGTCTGATCTACCCACCTGCGGGAAAACAACCACTAAAATGTCTCGGTGTATGAGTAATAATTAAATTAAAAATATTTTGTATGGTATTTGAATAAAACAACTTCTCGGATCCACTCGCGTTTATTTTACACATTGATTTTATTTCATTTTATATTGACTTTTCGAACTCTTTTCGGGGTCCGTCGTCACAGGGAGACTAAGGTGTTGATTCTCTGATAATAAGTTTTAACTTGCATAAATAACAACATTTTATTTAAATCTGGTGCTTTTTGTTTAAAAAAAAGCAAAAAATCGTTTTGCTGATCGTATGTTTTGGTTTGGCAGTGTAGTGTTGAACCTGGGATCTAATATTAATAACCTGTGTGATGGCATCCCAGGCTAATGGTAAATTCCAACCAAGAACACCTGTCTCCACGGACCACTGACCCTGCAAAGCCTTTGAAACATCAGGATGAAATTAAATTAAACTGAATGTGTAAAATAAAAAGTTTGTGAGAAACTTAACATTAGCACTAAATATGGTGAACTTGAAGCCGATATGGACCTCTGAAATACAACTTTGGGAATCCGCTTGCATTTCTAGCATCAAATTAATACAAAGAGCTGAAGACTCTATACTAAAACAAATAGCGAACACCCCCTGGTTCATTAGAAACCAGGAACTTCATGACTATCTGGAGATCAGGACTGTAAAGGAAGAAATTTACTTGTTCTCCAAAAAGTACAAAGCCAGGGTCACACACCACCCGAATATACTGGCGGCGGAACTCGCTGACCCTGTCTGTGAAGCGCTTGAAACGACGCAATATCTGGGACCTGTGCCTGTGAATAAGTCCTAAGGGGCATGTCCAAGAAAAGGGAAAGTCCTAAAGGGGAATCTCCCTCCTCCTCAAATGTAGTACTACAAACCATCTGCTTATAGTCTACAAAGACTGATCGCAAGATTAAAATATTAAAAAAAAATATGGTGAACACACCCACCTTTTCATCAACCACCAAATGTATCCCGTCCCCACCAGCGGGGAAGATGTAATGCTGCAACGGCGTGGGGCGGTACTCCGTGTACACCACGTGGCAGGGCTGCGAGTGTAGACGGCACACCCATTCAGCGAATTGGCGCGCGTTGGGGATCGTGGCCGAGAGGAACACGTAGTGCACGTTGTCCGGCAACAGGATTAATGTCTCTGTATAGACAAGCAAGTTAATTATAATAGGTAGCTTGGTTTGATCTCAGATTAAGCATGTTTAAATGTTTCATGATTTTCAGAAACTAGGATTCAAAACAACATTAAAATTTAAAAACCTATTTCAAAGTAAAGGAAAATCTTCAAAAAGAAAATCATCAATCTTCAGAAAATCAAAAAAAGGAAAAAGAAGGAGAGTATTTTTATAATCTCACCTTCCCAAACAACACCTCTTTCTTTGTCTCTCATATAATGAATCTCGTCAAATACTACCCAACCCACTTCTCTCATTATTTCAGATCCTCTATATAACATATTTCGTAGAATCTAAAAAAAGAAGTGATTAAAATTATTAATTTGTAAGTAACTAAAATCAGTAAAGCAAGGTATATGGATCATAATCATCATCATCATTTTCAGTCCATATCTACCCATTGCTGGGCATAGGCCTCCTCCATGTTACGCCATTAAAAATTAAAGGTAAAGTATATAAATATTAAAAAATAATTAAGCAAGAAATATTTTTAATTATTGCATTAAAAAAAATATTACATAAAAAAGTTTTAACCAAAACTTTTTACCTCAGTGGTCATAATGAGACAAGACGCTGAAGGGTTAATAGTCACATCCCCAGTGATGAGACCCACATCATGGAATTCCTCAGAAAACTCCCTGTACTTCTGGTTGGACAGTGCCTTTATAGGAGTTGTGTATATCACTCTCTGTTTGTTTTTCAATGACAATGCAATGGCATACCTTGATAATTAACATAACATGTTTTATTACATACATAAAAATAAGAAGAAAAAATAAATAAAGGTAGATAAACAAAGTATTATTACAAAAATTCCTAAACTGACCAACAATATGATAATCTATTGTGTCTGGGCCCTACAGTGATTAACATTTTAATGGGGTTCAGTCAGGCATCTTGCACTCCGTCATACCTACCGCGATAAGCACCTACAGCGCGCGACAACTTGAAGTTGTAAATCAGTCAGGGCCCCAGCGCGCTTTCGAGCACACGCACAGGCATAGTTTGAAGTGGATCGCAATTTCGATTTGTTTAAAAATAACTACTTCTTTGATATCAGTAAATCTACAAGCTCCGTAATAATGGTGAAACGCAACAGTAACAATTGTTGTGTAGAAGGCTGTCGAAATAAACATGTCGAAAGATTCGAAATTATTTATTCTGTGCTTATAGGTAGGTATGTATTTAGTGGTCCGTTTATTCTTAGGTACTTGTCTTATTTGTTAAACAATCTTCACCCAACTATTTACTTATTGAAATAATAATTTAGTAGGTACCTACTTACTTACCTACTTACGAAACTGTTTACTAAATTTCTAAATAGGACAAGTAGGTACCTAAGGATAAACAAATAAGTAGGTACCTACCTATCTAGTATCTTTACTTTAGGATAGGTACCTTCCTGCTAGTTCCTACGTAACTACCAAAACCAAAAGTTGACTTTTGTTATCTTTATGCCTCCCGCATATTTACGTACCTAGGTATCTATAGGTAGACCGCTTAACTGAGTCCTCGCCTGCGGTAGGTACGCGGGGCGGGAGGTACGTAGAGCTCTGCCACGAGTACGAGCGTTTTGCGACGCGGCGAACGGATTTCTAGTTCATTGCGCGTTATACTACGGCAGACATACAGACAGTAGTGATAGAAAAAACGCAATGAACTAGAAATCCCTTTGCTGCGTCGCAAGACGTCAGTAGTCGTGGTCGAGCGGTAAGGTGGTACACACGTGATAATTTTAACAAGATTCATCTCAAGATAAGCAATTATAAATAGAGGTGCCTGCCCACCTAGTTAGTCAACTGTTTTGAGAAAAGTAAAAAAAAAATCTGTTTTTACTTTGCAGCCGTTATTTATTATAGAATATTTGATAAATACAATGGTAATGAACTTGTGTACTATTTATTAAGCAATATCAAAATAATAAATCAATCACTTGTATCCAATTCCATATCAATATCACTGGAACTTGATTCTTCACTTTCGAAGCAACCATCATCAGAATCATCTGAATCGTCCAGCACGTTAAAAATAAAATCAACAATATTATGTATTAATTATCAATTGTGTAAAACTGAGTGGCTTTTCTTCTCATCAGGCTTTTTGTGAAATCGTCTATTCCCATTCTTTTTTTGCGAATCTGTTTTGATCTACTCAGTGATTAAAATTTTTCGTTGTCTTTAAATAATTTTCCTTGTTGTACAATTCTAGATACAGACTTTTCCGATAGTCCTGTAACTTTTGCTTCGGTTTTGTTTAAAGAAATATCTTGTTGATATTCAGCAGAATTTGGATCCAATTTCTTTTTTCTAAAATATTTGTATACGTTAAAAGCCATTTGCTTGCACTGGCTATTAATTTTAAGTCCGAAGATATTTCGACTCATCTTGGGAATATAATACCTCCTACCTCCGCGCCCTTGTACCCCGCAGGCGAGGACTCAGTGACTTTGATAATCGAGTCGATCGAATCGAAGGGCGCGAGTAATTAAATGTATTGTAATATTGCATGATTTGGTAACGACATAGGTATTTTTTTTTGTAAATGTCGTTACTTATATAAAAGCTGTGCAGTTTCTTGCGCCCATTCTTCCATTCTTCTCCATAGCTAAAATACAACTTGTTGATTTGCATTCACGCCATATTCATAGCAGCAGTCGTATTGCTTATACTTATTACAAATAAATTATAAAAAAAATATGAAAAAATAATAATCATATTTTCAAAATCTGTAAATACGAATCGCACGTCTGCGTAGCACTAAAAAATAAACGCTCGTTCGCGTACACCCGCTCACCCGACCACGAGTAGGTAGCAACAAGCTCGAGCTCGAACGAGCCCGAACGAGTGACACATTTCTTAGCCCTAGCGAATTTGGAGCGAAACGTGTTCTTAGGTGTGTTGTTTGTGTGTGTAAAAAAAGTAAAATGACGGAAAATTATTCTAACGTAGAACTTGTGGAGATGGTGCGATTTTACGCAATTAGTGGGAACAGTCTACGTCGAGCCGTGGTCATGTTTGTGGAAATGTTTCCAAACAGACCAACTCCATCGCGCGAGGTAATGCTTGCTGCCACGCAACGACTGAGGGATCATGGCCAGTTCAACGTTCCTCGACATGCGCAGGGTCGCGGCAGTGTGGGCCTCTCAGTCGATTTGCAAGAGCAAATACTCGAATACTTCGAGAGGGAACCACGTGCCAGTACTCGTGATGCTGGCCGCCACTTCAATGTCCACCACACAACAGTCTGGCGGCTTCTTAAGTCAACAGCACCCGTTCCACTTCAGAAGAGTTCAAGAATTGAACGAGCAAGATCATGCCGCCCGGGTCACTTTTTGTCACTGGGTACTAGAACACCGAGAAGCCAGCATTCTATGGACGGACGAGTGTATGTTTACGCGCATCGGTGTTTACAACGTCCACAATGAACATTGATGGGCTCACCGCGAACAGAACCCGCATAAGACCAAAAAAGATTCGTTCCAGCATAGGTTTAGCATCAATGTGTGGGCTGGCATTGTTGGTGGACATTTACTCGGGCCCTATTTCATCGAGGGTTATCTCAACAGCATCTCGTATTTGCAACTTTTGCAGCACGTAGTTGACGTAATGCTTGACGACGTGCCACTAGCTCTTCACCGGAATCTCTTTTACCACCAGGACGGGGCGCCTCCGCATTATGGACGCCAAGTGCGCGATTATTTGGACGAAGTGTTCGGAACCCAGTGGATTGGTCGAGGTGGGCCAGTGCCCTGGCCTCCGAGGTCGCCAGACTTGACTCCTTGTGACTTTTATTTGTGGGGAGACATAAAAAGAATGGTTTATAAAGACGAAATCACGAGTGTTGTGCAGTTAAAACAAAATATTTTAATGGCTTTTGAGAGTGTAAGGTCAAATGGTAGTGTGCTGCAAAAGTTACCTAGAAACTTAAGGCGCCGTGCTCATTTGTGCATAGAACGTGAAGGTGCCCACTTTGAGCAGTACCTGCGAGTATCTTAAACATGATCAGTAAGTACCTAATAATAGTTTATTGCAACAAAGTATACTTATGCGTAAGAGTAAGCCACTTTACCACAGAATACATAATAGTACCTACAAGTTTACGTAAGTTCATCGACTTAATGTCCGCCCGCTGCGCTCTTATGTACCTACTACGGTCTGCACCCCTATTCTCGTCAGTCGACGGTCGCTATTCTAATTTACACTGAGATCATTTTATTAATCAATCGGTTCCTTATTACTTTCTCCGTGTTAAAAGTATTTTTTAGTCATTAAGTGTACCAATTACGATCAGCTGTAAATTTATGGCGGGAATGCAAATCTACAACCTGTATAGACGCTCTGAATGGGTAGTAGGTAAAAAAATGTTCGGACGGTTTAAAAGTAGCACCTATATTTATAATTGCTTATCTCCAGATGAATCTTGTTAAAATTATCACGTGTGTACCACTTTACCGCCATGCCAATACCACTGACGTCTTGCGATGAGGCGAGCTATTTGTAGTTCATTGCGTTATTTCTATAGCCGTTGACTATGACTAGTGATGGGTAATTTTCCGAAACTTTTCAAATCATAGAAATTTTTCAATTTATTTTTCGGAAAAATAAATAAATGGACATATAATGGAAAAATATTGATACTGTAAAATTTTGACAAGAATCATTAAAAATCACACCTTACTTAAAAGCTTTACATATTTATGAGTATAAATTATACAAAAAAGGCGTTTGAGTAGTAACTAAAAGCCACGGATCATCAACCTATTATTGTCCAATAATGATAATATTTAAACAATCACTCATTGCTCAATGCTCATTGAGCCTGATGAAAATCTACCATGAGACTTATTGTTTTCAAATACACAAGATACTAATGTAGATAATATAATAATATCTGAATCGAAGCAAATAATTACTTAAGTATATCATACAGATTCAGAAGAATCCGAATCATCACTTGCATAAAACTCATCACTATCCCTATTTTGTACCTCATCTGTATCTACAAATAACAAATCTTCTATTGGTGGGACCTCTTCTTCCACTTCAGTGTTAGTATGAGCAGGTGACTGTTCGTTATTTTTATTTTCCATGGTCCAATTATATGCAATGAAGGCAATTTTTCCAGCTCTATCCGTAAGAAGCCTGTTGCGCTTCTTTGTATGGATTCCGCTGATTGTGCTAAAAGAGCGTTCACATGCTGCAGATGTAATAGGAGCTGTGAAAATTACTTCAGCGACTTTTCTTAATTTTGTGCATTTACAAATGCCTTGCCACCAGGAAAGTGGGGAGACATGGTCTATTGCCGACCATACAAAGTTTTTGTTTCAAAAATTGGATATTGACTTAAAATCGGCTACTTCGGCCATTATATCTTTAATGTTTAAGTATGCGGCATACTACACATTTCATTGAAGAATTCCATTGCTGCAGTATCTTCTTCACTATTTAAATGATCACCACAGTTCTTGGGATCCAATAAACATGCTGCCAAATGGATAGGTTTCAATGCTGATGTTTTTCTTGTTTCTATTTTGTTAAGCAGGCCGTATTTTTCCTCTTCTTCGAGGATGTTAATATTGAGCAAAACCCTTGATAGTTTTGTTTTTAATGCATTCCACACAGGAATGGTTTTTTACATTAAGCAATTGTTCCCTTCGAGCTCGGTGATACTTACATCAGCGATTGGTTCTACAAGTGCCGCAACTTCATTTATCATTGTGTAACCATAGACTGTTGCTGCAATTCTAAATAAACTTTTCAAAGCCATGGTTTCGAGATGCCTGTTGCCGCCACATGGAGATCAAAGTTGCTCGTTCTGGATATGAAATGTCGCAGAGCATATTACCAACAGGTTTTCGAAGCAATATAGTAAAAAATAAGAGTGAAGAAACGTCTGCATCATCTTCATAATATATGCATAATTCACCAATCTATGAACCCGAAGATCAGTTAAGCTCAGAAAAAGAAGACACGAATCAAAATAAGGCAGCTACAGAAGAGCGCGATACAAACGATTTTGATTGTGTCTGTAAGAAGTGTAAGATCAGTAAGAAAGAATGCCTTGATTGTGTCGATAAACAAGGAAATCTCGACAAAAGAAATTATCATTTTGCTAGTTTACTTATGGTGGATTTACAATATGTACCACCGTGCGTGAGAAACTTGCTTTATCGTCATATTTTAAAACTTGTAGATGCTTTCAAAGGAAAACATGTTAATGAGGACGAAATAACAGTGCTGCATCCTCAACCTCAGCCTAAACAAAAGTAAATACCTACACTGGCGTGTGTATTTCCTTCAAATTTCATCATTTCCAATTGTACAAGTATTTGTACCTAATCGTTACAGAATAAATGTTGATTATATTTCAGTGTAATTATTTTTTTTTCTAAGCATAGTGAGTTTTTAACATTAAGAAAAATATCAGAAAAATATTTGAAAAATTTGAAAAATTAATGGAAAAATATATTTTTTTCTTTTCTTTTCCGAACGAAATTTTTCTATTACCCATCACTATCCCATCCACTATGACTGACGTTGTATAGCGCGCAATGAACTAGAAATTCGTTCGCCGCGTCGCAAGTCGCTCGTGTTCGTGGGTCTGCCACTATACGTACTTCCCGCCCCGCGTACCTACCGCAGGCAAGGACTCATTTAAGCGGTCTTGCTATAGTTAGATAATTAAATATTATAGTACTTATAACTAGTTTGATATGTAGGTAACTACTTACTTACAAGTTCGGTTTACAAGATCAAGTTTAGCTTTGATAAATACTTATAGGCAGGTTGGTTGGTGTACCTATTTCTGTTTTTGGTAGTTAGAACTACCTACGAAAATCTCTTTTTTAACGGCAACGCAACGGTAAGGCGGCATAAAGACAGCCTCAAAGTCAACATAAAATATAGGTAGTCTGATGTGGCATAGACTGTACTTACATAGGTACCTAGCCTAGGTTTATTTGAAACGTAATTTGTTCACATTTAAGTACAGTACACATTATAAACACAATAACTTGTAATAAATTAAGTACCTACATAGATTCATTATTATTTAAAAGAAGACAACCCTGAAGTCGTTAGAAAAGATAAGAGCTACGCGATAGAAAGAGAGGCAACTTCTAGGTGAATATAACTGTAGGTAAGGGAGCAGTGTGCGACCTGAATTGCACTTTATTGTGTCTTAGCAAGAGTCGCTATTTATTTAAATGACTTTGCGGAGAGCACCTTCTGGTACTATTATTTATTCTGTGGTTCAGTGCAGACTAGAATAAAATTCAAAATTCAGTTTAGGCTACTAGTAATTCTTGTGAATGTCACTATGCCATCGGTTCATAAGTCTACACAGGGCGGGAATTCTTGTACTGAGAAGAACCGGCAAGAAACTCAACAAGTGTCATCCTCTATCCTATTATTTTTATATGTAATGTTTCAATCAATTTGCTCTTTTTTAACTACAATGTCTTCTTTAGTACTATGTATTAAGCGTTGTTAAATACTTTGTTTATAATTTAATGCATAAGTTTGTAAGATGTTCATTACTGGTAAGAGTGTAATAAAAGATTCTATGAAAAAAATGTGGAGGAGACTTATAGAACAGACATTATGTTTGTCAATAATATGAGAGGAAAATAATAACATAATAAATAATACAAAAAAAAATTATCTTGTTACAATAATACTTACTCAGCCACTACAGTTTTTCCTGCTGAAGTGTGGGCTGACACCAGAACGGACTGAAGGTTATCTATACACAATATAGCTTCCTTTTGAAAGGGATCCAGAATGAAACTATACTGTTTGGCAGGCTCACCAGATATAGGGATGAGGGGTGCATATTCATGATTGGGTGGTATAGCAACTTCATGTGTGCAGCCTTCGTGAGTTTCCAATGTATGTATAACTATTCGGGAGCTTAAAAGGTCTACACTGAAAAGAAAAATATAAAATGTTTATTTTAAGCCATCAAATAGCACTGTAAGATTTCACTACCTCTGCACTCCTGCACTTAGTTTTTTCTATTAGTTTATATCCAAAGTGGTTAACATTTTGAAGTACAAAAATACAGGTAGGATTATATCTTAAAAGAGGCTTCTTCTAGCTGACCATGGTGTCAGGATATTATAAAATGATAATTTTACAGTTTTAATATTTTACTTTGTGTCTAAAAGTCAGTGCAGAAGTACCTAGTTTCTTAGTAATATTATTTTAATAGGTAAGGATCTTTACTTAATATCGGCCATAAGCTCTGCATCGTCTTCATCATGTTTCACTTTTTTTGTGTCCGAAGTATCAGCATATTCTACTTCCTCGTGTGGCCTTTTGCTTGAAATGCTTGTATTTTGTGTTGTGTCACTGAAAAGCAAGTAAAGTAAGTTTCAACATTGTTTTACTACTCAGGGCTATGTTTAATATTTTATTTTGTGATTTATTATATAAATAAATAAATAAATAAAGAAATGAAATTCACTGTCAACATAGTGTCCAATATAGTAATGAAAAGACAAAATTACCAATATATTAAATGTTCAACGAAAAGAGTGTGTAATTAAATGAAGACTTAAATTATTTTGTTGTGGTTAATTTATAGGTTATGTTTGGCCATAATACGTACGGTTTTTTGTCGTCATCCTGTATATTTGGGAACTGCACTGCTGCTTCATTTTGTGCTGGTTCATCAAAGCAATCAAACAGACTGTTTATATCTGCCATACTGGTAGATATTTTTAAAAGGATACCAATTTAATCACATTAGACTTCATACACACACTTCCACCACGAACGTATTTATCGACAGACATTAATATCGAATGAATGAGGGAGGACTGAACCGACTAATGTATGACAGTTGACAGCAGTCAGCAGTGTTGCCAGGTCCAATTTTTAAAAATCCGTAGGGCTACGCTCAAAAATCCGTAGAAGTGCGTAGATTGCCTCTACAAAAGTCCGTAGATCTACAGACATATTTTAAAGCTAAACCTGACTATTTAGAGATGGACTGACTTTAAGCCAAGTTCAATGCCATGCCGGAATGCCGGTAAAGAAATTGAAAAAAAATATAGGAAAATCGCCAAGACAAAGGAAAAAACAATATTTTAATAGTAGTTTTTAATTTTTATTTATATTGTACAACCCTCAGAACAATAACTAAAGCTATAGAATGATGGTTAAAATAAAAAACGTGCAACTATGTTTAGTTCCGTTCTATCTTATGGCTAGAAAAGGAGGGTGGAGTGCGACAAATGGTTGACACTTAGTTTTTATTTTTTGTATTGTTATGTCATTCGGTCATCAGAAAAATAAAATCTCGAGTCCTTTTGCCGGCCAAAATCAGAAGAACATTGATTTAAAAGCTGACAGTTCGTTTCACAAATCTGGTGACACCTTCGAAATAACGAAAGAAAAGGGACAATCGATCTCTTTCCAATACATCATCTAGGTTCATTAGTTAAAATAGTGCGAACTGATGAATTTGTGTTGCTATTTTAGTCCGGTTTCAATAGCTTTAGTTATTATTTTGAGGATCATTGACTGAAAGAAGAAGGAAATATTGCGTGCGTGCAAGACTGTTCATTCTTAAGGCCCCAGTACACAATGGCCTGTGATGGGCCATGCTTTGCAATTACAATGCACATCTGTAGGCCACGATCACTTGGTGTTCACACAAATAGCGCATGGCTCATTGCTGCCTGGCGAAACACTTGCGATGGACGTGGAAGTAATTACGGCCGCGGCTATTTATTTATATACTACTTACAAGTATACTTCTATACTAATATTATAAAGAGGAAAGTCTTGATTGTTTGTTTGTTTGTTTGGATTGAATAGCTCCGAAACTAATGGACCAATTTGAAAAATTATTTTTAGAATCCTACATTATTCATGATGAACATAGGCCATAGAAGAGCCTCGTCGACTGAACATAATATGCAGTAATGTAGGTACGATGTTTTCAGGTCAATGATGCATGGAATCGCATTGCAGACTCCCTGCAAATTCATGTTTCCGAACTAAAAACAAATAAAGAGGCATTAATAATTCAATAAACTGGAAAGTCTCTTCATTGCTCCACGATACTAACATGTTGGGCGATCAAAAATATAAGTACTAGCATGCAACAAAAAAGTGCACTATCCCAACCCAACTAAACAATGGGCGATTGTGTGAACACTATAGGGCACGTTACGCCACGATTCCTTTGAAGTGTGCCCAAAAAACCAACAACATACCGATTGCGCGGCACGATTGACAATTGTCCGCCACTATAATTATACCATACCCTCTTACACAATGGCGATCGCCTGAAGTGGGCCAGCATACGCCATTATGAACTGGGGCCTTTAGAGCGGCGTCCACACATATCACAAGAAAAATCGGTTACATACGATTTGTGCGAACTTGTTTTCACACATCTCCGTGTCAGGGGGATCCGGATCCGGTTCCGGAGCAAACTCGGACGCACGGACGACGACCTGACAGTGCTATCCGATTTTTATCTACGTGGACTTGATGACATTTTTTGCAAATGCAATATGGACACAGGAAGGGTGATAGGGGCAATCATTGCTAATTATTCTGTATTAAACAAGAACATCGGTTTGTATGCGTATAAGCCACCGAAACAGAAAACACTGACACCGATTTCCCTGACATGTGTGGACAAGGGTGTCGTCCGTGTCAGTGATGGAACACTGACACGGACGACTCGGAATACGAACAGCCCTGACCCGGAAATGTGTGGACAGCTCTTAATGCATAGAGTTTTAAATGAACTTTCCGCCATGAAAATGTTTTCCATGCTGTAAGGGGTTAAACTAAAGAGGCATTAATTATTTTATGTTTGCAGTAATTACGCAATAATTATGCACTAAAAGAGGGCATAACAACAACGTGAATTATACCATAAAATGTGTACGCCACCATAACGGACACTATAATCATGCAGTCTTTGTCATAAAGCCTTTTATCTTCAAATACTCCTACCTAACCAACATAAATCCTTTTTAAAATGATTTAAACACGGAAGTCACAAGCATTTTTTGTGTAATGCAACACTTTTGGAAACGTCAATGTTAATATTGCCAGCTTACTAATCACTAAAACAGATTATCGTGTACCTATGTAAAGATACGTAATCTTCTCAGTGCAAGATACGTTCTTCTCAGTGCAAGATCTCCCGCCCAGAGTAGACTTACGAACCGATGGCATAGCGACATTCATAAGAGCTACTTGTAGCCTAAACTGAATAAATGATTTTTGAATTTGAATTTGAATCAATGTCAAGATATTTAGCAAATTAGTTTAATTTTATACAATAAAAAACGCTGTAAATTTTCAAAACAAACTACCTATTTAGCTTTTCAGTGTGTTTTTTTATATGGCAACATTATGTATGACTCAAAGGTCACGTGACTATAGGAAGCTTGGGTTTGTGATTTGATTGGCGAGTTTTCAAAGATTTCTTCCGTGAATAGCTACGCTTGCCTCGGTGTTCGTGTGGCGTGTATATCTTGTTTATCGTGACTGAAACAATTTTCCACAATGTCATCAAAAACAAAAAAGACTGTAACATCTTCTACAAATATAAGTATGGTGTCATCAGTGCAAAGCCCACAACAATCAAGCACTCCTGTCGGTAGCCGCCCTTCCAGTTCTGCCGGCCGGCCTAGCAGCCCTCTAAGCCCTACAAGACACAGTCGTCTCCAAGAAAAAGATGCTCTACAAAACCTCAATGACCGACTGGCGGCTTACATTGACAAAGTTCGTCAACTTGAAAGTGAGAATTCAGGATTGCGCCGGGAGATCCAAACTACTCAAGAGGTGGTCACACGTGAAGTTTCCAACATAAAAGGAATGTATGAACATGAACTTCAGGATGCCAGGAAACTATTAGATGATACATCGAGAGAAAAAGCTAAATTAGAGATCGATTTGAAGAGATTGTACGAAGAAAATGATGATTTGAAGAAGCGGTATGTTAAAATTTCACTATTAATATACATTTGTAGCGTTGTAGTAAATAACCTTCGTGCTAGCTTAGTAAATCTTGATAGAATGTATGATTCCTTCCGGCTAACCTTAGCATGAAGTTTACGTCATCGGCGGCGTTTCAGAGCGGGTGCGGTGACGAGCGCGTGCGACCTCGCTTTTACGACACAGTGACATCATAACTAGATTTAACCAATTGCATACCTCGTATCTTAAGACATCCTTTAAAATGAACAGTTTACACAATGCCATACAAAATACTTGGTACTCATCATTGTTTGTAAACATTTTTTTCCCAGACATGTGTAAAACAATTGAAAGATTGAATAAAAAAGTCAACAACCATTTACTATAATCTCATAAACTAAATTAATACACTAATTAATATTAAGTAAGGTAACATATGAAAATACTTATTGGTGTTCCTTTCAAACAAACAAATTAGGGAAACATCTAAATGTTTACACTCAAGTGCTTTATATAAAAATGTATGTCAAGGTGAGTATAATTCTTTACTTGAATAACTAATGCATAAACACACTACGATAATTTTTAACCCAGTTGATTGTATATAAGACTACTCATTATTTTTAAAACTCAATGCCTAATAATAATGCAATGAGAATAAAAACTGTTAAAAATACTTTTAAAATGTTTGTAGCCTGCCTTTATATACTATATCTCTCATCTTTCATTAACAAAACACATTTTCCAATATAATCATATTGCCATTGATGAGCTGGACTCTATTGTAAGAGGGTGGAGGAGGGTGGACAAGTGCTTGCGAAGCGTCTACCACACGTTTGTGCGCGTGTTTGTGCACCGGTGGCGAACAGACGTATGTTGTGCTAATTTCCGACAACCTGGGTAGATACTTTAAACAAATAGTGTAGACTTTTGAAACTGTCACCAGTTGTGTTATTGCCAGACGATATTTAGCTGGTATATTATGAAATGAAATGAAATAAAAAAAAATATATATAGCATAGCTAATATAGTATATCTTCTCTGAAGTCTGTATTTTTTCTTTGAAATCATAGGTGAAATTGCTCTTAGCAAAAAATCAAAATCAGTGAAGCTCATCCGGCAGAAGTTAGCAAATTATCCAGATAGTTCATAAAGATGTTCATTAATTTTTTCTTCCATATTCTTTGCTATGCAATAAAAAATATATATGACACAACAACCTCCATATCAGTCATACTTGCCTCTTCAGAACAAACTAACATACTCGAAAGCATGTGGATGGAGGTGAGTTTGCCGCAAGTGTCAAGCGTGCGGACGCGACATTACAGTCTTGAATGGCTTGCCCCACACAATTATGACAATACAAGCAAGAAGGCTGATAATGCAAAACTACATTTTTTTAAATACAAGGTTACTTCCGTTTTTTGCTTGGAGGTTATTGCTTATAAATTTCTACCAGCTGATTGTTTATATAATCATAATCATTGTATATACAGTATTTTTATGAAGAATGAAAGCAGCCTTGATTTATTTTCAGTTTCTTTGGAGGTCATAAGAGTATAATATAAATTATTTGCTTTCATCATAAAAAGTGATATTGTATGAATCAAATTGATGATTAGACTATATTTTCATTAATAGGAAAGTAATTTTCATACCAGTTGCATAAAAACAACTTTTCAGTTCATGTATACCTAGTTTTAAACTATAAGGATAAACTAGGTGGCATGCTTAAAGGCTTGTATACTTTTTTGGACAAAGTATGCATTGACCAAGGCTGTTGACCCTGAAGTATATGTCATCAAGTGGCTAGTGGGTAAGTCACCTTGCCCACCTGTTATGGCACTATTGAACTTAACTGAGAATTTTTCATGCGCTATCATATTAATCCATATGGATAAATTTTGATAGCTTATCTATGTATTTATTACTTTAATGCTAAATATCGTTTTGATAGATAATTTGCCTGTAATGTACTTGAACAATAACAAATACATGTAGCATGTCTAAGTGAGTAAGTTATAATTTAAAAATAAGTATCATTGATATTTAATATTAATCACTAAATAAAATAAATAAATAAACCACGCATTGGAACTGCATCTGGTGACGTATCCCTGCATAAAGTCACGCATGTTTACACAATATACAATTCTCAACTGTTTGCTGCTAAAATTGCCGTTGTAAAAATTGGGGGACTCAAAACATTCTTTACCACAACACTCACTCTGCGCTTTATGTTACGTCAGCATCCATCATAAACCTGGCCTTAATCAAATCCGTGTTTTGAAATAACAGGAATAAAGTTTGTTATAGCTGTTATAGATAATTTGAGGTCAAAACAGACAGGTTGCAGATTCAAAGTCAAAATATAGGTAGGTAACTTAAAGAAAATAAAGAACATATTATATCTATATATATTATTGACCTTCAAGAGTTTATGCAGGATGCACTAATCCTAAATGCAGGTAGGTACCTGTTGTTGCTACTGCTCATTATTATTTATAAGTACAACCTTTTGCTGGAAAAAAATAATAACTTAGAAATGGCTCATCTCATTGCTTTGGCAAATGGTCACAAATTGTTTTCTAAAGTTTACGCGAAACACTACACATTGAAATGAAACAACTTTTACGGATCTACTCACGTTTATTTTACACATTACTTATTTAATGTTTATCCTGACGTTTCGAACCCTTTGCAGGGTCCGTGGTCACAGGGAGACTGAGGTGTTGGTCATCTCATAATTAGTTGGTAGCTAGTATACCCTCATTTAAATTTAATCAGGTGCGTTCCGTTTTACGCAGAAAGAGCTTACAGTATTTTTTTGGTCTGGCAGTATGGTGTCGGGGCTGGGATTTAATATTTTGTATGATGGGATCCCAGGCTGGTGGTAGATTCCAACCATCTTCTCTATTAAAATTAGGATGTTTTTTAATTTCAATAGCCTCGCGTATCATCCTAGGGATGAATCGTTGTTCTTTAATGAGTATTTGTGGTTTATCAAATCTGATGTAATGGTTGGGCCCCTCTAGGGAATGTTCGCATACTGCAGACTTATTTTCGCGCCTATGCTTGACGTTGGCTATATGTTCTTTAACACGGGTACCTATACTTCTCTTTGTTTGCCCGATGTAAGAGAGCCCACAGTCGCAGTCCAGTTTGTATACGCCTGCATCTTGAAGGGGTATGTTGCACTTGACAGGTCGTAAAAATTGGTTGATCTTCTTCGGCGGCTTGAAGTAAGTGTTGATTGAAGCTCGCTTTAAGATATGTCCAATCTTGTCAGTGACACCTTTCATATATGGAAGTACAGCAGGTTGGCGCTCGACTGTGGTTGGTTTATTGCGTTTTCTGTGACAAAGCTGTGGTACTTTCAGTTTATTATCCTGTAGTACGTGCTTGACATGCTGAAGCTCAGCAGCCAGGTGTTGGGTGTCACAGATACCGCGTGCTCTCTGAAATAAAGATTTCCCTACAGTAGCCAACTGTCTAGGATGGTGGTGAGAATCACCATTGAGATACCTATCTGTATGGGTTACTTTACGATACACAGTGTGACTCAAACTATGATCCGGATTCCTGATAATTAAAATATCCAAGAAAGCTAGCTTACTATCTGCCTCTAACTCCATTGTAAATTGTATTTTTGGATGTATGGAGTTAAGATGATCTAGAAAAGCAGATACTTTATCAGTTGGTAGGATAGTGAAAGTGTCATCTACGTACCGCTTGTAGAACCTAGGGGTTACCGGTGCTGTGCTCAGGGCCCTCTCCTCGAAGTCTTCCATAAAGATATCGGCGACGACGGGCGAAACAGGGGAACCCATGGCAACACCCTCTACTTGCAGGTAGTAAATGTCATTCCACAAAAGGTAGCCAGAAGTTGACAATGCTCTAATAGTACTGCATATTCATCAGGCATATCTTGTTCCGCTAGACGTTTTTTGGTAATTTCAATGCAATCCTGAACTGGTAGGCATGTAAATAAGGACTGCACATCAAAACTAACCATAGTTTCATTGTCAGCGAGATGTAGGTCTTTGATATCGTTGACAAATTGGTAGGAATCCTTCACATAAGCTGTTGTGTTACCTCTAAGTGGTGAAAGAATCTTAGCTATATGCCGGGCCAGTCGGTAAGTTGGTGAATCAATCTGGCTTACAATAGGGCGTAGCGGAGCCTCGGGTTTGTGAACGTCAGGATAAACATTAAATAAGTAATGTGTAAAATAAACGCGAGTAGATCCATAAAAGTTGTTTCATTTCAAATGGTCACAACTTTAGAATGATGTATGTATTTGTAAACAAATCAACAAATAATGTATTTCAATACTATTTTTAAAAGTTGTTCTAGTGTTTAAAACACTAGCTAGTGTTTTATCATACTAGTCATACTAATATTATCTTGTATTTTTGTATGTTTGTAACTAATAAACTCAAAAACTACTGGACCAATTTAAAAACTTCTTTCACCATTAGAATGCTACATTAGCGCTGAGTAACATAGGCTATATTTAAAAAAAATGTCCACCCGTGCGAAGCCGGGACGGGCCGCTAGTGATATATAAAACGCGCAGTGAAAACCATTTAACGAACGGATCTAATAGGAATACTAACCCCGTTATATACCAAACAGACACAGAATATTTTAAACGTGTCTTAACTTTATAAGAATCTATATTCTGCGCTTTCTTCGTCACTAAACGAATTCCGATAAACGCGCGTGGGACGCCGAGCTTAACAGTGACATCATTTCCATCGGTATTCCGAGTATTTGCTTCGATCATTCTGCCTAATATTAGGAGCTTACTTTATCGTTTCGCAGGTATGGACTTATCAATGATGTCGTCATTTAGTCAACATCACACCTCGTAATATTCATAATATGTTGACTGTAAACATTACACAGTTACAGTTCGCTCAAGTAAAGCCCTCCAGTAACTCATAATAATTTGTATCTTCCTGGGCAAGTCTTATTTTTGGCAGTCGCGTGTCTAGAAAGTAGGCCGCTTAACTTCCCCTTTCTTTAATTTTTGTTGATCACGTATTTATCCGATGTATATCGGCCAAGGCCCTTCTTCTACATGCGGGCGGCCCCCGCGTCGTCAACTCGTGTCGCTTCGCTGGCGTGGCTGGCGTATACACGTAGCGCGGCGCGGGAATCGAGTAGGGTGTTTATACATTGAGTGCGTATGGGGAAGCGCGGAACGCATGAAGTCCGCTTTACATTGACGTTTTTGTATGTAGTTACAATATGAATGACCCACAAAAAAAAACGTCAAAGGGTGTGTGCTCGCCTCGTTGCTCCCACGAATGTACAAACGCGCTACATCGGGTGGTATAATAAAATGGGTAAACGAACAGCACGCGCGGGAACCGGATAGTCGCGTGTTTACAAAAACATTCCGTAAGCCGTTGCGCAAGACCGCGTCGCGTAGTAACACCAGTTTTACCTCGGGCCGGTGTCATGGTGTCCAATTTTCAATATCTCGAATCCATTGTCTTATTTATAATATTATGTACTGTAGGTATGCATACTACCGTTTGAATCCAAACTAATATTATTCAAAGATTTTTATCACTTTTTTGGTTTTCAAAGATATACCTTACCTATACTTATGCAATAAAATTACTTATATTTTTACAACGTGTTTCAAGACGGGTGTAATCAAACTGAACACAATCTAAGATTAGAAAATATCTTGCATTTATAATAAGTGACTGTCATCTGCAACAGCAACACGATTTCCCCTTGCAAAACAGAGAAGCTAGATTTGAAAATAGATGTAAGTCTGATGACTTACGTCCGAACGATGATTCGTTTCAGCTTAAATCATCGCCCACTGTAGAAGCCCCCTCTGTCTTTGGTGCAACTTTTTCGGTCCTATGAGACATGCCTTAAGTGTTTCTGTTTGTTATCGTCGATATATTGCACCGCAGGACTATTAACAACCATCCTATCCTTCCTTTAACAACACAACATTTAGTAAAGGATCGACTTCATCTGTCCTTAAGTAGGTATACCTTGCAAAGTGTCCAGCCTACAACCAATCAAGCTTTACGGTACTTTTTTAAAGGAGTTTGCTGATTGCTTCATAAGGCATTTTCAGCTTCACCGAGCTTCTTTTGGGGCGGCGAGAAACTTAAAGGGTTCCTCAAGCCGTGTGTAACGATGCACCTTCGGAGGTTTTATAGAGGGAACGGCATCACGCACTAGTGCGTGTCCCCGTGCCCTAATAGATTCTCCGAGGGGTCCGGATCGGATCGGGGAGCGGAACAACCCGAGGGCGCCTCTAAAGGCTCAGACCTCGGCTCGGGTTGACGGGAAGCGCCCGGGGTACATGTCTTTACCTGGTATAGAGCGCGTGTGAACCGGCTCGTCGTACCCTTGTTCTACGAGTACGGTGTCTTGGGCCTAAACTAGAGTGCATGTGTAGTGTTTTCTGTAAAATGTGTAGTGGTATTTAGAGAATCGGGCGGGGTTAGGGACCATGAACTTTATACCTAGCAGTATTATTTTTGTGGTGTTGCAGTTGTGAAAACGAGACGCGTGTATACATATACGTTGCTTCACGCGTCTCGTTTTTATGGTAAGAGCCTACCCTTGTATTTCAGACGATATAGTCCATCGCCATATCTCGACATTTGGTACTCACGGATCAGCCAGCAACCGTTGAACCCGCCATGTGTGTAAAAATACCCCATATACTGTTTATCCACATGCAACCATATGTAAACAATTCGCGTTAAGAGAATACACAATTTTAATATCACTCTTAGAGAGATATCTGCTTCAAATCCTAGTTTGGAACGCAATAGTTTTAAGGAAGTATTGTCACAATATTATTAAGATATTAAATTTATTATTGGTGTAGTTGACACCGCGATTACGCAACAATGATCAACATTAATGTTTCAAAGATGTTATTAACTATTAAAAATAAATAAAATGTAATTGTAAATATTGCAAAATGTTGCTCCATTAATCACAGAAGAAAGACTTTCTATAGTGTGGATGTATCAAAAGAATACCTACTTAACTAAAACGATTCATAGGAGGATAATAAAAAAACACTAATACTTATTATATCTTCATCTAAGCCTTTCATCAATGTCCCACTGCTTATAAAACCGAGTATTTTATTTTAATCGAGTTCTATCTGCGCGATCGCTAGTTTGAATGCAACATTTTTCTTGTAGTAAAACTATAAATACTAAAATAGCTCATTGTGGATCTATTAATTGCTAATAAAAGTTTATAATTGGCTTTTAATACCCCCTGGACCCTGGCTGGATAACCGCGTAGTAGATTTAATTGCCTACGATATAAACACAATACACACGAACGCGACAGATGGTGGCGCTATTTTCCGATAGAAAGAGAACGACTACCTATTCTAACGAGATCATATGGCGAGTAATTTGCATAAAGTTAATATACCAAAGTAATTTGAGCTTCGTTTTTTTCCGTTGTGCTGATATTTCTATTAAACAAGTGTGGATTGAAAAGTTCTCGGCCTAGTCAAGAAAATAAACTACAATGCATACATAATTATTTTTATTTTTCGACGTAATCACCATCTAACTCTAATACCGGTTTTAAAAAATGATTCCTCAAGCTCCTCAAAATATTGAGTTACTGCAGCTTCGACCTCTTCATGTGATGAAAATTTCTGGCCACCGAGGTGTTTTTTTAGGTAAACAAGTGAAAATCCGAGAGGGCCAAATCAGGTGAATAAACCGGGTGGGTCAGCAATTCAAAACCTCAATCGCGAATTTGAGCCATGGTTTTAACAGACGTGTGAACGCGAGCATTGTCCTGATGAAACAACACTTATTTCTCAGTAATCCTGGGCGTTTTTTTTTAAATTTCTTTACGTAAATGGCGTAAAAGGTTGCAGTATTACGCTGAGTTAATGGTTTCACCTTTCGGGAGGTAGTCGACCATGATGACACCCTTCGCGTCCCAGAAAACTGACGCCATCACCTTTCCAGCTGACAAAATTGCCTTTTTGGGGTCGGTTCATCAGATTTTTTCCATTGTTTGGATTGTTGTTTTGACTCTGGAGTATAGTGGTGGACCCAGGTTTCATCCATTGTCACAAACCTATTTACAAAATCTTCATCATCGTCAGTCTCAAACATCTCCAAACAGTCACGAGAAATCGTGAGTCGAATTCGCTTTCGCTCAACTGAAAGCAACCTGGGGACCTACCCAGAACCCTACCTTAGAAAGTCCAAATTCGTGCACAATGATGTTTTGTGTGTTCGTTCATATGAGATGCCCAAAGTGTCAGCAATATCCCTGATAGTCAATCTGCGGTTTTCCAAGATGAGATCACACATTTTGCCGATGTTTCTCCAGTCGTAGACGTCGACGGCCGGCCGAAGCGAGGGTCATCTTCGATACTCTCTCGACCACGTTTGAATTCGGCAATCCATTTTTTCACAGTGCTTTAAGACGGGGCAGATTCCCGTAATGTTGTTGTCATGTCAACATGGATCTCTTGTGGTGTCAATTTTTTTTTACACAAATATTTGATGACCGCACGTTGTTCAATTTTCCTGCGTTTTCCAAAAACGTTGCGTTTAGTCTCGTTTGACTCGCTTTAACCTAAAAACCACGAAATCTACAGATAAGAAATTCAACACTGTGATAGCCAAAGAACAAACTAATTCAACGTAGTTAGTATCATATAAATACCTTGGATATTTATATGTCAGGCCGAGAACTTTTCAATTTACCCTCGTACCTATCTGATTAGTTTTATGCAAGAGCGTCCTCTGCGTCAAGAGGGCGCCCGCGTGGCGTACCTGTTTCGTGTATATACGAGTATATAAATAAAAATGAAATGCAATTTGTTGGTAAGTGCATCACTTGAGAGCGGCTGAACAGGATTTGAATGAATTTTTTTACATGACTCTAGAACATAGTAACAGGTTTCCAGGGGATAGTGTAGTCACAATGTGTATTGTGGTGTAGTCCTCGCGAACGAAGTCGCGGGCAATGGCTAGTTTAGTTATAAAGGAGAACCTGTAACCACAGTTTTTATAATAGTTTTCGTAACTGCCTAAGTACGATTTGCACTTGAACGGTTTTTCATATATTTTTTTCCTTATTTTCAGATTGGACAAGAAAACCAAGGATTGCACACAGGCGGAGAATTTGGCTCGCCACTATGAGTCGCGATTCACTGAGGAGAGCAACAAATACAACACTGCCCTCGCTGACAAGAAGAAGGCTCAAGATGAAGCCAGGGTGTGTATTATTAATATTTTAAAATGTATAAATGAAATGGCTTAGTTTTGGTGGTTATTAAATATTTATAAAATACAGTAAAAAAATTAAATGCCTACCCGACCCAGTCAGGAATCGAACCTGGGTCTTCCGCAATCCGGGCGGCTGCACTGACCATTATGCTACCGGGAAGGCTGGCGTAAGCACTAAGCACTGATTTTTTTTAAAGCAAGCGTGAGCTTTGATTTTTAGCTGCTTTTTAGCGGCAGCAGTGCCATCTACCCAACGGTTATTGCAACCGACAGCTATGCAGATTCATCTTTACAGATGAAAAGTGCTAATTGCTACACTTAGCTGAATTAAATATTTATTCGTTTGCCGCGCTGTTGTTATTCGTTTGCCGCGCCGCACATTTAAAGCTAAAAGCTGACCAAAAGTCAAATATATTAAGATCCTTACCCATGAAACTGACGTTTTATATGAAGATTTTTTATAAAATTATATTTTCATACCAACGTTTTTAAAATTTTCTTAGCATCTATTTATGTCAACTCTTTAAAAATTGTAGGGCAGTGTGTTTGTTTCACTAGCTAAATCTAGTAGACCAAAAAGAAAAAAAATCAAGTCCCTTCAAAGCTACAAAGAAACAAGGAAATTCCGCAAATGAAAAAAAAAGTCAATTTAAAAAAAATTGGGCCATAACAACGCAAAATTAAAAATCATTGTTATTACTGAAGCCATAGTAACATAGTCTAAATTAAATATGTATAATAATATTAACAACCGGTATTGAGTTTAAGCAGTAATACACTTATTAATGAGTGAGAAAAAATAACGTCAATTGCGTAGGTAAGGACCCAATATATACTTTTTTTAAGAGTATAGATAGATAAAACTGATTTTTCTAGACAGTTATTGCGCTATATTTAGAGAGATAGTTATAAAACGGCTCGTCGTTTTTGTTCTCAAACCAATGGTTTTAAAACGTTACTTTGGCGAAACTGTTTTTTCTTATTGTAAATACTTATGTATAACGATATTTGTTTGTCTTATAAGCGTTCCTTTGTCATCCATCCAATTACAATGGAGATAAGTCGTGTTGCGTACGCCCGCAAAGGTTTCCGAGTTGGTTAAACCATCACGGGACGATAGGTATAATTAATGTAAATTGAGGTTGGTAGTTCTATGTATATAAAAGAAATATCTTCGAGAAATTAAACTAAATTGTAATTATCACAAGGGTTTTATTCCGTGAAACCGTCAACGAAGTAGCGCATGACCTGCAAATAACTTGCGTCCATATACTAATCTAAACTTTTTTGCTACCCTCCAGACCATTAAACTTAAAAATTCAGGTATTGTATGCAGATAGCTCAGTTAAGACCTTAAGCATGATTTGTTCTAGCTAGTTTTATAGAAGCAACATTTGTTTTATAAATAGTTTAATGTGTCTATAGGAACTGGCCAAGGAACTGGAGAAACTGCGCAAGGTGTACGCCGACACGCGCAAGACTCTTGAAGAGGAGATGCTATGCCGCATCGACATGGAGAACACGGTGCAGAGCCTGCGCGAGGAGCTCTCCTTCAAGGACCAGGTGTTCCAGCAGGAGTTGCAGGAGACCCGCACCCGCAGACAGGTCGAGATCTCTGAGATCGGTAAGTTCGATGACCTCAGAATTGTCTGGTAGTGTTTCTTATAATTAATGTATAGTGTGTATGTAACTACTTAATGTATCGAAATGTCTTCGTCGAATATGATGCAACGACTCACAATAATATAATACGCTACTAGAAGATATCCAAAGTGTAATTGCATTTTTAAAAATCTTACGAATCTTTAAGTTTGAATACGTTTAAAACTGCTGCATAATGCGCATGTTAGGTAATTTTAATAACATTCGTCAGTTGGTATCCCAAGCGTTCCAAATTTAAAGTTCGTAGGTAAGATTAAAATAAACAAAATTTTAAAAATACTTTAATACAATAAGTTTGCTTAGATATTTTTAGGCACGATAATGTTTCGATCATTTTAATGATGACTATTCTGCTGTTAGGAATCGAACCCGGGACTTCTGCGTTTGTGACGTTCGTTGATCTATTCACTAGCTAGACCGAAGAAGCGTATTCGCCAATACTTGTATATTCTTTCTTTTCGCCCTTCTTGCTTATTGATCGTTTGCAAATGGCCTCGCCCGCTCAAGGTCTCATAGTCAAGTTTCTTTCTATTGTCAAAGGTGGTAAATAAATGTTCGTGTTCGCGAAAATATACGAATCTATGTAACCCATACTTTACTTTTTTACTAAGATGTTATAGTAATACAATTCTGAATTCTGGGTCAAGGACCATAATTGAAAAATTGTTACCTCAAATATAGTTTCAATTATAACTCATTCATTTACACATGATCTCATTATTAATTACTGCAATGCAATGACTAATTATGCCCGATATACTTAGTCACGCCAATTCAGATTGCATCTTCATATGCAATCGTTATAAAAATGATACAAATGATTTAGTTTTCTTTACTGTTATGTTGACCAGATGCATTATCCTACACATTTACTATTTTGTGTAAGACCTTTTGTAAAATTATAGACGTAAAAAGTTAGAAACCGGTGGCTCTATCTTCCGATATACATTGTACTTGTGTCATTTCTAGTTCTAACTGTAAACCGTAGCACAGAATACTTATTAGTACCGCAGTAGAACAAAGTAAACCCTTCTGGAAAAATGGAACTTGGGATAGAGCGCGGACGTTTGCGATTGGTAATTTAATTTATAGCCTGAAAAAATGGAACTTGGGATAGAGCGCGGACGTTTGCGATTGGTAATTTAATTTATAGCCTGAAAAAATGGAACTTGGGATAGAGCGCGGACGTTTGCGATTGGTAATTTAATTTATAGCCTGAAAAAGGAGCCTTTCGGACTATCATGCGCGCCATATATACATATTTCTCCCACAAAGTCGGTAACGCGTGATTGATTCCCTGATGTTGCACGCGTATTAGGCCTTTATGGCGGCTTTCCATTAGGAAGACCGCTTGCCTTATAAGTGGCATATAAAATATTAAATTGACGTTGATTCATTTCGTATAAATCATACTTAAAAAATGCAAAATCATTTAATAAATTCTCTTTTCCACGATTTAGTAATACGATCCAATAATGAATAAGTAAAATTCATACAAATTAATGGTGTAGTGCATCGTTTTAACGAGTCGTCTTGTTCCAGATGGCCGTCTCGCTCAACAGTACGAGGCCAAGCTTCAGCAAAGCCTGCAAGAGTTGCGCGAACAGCAGGAAGCCAACATCAAGGCCAACCGCGACGACATTGAGGCCCTCTATGAGAATAAGGTAAATAGACTAATCATCTTATGAGATTATTTCGATATCCTCAGAAATTTCGAAGTTTTCAAACGTATAAGTAAGTTTTAATGAATTTTTCTATGTTTGAGAAAACAACCAAGAATTAAATATTTAGTTAAAAATATAAAAAAAACATTTGTTCAACTGAGTTTCAAATCACATTACACTTTTCATACTAGTTTTCAAATTATATAAGTTCATTCTTTGTTTTTTTAAATTATTGATTTGCATTCACAATGCTAAATTTATAACTACAAACTAAAAAGGATGACTTTCATCAAACGGGACTCCTGGCTTGTATCACACTATGAGCCAACTTTCATACATTTTTCTTGTTATTTAGATGAAGAACCTGCAGGCTGCTGCCAATCGCAACAGCACAGCCGCTACCGTGGCGGTGGAAGAGCTTCGCACCATGCGCACGCGCATCGACACACTCAACACGCAGCTCAACGAGCTGGAGAACAAGAACGCCGCCCTCAGCGTGAGTACCAATATAACTATTATCTAAAGAGAAAGATATTGTCGGATAATGACATCTGTCGAAAATTTTAATACAAATGCCTACAAACCGTAAGAACTCTCTCTGGACTTTCAGAACATTGCAATAAATCAAGACATAATTAGGGTGGCTAGACGTTTGATCATTTGTATTGATTTTGATAACTTACACCTATTGTTGGTCTGCATTATTGTTGTATCATATGTACATAGAAGTGTTGTTTCCTATAATTAAAGATTCAATTACGCGCATCAGCATTTTGCAGTAAATTTTTACACTTAACTTCACATGGGAGCATAATTTAGTATCATTAATTCAGTATGTAATTTGCAATCATTCACCTATCAGGTGTCTCCATACATTCTTCATTAACATTAAAATAGCATAGATAGAAGCTCAGTGTCTTTTACTAAAAACATTTAATTAATGGAATCAGGCGTTATTTTGCGGAAATCCATGGTACAAAAAAAATGTATTTTAATTAATATGTAGTGTTAATTCCGCTAACTCACTCGTTTATCCAGCTTGGATGCAGCACGCATGCACCGCCCTCCCGCCCGCAAAAATTATGCACATGCAGGAGAAAAAATTGTGCAAGCGAACATAGCACACCAACACCAATCATTTATTTAAAACTTTTACTAAACTAAGACCATCTGTCTCAGACACAGTGGTCCCCGGTTCGATTCTCTGCGAGGGATACATGTTTGTACTCGGTTTATTCAGTGGTAGGGCTTGTTTGCCCGCCTGGCTAGCTACCACCATCTTATCTAAACATACACCCCCATACTAATAAACAAAGTGTAAGCTTGGAGTAGTTACTCCGTGTTTTGTTCCTGTCATGTAAACTTCATTTCATATTAGAATAAAAGAGACAAAACATGGAGTAACTACTTCAAGCTTACACTTTGTTTATTAATAAGCCCCACAAAGTCCACTCCTTCATGAAACATGATTGTGGTGCAGAACCGTTGCCGCGAGCTGGAGCGCCAGCTGGAGTCGGAGCGCGCGCGGCACGCGGAGGACCTCCACGCGCTCGAGCAGGAGCTGGCGCGGCTCCGCGACGAGATGACCACGCAGCTGCGCGAGTACGCCACGCTCATGGACATCAAGATCACGCTCGACCACGAGATCGCCACCTACCGCACGCTGCTCGAGGGCGAGGAGGACAGGTCGGTGCCACAGTTTGACACGTTATATATCACTAGCCGTCCTCACCTTGCCGACCCACAAATATTTATAAATACTGTTCCGAACGCATCAGCTGTTTGATTTTTCCACCAATCTGTCGTTATTGTTAAAAAAAAACACAGTTTAGTCAATATAAAGATAAACAATTGGAAAATACTGACTTCATCTGCATGTTCTCACTGGACTACATAATTATCAAGATAATTACTGCATCTTTTTACTCATAAAATTAATAGTACAGGGTAATCCGTACTTAATTTTTTATTAGTCATGAAAATTAAACCAGTAATAAAAGTTCAATAATGTCAATGTGGTGTATTTGAAATATAGCCAATAGCGACATATGACAACCGAACTTAATGAACTGTTCCCTTTCAGGTTGAACTTGACCGCCCAATCTCCGGGCCGCGAATCCCGCGCCTCTGGGGCAGGCAGCGGGGGCCGAAGCACCCCGGCGGGCGTTCGACGAGCCACCCCGCTCCGGGCCGCTCGCAAGCGCACTCTATTAGACGAGAGCGAGGAACGCAGCCTCAACGACTACAGCGTCACCGCCAGCGCTAAAGGGGACTTCGAAGTCGCTGAGGCCTGCCCCGACGGCAACTTCGTGCGAATCCGCAACAAGGGCAAGAAGGTATAGTGAAAAAAGTTTGCGTCTAGGGTAGTGTGTGTGAGTGTGGGTGTCACCGTCAGAACTAAGGCGTCTCCCTTCCAGGTCTCTGGAAGTCGCAGAAATCTTCACGGCACAATAATTTTACTAATTGACCCTGCATTCAACTCAGTAAAGACTGAAGAATAATAAAGAGGTCCTGAATAGGTAGTAAATAAAGATTTTTTAAAGTACACAAGCCTGCTCATACTATAGACTCAGACTATACGTTTATTTGAATAAAGATAGCTCGGAGGAAGAAAGATGGCTAGGAGAAGCTCGATGGCGCAGCGGTTAACGCGCCCGGCCTGCGAGTGCTGAGGTTAAGCAACTTTCGCAAAGGCCTTTGCGAAAGTTGTTTAAATGGTCATCGGATGTGTGACCAAAAATTTATCATCTCGAACTCCTCCGTGCTTTGGAAGGCACGTAAAGCCGTTGGTCCCGGCTGCATTAGCAGTCGTTAACAACCACCAATCCGCACTGGGCACGCGTGGTGGTTTATGGCTCGTTCTCCTATCCATCCATAGGGAAGGCTCGGGCCCCAGCAGTGGGGACATAAAATGAGCTGATGATGATTATAATTAATTTCTATATATATCATTAATTACGACAATAACACTAACAAACAATATCAATGCTACAGTGTGTACAATATTTTTGTTAGCCCCTCTTTTGGGACATAAAAATGAGCTGATGATGATGAATAAAGATATTGTTACTTTGACTTTGAAACACTTATTTTACTTACCACAACAATTGAATTGTGATCAGGAGCTGAGCCTCGGCGGCTACCAGATCCTGCGCAAGGCCGGCGACCAGGAGACGGTGTTCAAGTTCCACCGCACAGTGAAGCTGGAGCCGGGCGGCGTGGCCACGGTGTGGTCCGCGGACGCGGGCGCCGACCACGACCCGCCGCGGAGCATCGTCATGAAGGGGCAGAAGTGGTTCGTGGCCGACAGCTTCACCACCACGCTGGTGAACAACGACCAGGAGGTATGTGCCACTATTTATTGTTTAGCCTATTAGCTTACTAGCTAGCTCTATTAGCCTTTTTTGTATAGTTTTAAACAGTAACTAACTACTTAACTAAATTTTAATACATTTTTAAATGAAATTAAAATCCTTTATTCAATTTAGGCATATAAATTGCACTTACATTATATAATTAGTCAATGTTTTTAATAATATTTGTATTTATCCTATATGTATATTTTTTTTAGTTTTGTACTAATTACATTTTTTTTTATTAATATTATGTTTGTTTTTTGTGAAAAACTTTGCCGAAATTGATATGTGCTATGTAATTGGTTATTTCCCAAATAATAAATTAATGACTATATAGAGTAAACCTTTTTTGAAATACGATTTGAAACTAGCTTTACTAAACTAACCGTAGTGGAGTTTAAATCGGATTTATTATGTTTTATGCCAAAGTTGTAATATTTTTTTTAATTTTAACACAACATCATCTACATTTGTAAATGTCATTATTAGTACCAGCATTGAGAAAGTAGTGTATTACATATTTTAATACTTATTTTAGTGCATGCAGTGTTCACACTTATGAGATCGTGCATTGCCATGCTTCTCTATATTATATTGTTTCCACTATCTTGTAAATACAACGATCAGTTTTGTGAACCTACAGTAAAAAAAATGCCTAGTGATGATAGGATTCTGCTATGATTACTAGTGTTCTATAATAATACCTATGTATTAGGAAGTTAGCCATCCAGTCGGATTGAGAACCGCAGAACGGCAGAAATAGTTCTGCCGTTCAAGAAACCTTGATTTGCAAACCCGTCTTCCCAGAAGGGCACCAAATCCACTAAATATCAAATTCTGCAAACTGTTACTTATAATTATTCCACGGTATTGTAAAAGTAACTACTAGCTTTCTTCATTGTTTCGATCGTTTCCCGAACGCTTTGACAGATAGGTGCGCACCTATCTGTCAAGGCGTTCGGATGAGGTGGAGGACGCGTTTCTGGTTATTTAAATAACCGACCTATAAACATTTTATCCAACAAAACGGAATAGTTGTAAAGTTGTCTTCCCCACAGGAAGTGGCTGTGTCGGAGCGGCAGCGGCGGCAGGTGAGCACCAGCGCGCAGCGGCACCGCGAGCTCGCGCACAAGTACCCGCGCCGCGAACAGGTGAACTACTCACTCCTACATTAATAAAAATAATAATCAAATGTTAATGTTATATAATATACAACCTTTAACTTATTCAATGCCAGAATAGGAATTATCAGTTAGAAGCCTCTAATTGTAATTTTTTTTTAAACGTAACTTTCTTCCACCATTATAAATAACCAGGGTGTGAGTTTTTAACGCGTGATAATAATGTTCACTTTGATATAATAAGTAGTAATAAAAATACAGGATCATCGATATCGTAATAAATTATTAGTATACCGAAACTTTAATAGTGATTATATTAATTAATGGAATCAGACGTTGTTGGATGTTGCCAACACCAAAAATATTAGTTTATTTGTCACCCATTGTAATGGCAACTATTGCCCTCTCTCTCGGCGAATATAGAAGAATAAAGACGTGTCATTTAGCAGTCCTGGTATTTTATTGCTATCAGTACCCACCAGCAATCCAGCAACCTATCAGCCAAACACACGCTGCTACAGACGTTACATTGCGGAAATCCATGGTACAGTGCGAATCAAACTAAATGGTGGCTGTGAAGTTAGGTGCACGTGGCTGCGCAATACTTAATTTAGGTGTCAGCGGGGGGAAGGGGCATACTTCTACGCATAACGGCTTATTTCACAGCTGCCATTTAGTTTGATTCGCACTATACACAAAAATGCAATTTAAATAATTATGTAGTGTAGAATTAGCGGAATGAACACTACATATTATTTCAAGTGCATTTTAGTGATTATATTATTTGGTATTTCTATTTTTTAACAAATCCATATGATTCACAGTTGGGAGAGATCCGAGAAGGCGAGGAGAACTGCCGCATCATGTAAGGAGCACTCCGGTGCGCCACGCTTCTCTCAACGGAAGCTTGACCCTCTGCCCTGTGGGCAATCTATAACATCATCCCCCTAATTTCTTTAGAATGTCAGATGCAATTATGGAAGCGGCTCTCCGCACTCGTACATCGCTCGCTCCTCGATCGAATTGTGTAGTCGAATTTTGTGTTCAAATATTATTATAGTTAAGATTTGTATTGATTATTTGACTTTGATTACGTACAGTTGTGCCCTTGTTAGTACACCTGACTATGTTTTGTGTTGTCTCGCTGACATCTATAGCACATGTGCGTATTACTAATTTTGTAGAAGCGCACCAAAACTACGATTTGTCGCCATCTGCCGAGCTAAAGAAATTCAGTTGTCTTTCACTGCCCTCGGTGGCCTTTCCCGCGTTCATGTCAAACATTGTGAACAAAGTACAAATATCTCGTTCACGCTTTTTTGGGTAAGTATAGAAATATAGAAATGTTTTATTATTTTAAATCCCCACCCTTACAATGCACTAGAAAATAAGTAATTTTTATCAGTAACAATAATTTAAAGTATCCGTCAGATAACAGATAAGAGTAGATGAGATCTACGAATATGATCATACATAACATTATCTTAGTGACACGACTAGATAGATCATGTATTAAGTTAAGTATCATTTGACAGTACACTGGTGTCAAATTTTAGAATAAGTTTCAGTTTTTATATTACTTGCTATTTTAAAATGAGATAAACAGGTGCAAGTCTCAAATAAAAGGCTCTCATATTTAAGAGAAAAAAACAGCATTTATATACCTGAAATCTTTATCGTATAAAATTTTATGTATTCTTAACGAAAATATTCGATAATCATTGTAGTTATTTTCATTAGAAATTAATTCGAAAGCTTTTTTTAGTTTTGATCATAGAGGATTGAATCTGATTCATTTAACTTGTCATTTATGTTTTGGTTAATGAGAAATCATGGGACCTTTTTAATTTGGACACAGTTTATATCTTCCATGTGCAAAATACCTATTATTACGAAATAAAATTATATTTAGGTTTAATTAAGTGTTTTATTTGGCCTTTCCCCTGCAACCGCACATTAAAGTAATTGATCTTTAACTGGTACAACTTATCATAATAAATTGTTATTGTATTTTTGGTTACATAAGCCCCACATCTTTACTGAGATACTCGAAGGAGATACTCGAAATCATTTCTCGCTTCTTATTCATCATCATCATCATCATCATACATTACAGTGTGGCTCATCTTGGCGTGGCCACCATCACCAACTGGAAATCTGACTTTATAGATAATTTGTCGGAATTTGTCGTGAAATCTCAGAATTTGTCGGTCCACCGTTCAAATGTTATAAGGGGTTCAAGGTGGCCCCGCCAGGATATGGCTCATTCTGGCGTGGCCACCTTGTATCTCTGAAACTACGGGTCGTAGCGAAGATCTGATTACACTAATAATTTGTTGATAATTTGTCGGAATTTGTCGTGAAATCTCAGAATTTGTCGGTCTACCGTTCAAAAGTTATAAGGGGTTCAAGGTGGCCCCGCCAGGATGAGGCTCATTCTGGCGTGGCCACCTTGTATCTCTGAAACTACGGGTCGTAGCGAAGGTCTGATTACACCAATAATTTGTCGACAAACGCCAGAATTTGTCGATGCTTCTATGAAAAGTTATATCAACTTCTTTTTTTTCCATAGTAAATGTACAATCGCGTACATGAAGCTTATTGATGTTGTGAATAAACGACTTCAAAGGTATAAAGAGTGTACTTACTAATATTATTAATGTGAAGTTTGGATGTTTGTTACTAAATCATGCTTCAACCACTGGACGGATCGAGATGAAACTTCGTACAATAGGTTTGGAACCAGAATAGGACATAGGATACCAGTGGTTGAAACGTGATTGATTAACAAACATCCAAACATTCGCATATTTTATAATATTAAGTAACTAGTAAGACCATACTTAAGTAGGTACTTACCTATCTATATTTTAAAAATTATTGCGTTACTAATGTGACATACAACACCTATGTACCTACATAGTTGGTACTCATTCAAATTGGCACAATATTTTTAATAGTGTCATAGTTTATTAACTGAGCCTATGTTTTTATTTATCGTTGAGAAAAATAGGTAAGTAGGTACTTTAGTAAAAAGAAAGCAACTTTATGTAAATCGATAATAAACAACACTAATGCCTGAGTTCACCATTGATCGCTAAGTTTTAGGTGAGCCCTAAGCCATGTTAGGTGACAGTTGTTGGAGCAAGCAGTTTATGAACGCAGTAAGTACGATTGTGACATTTGATGTGCTTACATTACGATCTTTTTTCTCGAAACTGTCACATGTTCTTTACTGCGTTCATAAATTGCGCAGCAGCATTGCACTTCGCTGCACTTGTAGTCTTTCAAAGAGATAACAGATGGCGCTGAATAGTAGTTTCATTATTTTCAATTGCAAAAATGTCCGTGACTCCAGCGGGATAACCCCTTCAGATCGGCTTCAAATTTCGCCATGATTTAGTTGATATTATGTTTAAATTTGTTAGCAAATATCAAAATTTGTTGACCAATAGTTATCGAGATATCCCATGTTAAAGGGTATCCCGCTGAAGTCACGCTCGTCAAAACTATTTGACCTAAAACGAGCAGGAACGAGACACGCTACTGATATAGTTTTTGTGCTAAGATTTTGTTGATTCAATTATGAATCCATCAGTGAAAATTCCAGGATTCTACCTTCTGTAGTTACCGAGTAATCAAATACCTACTTTTCGTCAAAATTCCTCCGAAAAGTAAGTTCTAGTTGAGGTGTAAGACAAAAGGCTACATTTATGAAATCCAGGAAAGATTTTGTTGACTCTGAGAGAAAATTTGTTAGACAAAACCGAGAACTCTAGCTACAGTACATCCTGAGATATAACGCTAATATGGTTATCCCGCTGGGGTCACGGTGTTGATACCTAAACATGGTTTTTCCACAGGAATGGAGCAAGTAGCGAGTTTATGACAATAGCCAAGATTTTGTGGGTATAAAAATCTAACCAGTTCCTACTTTTCAGTTTCCTAGGTACAGTATTTTAGGAGAAATTAAAGTTTATAACTTTTTCATGCTAAAAGTACGCGTATTAGCCGACAAAATTAAGTTGGTTCTTTAAAAAGACCAAAATGGTGGCCAATTTTAGTTTCATCGGAATCGGCCCTTAAACAAAAAAATTGGCCGCCATCTTGGCCTTTTAAGGAACCAACTTAATTTGGTCGGCTTATACGCGTACTTTTAGTATGAAAAAGTAATAAATTTTAATTTCTCCTAAAATACTGTACCTAGGAAACTGAAAAGTAGGAACTGGTTAGATTTTTACGAAATTTGAAGCCGATCTAAAGGGGTTATCCCGCTGGGGTCACGGACATATTGCAAAATAACCTTTATGATCTAACACAAAATGATCAACGTTCAATGATCAACGGCGATGTTTGTTATTGTTTGGCACGGACCGGGTTAAGTACAAATAGCGAGTTAGAGAACTGCCTCAGTTCGCAGTGGTGTATTTGAACTTGTTTTGTAGTTTCGTTAGTGGTATATTGTGCGCGATACCTACTCAGGTAGATAAAATACAAGTAAGTACTTTTTTCTTAAAGATGTTTTAAAGAAACTTCTTATAAATGCAATTAGTCGACATCGGTGCTTAATTGCACCTAATTAGAAATACATATCTATTAATTTTCTTTGTAACTACTTGTGCGCCGTGTGGTGGCGGCTCCTTTTAAGAATACTGTCACACCATTCCTTGTCTTGGATGTCGTAAAAGGTGACTAACAGACTGAGAACTGCACATACATACATCCAACTGCTTATAGTGGCGACAGGCTCACCACCTATCACGCGAGCACAGGTGCAGTAGTAATTTGGTGAAACACGAACTGTGGCAGCAGTAGCTTTCGCGGTGCTAACTGCCTAGTCTCTGACTAACCCCTAGGGACAATAGTCGTGAATATTATATGTAACTACTTGTATGAGCTAAAGTCTTTAGAGTGTGTAGTTTATTTTAGTTTGTGTGTAGTTTTATTACTCAAGAGACACAGCATAGTAGATAGGTTTAATGGGTATATAGATTTATGTATGAAGGCGCGTGATTGTTGAATTATTGCTCATAATAATTATTTTTAGTTTTAAGATGACAACACATTTTTAAAATGGCTATATAATTATCTATTAGCAATAAATTAATGTCATGCATTGATTATATGCATCCGATAAAGAGTCGGACATACCTACTTACGTACACACATATCGAAGTTCCGAACTTTATTCACCATTTAATTCGTTCATTAAATCACGTTATCATTAAATGCTTATGAACGCGACTGTACATGTTGTTGTTTGTATGGGAAAAAGAAGTTGATATAACTTTTCATAGAAGCACCGACAAATTCTGGCGTTTGTCGACAAATTCCGACAAATTATCCACAAATTATTGGTGTAATCAGATCTTCGCTACGACCCGTAGTTTCAGAGATACAAGGTGGCCACGCCAGGATGAGGGCTCATCCTGGCGGGGCCACCTTGAACCCCTTATAACTTTTGAACGGTGGATCGACATATTCTGAGATTTCACGACAAATTCCGACAAATTATCGACAAATTATTGGTGTAATCAGATCTTCGTTACGACCCGTAGTTTCAGAGATACAAGGTGGCCACGCCAGAATGAGCCTCATCCTGGCGAGGCCACCTTGAACCCCTTATAACTTTTGAACGGTGGACCGACAAATTCTGAGATTTCACGACAAATTCCGACAAATTATCGACAAATTATCTATAAAGTCAGATTTCCAGTTGGTGATGGTGGCCACGCCAAGATGAGCCACACTACATTACATGAAAGGAAAATTACTAATGAAATTATGAAACTAGACGTGTCTAGAACCCTTTAGGGGTTTGACGTTTGGTTCCCACGACGTCTGGTTGCTATTGACCAATTCCCAAAATAGCTTTTTCAAACTGGCTACTTCCCAAAATGTAAACTTTTTCAAATTGGCTACTTCCCTAAACGTTAACTTTTTCATACTGGCTACTTCCCTAAATGACCACCGCCCAAAATGTTAACTTTTTCAAACTGGCGACTTCCCAAAAAGACAGCTTTTCAGACTGGCCATTTCCTAAAATACGAATAAGCTTGATTGATTTCATCCGGAGCTGTAAAACAATACACAAAAAAAAGTGTGTCAGACTTCTTGGCGGGAAAGTAAATAGACACTGGCTAAATCGTAGCGAGAGCCATTTTTCAAGAAATTGAATTGAGTCATATCTGCTGTTTTGTTTTATTTTCTAAAATTTGTGTTCCTAGGTCGAATATTAATGTGAAATAATGGTGGATTATTAACCGTTAAGTGTTCGTAAGTTCACTCATGCGCGTCTTGGCAAATGAAACAAAACAGTGCAACTTCACTTTTCAAATTCTCTCAAGAAGTCCGCCCGAGGACTTAGTAAAGCCCCACATCTTTACTGAGATATTCATATTCATTTATTCACCATAAATTCATAACAATTAGTACAATAAAAAACGGACGAATAGATAGGCTTGATGGATTTCATCCGGAGCCATAAAACAATACACAAAAAAAACAAGTGTGTCAACGTCAGATGGCTTTTTTACCAGTGTTGCCAACTTAGCACTTTCGGTGCTAGATCTAGCACTATTTCCATGAGTCCAGCACGAAACAACAGCATACAGCACCTAGCACTAAATAGTAGGTACTCATCCACTCAAACGTCAGGAGACGTGTCCAAAAAGTATTTTGCATCTTACGTCAGGAGACACTTTAGTGTCCTCTATGGGCAAGTGATGAAAAAACGTTCTAAGTGATTCTAAAAACACCGTGGCGCTTTTGTCGTTCGTATTTAGGGACAGGGCACAAAATGTAGATGGCGTTACAGGCGTTAGAACAACATCAAACGTACATATTTTAATAAACTAAGGAATAAAATGAACTCGGACTCTTTAAATTCGTTTATTCATATCCGAACAGGGCTTAAAATTTTTAACAAGACTTGCCATACATTCGAAATTCTCCGAGATATTATTAATAAAATAGGCTAAAAAGAAATGTACACATTTCAATTAAAAAAGTCGGCTGAAAGTCATCGAGAACATCCATCCACTTCAACGGCGGCAGTACAAGGAGAAGAAAACACGGCAGCGAATACAAATGACAGTGAAGATGACTGGATATAGATTTAAAATAATTATTACAGCCACAATTTGCTTATAATTTTTTATTATTTTACATTTTGTCATTTTATTAATTATAAATTATGTTATTATTTTATTTCAAGTCAAAAAAAACCAGCTCAATTTTTGGAAATCCATAGTTATCTAGCACTTTTTCAGATGTCATTTAGCACCTATTTGTGGTATTGTGTTGACAACCCTGTTTTTGACTTTTGTTGATGTGGTGAACGGATTTTTTTTCTCTTGTCCCCTTGATTCGGACAATGTCAAAACACTAATAACCTGCCCTAAAACTAGACACTGGCTAAATCGTAGCGAAAGCCATTTCTCAAGAAATTGATTGATTGATTGATTTCTCTACATAAATAAAATAAATAAGTATGTATGTAGTTTAATTGGTGAGTAATTTTTATTAACTATGGTTTTATTTTTCTAATAATACTGCTTCTTCTTCCTGCCCTGGTGGCCTGGTCCCATGTTACTTGGGGTCGCGGTTGGCGCAAAATATCCATATCTTTCACGTTCATTTTAGCTAAGGTTTGGGCAAATTTTAATAATAAAAGTATTTAAGTTCGTTAGTCTCGCTAAAACTCAAAAACGACTTGACCGATTTGAATAATTTTTATTTTCTTTTGTTCGCTCTAATACAAGGACGGTTTAGAAAAAAAAGCAAGGAAAAACTCAAAAAGCATCTGTTATCAAAACAAAAATTGGTAATTTTGTATGGGAATAGCCACTTTGGATTACTCTTATAGACCGGGCGCTGGATGGAGTTGCAGTTTTGAACTCAGAAGAGCTTGCAGATATGATTCTGGATGTTGCCAGCGGGTTTGTTGGTCCATTTATTTTTTATACCCCATCCCCTATCAAGTAAATGAACTAAACAAATGCTTTGGAACTATTTTAATGATTGTTTTAGTGACAATATTCAATTGTTTCATAAAACTAAAGATACATATAGCTAGTAAATTTAAAAAAAAAAATTAAAAATAAAAACAAGAATTGTTGATAAAAAATATTTACGGTCAAATTATATATAACATAAGTCATCAAAGAAAAATACAAATAGTCAATCTTTTTTTTTTTGGTTGCTTCGTCAGTTGCTGTGGGTAAAATTTACCATCTTTTCTTTCCTATCCTAATAAGTTGTAATCAATAGGCTGTAGTAGTGTTTGGTCAGCATTTATCCATACATGTTTGTGCTGAAGCTCTTAAAAAATGTAAATGTAGAGCATCTGATGTGCAAATTACTTTTAATAAATTTAAGCCGAACTCGATATTTTGAGAAATTAATTTATACCGTAATAATAAAATGTACGTCGTAATAAATAAAATGTACGTCAAATTGTCAAAAAAAGGCTTGTTCTTGCAAAAAATTACAATTAAATTGTATTTCGTTGTGCAAATGTATTAGTAATGACTGTCAAAATGAAAAATATTGATTTTTTTCTCATTGATGACATAAGTCATAAATAAGATGATTTGATTTTTCGTACCTATTAAATATTTTTTTACAATTCTTGTTTTAATTTTTACTTTTTTGTTTTTTTTAATTGACTAGCTATATGTATCTTTAATCATAAAAAACAATTGGATATTGTCACTAAAACAATAATTAAAATGGTTCAAAATCATTTGTTTAGTCCATTTACTGGATATTTAATGGGATAGGGTATAAAAAATAAATGAACCAACAAACCCCCTGGCAACATCTAGAATCATAATCTGCAAGCTTTTCTGAGTTCAAAACTATGCACAGAATGCGGTCCTCATATTTTGCACATTCAACTGCATCCAGTGCCAGCACTATTACGTTTGTGGCGTTTGTGGCACATATTTCTTAAAACTTAGACAGAACAACGTCAGTTGGGTCAGCTAGTAGTTAAATGATTTCTGTTATGCAAGTAGGCATTGCTTAAATACTTGGACGCCCAAGTTAACCAAAGTGCCATAAAACAATTGAATTTCTATTGTCTGGTTTAAGAACAACTGAGTGGTTATGATACGGGAAGATGTCAGAAACTTTCATTTGTCACCAGGTCATAATGGTCCATCGCCAGGTGGTGCCTTGGTCCATGTTGCACAAACATTTGTTAAATTTACATTTAAAAAAATCGTAAAATCGTAGTAGTTGTTCTTACAAAGCACAGTATGGGGGGCGTGGGCGAGGGCCCTTACTGATTTTTATATTAATTGAATACCCTACTTACTGCACACAATCTATTCAAATCTTATATCAAATGCCACAAATTGAGAAGTTAAGTAGACATCTGTCAGAAACTGTTCCCGCTCTCTACTTTAGCAAACGGTTGGAAAAAATCGGAAATGATCGTTCCTCCCCGTTACGTCGGATTTACATAGGTAAGAGCAGTTGCCCCTAGTAATACATAAACAACAACGCGATTACCAACATTACCAACTGACATGATATAATAGTATCTTAGTAGATCGACGATATTCGACCTTAGATGGGTCCTAAATTAAAGTTGTAAAACTGTACATACATACATCTAGTGATGTAACTATTTGCTTCGTGGATGTAACGAATATCAATTTTTAAGCGGATTTAATGCGGATGCGAATATCGAATATTCACTTTTAAATTAGGCGCCATTTTTTTGGCTCTATTTTGACAGATCTTCCAAGAACTTATTGCCGCACGAGTCGCACTTGTCATCTCGTTTGCATATTGCCGAGCTGATCCGAAAAAGATCAATTTGATGATTGAGTTATACGGAAAAATAGCTATGGCGTGTACTCTCCTACTCTCCACTATACGATACGCAGCAGCAGCTAAGCAGCTACCACAGCATGATATTGTAGTTTTTGCACTACGTCTCCGAGAGTCGGCGCTTAGTGTTTAGTTAATTATCAATTAACCGTAATAAAATTAAAAAATTAATATATCAATAAAGAGTTTTAGGAATAGTAAACACATTTATCTCCCAAAAATATATATACTTAGTATATCCATAAATTGATACATCTTCGGAATTTAAAAGAAAATTCCACTCAATTTAAAATATTTCCCATGGAATTAAAATATTTTCATCATCATCAACTCAGTCAAAAGACGTCCACTGCTGGACAAAGACCTCCCCCAAGGATCTCCATAACGACCGGTTTTGTACTGCTCGCATCCAGCGGCTTCCCGTGACTTTCACGTTGGAGGCCTGCCCACACTGCGCTTTCCGGTACGCGGTCGCCACTCAAGGACTATTCCGCCCCAGCTACCATCATTCCTGCGAGCAACGTGCCGTGCCCACTGCCCCTTGAGCTTAGCAACTCTTCGGGCTATGTCGGTTACCTTTGTTCTTCAGCGGATCTCCTTATTTCTGATTCGATCACGCAGAGAAACCCCGAGCATAGCCCTCTCCATTGCTCTTTGAGTGAGCCTTCTGATAAGGCCCATAGTGAGCGACCACGTCTCAGTCCCGTATGTCATCACTGGCAACACACACTGGTCAAAGACTTTCGTCTTGAGACACTGCGGTACATCGGACGAAAAGATATTTCGTAGCTTACCGAACACTGCCCAGCCTAATTGGATACGACGATTGACCTCTTTGCTGAAGTTGGACCTACCTAGCTGGACCGTTTGTCCCAGGTAAACATAATCGTCCACAACTTCAAGGGCAGAGTCCCCAACCTTCAGAAGAGTAGGCACGACACGTGAGTTCGACATAACTTTCGTCTTCTCCATGTTCATTTTAAAATATTTTATATTTTTCATATACATTGAAATGAAATTTTTATTCATTCATCGAAGTTCAACATTCCTCTACTAAAGTTTGATTATTAATTTGTTCCTGATAATTATTATGTAAAAAGATCATAGATGTTATAATTAGGAGAAAAGAACTTTTTAAAGGTTAAGTAATTTTCTTCTAAATGAAGTTTCATCGTGGAATATCGTTGTTTGTTATTAGTATTTTCAGAATACCTACCTAAAAGTTGATTATTTTATATTCAAAGTAAAGGAAGATTTATGTAAAGACTGATAAAAGTTAAGAGAAGAATAAGTTTGATAATGCATGTTCAGCATTTCATATTTTTTGTTTGTTAATTTCTAATGGAAAGTTGATCACACTAATATTATAAATGCGAAAGTTTGTGTGTATGTCTGTATATTTGTTCCTTCTTCACGCTGCAACACGTGCGTCAAGTTAGCAGAAGCACCACGGAATTAGATGGTTTTGACTACGTCAAAAAATGTGTTTATATAGTGATAAATAGTGACGTATAGCATATAAATAGTGATACTATGGTTCTATAGATATTTGAGTATCTTGGTGCTCTTGCTAACTTGACGTCAAGTTAGCAGGAGCCCTAAGAAATACAGTTCGTATCAATATGATTTACGAGTATATGTCAAAAAACTGTGCATAAATAGTGAATCGTATCACGCAAAATTTCAATAATAGTACTTCAAAACAAGCCGAGATATTTACCATGTATTGTATTTTACCACAATTTAACCAATCAGGACCTCTGCATTGGGCTATTCAATTTATAACTCTGCCCTCTTCTCCAGACAATGTGGGATTGTGCTCATTACTTCTCTTTTTAATAAACACAACTGCAATCCCAATGTGTAGGTACTTTGCTGTGACTGTTCTGTTATTGATGTTTCTTGGTGTGTGCTTGTCTTGTAATATCTTTATTAGTTGATTCATTTGCTTTTATTTGATCAGTTGAATTGTAACGGATTTTGAAATTTTTTATAATAAGTGTACTTACCTACAAAAAACAGTTTATTCTACTTCAAAATGTATTATGTCGTTTATTCAAAGTTTCAAACTGATTTATTTTGACTTATAAATCCATGTTAAAAATATTTATCATATTTATGTGCCATTAAGCCATGACGCTGTTATATAACTTTGGAAGCCCATTGAAAAACACCCTCAAAATTGTTTATCTTGTATCCGAGGATGCGGTAGCATAAATCTCTCGCATGTTTCAATCAATCCCTGTCAATGTTTGGACATAAATTAATTGTGTCAGTAACGAAGCCAACATCCGGGTGGTTCCATTGCGGCTTCCGCACCTTGACCCAGGTGGGCGTAGCGCAATAGGTCAGAGGGAGGGGTGGGGCGCGCGCGGGGTATGTTTGGGCGGGCGTAGTAGCGTAGTGACGTCAGAGGCGCGCGGTATCGACCCCGCCGCCCGCCCGTCATAACACTCCTCCGCCGCAGCACAAAACAAACAGATTGAAGAAGGTAAGCTTCGAACAAAGCGCGCTCGAGCAACGCTCACGTATCCCCTCTCACGGACACGGAATCTCGCGCCAGCTGCGTTCGAACTGTTGCGAGAATGCGTGTCCGTGAGAGAGTCTATGTGAGTGCTTTACTCGAGCGCGGTATGTATAAAGCTTTCCTCCTGTAGCTTCGTTATTTTGTGGCCGCAGCCCCCGCCACTGCGGGCCGCGCCGCGCATCTACGCATCGCGCTCTGCACGGAAGTTTGCCGAAGCTAATGGAAAACATTCAGTACTCTCTTTGATGAGATTCACCAGCCGCCCACACCCTTCCACAGAGTACCCATTACTGATCCGTCTCCATATCTATGCGCTGGTGTTAAAATGCGATGTTGCGCTAAATTGCCGCCACCACGCCATTTATATTATTTTTGTGAATCTGTATATACCTTCTTTTGCTCTCGACGCATAATGCCCTATTTTATGGACGCAAAATTCTTTGTGAAATATTGAAGCGATTTGTTATTTTGTCATGTATACGTTAATCTTCCATAATAAAACGTCATTGTCAACAAAATCACCAACATTCTCAATTAATTAAGTCAGTAATCTAGCTAATCTCCGAATGGTTCCATTGCGGCTTCCGGACCTTCGCTTTGAATTAGATTGAGGTTTTCTTTCAAGGACAAAAGAATGTTAGGTACACACCTTGACCCTCTATATCCAATACTTAACGAAATATCTTCGTTAAAAAGCGGATAAGTAATATGTTATTAATATAATAATAGATAAAATAAAAAAATAGTGTTGAATAATTTCGGCGGGCTGGTTAAGAACCACGATAGCTCAATTGGGAGAGCACCTGACCCGGTATGTCAAAAGGGTGCAGGTTCAAATCCTGCTCGTGGAATTTTTTCAACATTGTGTTTTTGTAATTTGTTCGCAACAAAATTTGCGTTAAAAATTATATAAACAAAACAAAAACATTTTAATAATAGATAAATAATAATATATTATTATAATAATATAACTAGCAGTTACGGTTCATTACCTTCATATATGTTAATCAGATATGTTATTTGATAAAAAAATTGCTATAGGTTGGTACACTCTGGTCATGCTTCATGCATGCAAGCCACAAATAATGATGCATGCTATTATGACCTACATGATTTAGAGGCTTTGCAATGTAAACAAAGTTGACGTACACTCTTTGTAGTATCGTATTTAACAATCATTCAAGGACGAACAAGTACGAAAGCTAAATTCGAATCTACGCATTAACGAAAATACCTTTTTAGCATCGATGTTTATTCAAACTTGTAGGTATTGTGTTTTGTTTGTTTGTACATAAGTACGTGTAACGGTGCCCGCCAACGATCGACTATTACAATCGGACCGATTTTTTCGCCGAGGTTTTATCACCTATTTTGTGACTGATTTTTTGTAGGACATGTGCGTTGCAACAAAGAATTCTATACTTACGTTTCATTTTCACCGACCAAAAATCGGTGAGACCGATTATCGGACGTGGGCGAGGGCTCTTATACTATCTAAAATAAAGGAAAAAGGCAACAAACTAACTAGAACACATGCGCAGTTGTCAGAAATGGCAGCCCAGCTAGAAGTTCCCTCTAGTTTTTCCGACGTGAGGCCTTGACCCATATTTTTAGACCTTGAATAGATTAAATTAGTATAGCAGTTGTTCATCAAGGACATATTGGTACATTGACGGATAGTAGGCCATGTTTATTTTTCGTTTGTTAGAAAATAAATCTTCTAGAGGTTTTTAAGAATTGTTACTAATACTCATCGTTTTATAGATACTAGCAACCGTTCCGCGACTTCGTTCGTCTGAGTAAACACCCGTATCCCGTAAAGCCTGGGATATTTGCTTTATTATAAAATAAAGCCTAAATTACAAATCACACTCGGTGTCTCAGTTCAGTAGTTTCAGTGTATCACCTGCACCTGCAAAAAAAGAGGAATATTAGTTTATACAAAACTTTAATAATATTACGCCCTTTAATGTACTTACCGTTTGTAAAAAAGCGGATTTTTGTTTCTTATTTGCATAAACTAATTATTTTTTAACTTATTTTTTACAGATGTCTCGTTGATCCTACGAGAAGTATTCAAAATGGCTGAATCCACAAAATCTACTATTGCCCAAGCTACAAAAGCATTTAAAAAGATCCCTGTATATGTAGTTGAGGAGCATAATGACGCTTTACAATTTATATATTCGGCAATAGGAGGGAAAAAATTGCCCGTTGAAGGTACCACTTTATTACACTTGGACGCCCATCCGGACATGCTTATAGATCGTAAACTGAAAGGAGAAGAAGCGCGTTCGGGAAGGAAACTTTTGCCATTACTGCAAATAGAAAACTGGATAGTGCCGGCAGCGGCAGCTGGCCACTTAGGGCGCGTCGTGTGGCTGCGCCCTCCGTGGGCGAGCCAATTCTCCGACGGCACCCGGCTCATCCGAGTTGGAGACGATCCCGCCAACGGCCTGCTACGGCTTGACAGCACTGAACCTTATTACTTATGCGACGCATTATACTCGTTAGAGCTTACGAACGCAAGAAAGTTTGAGGTCACGGTCGCGGAACTTTATTCTAACCCAAACAACGATAACGATGAAATACCTTTTCGAGAGCTAGTTAACCAATTGAACATTAAACAGCCTTATGTCCTAGATATAGATTTAGATTATTTCAGTACTGCTAACCCGTTTTTGTCGCTTTACAAAAATATTAACTTGTATGATAAATTGGAACCGATATTCCGTTCTGATATTCCCAAAGACAAAAGTCCAGAAAGTCTAAAACAGTTTACTAAGGCACGGGCGGCACAATTAGATGAACTCGAAACCCTATTCCAGCATTTAGAGAATCATAATAACCTTAATGATTATCCGGGAGAGAAGTCTGTTTTGTTTGATAAGGTCAGTTGCATGGATAAAGTACTTTCAACGATATACTGAGTTAATTTTATCCAGTTTTATAGATACATTTTTGTCTGCAGGTATCAGAAATTGCGATAGCCGTTTCGGCGGAGGCTGAACGGCTGAAGGAACCTCCAGACTGGTACGCGGTGTATGCAGCCGGTTGCACCAGAGACCAGGGAGGTCCGCCGCACCACATATGCGAAGAGTCTGAAATAAGATATGAGATCTTACGATGCCTGTATCCATTTCTGAAGAATTTACCACCCCCTGTGTTGATAACTATTGCTCGATCCACTAACGATGGATACTGTCCACCAGAACAGGTAAATATAATAATTCATAAAAATACATTAAGTGTTCAAACATACAAGTTTCTTAAAGATTTTTGGAACATGACATTTTTGTTTCAGGTGGAGCTTATTCAGCAATTGGTTATTATGACCTTGGAGGAAGCGTTTGATACGGATGAACCTTTTCTGTATTATCTTAACGCTTATACTGAATAAAATTTAACAAACAAACAAATTGTCGCCACCTAAGTCATCTTTCATAGATGTACTATACTGAATAACTCTGTCCTGCGACAACTTGCGTTTGAAGATAGTAGGTACCTACTGAACTATTGTCATATTTCCACCACAACTGTCATATTTCCTCAATATACTTTGAACTGTATGTATATGTAGGGCTGCCATCCGTCCGGGTTTCCCCGGATTTGTCCTAGTTTGGAGGGCGTCCGGGGAGCGTCCGGGCGGGGTTTCTAAAAAGTGTCCGGGCACTTTTTATGTCAGAGGAAATCCGATTAACTTGACAGAATGGAATGATTAGCAATAAATTACAGCATTTCATAGTTAAAAATTCGGTGCGGCATATATATTCGTGCACTCGTCTCGTGACGTGACGTGACGTGGCGTGACCGGTCACCCCCCCCCCCCCTTCAATTAAGTTGATTTTCTATAAATATATAAAAATATGTTAACTAGGTATGTTTTTATTTTATTGTATTTTTTTGCGAGGGGTCCGGGGTAATTTTTTTATTTCACCCAAATGTCCTGGGTTTTTGAAGTTTTTGTCCTGGGTCCGTAATTTAGCTGATGGCATTCCTATGTATATGGCATATGGTTGAACATTTATTGAAAAAATTTGATAGTTTTGGTTAGGTTGATGTGCAGGCGCATCTAGTCACGTTGGACATTAAAACGTTAAAAGTCTATTTAATTTCATTGCAGTTATGTCTAGGTTATTTGTGAAAAAGTAGTATTAAGCGCAAGCGTGATATTATAGTTCCATCTTTTTATTAAACAGACAATTTTTTACGCATTTAAATAATTATTGTGATACTTATTTATAAACGTGATCCTTTCTACTAATTAGACTTTTATATTTAACTGCCGGTTTTGTATCATATTATCGGACTGTTTAAAATTACGATTATGGAAATATGAATTACTTAATATAAGGTACAAAGGTCTACTTTTCAGGAGAAGCAAAAAACAAATTTTATTTTTAATATTTGCTTGTATTTTTTCACTTTTTATTCTATTTACTTGTTGTCTATGGCAAAGTTGCTTAGGCTTGAGAGCTCTATAAAGCTATGCAAGCAAAACTAAGATTATCTTTATGGATTTCGAAATAGCATGTCTCTTACATTAAACATAAATGTAAATGCGATCTATACCTTAATTGCATTTAACACAAAAATACTCTGCATTAATGTAACAGTCATATTGACAAAAATAATATTAGTAATTTTTGAAGTAAAGTAGGTACCTACCTTTTTTGGTTTAGCTATTGCTGTATCTTAACTAAATACTATAATAAAATTCCACTTTCAAAAGCAAATTGGTTAACTTAATTTAATTTAGATAAAAACAACATAACAACGTTATCAACAATTTAATCAAAGCTGAAACAGGTCGCGATGCAATTACTAATAAGAATGAAAATCATAAAAATTGAATTACCTAAATGGAGGAATTTATTCCCTACTAGAGATTCCCTTTAAATTCTTCCTCATCAGTCTCATTTAAAGTGTGATAAGTTTTAGGTATAATACCTTTTTCACACAGTTTTATTAGGGTAAGGGCCATAAATAATTAATTATGAGACATACTTACCTTATAACTAAAATAACATTTTGTACAACTGCATGATACCTACTTCAAAATTTGTGATAAAGATTTGTTTAGGGTCTCCTAAAATGTGTAATGTAAGGGACAAAAAATAGTTTATTTTTCAAGATATCAACATTTCAAGTACTTATACCATTCGATGGCGCGTAAAATTCCGAATCCAACAGTGTATTTAACTCATTTTCGGGATATTGTCCCCGTGATCGATTATAGCTACTTATTCAAGAGATTTTGTTACCAATGTCAGAACTTTGAAAATTTATACTACTTATTGAAATAAAAATTATCTAAAAAAATATTAATCTCTATTTATTTAATACTTATATGCGAAAACAAAACGGTCATGGGCATGTCAACGAAGTGATTGCATTGAAATGAAACAACTTTTACGGATCTACTCGCGTTTATTTTACACATTACTTATTTAATGTTTATCCTGACGTTTCACGATGACATTAAATAAGTAATGTGTAAAATAAACTCGAGTAGAGCCGTAAAAGTTGTTTCATTTCAATGTGTAGTGTTCGCGTAAACTTTAGAAAACAATAAGTGATTGCAGTTTGAGATTATTTATTAATCCATAACGAGAAAGCTCTTTATTGCATCATTTGCATTGAATTCATCGGCCATATCATTATTCCTTAAGTGATCTGATGATATAGCTGATGAATGGGGAAAGTGATGGTAGGTTCGGCTCATGATGGAAGCGCACTTGACTTTACCCGGAATATGCAAATGATGCATGCAACTGTTGAGCTATCTTATCTCATATTGTCAAATCACAAAAATGCATCAACAACGCTACTGACATTGTTGTTATAGCAATATTGCTAATGCATTATTGTACATCTGCTTTAAGTGATAAAATATTCTATAAAAATTGCTTTGATATGTAGGAGCTTACTTTTTATTTTGTACCACTTTCGGATAGGCCATAATTGCACTCGTTGAGGACCTGAGAAGGTGTCGGCTGTTTAAGTCGAGCCATCTGGTCAGAGGCGGGTCAATTCGCAATAAAAATGATACTACGACGCCCTCGCCGCCCGCCGCCGCAGTTTCGACCTATATAGCGTATATAATAAATGATAATGTGATAATATGACGATTACGTACTAAGAAATCGAAAGTAACTGCTATCTCATCATCATTACCAACTCATTTTTGGAAAATAGAAACACTACATAGATCTACCACGCAGGCCCGGGGCCTGACCGCCTAACCAATCGCTTTGACTTAGTGTGTGGTTTATGACGTCATCTTGTCGTTTCGTGCCGCCTATGAAAGCAATATCTAAAGCTATAGCCTTTAGCTTTTGATATTGCTTTCATAGACGGTGCGAATTGGCAAGATGACGTCGTAAACTACACGCGTAGTCAAAGCGATCGGTTAGGCGGTCGGGGGGCAGGGTGCCTACAGTGCCTATTGTGAGTTTTGTATACTATCCGTACCTATTCATTCGATAACGTTTACGAAAACGAAAATTAGTATGGCATTGAAGCAGCACCTCCTGGCGGCATATCGGAAGAGTTAAAAATTTGCCATACAAACTCTCGCTTTCGTTAACGTGATCGAAGAAAGAAAGCGAATGAAACTCGCAATATAGGCACCCAGCGCGATTGGTGAACAAAATGCTAACAGTACTTTTATAATTAATAATTAAAATTACAAAGGATATTATTAAAAACAGGGAAGTGTTTGGCACTTCACCCCAAATCGCATTCCCTTCTCTCTTTTTTCCATTTTCCCCTCCCCTCAGCCTTTAGTGTCAAAATTTACTACGCCTTTCATTTAGCATGAATATAATTGTAATTTTATTTATTCTAAATAACATTTATTAGGTAAGAAAGATAGATGCTCTTCCGGTCAAAGCTTAAATAAATAACTTTAAACTACTTAGCTTCCACCTCGAAATAAGGAGACTTCCACTCTCCTTGTTGAATACTTAAAAAAGTGAGACAAGAGACAAGACAGGTGACAAATTTAAAATATAAAACTTTTTATATTGAATAATTAAAACCTTTACTTTGTAATTGTAACCTCGGGCATGATAAAACATAGGTACTAGTTAATACTTATAAAATCGAGTAAATACGACTGTTGAAATAAACTGTTTTATCGCATATAATCGCAATTGTGTTGTGTTCGCGTGTCTGCACAGCAAGAAAACAATGTTTATTTTTTTCTTTTTAGGTAACCACTCGTACTGTAACATTGGAATAAAACACTTTTAATTCGCATTTATTTATTTCCGTATTATGTGTTTGATACATAAAAGATAACACAATTTCAATGAAACAACTTTTACGGATCTACAACCCTTTGCAGGGCAGACAGTCTGCAGTATGCGAACATGCCCTAGAGGGGCCCAACCATTACTGCAGATTCGATAAACCTCAAGTACTCGCTAGAGAACAACGATTCATCCCTAGGATGATACGTGAGGCTATTGAAATTAAAAAAACATCCTAATTTCAATAGAGAAGATGGTTGGAATTTACCACGGAATAGATAAATAAGGTATTTACCACCACCCTGGGATCCCATCATACAAAATATTAAAACCCAGCCCCAACACCATACAGCCAGACCAAAAGATACTGTAAGCTCTTGCTGCGTAAAACGGAACGCACGTGATTAAATTTAAATGAGGGTATTCAAGCTACTAGGTAACTAAATTATGAGACGCCCAGCACCCAGTCTGCCTGTGACTACGGACCCTGCAAAGGGTTCGAAACGTCAGAATAATCATTAATTAAAAGTAATGTAAGTATAAAATAAACGCAAGTAGATCCGTGAAAGTTGTTTCATTTCAATGTGTAGCGTTCGCGTAAACTTTAGAAAATAACACATTTTTTTTATTACCTACACAATTTTACTACAATGCAATACAAAAGTCGAAAGTTTGAACGACGAGGTGTAAGTCTCGTTTGCCCATCACTACATACTACGTAAAGGTATAAGACAAGCTTCATTTTTACAGTTTCATGTAAAATAGGTACTTACTTATATGTTTTATGTATAGTTTGACCAGCTAGCACATAAATCTTGAGCTTATTAACGTTCAAAATTTTATTATGTACCGATATGATCAGACAAACAATTTGGTCCTTCGATTGAGGGCGATTGGGGTCAAGTGAGCGTCGATGTGGACTCGTCTCGTGGCGCGCGGCGTTACATCATGCGACAACCAGCCTGGAAAACTTAAGTATATCAATTATATCCAATAAAAGAGTTAGGTACTTACATACCTACTTCTTCGGTGTTATTGTAAAATGCGCTTGTGTTTTGTTGATTGTCCTGTCCCACAGATACAGTGCTGTTATACGAGTGATAATGTCCTATGTCCTATTTAAGGAGATCACTAACTATTCAGTGCTGCATTCTCAATATAACTATTTGTTATTGCTGCTAGAAAACAAAAACAATCAGTTTTATTATAGATAGCTAGGGTAATGGCACAGTGTTCGACACTTAAAGCACTTAAAGTCCAGGAAGCAAGTGGTCTCTATTTTTTGACTATTAGCATAAGATTACCCTTGACTATTAGCATAAGAGTAGGTACAGGACTATTGGCTAATCTTTTAAAACTTTTACTTCATAAATCCGTTTGACTCTATAATAAGCATGCTGAGGAACAATAAAACTAATCATGACATTTAATTTAGCTTCAGTGCAGCAATTAGCACTTGAAAATAAAAAGTAAAAAATAAAACATTAATGGCTTTTAATTTATATCCTGAGTGCACCTATTAAACAAACTCGACGTAACGGTATTGGAAAGCGTAAAAAGCCATATTTTGCAAGAACAATAGACTCTCAGACTAGACGTAAAGGGACTCGACTTAAATGGCCGCACTCAGAGTCGTCAATTAAATTTTAATGACAATTAAGTCTCTTGCTGTCACTTTCATATGTGTAGTGGTAAATGGAGAAGGAAAGATATTTAATTGTCCATTAAAGTTAAGTGACGTCTCTGAGTACGGCAGAAAGGGAACAATTCGACATGATACACCTTTAATAAATCCCAAACTAAATTTCTTATTAGAAATGGATAAGTAAGTATAGTCGACAATGAAATTGCTTTACCACCTTAGAAGTGAATTTTGTTTGCATATAATAAAACAACAAGTTCTATTTTTGTTTAAAAGACCAAGTGACAGATACGTTGTCATTATTGACAATGAGCCTTATCGAAATTTTATTGTAATGGAAGTTTTTGTCAAAAGTGCTAAAGCAATTTCATGGTTGACTATACCTACTTACTTCTATCTCAAAGGCACAGAATAAATAATAGTGTCAAAGGTTTCAAAGTTCCACAGTCATAATGACAATATTATAAGAAGGGACTTCGTATTGTCTGTTCATTGAGATACTGGGTGCCATAGCAGATAACACCAACAACAAGCGGAGTTGTTTACATACGTCGTCGTAGGACCAAGTTACTCAGGCTTGGTAGGTAGGTAGGTATCGTACTCACAAACATGGCCGCTTGATAACAAAAAACTTGCTTTCATTGATAAAATGGTACTTGCGTAAACGTTGTTTTCAATGGCTATGTTGATAAGATGCTATGGCGTGGCGTGGCGTGGCGCTTCGTGGCTCAAGAATCTGTTTTGATAGAGTTGTGGACCTTCAAAAATCATCCTTACATTGTTTAATGACCGGCAAGACCTAGAAAGATAGGTAAAGTGACGCGGGTAGTTAACCGTAATGTGTAGGTATTTGTATGATTCGATGACTTTTATAATTATTTTTTATACTAAATAGAAAACATATACTTACCCTTAGATTAATAACTTACCTACCTACCTCGAGGTAGGTCAAACAATGTCGAGTTTAGGTTTCTTTCTTTGCACGCTTTCGATGGAGAGGTGATATTGGTAGAGACGCTGCTGGAAAGAACTACCTTTTTGCTACCAAGACAGAGAGCTGGCATGCAAAGGGACAGACCTACCCTCAGCATTGTTTGTCCTCGCGGTAGGTAGGTAAGTATACAATGTTTTTTTTAGTTTATACGAAACCTGAAAACTGTTTGTTCAGAATCAGTAATAGACTCGATTTAAATATTTTTTATACCATGTTAGTTACATTTTGACCAAATAATATTTACAAAATCTCAATTATAGTATAACCTATTAAAAACACACAACAGGACAGCACAAAAAGCTTGTAACTTCGTGAGTTTTCAGGATATTATTTTAATTTTTTTTTGTACTGATTCTTTAAATGAAAATATTTGACCCGTGTTTCGGTTTTCGTATAAACTAAAAATAAGGTTGTTTAAACAACGTTATATTTTTATGTATATTTTTTTATATTTTATCTGTAAGCACAGTGCCTTGATCTCACCTGATGTTAAGTGATGATAAGGCCAATGATGGAAGCGCACTTCACCCGGGAATCCGGGATCGGGCCGGAACACACCAATGCTACAAACATTGATGTCGACATACCTATTTAGTTATGATGGTGGTAGCTAGCCAGGCGGACAAACAAGCCCTACCACCAACTAAACCGAGTACACAAACTCGATGGGGAGATGATATTGGTAGAGACGATGGATTGAACTTGGTTGGATTTGCTGCCAAGACGGCGGCGAGCAAAGGGAGAGGCCTACACTCAGCATTGTTTGTCTGGCGACCGGTTGAAGGAGAGGAAGAGATTCTAACCTACGCTACATTATATTGTTTTCTAAAATTTTCGCGAACACTACATAATAAAATGGAAATTTTATTTGTTATACGGATTGCCCTCGGGTTTTCCCGATCGTGGACTAGTCAACACTTTTTTCAAATTGAAATTTGTTTGCAACTTTTGCAAAATAAAAATGTATAAAAATAACCATAATCAGAAAGTAGGTAACTAGGTACCTATTTAATTTTAATTTGTTTGTTTAGTGCTAGTTTCATTCATTCGTTATTCGGTCACGCACTTTAACGAAACCGATCCGATCCGAACCCTTCGGAGAATCTAGTAGGGCACGGGGACACGCACTTTTAAGTGTGTGATGTCATTCTCTCTAGAAAACCTTAGAAGGTGATTCGTTTCACACGGCTTGAGGTACCTACCCTTTACGTACCTCGCCGCCCCCAAAAAAAGCCCCAGCAAATTCTCTTAAAAAAAAACGTTAACGAAAACGAGAATTTGTATGGCAAAATGTTAACTCTTGTAGTATGCCGCCAGGAGGCGCTGCTTCAATGCCATACTAATTTTCGTTTTCGTAAACGTAATTGACTGAATACGGATAGTAAACACTCACACTAGGCACCCATATTTTAAAAATACCTCTAACTCTACCTTGGTTACATAAAGTAAGTAGGTATATTTCATTCTGTTGTTTCAGCAAAATCCTGTCGCATGTAGGTAGGTGTACCTACCTAATATTGAAAGGATATTTAATCTGATTCTCCAATAATGAAAAGTTCTAATTGATTTTGAAATATTACAATGCGATCAAACATATGAGTTTCGCAGTTCATGTCATTCATGATGTGATGACACTATGATTAGTAACTGGTCGCCCAGTGGTTGAAATTCGACCGTAATTCCCAAAATAGGTAGGTGTGTTGTTTTACAATGTTTGTACAATGTCATCTAACTCATAACATTATATCTAAATCTATAAATTGTATCTTTTCTGCACTCCTTATCCATTATAAACATCACATTATTTATTCTGTGCTATTGGCGCGCAACGTACAAAAAGGGGTACTTACAAACTTTTTCGTAGATGAGTTGTTATTGTAAAATAACTAGATAGGTATCTATACCTACCTATTTGACTTTATTTCTGCCTAGCATGGCCGAGCTAAGGTTCGGTCCAAAAGGTAAGTGGTTTAGAAACCGTCCCTATGTCTGGATCTGAATCGACTACGTGTACGTACGACTACGACGGAAATCAAAATTACGAATCGATCAGAAATTGTTAAAGTACCTACCTAGTCACTACATAGGTATTATATTATTTATTATTATTATAGGTACTATAATAAAACAAAGTCGCTTCCCGCTGTCTGTCTGTCCCTGTGTACTCGTATGTATGTATGTTTAGATCTTTAAAACTACGCAATGGGTTTTGATGCGGTTTTTTTTACTAGATAGAGTAGTGATTCAGAAGGAAGGTTTATATGTTTTTTTTATATATATTTTACGGGTAAGCGCAGTGCCTTGATCTCTCCTGATGTAATAAGGCCAATGATGGAAGCGCACTTCACCCGGGAACCTCAACTAGTGAGGCACTGGCTATCTTATCTCTAGCTGCCGGAACACAACAATGCTACAAACATTGATGTTATGGCGACATATTTAGATAAGATGGTGGTAGCTAGCCAGGCAGACTAACAAGCCCTACCACCAACCAAACCGAGTACACAAACATGTACCCCCCGCTGGGAATCGAACCCGGGACCCCTGGGTCTAAACCGGTGTTCTTAGCCACTAGACCACAGAGGCGGTTAAAAACATGCATACAATTATTGGACCGGGTAGGTGGCGCTGCGCTGCCATATGGTTCTATAGGACATAGGATACGGGTGTTCGTTCACTAAAGCGGACGAAGTCGCGAGCAGGCCGTTAGTTAGATATATTTGACGACCTTCTTGGTCGAGTGGCTTGCACACCGGTTTTCATGGTGTCGCCATCTCCGAGGTCCCGGGTTCGATCCCCGGTCGGATCAATTTAGAAATACCTGTTTTTCTAAATTGTTTCGGGTCTGGGTGTTTCCTATGTATAATAAGTATGTATTTAAGTATATTAAGTATGTTTATTCGTTGTCTAGTTAACCATTTCTCGAGTTTCTTAAGGAAGCTCTTCTTGGGGCTAGATAATTGGTGTGAGTGTGGGAAACATTTATTTATTTATTTATTTAATTAATGTGTTTAGACACATTGTGGTAGGTACCATTATAGGTACATTAGTGTAAGTACCTATAATGCTACCTACCACAACTGTTGGTTCCTCGTCATAGCCTGCTACTAGTGCTACTACCGACATTTACAACTCGCAAAATTTTTATCACTACTATTGCCAGAAATGAATTTAATTTTATCAAAGTTGTGATTATGAGTATGAAGTAAGTAGGTAGATAGGACTTCGTCATTTTGCGTTATTATTAATTATTACTTATTTATTAGTACATTACTTTCTAAATAACTTCCAAAAAAACCTTTAATTATTTTATAGTATCTTTACTATACTATAATAACTAGGTGTGTATAGACACTAACAAAGGTAAGCATGTAGTCGAGGATGGTGTGAGTCCTAGCGTGACTCCCGGTTTGGCGCCAGAGCCGCGCTCGAGCGTCCCCTGCGCGCCCTACCGGATCGACCAAAAAAATAAGCACACGAGAATGAACGGCCGAGCCGCATTCCTCGACTGGGTTGACGGCACGGCCCCGCGCGCCTTCCCCCAGTCGGGACGGCTTCAGTCAGTCAGTCGTTCGCGCGCGTCGCCTCTGACAGGTTGTTTGCGTACCGTTCGCTCTCTATCGCATGCTGTGTTTACAACAAATCGGTGTCATTATTAATGTTAAAATATACTACGAGTGACCAGTGTCAGTGACAGAGTGCAAAAGATTCCATTTGTTGTGTCAAAGGATTAATTGCGTGCTAATATTTGTGGTTTGCGAGCAGCAGACAGCCACGGCAGGCGCCGAGCGCAGGTAGCGTCTCATATTTGTTTTCAATCTGATTACGGCAGCGTTAATCTGGTTCAGTGAGACTGAGGCCAGGCGTGCTGGTAGTTATACATCTCAACAGACAGACGTCGAATGTAACAACAGACCCACGTGACAGTGTGTAGATAATCAATTGGGTGCCGCTAACCACGTGGTGTGATCCGGGCGACTGTTGTAAACAATTCAACGCCCTTCTCCGTCGCTCGGCGTCGCAGCGACGCGACGTCGTGCGCGCTTCTCCGCGCTGGCAGTGCTGGCACACACTGGGAACGCGTTGTTGAATTGTTGATGGTGCGGGCCGGCACGTAGGCCAAGTTGTTGTCACAAATCGGTGTTGTGTTGTGGTCAGTTAACCAACCAAACCGATAGTTTTTTCTGGCAGTAGGCTCGGTCTAGTCTGGCCCTGATCATTTTACGGCTTTCTATCATAGACATACAACGACATTCAAAGCAATTAAATGTGACGTGATTTATCCGAACTGGAATGAACTAATAATGTTGTTGTTTACATTATACAAAATATAAATTGTGCTCAATCTCATAAAATAATGCAAATAAATTCCATAGTTACCTAACACAAAAAATAATACGACCAGGGTAGCTAGTTATACTGGCATACCTACCTACCTGCTCGTTTATTATTTAACACGCACGAGCTAACGAATATAATTTTTAACTAATAATTGTCGACGTACCGACTACCTAAAAGGGTCCTACCGACTCAGCGTTGTAAAACAAAATATTTATAAATGATTTAATAGGTTAGGTTGGTACCTACCTACTTAGTTACCTACAAACCCCCTCACAAACAAATAAAGAATAAGGTCCAAATAATTAGTTATACCGTGTTTTGTTCCTGTCACATTTTACGTCATTTCAAATAAGAGTAAAAGGGACAAAACACGAAATAACTATTCGGACCTTATTCTTTGTTTATTTGTAAGGCACCTAAATTTAGAAAATTACTACCTACTTATTACACTTCCAAAGTTCAAATTCAAACACGTGTTTGTTTACTAGATGTAATAGGTAGGTCTACTACATCTAGTAAACAAACAATGCTTTTGTTAATACTTAGTTTTAAAAGCCGAATCTAATTTAGAAGTTGCACACTAAATAAAATCAAATCAAAAATGCTTAATATACAATAAACACTCATAGAGTGCGCTAATATCGAAGAATAAAAAAAAATTGGGAAATAATTATGTGTAACTACCTACCTACAGAATAATAACTAGGTACCTCTAGGTTAGGGTTGCCAACCCTACTATATAACATAGTAGTTATCCTACTATACTACTATTATTTTAAAAATATATTATAGTAGGCGAAACTAGTATATTTTTACTATAGTTTTCTGTGATGAACACAAAGTGGAAAGATGAGCGCAACTAGGGTTGCCAACTATTAAAATAATTCTATCACTAACTAGTATAAAAAAAGGATTTGAAGGAAAAATAAAGTAATTTTCAAATTTAATTATTTATGCGTTGCATTCCTTTCACTTCACCTGAGTATCATTCAGTAGTTCAGAAATTAAGTCAACAGGAAAATTCCGTTCAAACGCACGCATTAGTCGGAAATAAAGTATTTTCCATACTTTATTTTTATTAAAAAGAATAAAGTATGGGGATAGAAAATAACGTAGGATACGTTATTTTAAAGTAGGCAACAGAGCCAGTATCGTTCTGATAAAAGCAGAGTTATTGGTGTTTTGTAGGTAACTTAAAATTAGATTGTAATAGTAGTTACGAAACGTTCCATAAAAATAAAAACCTATTAATTAAAGCTCAAAGCAACAAAAAATATTCATTTAAGAAATAAAATAAATAATAATATTTTTTAATATACTAAGTAGGTATATTTTTTTTTTATTAATTCCCTATCTACTATATTTTTATTAGTACTGAATCCAAAAATACTATATTTGGTTTAAAACAGTTGAAAACCCTACTCTAGGTAGGTATGTGGTAAGTAGATTATAGATACCTACGTAAGATGTTTGAGAAAAAGCGGGGCAGAGAAACCTATGTTATACTATGTTATGCGGTACTTCACGCCAGAACAGCTGCTCCAACTTTATCAAGCACAAGTTCGATCATGTATGGAGTACTGCTGCCACCTTTGGGATGGATCAGCCAAATACCATCTGGCTGCTTTGGACTCGATTGAAAAACGAGCTAAGAGACTCATTGGTGACCCTGCCCTGATAGACGCCAAGCTGCAAAATCTAGAACATCGGCGTAGGGTGGCTCGTCTGTCGGTCTTCTACAGGATTCATTTCGGGAAGTGCGCGAAGGAGTTGCACGGCCTAATCCCACCATCCACTTTCCGCTATCGGAGCGCGAGGCGCGAGTTCCATCCCTATGTTGTAGATATGCCACCTTGTCGCACGAGCCGATTCGGTTCAACTTTCTTAGTGCGTACAGCTAGGGAATGGAACGCGCTGCCTGCGAATGTGTTCCCTGAAAGGTATAATCTGGACCTCTTCAAGGCTAGAGTGAATAGGCTATTTCTAGGCAGGCATGTTCCATCCTCGACCGCACCGTCACTTAACATCAGGTGAGGTGTAGTCAAATGCCTGCCTATAACCAATAAAAAAAAATAAAAAAAAAATGTGCCTATGTACTAAATAGTACTTCCCAACCCCATGTCTCACTCAGTGAGTGGCCTGATTAAACGGATCCTGACATTTTCCTCAAAGTCCCACCAAATCCAAATGGCAAAAGCAAGACACTCAGAAGTGATTGTGAAAGTTTAAATAGCAGTATTATCATAAATACTAGATGAGCTATCAGAACAATACTACCTACCTATGTTTGAGTCGAATTTCCGGGAACTACATGGAACGACCTACGCAGGGGCAGATAATACTAAAAGCCGTTTTAGAGGCAAAATCTACGCATGTGACGTTTAAAAAAATATTTATCCTAAAAAAATTTGGTCAGAAATATTTCAATGTTCAGGGTCTGGGTGTTTTCTATGTATAATAAGTACCTACCTACTTATGTATTTAAGTATTTTATGTATGTTTATCCGTTGTCTAGTAACCATTTAAGGAGTTTCATAACGAAGCTTCTCTTGGGCTAGATAATTGGTGTGAGTGTAGGAAAGTTTAGTTTATTTAATGTTTCCACAATTTTCTGGATGGATTTACCACAGCATTAGTCGTGTTATAGCTCTCCAATCTACTCGCGTATATTTTATCTCCAGTAGGTATCATTTATCCCGACATTTCTCTGGGAGTTTTCTTATGATGAGCAGGTAGGGTAATAATAATCTGTGAGTGATAAACACAAAGCGACTGACTTTGTAAACAATTTACCTAGAGTGGCATAATAACAAAGATATTAATAGATTCACAGCAACAACAAACGCGACGATACCTCAGGCAAGCACTAATATAATCATACTAATAATATCTAGAATGTTAATTACAGACTTACAGAACAAAAGGCATCTTTATATTGAAGAAAATAATGATAATTGAAATTGTCCAAACGGATTTGTCGTTTAAAGCAAACTATTTGGTTTAGAAGTCCTATTACATAACTTGAAAAATAGGTACCTACCATGACCACGGACAATTAAAAGTGTACAGTTAGTAGGTAAGTTTAGAGATATCCTTAGGCATAGTAGGTAGGTACCTATCTCTGGAAATACTCGGCAGCGTTTCGGCTGAGTTACACCGTCGTCATCCCATCCCGGCACAAAATGTCAGTTTAATTGCAACGTTTCACTGCATCTCCATCTTTCCAAGCGTAAGCGTCCTGAAAAAAGCCTTCACACCACTAACTTAAGAATGTAGGCCAGGCCAGTCTTAAATTTTTCACATACATGGCCAGTCTTACAAATATTCAAATTTTTTTACACACAAAAAATAATTTGATCATCCAACATTGCATCCAGTGTGGTGTGCTAGTCCTTAATTTCTCTTTTGGAGGATACGTATCGTGCGTGTTTCCCCAAGGAGCTCTTAACTAGGACGTTGAGCTAAGAGTGCTAATTGAACAAATTCCATTTATTCTAGTTCCAACCGTTTCTGTGGTCTAGTAGCAAGATAAAGGCCAAGAGCTTCCCCCATTGTTAAATAAATACGGTACTGTTGTGCTTTACTTGTAATACTTCTTCTTTCATCTGTGTTTCGCTTCGGCAATTTCTTTTAGATGTCCCTCATTATGGTTTCCGCGTCTTTATTTTATGATTTATCCTTCATAGAACACAAATCACTGTTTCAGTGATTTAGACAAATATGTATGACAACAAAGCTTACCCGAAAAAATAGTCTAGGTCACTCGTAGAGGCCTTCATTTACACCTACATTTGAAATGTATGGTATGATAGATGTTATAGATTTTTTAAATAGTGAAGTAAAATAACTCGACTTCCCATTGACATGTTCTCAAATACAATGAACGCAACAAACCATAATAGTTTCTAAGCATAGAGTAATTGTTTTAAGTGCGTAGTTATTAGCAAACAAGGTTAATTTTAACAGCATTTTAATGACATTCCTATTTTAAATGCAATATTTGTTCTGTATTAAGAACAACGTTACTACATTGAAATGAAACAACTTTTACGGATCTACTCGCGTTTATTTTACACATTACTTTTAATTAATGTTTATCCTGACGTTTCGAACCCTTTGCAGGATCCGTGGTCACAGGGAGACTGATCTCAGTCTCCCTGTGACCACATCATTCATCGTTGGTCGTCTCATAATTAGTAGCTTGTATACCCTCATTTAAATTTAATCAGATGCAGATGCTTGGTCTGGCAGTATGGTCACAGAATACATGATGTATAGTGTTGGGGCTGGGATTTAATATTTTCTATGATGGGATCCCAGTCTGGTGGTAGATGCCAACCATCTTCTCTATTAAAATTAGGATGATTTTTTTAATTTCAATAGCCTCGCGTATCATCCTAGGGATGAATCGTTGTTCTCTAGCAAGTATTTGTGGTTTATCAATTCTGATGAAATGATTGGGCTTGGGCCCCTCTAGGGAATGTTCACATACTGCATATGCTTTACGTCGGCTATATGTTCTTTCACGTGGGTTCCTTTCCTACACTTCTTTTGGTTTGCCCGATGTAAGAGAGCCCAGTCGGTTGAGCGGTATAGGGCAACCGCAAGATCCTTGTAACGTCTGTAACACTCTGTGCTTTTTCTAATGACGTAGCATACGTGCTGCTATATGCATATACGCATAATCACGCGCTTGTTTCTAGCTTACTGCGAACTAAAGCATTGGAGATCAGTTTCAAGACATTGTCTATTTTAAAGTCCCGGAAATTTCAATGAATATAGCCGCAACGTTTAATAATCTTTGCCAACCGTGATAATATGTTTATGAAAGGTGAGTTTCCATTTGAAGGTAACACTTAATTATTTAGTTGTTGTTGTAGATCTGAAAACTTATTTGCACCTTATGAAATTAATACAGATCTTAGCTAAAGGATTCCCAAGACTTAATTCACTCAGTTCAAGTCTTACCATTATCATTTAAATAAATTGTCATTCATATGAGTTGTATTTGTAACCAAAACTGAATAAAGAAAATTTGTATTCAAAAAATTTGGGAGTATTCAGATTGTTGAGGGAACAAACATTCAAACTTTGGCAAAGTGTTGAAAGAAGAACTTGAAAATGGTATTGTTAAGAACTTTGATCGGTTTTACCAGCATTGTATTATACAATACAATGACGGGTTAATTGTATATTGGTTCTCAAACGAATTTTTTCTGTGACTACTTCAATAGTTACACTACATTCAGATCTGCCACTACGACTTGCTAGCAGTCGCACCAATATTTTATCAGACTTCGTAATATAAATAACATGGTATTCTAGATAAGATATGGACGAAACAATGCTGTTTATTAGGCAGACGCTAGATTCGGCGTCGGACGTATTGTTTGTTTGAAACCGACAAATCTGGTTGTGAATTAAGGTGTAGGTGTGTGCATTGTAATATTCAAAGCTCGTTATCGAAATTATCGATAAACGTGCGCGAGAGGCGTGCACCTTGAAGTCTTATCAAAACACTGTTTCAAAAACAACATTTTACGTTTCGGCTGACCTTGCGCGCTTCATTGGCAATCTGATGATCTCTTAGCGCATTCTTTGTTTCATGAGTATAAATAATTCCTTACAATTGGTTGGCGCATCGAATGATATTACTTTGAATTTACGATTCTTTACTTAAGAACCCCCGACACTAAAAAGCGGGATTATGTCTGAGAGTATGTTTAAGTTTGAGTGTTTGTCTGTTGCATTGCATTGTAGCGCTCAATGCAATGGTTTTCTATACAAAGCATCAACTTACGCTTTCAGCTCAATTTAGCGTAAACAAAAGTATTTTTTTGTTTTATATTTAGTTATACCTATATTGGGATCTCCCAATAGTAGTTACTTTTCAATGGTTTTATTGGCACCATCTATCTATCATCATTCATCATCATCATCCACGGGTCGATATAATGAAGAAAATTATTTTGAAAACATGTTAAATGATATGATTTTTTTATAAATACAAATAAACATGATAGTAATAGTAATACCTAGTATATTTTTATTGTGAAATGTAGGTTAGTATCTTATGACTTTTTTTTTCAAGAGAGATTGCTGTTTGCCTCAAACGGCATTTTCAGCTTCACCATGCTTTTTTGGGGGCGGCGAGGTACTTAAAGGGTACCTCAAGCTGTGTGAAACGAATCACCTTCGGAGGTTTTCTAGAGGGAGAAGGGTTCGGATCGGATCGGGGAGCGGAACAACCCGAGGGCGCCTCTAAAGGCTCGGACCTCGGCTCGGGTTGACCGGGCCGTGGTGGAGGAAAGGAGCGCCCAGCTACATGTCTGTACCTGGTATAGAGCGCGGGTGAACCGGTTCTTCGTACCCTTGTTCTACGAGTACGGTGTCTTGGGCCTAAACCAGTGTTATGTGGCATGTTTAGTGTATTCTATAAATGTGTAGTGGCATTTAGAGGATCGGGCGGGGACATCTTATGACGCTTTAGAGCTAAGATATGACGAAAGACATTTATGGTGCCGTTGCCACTATGTAGGATGATGATATATACATTGATCAATATTGAAAAATATTACCTGTACTTATTTCAATAACGCCCTATATTACAACAAAAAAGAAACAATTTTGACCCTATTTACAAACTTTTAATTATACAGTCTAATTATAAAATGCAACGAGTTTATGTGAAGTTTTATTTGCAACCTCCTAGATTTAATAACTATGAAACCCTTTGTTGGAGCATGTCATCCTTTTATTCCTTCCACATTTCCTACTTCATTACCTGGGCTCATTATAAAGCGCCATCTCTGGGCGCTTTCCGCAAACATGAACAGAACGCGTCAATCAAAATAAAAAGGTAAAAAAATGGCAGTCAACTGAACTCGTTCGCGCCAACGCCATCAATAAAGCGCGTTGCTAATGAATATACCTACAAAGTGCTGGAAAATAGTGTTATCTGGTGTTCTCATTCTATATCTTCACTCCTTACCCCAGGGTACTTGTTCCATATGTGATAACGGACGAATACTCTGCCGCGAGTGTGCAAAGAACTGTGCGTTGCGAATACCTACCGCCGGAGCCCGAGGTAAGACACCCATCAATCTTCTACTCTCCTTACCCCACATGCTGGGCTAAATTCTTATTTCATTACAATCATATTTACTTATCTAAAGTGTTAGACCTCCACCGAAGTTTCCTTGGAAAAACCTAACATTTTATGTGGTCCACCGAGTCGAATGTCCTATGGTAACTTGAGTTCAATTTCAATAGAAAACTTCAGGTTACAGTTTACTAGGTACTTACTAATATTTTCATAGTCGTTTTACATAAAAACATAAGTGCACATAGGTACTTCTTTACTATTTTAATGTAAAATTATTATTAAGTTAGGTTTCAATTTGGTTTATACAACAGCGTCGCATGTACTTACTTTTCTGCATGTGATTTTGGATCGTATTCAAACTAATACCTACCTATTACACGTTTTCCAGTCCACTAAGTTTTCATAATAATAAGGTAGGCACATAAGTACCTACCTACTTTTTATTATTTCGTAAAAAAAACCTTTCAATTTTGTCGGAAGCTAGGTACAATACTTACCTACCCACTTGGTATTATTTCGTTTCGTAGTTATTTTACTTATTTGTCAAAATGAATAAAGACGAACAACAAATTAAATTGCTAACATCTCGACGTGAATATGTTTTTAAAGACATACAAATACTGTATGAGTTAAGCAAACAAATAGAACAAGACAAATCAAAACTTAGCCAATTTAAGGCTAGGTACAGACGGGTAGAATCTTTGCGACAGGAATATGTTGATCTTACAAATGAGGTCAACTCATTTAAATTAAAGGTAAAGCCAGATTCGGACATAGATATGCAGAGTGTATCGGCGTTTGACGATTTGTACTATGCTGTCGTCGATACCTATAGTACTTTTATTAGTGTACCAGAATCTTCTAGCACGTCTAAAGTCGATGCTACAATAAAGCCGGTCGGTCAAGCTCGTTTACCAAAGATCGAGCTGCCTAAGTTTGACGGAAACATTGAGTATTGGCAAACATTTTATGACACGTTTTTATGTTTAATTCATGATAATAATAACATCAGTAAAATCGAAAAATTTCATTATTTGATAGCTTGTCTGTCTGGTTCTGCATTATCAATCGCTAAAGGCATTCCAGTAACATCTGATAATTATCAAGTTGTATTTGATGCGTTAGTTGATCGTTTTGAAAACAAAAGAATCCTGTCCGCTAACTACCTTGATAAAATATGCAACTATCCTTCTTTAAAAAATGGCATTTTAGTTGAGTTACGTAAATTCACTAGCATACTAAATGAGTGTGTAAACGCAAGATTGACAATCTTGGCGAGTTTATTTTATTTTATTTAGCGTCCCGTACTCTGGACGCCGATACTCGTAAGCGTTTTGAGTCGCAAAATAATTCTCAAATACCTACATTTACCGATCTTTTGTCATTTTTACAAAGTTATGTGAAGGTATTGGAAGCAAGTGAGTCGAGTCACTCCGTTCAAAACCCGCCTAAATACGGTGCAGTAAAATCTAATTTCCCACGGAACACGGGTAATCGTAATAACAGTGAAAACAAAAGTTATAAATCTTCTTCTTTTACAGCCAATACAAATGGACCTTATTCTAACGACGATAAGGTTGAATCTTGCGCGTTTTGTTCGTTACCACATTCTGTTTACAAATGTTCTGCATTTAAAGCTTTGAATTATTTACATAAAAATAACTTTGTAAAAAATAATAATTTATGTAGTAATTGCTTACGTAAAAATCATCATGCCGATTCATGTTTTTCAAAATCTCGTTGTTTTTCGTGTGGTGCGCGTCATCCATCACACATTATTGCATCCTGCCACCGCTGACGTCACTGGTCCCGGTGTCGGTACCAACCCTAGAAGCGTTGCCGTACCGAGCGCGAGCTTGAACTCTGAGGTTCCTAGCACCACCACAGTGTGCGCGAGTAGTGCTGGCCCACTCGTCGAACAAAGTCGTGCGTTAGTACTGTTGGGCACCTGTACTGTGTGTGTGCGTCATACTAGCAAGCCCGGCCAGTCTTTACTTGTTAGAGCGTTGATAGATAGTGGAGCGCAGGATTGCTTTTTAAGCGTAAAATGTGCTAAACGTTTGGGCTTACCGTTACGTCGTTGCAATGTAGCCGTAGCCGGTCTAGGTCAAAACATTGTACACCAGATACAGGGTGTTACTTCTTGCACTATTTTACCACGGGACTCAAATGAACGTTCGTTTAATATTTGTCCTATTGTGATGTCTACAATTACAAATCTAATGCCGTCGGTTGACGTCCCCACTGTTGTTCGGGACTCTTATAAACACTTAGTCTTAGCGGATAGCGAGTTCGATAAATCTGCTGATATTGATTTGTTGATTGGCGCGGAATTATTTCATATGATCTACGATGGTCAGCGTATAGAAGCAGGGCCTGGCCTACCAGTCGCCCTCCATAGCGTATTCGGTTGGGTTATCACTGGAAAGCTCGACACCAATTATTGTCGACCACCTCCAACGGTCTCTTCCCTCTTAGCTTCCACCTTTGCCGTAGACGAAGTGGTCAAGCGCTTTTGGGAGGTCGAGGAACCTCCGTTGGTCAGTGTTTCAAATCCAGACGATACCAAATGCGAACAAATATACTCTAAGTTGGTATATAAAAACCCGAGTGGTCGATACGTCGTTCTTATCCTTTTAAAGGAGCCGTACGATGAGCTCGGTGATTCTTACAAACATTCACTATCGCGTTTAACGAATTTAGAAAAGCGTCTCAATCGCGATGAAAAACTAAAAGAGGATTACTCTAACTTTATGCGTGAGTACGAATCATTAGGACATATGCAACCTATTGAACCGTCCTCTCCAAGCGGGAAATATCTCATTCCTCATCACTGTGTCATACGTCCCGAAAGCACAACAACAAAACTGAGGGTCGTATTCGACGCAAGTGCAAAAAGCACGAATGCTAAATCTCTCAACGATCTTGTTTATACTGGTCCCAAGTTACAAAACGATATCGTTGACATCATCACAAAGTTTCGTTTTCCCGCAATTGTGTTCACAGCTGATATCACCAAAATGTATCGCAACATTGAACTTCGTCCGGAAGATCGTTGTTGGCAGCACATCTTATGGCGAGCATCGCCGAATGATCCCGTCGTTGAGTATGAGCTAAATACCGTCACATATGGTGTGAGTAGTTCTCCATACTTGGCGATCAGAACTCTTCACCAAGTTGCCCAAGATCATGGTTCCCAGTGCCCTCGTGCGGCCCAAATTCTTCTCCATGATACCTTCATGGATGATATCACAGCTGGGGCAACAGATGTGGATACAGCTTTGCAGCTCAAGGATGAGTTAGTAAATCTTTTAAACTGTGCGCAGTTTGAACTCCGTAAGTGGAGTAGCAACTCTGATGAATTTCTCTCTCAGATACCTTCTGAGCATTGTCAAATTCCTAAAGAGTTTTTGATGATCAAAACCAACGTACTTTAAAAATTCTTGGTATTCAGTGGGACCCAGTTCAAGATATCTTTACTTACTCTTTCTCGCAACTAAATTCAAACTGCACTAAGCGTGCAATCCTTTCTAATGTTGCTCGTATTTACGATCCTCTTGGTTGGTTGACGCCAGTAGTCTTACTAGCTAAGCTTATATTACAAACACTGTGGCGATTTCAACTCAATTGGGACGAATCTGTTCCATCTGATGTAGCTCAAGAGTGGCAGGATTTCGTTAAAGAATTGAATACCCTTAAAGAAGTTCGACTCCCCCGGCGAGTCTCGAACTCCAATGCTACTCATTTCGAGTTAATAGGATTTTGTGATGGATCCACTAAGGCTTACGGTTGTTGCGTTTACCTCCGAGCCATTAGCGATGATAGTATTTCGGTTCATTTACTTATTGCCAAGTCGAAGGTAGTCCCTTTAAAACCACTTACGGTCAATCGTCTTGAGCTTTGTGGTGCCGTTTTACTTTCACGGCTTTTAAAGCACATGTGGAACTTACTCCACAGTCATATAAATCTCACTCGAATGCAAGCTTTTACTGATAGTAAAACTGTTTTATCGTGGCTTAAAACCGAACCACACAAATTAAAGACCTTTGTATCTCATCGTGTGGTCAAGATAACTGACAACGTTAGTGCTGACAAGTGGCGTCACGTGTCTACACAAGACAATCCGGCTGATCACTGCAGTCGAGGTCTTACTTGTTCTCAACTTGTATCAACCCCCTCCTGGTGGTCAGGCCCGAAATGGCTCGCTGAAGTGTGTCAGACACTTCAGGCCTACCAATCAATCGGTCGAACCGTTAAATCCAGTTCCCGAATTGAAAACTGTTCACGTCACTCATGTTGTGAGTGATCATGAAAGCCCTAACGTATTGTCAAATATTTTAAACAATTTTTCTTCGTTTTCTCGGACACAGCGCGTGCTCGCCTGGTGTTTCCGTTTCATTAGCAATTCAAAACTAAAGCGTGTTTGTAGAGTCAAAACTGGGCTAACTGTTAGTGAACTCGAGTTTTCACTTCATACATTAGTCCGACACGTTCAAACAAATTCTTTTTCTGACGAGATCGTAGCGATTCAATTGAATAAAAACTGCTCTCGTTCTATTCGTAAACTGAATCCTTTTATTGATGATACGGGTGTGCTTCGAGTGGGGGGACGTTTAAAAAACGCCAATTTATCTGAATCAGCTACCCATCCTTCCTTACTTCCAAAGGATTCACGGTTATCAAAACTTTTAATAGATCATTACCATACTCTTTACTTACATTGCGGTCCTCGTACTTTGCAATCGTTGATTCAAAGGCGCTTTTGGATATTAGGTATCCGTAACTTAATCAGATCGCGATTATCAAAATGCGTACCGTGTTTTAAGGCTAAACCTATTTCAGTTCAACCCATGATGGGAGATCTTCCTCCGTCCAGAGTTCAACCCTCGCGTTGTTTTCAAAACGTAGGAATAGACTTTGCGGGACCGTTCATACTAAAAGAAAGCCGACGTCGCAACGCTCGGACTTACAAGGCTTACGTCTGCATCATAGTTTGCCTCGCGGTCAAGGCAATTCATATTGAGCTAGTAACCGAGCTATCTACTCCAGCTTTCTTAGCAGCTCTTGATCGATTCGTCTCAAGACGCGGCCTTTGCTTTTCTATTTTAACCGATAACGGTACAAATTTTGTAGGCGCTAAGCGCTATCTTGATGAAATTCACCAATTCTTACTTAAACAGTCTTCCAAAATCGAATCCAATCTTGCTGAGCGTAATATTGTTTGGAAATTTAATCCTCCTACTGGAAGTCACTTTGGGGGAATTTTCGAAAGTGGAGTTAAATCCATGAAATCCCATTTAAAGCGAGTAGTAGGTACTCAAGTCTTGACTTTCGAGGAATTGTCCACTATTCTCACTAAAATTGAAGCTGTGCTCAATTCACGGCCTCTGCGTGATATCTACAGATCCGAGAGAAAGAGATATTCTAACTCCTGGACATTTCTTAGCAGGATGCCCTCTGGTATCCTTACCGGAACCGAATCTCACTGACTCCTACGTCAGCCCGTTAGCAAGATGGGATATGCTTAAAAAACTTACTCAATGTTTTTGGCGTGCTTGGCAGCGCGATTATCTCCATACCTTGCAACAAAGGTCGAAATGGACTGTTAATACCGACAATGTCAAAATTGGCAACGTTGTTCTAATTGTCGATCAAAATCTTCCTTCTTTAGAATGGCGTTATGGTAGAATCGAAAGCGTACATCCTGGTACCGATGGCGTGGTGCGAGTTGTCACTCTCCGCACTAAAAACGGCTTCCTTCGTAGACCTGTTGCAAAGATTTGTCCTTTGCCTATTCAACATTAAGATTGTATATCTGCTTTTCATATTCTTAGTTAAGTTCTCTACTTTTAACTTAATTTTAGCTTTGTTTATATAATGTTAGGATAGGGACTGGAAACTTTACCATAAGGATATTCGACCGATCATGGGCGACTGTTAAATTTTGCCGTATTTCGTTTGTGAAATCCTTTGATGATTTCAAGTGGGGGGAAATGTTGGAGCATGTCATCCTTTTATTCCTTCCACATTTCCTACTTCATTACCTGGGCTCATTATAAAGCGCCATCTCTGGGCGCTTTCCGCAAACATGAACCGAACGCGTCAATCAAAATAAAAAGGTAAAAAAATGGCAGTCAACTGAACTCGTTCGCGCCAACGCCATCAATAAAGCGCGTTGCTAATGAATATACCTACAAAGTGCTGGAAAATAGTGTTATCTGGTGTTCTCATTCTATATCTTCACTCCTTACCCCGGGGTACTTGTTCCATATGTGATAACGGACGAATACTCTGCCGCGAGTGTGCAAAGAACTGTGCGTTGCGAATACCTACCGCCGGAGCCCGAGGTAAGACACCCATCTATCTTCTACTCTCCTTACCCCACATGCTGGGCTAAATTTTTATTTCATTACAATCATATTTACTTATCTAAAGTGTTAGACCTCCACCGAAGTTTCCTTGGAAAAACCTAACACCCTTCAAGATTGTTATTTAAACGCGCTTTGTTTCTCTTTCGGTCAAGCAAGCGAGCAATGCGTCAGTTACGTAACACTGAAACAAATGAGTAGGTTTATTATAGAAGTTCTTAGAACTCGGAATAAATGAACATAATAATTATAACGTAATATACTACACACAACCATTACAACAACAAATAAAAATATTAATATAACCATCGTGGCCTGAACGATGGACTTGCGATTGATGAAAGTATTTATTATCATTGACAACTTCTAAACTATCCTATCCTTTCTGTTCTCTTTGATATGATAACATTTATCAAAACGAAAATATATAATTACCTAGTAAGTTTAAATAAACTGTAAAACTTTCTCCCGTTATGTGAGTTGTCTATAATACGCATATTTGTGTCAAATTATCAGAAATGTCTGAATTAGTATTTCGATTAAATAATATTTGATAATAGTCCTACGCGTCCTACGCTACGAGTATGAGAGTAAGTTGTGCCTACTAAAATTGAAATCGTTAGTAGACCAACAACTTACTATACTATCGTACACCATTCAAACTTTTACCGAAGACTCCGTAGTGCGCTTTTGTATGCGCCCAGAGATGGGTGTGGGGAACTAGGGAGAGGGGGCGCAGGGGTGCAATGTTTTGGTGCCGGCTGCCGCGAGCAAGTCGGGATCGCAGTGCGCCGCCGCACTGCCTGTTCGTGATCGATCGCTGCGCTGCGCCGCTCTATTATTTATTACCAAAAATATGTCCGCGTGGTGCGGCACCCGGTCAACGACCCCTCGCCACGCCGCGTAAACAACTCTCACAGAATGCAGCGCGGGAAACTGGTTCCCTTATTACCTGTGAAGCGAGACCGCCTGCCCCAGGGACCCTACTACGCCGCGGCCCGAGTGCCCTTCGACGTACGCTCGCTTGTTTTCAAGCCGAGCGACGCGACGCGCCACGCGAACGCCACGTGTTACTACGTGTTTAGAACAATTAATTGATTGTAGAACTCCACTAACCGATCGTTATTTCGTATTAGAACTTATTCAATAGTCATTAATCCTTCTCTACGCTCTCTATAGCCAACAGTTTGAATCGATACGTAAAAAAACTTCTTTTAAAATATTGTTGTAACTGTCTGTATGAATGTGTACGCATAGCTATGAATGTTGATGAATACTGTTTCGTAGATCATAGTAGGATGGTACATAAACGGAGGTGTGATAAATTAAAAATTATTAATTCACGAAAGATAAATGACGAGCTACTTGAAGTATTCGGACAAATATGTGTCCAAGAAATCTGTCAATTTGTCGTCTGGGTGCCTAGTGTAAGTTTTGTTTACTATCCGTATTAATTCGAAATTACGTTTACGAAATCGAAAATTAGTATGGCATTGAAGCAGCGCCTCCTGGCGGCATACTACAAGAGTTAACATTTTGCCATACAAATTCTCGTTTTCGTTAACGTGATCGAATGGCGAATGTAACTCGCACTTGGCACCCTGGTGGTCGTTATTCAATTTCCACGACGACTGTACATGAAATATAGGATCTCTCTTCTTAAAATAGCTCCAACTCAATAACGTCCTGGGTCTATTGTTCTAAAAATATGACAAATAATCACCATTCTTTATCATTCATTCATATTACTCAGAAAAAGTACATCAAAATAAATTATGATAATAAAAAAAAAAATCTGCACGTTTCGCACCATAGCTCTACTTTACGGGGGGTGTAAAGTAATTTAATTTTGCCATTTTGTACCAACGAGGTTCTTCAAGGTGTAGATCAACCTGGCAAGAGTCTCGGTGTTCCTTATGGTCATCATCGTCATCACCAGTTCATTTTAACTCCCCACCGCTGGGGCACGAGCTTTCCCTATGGATGGATGTGGAGAAAATAGAGAGGCTTAATTCATCACGCGGGCTCAGTGACCGCTAACGCAGCCGGTACCAACGACTTTACGTGTCTTCTAAAGCACGGAGGAGCTCAATATGATACATTTTTGGTCAGCCATCCAATGACCAGCTTTGGGGAAAATTGCTTAACCTTAGCAATCGCAGACCGGGCGTTTTAGCACTGCGTCATCGAGGGCATCCTTCTGATAAAATAGACAGTTATTTAAAAAAATAAAAATATAAAACTGTTTTTTTTTTAAATATTATCATATTTAACGTTTGTAACGTAACTATTAGGTTTTGTGGTCAACCACATTGTCATGATAAAATTAAGGACAAAATGCTCTAAGCATGACAATGATGCTGCTGATAAATGACTCAATAAATATAGCTAATAAATGAAAAGAGGTATTCGACCTCGACAGTTAATAACATAATCATCTAGCTAGGCTAAAATTGTAAATACTGCCGAATACTGCAGTGAATATCAATTTACTGATGACGAGGTAGCCACCAGAGACACGTGTAAATTACTTACCACACGTTGAAAATGTCATCATTCTATAGAACTGGCCCATCGTATTATATTTATTTACGTACAATATTCAATAACATTATAATTGAATTATTGATGATGTCTTAATAAACAGTGATCGTGATAAACGGGGGCTAAAATACCTAAGAAAGCCGACACAAGACAAGAGTGGTTAAAACCACCAAAATGTTACACAAAAATGTAATGTAAATAATATGCAGTGTTAATTTTGCTATTAATATATATTGCCGTGATTAAGCGGAATGAACACTACTTAAACATATTATTTCAATTACATATTTGTGTACCATGGATTTCAGCAGAGTAACGCCTGATTCCATTAATCACCAAAATTTTGTTAATTTATTTTATCGAATCCCGGATCCCGGAAATAGTTTTACTTCTAATTAATGTTACTTATTTTTTTTTTATGTGTAACATCTTTCCGCTCGCCTTCTAATATATACAATTTGTGAGAGTGATTTCGTAAAATGTGACGGAAGTAGGTGTAACAGTGTGACAGGAAGTCGAGGAAGCGCGCAAGCGCGCGCCATTTTGTAAATTTAAAATCGATGATGAACATGACATATTATTATTATATGTGACATATTGTGTCATTTGACTATCAAAAATCATTTTGATATGTCAAATGTCTTCTAATGAGTATTTACTGCATTTATTTTATAGTTATTAAATGATGTACTTAATACCTGATCTATTTTTTTTCAGAATAAAATGTTAAAATTGCTTAATACTAAGGTGAGATGTCAAAATGTTACACATCATATGCGACCTTGCCCGTTTTTTTTTTTCTTGTCACTGTATCTCTTCCTATCGTGAAGGCGTGATATATTGTAGATCTGCTTAAAACAAAGAATTTCCTACTAAATTAGCTTTAGTTATTATTCTGAGATTACAATACAAAAACTAAGTGTCAACCATTTGTCGCACCACCTTTTCTAGCCATAAGATAGAACGGAACTAAACATAGTTGCACGTTTTTAATATAACCTTTCTTCTATAGCTTTAGTTATTATTCTGAGTACTAAATAAATAAAATAATATACTGCAAAAATGTAAACATGGTAGAGCGCCATCCTTAGCTAATTAGTTATTATTCTGAGGCGCCATCTATAAAAAGCTTTACATGGCACAAATTCTTTGCACAAACAACCGAGTCACAAACTCCCATAAAATTAATTACATCGTCTGTGATTTAGCTTGTCATCCATCTGTCATGTCATCTTTGACAGGCAGGGGAAACCAGGGAAAACATTGAAAACATTGAATTGAAAAATTATAACGTGTATCGTTAATCACTCGACATTGGCGGAATTATGTGTGTTGGAAAGACACTCCAGAAGCCATAACACAAGAAAATAATAATAATGAAAGAAAGACACTGGCGAAATCATAACGAGAGCCATCTTACAACAAATTGAATTGAATTGAAAGAGCGGAAACGTTTAAAATATAATAAACTAATTTCACTTTACGGTACGTAAGTAAGAACCATAAATACTTTTTATTTCGTCCCACTGGTGGGCAAAGGCCTTCCTCATTTAAATAGAGTCATCTCTACAATTGATTGGTATTTTTGGCATAATCACCACCGCATGCTTGCAACAAAATCAATCTCATAGAAATAACTTACATCATAATCGTTTTAAATGTAAAATGTAGCGTTAAATATATCATTTAAAACGTGTTTAAAACATATTTATCTTAATACTAGCTGTGCTCGCGACTTCGTCCGCGTGGAATAGTGACTTTCGGCAGCAATTTGAATTTTTTAGGCTCTTGTTCCCGTTTTTGCAACATTTTTCACTGATGCTTCGCTCCTATTGGTCGCAGCGTGACGTTATATAGCCTAAAGCCTTCCTCGATAAATGGACTATCCAACACAAAAATAATTTTTCAATTCGAACCAGTAGTTCCTGAGATTAGCGCGTTCAAACAAACAAACTCTTCAGCTTTATAATATTAATATAGATTAATAGACGGGTCTAAATATGACTAGCAATCGTGGCTGCTAAACACACGATCGCCGATTCTAATCTTGCAAAAAGGTAAAAACGGTTCTGCGATGGCGCAATCGCCCAGTGCCTAACGCGCCTGGTCTGCGATTGCTGAAGTAAACAACTGTTGCATAGGCCGGTCATTGGATGGGTGACCAAAAATGTATCATCTCAAGCACGAAAGGCACGTATAATCCATTAGCAGTCGTTAACAACCACCAATCCGCACTGGGGCCGCGTGGTTGTATACTTGGACGCCCAATGTAACCACAGTGCCATAGAACAATTGAATTTCTATTGTGTCTGGTTTAAGAACAACTGAGTAGATATGGTTCGTTCTCCCTATGGGTTTTCTACCCATAGGGTAAGCTCGTGCCCCAGCAGTGGGGACATGCAAATTTACTGGTGATGATATATTCACTTATAGATATAATACATTAAACTAATAGTTTCATCTTAGGTTGGATAAATATCTATTTAAAAGTAACTTTAACCTTTGCTTCACCATTTGTTTTCTGTATCATCGTTTTTGTGCAACGAAAATATAAATAGATACATAAACAATGTAGAGTCAACAAGAATTTCAACCAGTACCGTTAAACTGCCGTGATAAGGTTAGGTTTAGTAGTTAAAGTGTTTCTTAATTGATATTTTCCTGTAGCGGGCGGGTCGTGGGAACCTGCACGCGGCCCTCCCACGCTTATTAGCATGCACTTAAAAGGCCAACGCGACCTTACGCCCGCGACCGTTCAATTCATGAATTTATCAATGAAACTAACAGGATGGATATTTTTACAAATACCCAGAATCATTATCGGATCGCGGTCAATCGGTTTGTCGCTTCTCAATTGTTTTCCTGAATTGTGCTTGGGTTCAGTGCATACGATAATGATGTTGATTTAATAAATAAATGTAGATATACTTCGATTTTGCGTGAGCCATCCAAAGAGAACAAATCATCATCATTGAAAGTGCTATTGTATTGAGATTTCAAGATATACAAGATTATAGTTTGTAGTCACCAATGTCCGCTTACTATAAATTTATTTATCACTATTAGGAGGATTAAAACTTAAAACAACGAATTTGTAATAAAGAAAATGATGTTTCATCGACGAGCTAATGTTGACGGAATATGCAGGCTGCAGTAAAGGCACATTCAAATTAGTCGCGCGCTTTGGCACTCTGCAGTCTGCACCCAAGGCAGTATAAAGTTAATGTGTTTTACGGCGCTGACAACTATGAAATGCGATAAAAAGTATACAACGCCAAGAAAAATAAATGTTATTATACTTTAATTGCAACAATGTTATTGTTCACAGAAATGTTATAATTCTTATAACATTTCTGTGATAGAAAAAAAGTAAACAGTATCTATTTACCTACATGATTGTCTTTTTCATTTACTAAGGTACATCGATAAAAATTAAGTATACATATTCATAATACCTATTAGAAAAATGCTATTGTTTTTATTTTTTTACAAGGCTTTTATTTAGTTCCACCTGTTTATTTATTATTTGTTTGGGTCAAATCTAGTAATTGAAATTTGACCCCCTTCCATCCGTCAACAGACGGATTGAGCTGAAATTTTGCGTGCATGTGTAAATCGAATGACAATGCAAAATTGTTATGACATGGAGCTGATCTGATCATGGAGTAGGTAGTTAAGCGATACAACCCCATCGAGTTTGGACTCGTTTGATCCGTCTTGACGACTACTTTGGAGATGGTAAACAGGGTCTGATGATGAACCTGGAAGATGGCCATAGGAACTCGGTACTTAAGGCGACGCATCGCTAAACAATAAATCTCATACGTTTTGATACGAGCGTTTGCGCCCCGTACCATAAGAAAAACTGGTTTTTTTTCCTTCAAATTAAAACTACAAATAATTTAAAAAAAATGAATTCTACAATTTTAAAGTGTGTGTTAAGACTAATCTACTAAAAAAATTGTGATGCTTAAATCGGTCTGGTTAGCCTGTAAAATGTGAATCTATGTTTTAAAAGAGGTTACTTTGATATTTTTTTCTCTGTTATAAAAGTTGAAAATCGTGTTTCTGCAACTAACAAAATGAAGTCAATTAAATGAAAAATCATGTCATCAAATATCACTTTCATATGTTTTGTAATTGTTGAGAAAAATCAAGATCCCCGCCACGTAAATTACCAATGCGTCGTCTTAAACGACACAACCCCATCGAGTTTGGGCTCGTATGATACGTCTTGACGATGGTAACCAGGGTCTGATGATGGAGCTGGAAGATAGCCATAGGAACTCGGGAAAATAAGTTCGTTCGATCGTTCGTTCCGTTTGTTATGAATGTGGATTCTGTCTTTGATAAGATGAATTAGATGGATGACCCAATGCCAAGGTGAACACACAAAAATAAAAATAAAAACAAAATTAAAAATAAAAGAAAAACTCTTTTTAAAAACAAGCTTTTATTACTTACCTACTTATTAATAAAAAAAAGAACTAAAAATAATTGAATTTAAAAATCTTTGCGTTTCTATCACAGACCCATTTTTTTTATAAATAAAAGCATGTTACATCTTGATAGAACTTTTTAGTTCTTTTTTTAACCGACTTCAAAAAAGGAGGAGGTTTCTCAATTCGACCATATATAGTCTGTCCGGACATGAACTAGCGATATTTTAAATACTTGTTAACAACTATTTTAAAACACAAATACACTCTAGAATTGGTTCCAACCCATTTCGCAATAATTTACTAATTTGCATAGTTACCTATTTATGTATTTTTTTAACTTACACATTTTTTTATGTTATGGAAATGTGAACACCTTATATTCCCCTCCGCCTATTTTTATCTCTGTAAGACCAATTGTGCACACATAGAGAATATTTCAACAAAAAAACAAAATGTTTGCCTTTTAAGGGGTAAGTGGGTTGTACCCAATTCTAGAGTGTATTTGTGTTTTAAAATAGTTGTTAATAGGTATTTAAAATATCGCTAGTTCATGTCCGAACAGACTGTATAAAAGTATGTATATATTTTTTATGTATGTGTGTTCGCGGATAACTTCGTCGTTTATGAACCGATTTTGATGATTATTTTTTTGTTGGAAAGGTGATATCCCAAGGGTGGTACCATGATAAGGAAACCAGAATCCGATGATGGCATCCCATAGAAATAGAGGGAAACCTTCGAAAATCGTAGTGGCGACTAGTGCGTTTGTTAATTTTTTTCATAAGTATTTTACGATTTACAGCAATTACCTGGTGTTTGGGCTTGATTAGTTGTTATTGATGAGAACTTTACACCTAGATGGGCTGTGACTATCATTAGTGGTCTGATAATGAAGACTAAGGACAGAAAGGAGGTTCCTCAACGTTTTACAGTAGCTACCTTGTGTTTGGACTTAATTACTTACTTATTAATTATTATTAATAGATACGCATATCAGTTTTAAAGAAGGTCTATTGAAGTCGGGTGGGGCTTTTACAATAAAAAATGGAGTTAATGGAACAACTATAAAAGTTTAAATTAAACAAAATTTACCCCCAGCCGACCACCAACCACCCGATTTCAATAGACCTTTAAAACTGATATGCGTATCTAGCTAATTAATAGTATGATTTCAATATTATTTCTTGCTTTTAAGAGCTGTTTTAACTTTTTAGTTTCCTGTTTTTTGAAGTCGTTTTTTTTTGTTAAGAATATTTTTTATTAACAAACAAGTACCTAATAAAAGCTTGTTTTAAAAAAAAATGTTTTTTCTTTTAATTTTTTTAAAAGAGAACAGAATGCAACTGCCTTGTGGGGGGAGGGATGATGTTCCAACACTTTTTTTTTTTTATTTATTTATTATCGGAATCAAAACATACATTACTTTTATAATATGGGGTACTACTTAAGCCTCTTGGGTTTGTGTGTAGTACCTAACAATGGTATTCTTCCACGTTATCAGAAATAAAGTAGGTAATCAAATACATTCATATTATAATAAATTCTAAGAATCGACACCGTTCAGCTTCCTGACTATGAGCTCTTATAGCAGCACTATCGCAGCTGTGGAAAAGAGACGCAAGTATATTCGCCGCTACACGCGTCTCGTTCTCACAACTGCAACAATACTGCTATAAGAGCTCGTGATTACCCCCCTGACAGTACGATCACATTTCCGAACACAACATAGAATACTTATTTTAAAGCTGCCAAAAAATAACTTTTTAATTGGTATTTAATATTGTGATCAGTGATTGCATCACGCGTGGAGGTAGGCAAAGAATTAATTAGACGCGGAACTTGGAATGCGCTCGTCCGTTCCCCGTAGTAGTTGTTTGCCGATACGATAACTAGTTTATGTTGTGCGGCTCGACGTGTATATATAGGATGATTTATTTTAGCTTGTATCTGCCCATTAAAAAATTGTTCTTTTAAAAGGCAGATGTTAACTTTATCATAAACTGGTAAGGTTTTGCAATATTTAAAAAGATCGTTCTCATTTTTAAACGCAGATTTTAAATTTGGAGATATTATTAGCTTAAGTATTCTATATTGCAATCTATATATTGAATCAAGATAGGTCTTGAAAGTACGGCCATAGCTGGAAATCCCGTAGGACACTACTGAGTCAAAGAGAGCATTATACAGTAGGAGTCTTGTTTTAAATGGTAGGCGGTTTTTAATAATATAAAATTTTGCCAAGATCGCCCGTAGCTTATCACATACTCGCACAATATGTGGACCCCAGTTAAATTTACTATCTATGAGTAGTCCCAAATACATATGTGTATGAACCTGTTCAATAGTAGGACATTTAAGGTCACAATTTGTTATATTATTGTGTAGGCAAGAGTGAGTGTGGGCTAATAGATCGGACACTCGTGTGCTGCATTTTAAATACGGAGATTTTATGTGCATTAACTTTGTTTTTTGGGCGTTCAGCACTAGACCCATGTCGTGACACCACATGTTCAGCCTATTAAAGTCATTTTGGAGCAGGGTGCTGATTTCTTTTAAGTCATCGCCTGTGATTAGCAGGCTAGGTAATTGCATGATATCGAAAACTTCCAGTGAAGGCAACTTTTAAAGCGAATAATACCAAACAACAGAGAAGCTAAATGTAGGTTCTTGCGCGCTTCTATGTTCAGTATTAACTCGTTATTAAGAAAGGGAGAAAGATGGCTACGTGGAGGAACACCTAAAACAGGCATTGTTTTGTACACGTTGAATCAAACGTTGTGATTTATACAAGTAAAAAGATGATGACGATGACGTATTGTTGCAGCTCGGGTGATGCGGTGGTGCGACGTGCGGCACGGCGCTGCCTGATGCGGCGCGCGTGCGGCGGGCCCGGCTGGCCGGCGGCGGCGCTGGTGCTGCTGCTGGCCGCCTCGCGCGCCTGCGCATTGGTGCCCACAGTGCAGAAGCTAGCGCCTGGAAGTGAGTACCTTTTCCTTTGACATTAGATAGTATAAATAGATAGATAATACTTTAATAAGTTTCCCCGTCATGGCATACGGAGCCGAAACGTCGACACTTACGGTAGGGCTAGTTTTAACAGATCCGTGATAGCGGAATTGGAAACGCACCTGACCTGGATTTTTTCAAATTGTTATTTGGTATAATATCCATAATTATTAAAATACTAGTCGTCCGAGTACCAGTTATATGGATTACTGCAGTTCTAACTCTTGAGAGCCTCGGCAGGGTTTCGGGAGGAGGAGGGGCGTACCTACTAAAAGCCACTACATCTCCTTTACGTACCGTTAAGGTGACTGGGACCACCACCGGTTTGCCAATCACCAGTATGAAGAGTACCTGAGTACCTTTTGTTACTGAGTTGAGCCGGCAAACGGGCTTACGGGGTCTGGTGGAAAGCAGAAAAAACACCGCAGCCCATAATGTTTGCGGGCGTCAAGGGTATCACGCGTACTTCAGACCCTGAAGCTACAGTAATCATGATTAAGACCAGTAAGTAATGCAAATTGAAGTTGAATTGATTATTGTATATTGTACGCGAGATTGCAAGAGTGATTATGTGGTTTGGTTATTTATTATGAATAATAAAAAAACCGGACAAGTGTGAGTCGGACTCGCCCACCGTACATAATTATATAATTAAAAAAAGGACTAAGTAGGTACGCAAGGGTACGCATAACCACTAAGTAAAGAAACTGTTTAAAGTTTCTTTACTTTGTGGCATAACAGTGCAAACTGTTAGGTAGATCCTACATACATACATCAAAGTTATTAGGTAGGTACCTATATATAAAAGAGGGAAAATGTATTTCTTTTTTCATTCTTCGTCATAAATCGAAAACTATACATCATAAAAATAACTTAAAATCTGTTGATGCTTGTGCAAATGAAGCCCTTTCATACGATATCCCACATGACATGGTTAACTTACTTCAAAATTTGGACCCCCGTTCCTTGCGTAGAGACCCTGTTTTTTGTGATTTTAAATATGTATAGTTTCCAGATTTTTCCCTGTACTTGTAGTATAAGACGATATTACTTGCCAAACTTCATAGTTCTAGGTCAACGGCAAGTTCCCTATGAATTTTGATTCTCTTGATAGTGAAATGAAACAACTTTTACGGATCTACTCGCGTTTATTTTACACATTACTTATTTAATGTTTATCCTGACGTTTCGAACCCTTTGCAGGGTTCGTGGTCACAGGGAGACTGGGATAAACATTAAATAAGTAATGTGTAAAATAAACGCGAGTAGATCCGTAAAAGTTGTTTCATTTCAATGTGTAGTGTTCGCGTAAACTTTAGAAAACAATATGTGATCTCTTGATAGTGTTGAAATATACATTTTTTTGCGACATAAACGGCCGTATCTTTTTTTTTCGTTAACATAGAAGTTTGATTTTTTCATAGCTTCAAGGGACCGCAGTCTTGAGTATTATATGGTTTTAATTTTATCTCGATACCTCCACACGTTCCCGAGATAAAGGGTCTTGGCAGACAGACAGATAGACGGACAACAAAGTGATTCTATATGGGTTCCGTTTTTTCCTTTTGAGGGAACCTTAAAAATGAACATTCCTCGTAATGTCATGCATGTTATGGCACTTGGAGACAGAAATCTAACTCTATTATTATTTATTTATTTATACTATTTGACACCATTTTAAATATTATAATAATAAAACACGAAAAGGCAATCGTTGTTGTAGCAACTGCGCCTACATAAATAATTCCTTAGTTATATCACTTAGAATATAAAACCTTATAAGTATACTGAGAAGTATTAAACTGATAAGAACTGACCTTGTTCACAATATTTTTATATTAATTACGGCGTACAACTTTAGTCGCTCGGAGATGAAAGTAAATGTTTTGCGAAAATCAAAATGTTTGTTTGTAAGAAACTCCTATCGAAGCACAATTTACTTCTGGTTTGGGGAACTTGTTATTCGTGGTGATCCGAACTTTACGCATATAATGCTCGTAATATTTTATAATTAATCCTCTTCTTCTTCCATACTATACTGGGCCTCGAGTCTTCTCATTCAATATTGTGTCGGTAGCCTAGTATAGACATTAAGACTATGGTAAAAGTGTCAAAATCAGGCCAGCGACATATACGATTAAATCAATCTAATAAGTAAAAATTATGCAATAAAATAAAGTATTACGTGTTTAGAACAATTACGTACACATCACATCATCAGCTCATTTAATGTCCTCACCGCTGAATTACGTACACATATCATCAGCTCCTTTTTTGTCCCTACCGCTGGGGGCACGAGCCTTCCTTATGGATGGATACACCACAACACGGAGGAAGGACTATAGACCACCACGCGGGTCTAGTGCGGATTGGTGGTTGTTAAGGCGACGCACCGCTAAACAATAAATCTCATACGGAGCGTTTGCGCTTGTACCATAAGAAAAACTGTTTTTTTTTTCCTTCAAATTAAAACTATAAATTATTAAAAAAAAAATGAACTACAATATTGAAGTGTGTGTTAAGACTAATCTACTAAGAAAGTTTAGATGCTTAAATCGGTCTGGTTAGCCTGTAAAATGCATATCTATGTTCTAAAAGAGGTTACTTTGATATTTTTTTCTCTGTTATAAAAGTTGACAAATCGTGTTTCTGCAACTAGCAAAATGAAATCAATGAAAAATCATGTCATCAAATATCCCTTTCATATACCTATGTTTTGTAATTGTTGGAAAAAATCAAGATCCCCGCCACGTAAATTTCCAATGCGTCGCCTTAACAACTGCTGCCGGGACCAGCGGCTTTACGTGCCTTCCGAAGCAAGGAGGTGCTCGAGATGATACTGTTTTGTTTTGGTCACCCATCCGATGAGCGGCCGTTGCGAATGTGGCTTAACTTCAGCAATCAGACTGGGCGCTTTAGCCACTGCGCCTTCAAGCTCCCTCCGTTAGGTACGCGTGCGGGTATAATATGAAACAAATTAAGTAGACCAGTTGTCGTCCAATACTCAACTGAGCTCACTTTTCAAAAGCAAATTTCTAACTAAGTAGCGAAAAAATTACTTTCCACGACAAAATAAGCGTGACTAAACCCCATTTCTCCGGCTATTCTATTCACTATTAATAACTTACTTACTTATACAAATTGCTTTATTATAAATAAATATAAAGTATTTGTCGCCGCCCGCCGGCCGCTCTGTATGGTAACAACTAGTTTACATTAATTTTCATGAAAATATTTCCTCCTTTCTCTTTTGATGATCATGGTCATGAGTCGACACTTCCCACTGTGTATTTTCTTTGATGAAAATACCGTAAATTAACTAAAAACTATCCAACGTGTTGCACATTCTGCCATGAAATTGGGCATCGGGTGCAAGTTTTATTCGATTAGGCAGTTACCATTCGATGAACTAACGAAAATATCTGTACATTGTAATTGATTAAATATAAGTTCTGTAACGTTTGCTGCTAGTGCTTGCTGTTTTGTAACTAATATACTTAAAACATTGATACGTGTTCACCTCAACTTTTTCTAGCAATTTGATTATTACTCTTTTGTAATCTGTGGTTAACGATATTGGTATCGCAATGGGTATAATAACTTTTAGATAATAAGAACAACATATTATTTTATTGTGATATTGTTAGTTGACCCAAATAAAAAAAAAAAAAAAAAGAGAATTTGTATGGCATTGAAGCAGTCACCTCTTAATGACAAAAAAGACGAGTTGCCTTGTCGCACTCGCAACTCAGCAGTTGTTTATCAACAATCTTGAGTCGGTTATTAATATTATATTACATTGAGAAACATTTGTACCTTAGAAAATTAGTAAGACTGGTAGTTGAACTTATTTCGAAGGTAGTTAATACCATTTTTTCTTAATTTTGTATACCTTCTTAGGATTTGACAAACAATATCGTTATCGTCATTATCAGTCTATAAACGTCCCAATGTTGGGTTCGGGCCTTCCATACGACAGCAGCACATGAAAAGATCAAGTTATCGGGTCATAAATAAACCACTACTGGCCTATGCGGGTTGTTTTATTTTAGGACAACTACCGAGAGGAGAGATATTTTTAATTTGGTCACTCAACCGGTGATTCTGCCTGTCAAAAGTTACTTAACAAAGATCCCTCTTTGTACGCAACCCAAATGCGCTAAACGCTGCGCGCCATCAAAGTTCCTCCTCATAGCTCCTCAAAGTTTTATATTTGAAAAGACGCGCCAGATTAGTTTCTCAGAACTGTGGAGCGCCGAATTCCTCTTATTGTGGACTAGGCTAGGAGTGCTCTTCCCTTTTGCTGGCGGGAAACTTAAGAGAGGAGCTCGAGATATTTGAATTTCGTCACCTATTCTGCATGGCGCTAGTTGCTTAACTTAGAACTAAATGACCGCTAAAATGAGTTTATTCTTCTCATTGTGGAGTAGGCCAGTGGTCGGCTTAGCCCGGCGGCGGCGGCGGCGGCGCAGCTTCGCGTTGGCGGGCCACAAGTGGAAGGAGCTCAAGATATTTGAATTGATTCACCCATCCAATGCAGAGTATTGCGCAAACTTGCTTTACTTTGCAACTCTCCATCGAGATCCTCAAAGTTTTCTTCTCAGCAATGAGGCCCCTTGTTAGTTTCTCGAAACTGTAGATCGCTAAAATGAATTTATTTTTATTTTATGGCGTAGGCCTGTGGTGTTAGTCGGTTGGCTTAGACCAACTCCGCTTGGCTGGCGGGCGTTGACGGGAAACAACTGAGAGGAGCTCGATGTATTTGAATTTGGGCTGCTCGCTGCACGCACCATCGAACTCCTCAAAATTGTATATTTGAAAAGACGCGGCAGTTTGGTTTCTTGGAAATGTGGTGTGGCGTGTGGACCACTGAAATGAATTCTTCTCATTGTGGAGTAGGTCAGTGATCGGCTTAGCCCGGTGCGCCTAAGTGTGAGTCGCGCGTCGCGGCGACCAGCGGCCTCCGGCGGGCGTTGGCGGTGCGCGCGCGCACGTGTAAACAACGCACGCTGTCCGTTAGCACGCCGGATGTTAGCAAAAACTTCCGCGGCCGTTGCTCCGCTCCGAGGGGCCACTCGTGGGCCGAAAAGTTTGTTTTTATTTGCGTTTTGCTACAGACATGCTATTGAACCCGATACCGGCGGGCTCGGTATCGCTCCGACATTTAATTTGTCAGATAAGTGCCTACACGAACTGAATGTTGTTTGTGAACCGACGGAGCTAGCTGTTGTTAAATTCAATTCTAATATTTTGAATATGATGAGGTACAAAGAGAAGTTAGTAATTAAAAACAAAAAACCCTACTATAGTAACAAAAAACATGCATATTTATTAAAAACAAAAATCACCGCGCGACCTATTGCTTGTTGGTCCGACATGGCGTTCAGGCACAGATTACGTAATAGTTACTGTTCAGGATACGGTCCGAGCGCGGTCTCTTCTTTAGCATATATCTATTTTGTCGGTATCAAAAAGTACGCCGACAATATTGTCTATCGTCTGCGCAGGCCTTAATACTTTGGGAGGTGGGTGAAAGAGCAAACGGTACCGCTGTGAGGCCTCGCTGAGGAGGCGCCCGAGTTATCGCCGGCCTGAGCTGAACCGTAGCCACTCGACCGTGTAATAAGCGCCGATATTAAACTCCGCAGTTTGTAATGTCACCAGTCAATCAGTCATCACTGTTATCATTGTGATAACACGGAATAACAAAAAATGTTTCAACGAAAAGTTTAGTTTTTTAGTTTAGTTTAAAGTTAATCGATCACGAATATATGATGTTAGGTTCTTTATATTATATATCCTACGAATAACTAGTCAAATAGGTACCTAATAAATTTACCATCATTCCTTCATCTACCTCTCTTCTAGTCATGTCATGTGTAAAAACATAACACTCCTTCTGACGCAGTCGGGTAAAAATAAAAGTTTTGCCTGACTCATTCACTGAGTGATTCATCAACGCGCAGCCAAAACCCCTATAGGGGTTTTTGTACAAATGCAATTGCACAAGAACTAGAAAGCTGAAAATTTGCTGGTATGTCCCTTTCAAGACGTAAACGGAGTTTCGAAATTCCAAAATAATACTCGCTTTAGGAATCCAGGGGATTACGGATCGGGTGTTTAAATGGCTAAGTCGCGGGCGGTCGCTAGTACTAGATAATTGTACGTGTAAGAGGCCATTGGCATCAGGTAGGTACAAACAAAGCCACGGCGTATGCGCAGCGCACATGACCGTGCAAATCAAAACAATCGGCCAAAACAAATCACAAGTACACACACTCCTCTCGATGTACACAGCTCGTGCCAATAACTACGTTTCGTAGTAAATTATTATATTACGTTTAGATTAGCATTACTTATACATAGAGAGAGCTATCTAGTACGTAAGTACGTTTGTAACACACATGTATTATTACGTCACATACTCGGGAAAATACGTGAACCAAATACGTGTAGGTACCAAATACGTGAATGAATAATAGCTGTAGTAAGTTTAAACAATGTGTTCAGTTGAATGGCAGTAAACTATATGATGGCGTGTTCCATCGCTGGTGATTATAGTCAAAAACAAATTAAAATTCAAAACAAAAAAAAATCAAAAGGTCATGGAGCGGATTCTAAACAAACAGCTTATCCGCTACCTAGAAGAACACCCCTTCACGATCGCCAATACGGGTTTCGGCCGAAACGGTCAACGGGTAATCTTCTAGCGTTCGTTACACATCTCTGGGGTGAGGCTATTGATAAGCGTGGCGAGTCGGTGGCTGTTAGCCTTGGCATAGCCAAGGCTTTTGATCGGGTCTGGTACAAAGCCCTTCTCTCCAAGCAGGCATACGGTCTGCCTGCTCAGTTCTGCAACTGGGTCGCTGGCTTCCTACATGAGCGTAGGATCCGAGTACTCACAGACAGATGTGCTTCGCGGTTCATGTCAGTGAACGCTGGTGTCCCTCAGGGGTCCGTTCTATCCCCCACGCTGGTCCTTCTGCATATCAATGATATGCTTCCACTTGGAAATATTCATTGCTATGCAGATGATAGTACAGTGCACGGTGGGTATAACGGTCACCCAGCGGCTGGGCAGGTCGAGACTGAAGAGAAGCGAGTAAGTCTTGTCTTGTCTTGAGCTCAATCGGGTATTGGACCTCATATCTAAATGGGGCTCCAATAACCTTGTTGAGTTCAATGCCAAGAAAACAGGAATGCGCGTTCACGGCAAAAATGTCGTCAATCCTACCCCTTCCCTCTATTCAAGGCACATCACTCGGCCTGCAGAGCAGTATTAACATGCTCGGTATGGAGTTTCGCTGCGATCTGAACCAGAGGGACTATATCGAAGCCGTGATAAAAACAGGTGTGATCTTGCGTGGAGTATTGCTCTTGGGACTATCTACCTTTGGGACGGTTCCGCAAAGTACCTTCTCGATGCCTTGGACAGATTGCAGCGGCGCACTATACGCATTATCGGCAATGCAGAGGTCACTAATGCCACAGAATAAATAATAGTACCAGAAGGTGCACTCTGCAAAGTCATTTAAATAAATATCGGCTCTTGCTAAGACACAATAAAGTGCAATTCAGGTCGCACACTGCTCCCTTACCTACAGTTATATTGACCTAGAAGTTGCCTCTCTTTCTATCGCTTAGCTTTTATCTTTTCTAACGACTTCAGGGTTGTCTTCTTTTAAATAATAATTAATCTGAATACCTACTTAATTTATTACAAGTTATTGTGTTTATAATGTGTACTGTACTTAAATGTGAACAAATTACGTTTCAAATAAACCTAGGCTAGGTACCTATGTAAGTACAGTCAACGCCACATCAGACTACCTATATGTTGACTTTGAGGCTGTCTTTATGCCGCCTTACCGTTGCGTTGCCGTTAAAAAAGATATTTTCGTAGGTAGTTCAACTGTTGTTGTCAAGGTCAACATAGTATAAATACATATCATGTGCCGTCGACTGTACAATTATTACTACCAAAAACAGAAATAGGTACACCAACCAACCTGCCTGTAAGTACTTATCAAAGCTAAACTTGATCTTGTAAACAGAACTTGTAAGTAAGTAGGTACCTACATATCAAACTAGCTATAAGTACTATAATATTTAATTATCTAACTAGGTACCTAGGTACTTAAATATGCGGGAGGCATAAAGATAACAAAAGTCAACTTTTGGTTTTGGTAGTTACGTAGGAACTAGCAGGAAGGTACCTATCATAAAGTAAAGATACTAGATAGGTAGGTACCTACTTAGTTGTTTATCCTTAGGTACCTACTTGTCCTATTTAGTAATTTAGTAAACAGTTTCGTAAGTAGGTAAGTAAGTAGGTACCTACCAAATTATTATTTCAATAAGTAAAAAGGTGGGTGAAGATTGTTTAGCAAATAAGACAAGTACCTAAGAATAAACGGACCACTAAATACATACCTACCTATAAGCACAGAATAAATAACTTCGAATCTTTCTGTTTATTTCGACAGCCTTCCACACAACAATTATTACTGTTGTGTTTCACCATTATTACGGAACTTGTAGATTTACTGATATCAAAGAGGTAGTTATTTTTAAACAAATCGAAATTGCGATCTACTTCAAATTATGCCTGTGCGTGTGCTCGAAAGCGCGCTGGGGCCCTGACTGATTTACAACTTCAAGTTGTCGCGCGCTGTAGGTGCTTATCGCGGTAGGTATGACGGAGTGCAAGATGCCTGCTAATGCTCTCGAGCCCCTGCAATTACGTAGAGATATAGCGTCACTCAGCGTCTTCTACCGCTTATACCACGGCGAGTGCTCTAAAGAAATCTTTGACCTTATTCCACCTTCTGCCTTCCTCCGTAGGAGTGCTGCTCTCCGGAGTCACCGTTGTACTGTCTCGAACATTCCATCGCGCACAAAGAAATTTGGTGACTCGTTTTTTTGTCGCACTTTCAAAAGATGGAATAGTCTACCAGCACACGATTTCTCTCTTTCCTATGACATGTGTCCTTCAAACGAGGCGTGAAGAGGCACCTTGTGGGCCGGCAGGGTGAGGGACCCACCCTCACCCTGCTGATGCTGCGTTGTTTTCACGCTGCACCAGTTGTTCTTGCGTCTGGACTCCGTTTCCACTTAACATCAGGTAGAGTGAAGTCATTTGCCGAGCTATGAATAAAAATAAAAAAAAAGTTTATTTGCAAAGAATAGGTTTATAAAGGTGTTACTAAATTCTTAAAAGTAATTAGGTATAGTGCTTCATTCTGTCAATATAAATTAACATGCAAAATTTGAGTCTTAAAAGTCCTTTACACTGTAAAAGTAACTTTCTGCCAACCGTCGTATACTCGTCGTAGTCCTTTCGTATGCTCTTGTTATAAAACTAGCTGCGCACGCGGCTCTGTTCGCGTGGACTTTTGCTTTTGCACAGAATAATTAATAGTACCAGCTTTTAGGCAGCTCCTCTAAAAGTTTGGATGACGCAAGCTATCTTGCATGTTACGGTTTTTTTTTGGAGAGAGCTTGTTGATGGTCTCAGGCTGCCATTTTAGCGTCCCCGGATTTTTTTTGAGGGCGGCAATATATTTGAAGGGTTCATCATACCGTGTGATCGAACCGTGGGACTTTTATTAGGCTATGATGTTGATTTATATTTACTTCAACATCGTCAGCAGAACTATATAATGTGTTGTTTGATTATTTTTATTTATGAATGTATTATAGACGTAAATTACAATATAATTAATTATCATAGATTACCGCAGAGCCAGACATACCGATCAACGAAACGGCACTAACGGAGTTAATGTAACAATGAAACGACTCTCAATTCTAGAGTTATTTTATTATTTTTAACTCGTGATTTATTAGGTACATACGTACCTATGTTCTTTCGACATTCTACGCTTTATTTTTATTTTTTAACCTTGAGAGTGAGCTTACTATTATAAATGAGTAGTGCGAAAAGAAATCGCTTGTTTTGATAAAAATCGGGGAGGCAGATAATTTATAACATTGTTTAACGTTGAATTTTCCTAGCGATGACCGTCTCTGTTTATGTGCGCCTTAGAAATACCTACAAGGCGAAATCAGTGGCTCATGCTTCGAATATCGTGCTTACATAAACTGTGAATCACGTATTTAAAAAAAGCAGCCACAGTGTTTCAGACTTCGGAAGTTTAGCAATGCGATGTTTCCGCCGACTTGTTAGGAGGTATTTATTACTTTTTACAGTTACGCAATTGCTCGATGATACTCAGAATGTCGTTCATTCTTTTTCGGAGTACTGTTTCACGATTTCTTCCTAAAGAGAAATTACAAATTGATTTTTATAACAAACTACCTTTTCGTTTTTCTTCAAACGAAACAACTCTCATATATTGGATAGGCGCCTTTTTATATTAGAGTCGGCAAACGAAAGGTTCATGTGATGTAGAAATGATAGACCATGGGCGTGGAATGGTTATCTAGCGTGGTGAGTTACCACGTGTCAAGTGTCGTCTCACCTTTATTATTATAAATATACGCAATAAAATCGCTAAAGTTATGTGTATTTTTCATAAAAGGTTAATTATTTTATCCTGTCTCCATGGCGGGTAATTCGCAATCCATCCTATCCGCTAATCTCAAGTCACCGGCTGTTTACAAAGCTAGTATCAACGCTTGCCAGCTGTCGGGGTCAACGAACCCGCTAGGACCCCTTCTACGACACCCTCCGCCCGTGTAAAGTTTCTCTTTGGCAATGAATAAACATAACTGCGACACACAATAGGGACTGATAAATTATTCTGTCATACCTGTTTATTAATCTGCTTGAAGATGGCTTGTCTACATAAACGACAAACGACCTTTATTATTTTTCGATACTTTCAAAAAACGTCTAGGACAATGCAAGAAGTTACCGAGTAAACGGTGTGAAGGCAGATGTGAATCGTGATAAAACATTGAAAGGGAATTACATTGAATGAAATTCAATTCAAATTGTAGTCATTAGATTAGAACTCTACATAGTTAACTGAGGTATTCCTCGAAGCGCTCTCATTTTGGAGCGCTCCCAACGAAGCGCCCCAAAAGGTGAAAATACCTACCTACATAACTATAAACATAGTTTCAGTTCCCACCAACTCTATGCAAGTATGAATAAAGTAATTGCGCATTATTTGCACTTAGAAGTCTTTTCATAATATTTTGAAAAATAAACTCTATTAATTTTTATTTAATTTCAAACTTACCTTATATCATTCAATCTTATACCTTATACCTTATACCTTATTCATTGAAGGTAAACATGTGAACCACCGCTTATTTTGATGTAGTGCGACAATTGGTGATGATTAAAATATAGAAAACTGAGATTACGCAGAACGTGGGTTGCCCGATTTTGATACCAAATTGATAAGGTGCTTACAAATAACACAAATATTTGATAATAATACCTTGCTGGCGCCGCGCAGCGCGTACTGTTTGCATAGGTGTTGAATGGTCAAAACATTTCAGCTACACGTCAATATAAATATTACAATACTTTCACACGGCCCGAAGAGATCTCTTATGCTATTTATAAATGATTGACATAAGAATTCGTTGGCTTTGCTAGCCAGACGAATAATGTCATTAACTTATACATTATATCCTCACAGACAGTCAAAACACATGTGAATATTTAATAGGTACATTTGCATGGTTTTAAAGTATATTAGTATACTTAATTACCTATACTATAAGAATGAAGCAACGTGTTGGATATAGTAAGTAAAGAAGAGGAGTAACCTGTCTATTATTAATTCTTTCTTCGTCGCAGTGTATTCGACGTTATTGTTAATTGTTGTTTGAATATTAGTAAAGACTGGTGACACCTACTCGTATTTAGAGAAATATCGAAGGGTTTTTTTTGCATATTGTCATGAATACTTTCTAAACGGACATATTGATTGGTCAGTGGCGCGGCGACTAACACGTCCTATGAAATGTTTTCAAGTGTGCATGCTACATCGTAGCGTAGTTACAGTACACAGTAACAATATATCTCTTATTTATAAAGATATCTTTACCGTGGTACAGCCGAATAAGTTTTGCGACCTGCCATCTGCAATGACTATTGTCGACCGCTAGCTAGGTTCGACCGCAATCGACCGATTGCGGTCGAACCTGGAGCTAGCCCCTCCACTACACTAATCACTCACAAGCGTGTTCGTTGGTTTCGCTTTTACGAAGTACAGTTAAAAGCATTTTAGTTTAAAAAAATGCATGTCTGTATGTTCCAAGGCGTACTTTGATATTACTTTGATCAAAACAAGCCAACTTAAAAATTGTTTATAAAAGCACAATCAACCTTTTCCTCCTTAAAATATGCTATAAATATGCTAAACGAACAGCTACATCTATGTAGCAACAAATGAGCAATATCGAACTAATAATTTGTTATTAAACATTTAGTTGCAGGTTATCGTGAAAAATCTTAGTTGCGTTATCATAACATTCACTTAGTAGTAAAAGTATTACTCACATTTATATGAAGCGCATGCGTTTTGTGGCACCACAGCATTAATGATCATTCGCGTGCTAATTACTCTATTAAGAGTGACCTTTGTATTACTAAACACAATCAACTAAGTGAACGCGTATTACTCCGTCTGTGTTGTTTATACAATCTATATCGCAGTCGCTGCCACTAAACCGGTAGTGATTACGACTGCATTGATAAACTAACAATGAACATTATTATCTTGAATAAATAATTTCAGTATCAGGCAAGTGTGCATTCCTCGAGTGATAAGTGTCGTTTGAAATGAAAGAGAGTTGTATGCCTTCTATCAGACCTTTCATAATATATAAACGGATGCGATGAGGAGATTTGTAAGAAAATATTTTTCTCAGTAATTAAATCTTTATCTTACGTAATTACATGTTTTCATAATAGCCGTCTGTAATTGGACACGTAATTGTTGTATGTAGTTTGTGGTATTTGTTCCAAAGTGTACGAGTTATTAGTCGGCGGCGCGACGCCGACGATGACGCGACGACCGGCGACGTCCGCGTCTGATGATGCAATCTAGTTATTATCTCGAAGATTTGTGGGAATGCAATCGACGTTATAATTTCTAACCATTATTGTCGTTAAACAGATATTGTGTCCGCTATCCACTGGTTTGTATTGTATTGTGTTATTAGCCTTTGCTTCTTATTTATTATGAAATAATACGCATTCTCGTGGCGATCTTGCAAGTTAAGCAACTTCCGCATTGCCTTATCATCGGATGGGAGACCGAATAAAAAATCTCGTACTCTTTTGTGCTTTGAAAGACAAGTTGAGCTGTCGGTCCCGGTTGTTTTCATAAGATGGCAGACGTAACTCAGGGGCCAGCTGGTGGTCTATTGCACATGAGGTGTAATGTGGAATGTCTCAGCCCAGCGCAGTGAGAAGTTTGTGTGGCTCATAATGAACGAAACAACTGAATTAAATCGGTACGAATGTTTCAGCATGAGTGAAGCTACGATTGGGTGTGTCTCAGTAAATATTTGTACATATTTTGCGCGGGCACCGAAGCCGCGATAATAAGTGCGTACTACCTAGTGTTGCCAGATGTCCCGTTTTTGGCGGGACGACCCGTTTTTTAGCCCTTTAAGGACGCGTCCCGCCAGACTCCTGAGCGGGACGCCCAAAATCCCGCTTTTTCATTATAGAATTGATAGTAGAGTAAACGACTGCCGACTATGCATGCGACGCGACGCACGGTAGTAAAAGCGGGGCCAGGGCGGGCATAATACTTTCAAAACTCAAAACTTGCCTATGCCTAATCTCCTAAAGTAATACCAGTTTATGTCATCCATAACTGTGTCGAATGCATCGACTGAAAAGGTTTTCTCTCCGATCCGATCCCGAACCCTTCGGAGAATCTAGTAGGGCACGGGGACACGCACTAGTGCGTGATGTCGTTCCCTCTAGAAAACCTCCGAAGGTGATTCGTTTCACACGGCTTGAGGAACCCTCTAAGTTTCTCGCCGCCCCCAAACAAGCCCGGTAAAGCTGAAAATGCCGTTTGAGGCGGAGAAGGAGCAATCTCTCTAAAAAAAAAGGGTTTTCAAGCAAATTAAACATGGACTGACAGACGTAATAGATTATCAATATTATCAATAGAACATGTGAAGGCGGAGAATCAAATAAAATTAAATTTTCAGTTGTCTTGTGAAGGGTTTTATATATTTGTTTTAAAAGAAAAGAAAATGTTAAAAGCGGTAAAGTCAAGCACAAAATATGTTTTCTATAAAAAATATTTATGTTCATTAATTATAAAAATAAATAGTGTATCGTTGATTCCTTGAAGAAAATATTAGACATGATAGGTAGTTATGAAATTATATATTTTTGTTTATTTGTTTGATTGATCTCAGAGAAAAGAAGTTCCTTTTAAAAATAATTATGTTTTTGTTTTTATGTTAAGGCGTTTATATAAGTAAAGTATAAAATAGATAATTACGTTTTTTTTTTCTGTCCCGATTTTTTTGTCCCAGTCCTGCTTTTTTTACGTTGAGGTCCCGATATTTAAAAAAAACAGATCTGGCAACACTAGTACTACCCCCACGCTTCTCCTGGCCCTTATTAATTTAATTGTTTATCTAATCGTTATTCAACAATCACTTTATCTAATTATAGCATCCACCCACGACTTTGTCTGCGTAAATACTCGTATCCCGATTTATCCCGATTATTCCAGATATGCCTTGTTTGTTTTTTAAATAGTAATAGATCTGAAATAATTTTTTTTTTACAATCGGTTCAATAATTCCTGCGATTGGTTAAAATTTGAGAAAAAATATAAAATTGTTTATTTGTTCGTATGTTACAAAGATACCTTTTATAATATAAAATTCAGATAAATATTGCTTAACAATATAATATAACCAGTATATACCTAGTATAAGATCGTTTAAAACTCCGGCGAAAAGATCGTTGTGTTCTATGCATTTTATAGCAACTTCTTACTGCGTCTGATGTCGCAAAAACAAAATATTTTATTCGGAAGCATGACTAAGTGTACGTTAGGTAATGAAATGAATGTAATGAATTAGTGCATCGGGCCTTCGACAAAAGCCGAAGATGAAGGCCTCAGCGTGGGTGGAAGAGATACGCTAGATACATACCAAGCTCACGAAGCATGATTGAGTTAGCAAACTGAGCCAATGACTATATTTTGGCAAGAAGTAATAACGTCAATAACACGTAATAATAATAATTTATTATGATTGTGGTTATGTATAATTTTACACAATATTTTGTCGCAAACAAACTACTTACAATTTGAAAAAAAATCTACGAAATTGAGAAACGTTCAACACATTTTTCAAAATTTATTAATCATCCAATCTCTCGATGTTCTTATTTAAAGTTTACGCAGTTGTAATAGAAGGTATGCATTACCTAATTTATGTGAGTTGTTAAAGCAGCTTTTACCAAATTAGTGCTGTTGTAAGTACTGTACAAGGCTTTCGATTTTTTCTTATCGTAAACTTAGAATGTTCAGTACTCTTTGTCAGTCTCATTATATCCCAGACGCGCAGCAGGAAACGCGAACCAGAGCAAAACTTCCTTGTCACTCGATTGAAATAGTAGCTCATTCAAAAACTGGTCGAAACTGATGTTGTCTCATCCGGTTTTTATTAACAAAAATGAGACGGCATCTGTTTTTCAACCACTTTTTGTAATAAAACAAGTGTTGAAGATAACTGAAATTGTATTTTACAGACGTGGATTACCTAGTAATAATTTGTAATGAAAGAAACTGCGTAGGCAGTGCGTGTGAATAGCACAAAAACAGACAATGGCAAGAATAGAACTACATAATACGTACTTACGTTTTGTATGTCATTGTTAGTCAGTCGTACGTACGTACTAGATAATTTGGTACATTCATAATCAAAAAAATTATCGCCTTTGTGATTGTTATGGCGACAGACTTAGATTAGATGCTTGTAGTTTTAAAAAATTCTACTACACACAACACCAAACCTAATATATTAATATACGACTAGGGATCTTCAAGAAACGAGCCGCCTATTCCTACCTTAAAGGCCGGCAACGCATCTGTGATTCCTTTGGTTTTGCGGGTGTCCATGGGCGGCGGTGATTGCTTCCCATCAGGTGACCCGCCTGCTCGTTTGCCTCCTTCTAATATAAAAATAAAAAATATTGTACTCCTAGACGGAATTTAACTTGAGACCTCTGATTCTAAGACCGGTATACTTCATCAACATCGCCAGCTAATTTTGTGTCCCACTGCTGGGGTCTTCCCTGTAGATGGATAGGGAGAACGGTCCATAAACCACCACGCGGGCCCAATGCGGATTAGTGGTTGTTAGCGACTGCTAATGCAGCCGGGACCAACTGCTTTACGTGCCTTTCGAAGCACGGAGGAGCTCGAGATGATACATATTTGGTCACCCATCCGATGACCGGCCTTGCGAATGTTGCTTAACTTTAGCAATCACAGACCGGGCGCGTTGACCACTGCGCCATCTACCTCCGGTGTATTTGGAAGACTAATAATATACAGAAGCGAAGAATACAGAATATACAGAACCAAAATATACAGAATACATACCATATACAGAATATACAAAATATACAGAAGCGATTAATTTTATCAATCTTCTACGAGTAGTAGGTACACTACTTAACTATCGTCCAGTCTTTTTACAGTTCAATGTAAAAATATTGAGTTACTTTAGAGGGAAATAAATTCTTAAATGAATTACCTACGTGGAGCCGGAGCATGTTTGCAAGACGCGTCAATTCGTCAGAATTCGTAGAAACAACATTTTGATGGGGTTTAACGTTAACGACTTAAAATAGGTATCCTAGGCATACCTTTTTTTGTGGTGCTCACGACCAATTTGGTCGTAAGCATCGACGACGATCGTGGTCACGGGCTGTTTAAAATCCAATGCGAAAGATTAAAAGTGTAATAGGTTAGGTAGGTATATCAGATAATATTATCATCGTATTTCTACTAAAGTGATTCATTCATATGAAACAAAAACATCCTGCATGTAAAAATCGTACCTACTAATAACTGAGTTCTTTTTGCCCTTTGATAGCGTGTCACCCATTTTTACCCGACTGCGTATGTATGTATGTATGTATGTATGTATGTATGTATGTATGTATGTATGTTTGTACATATGTATGTCTGTTTCTTTGGCACGCCCTACAGCCTCCTCCTCCTCCTCCTCCAAAATGCCGTTTGCGGCATGGTGGATTTTAACATATGAGATGTCGTTAGATTTGTTTTGATTGTGTATGCGCTATGATTTTGCTATTTAAAAGGTAAGGCGTTTTAATATAATTATTTTATATAGGTTTTGAAATGCTTGGTTAATTAGGTACTTTACAAAACTAAAAAGTTTGAAATAAACCAAATTATTAAAATAAAACAAAAAACCCGACTGCTAAAACAACTAATATAAAAAATAATTATATACTCGTAAAAACCGGACTAACATAAAAAATACTGCAAAGAAAAAGGAGGGTTATGTTTTTCGAGTTACCGGTTACCTTTTGTTGGGCTTAGGTACTTCATATGGTTCAATATGCCAAAATGTTTAGTTCGTACAAAAATAATACCTAATTAAGATTTAAGTTTTATGTAGGAATACCACTACCTACTAGGCCGTCGCGTCGTTTCCTCATCCGAGAAGCATCCTTGTTAGGTCTACGTCTACCCATCACGAAACATTGTAAAATAAATTAATTTTTAACAAAACAAACCGACTTCAAAAAAAGAAAACTTAAAAAAGTAAAAACAGCTCTAAAAAGCAAGTAATAATATTGAAATCAGATTATTATTTACCTAGATACGCATGTCTGTTTAAAAAAATGTCTACTGAAGTCGGGTGGGGCTTTTACAATAAAAAAGTGGAGATAATGGAACCATTATACGATGTAGACTTTTTAGCGTCCGTATCCTGGCTGCGTTTTGGTGACCTCTTTGGGGAAACTGAAGGTTTTGTCTGTGCAATTATGGATGAAGTTATGCTAACGAATAACTACTGGAAATATATTATGAAGGACGGGACGGTTGACATATGTCGGGCATGCCACCGTCCGGTCCCGGTGAGTCTATCAGACATATTATTTCTGGCTGTTCTCGTCTGGCTAACGGCGAGTACTTGCACAGGCTTATGCCTGTGCAAGTACTCGCCTGGCCACTTGGTTATCCAAGTGGCCAGGATTATCCACCAGCAACTTGCTTTAAAATACAAACTTGAAGATTCTGAGGTAGACCCAGACCCAGTTCTCGAAAATGACCATGTCACGTTGTACTGGGATCGATCTATCATCACCGACAGAACTATTGTAGCCAATAAGCCAGACATTGTGGTGATAGATCGATTAGCGCGCCGCGCGATGATTGTCGATATCACCATTCCCCATGCCAAGAACCTCGTGAAAGCTGAGAAAGAGAAACAAATCAAATATCTCGACTTAACACATGAGGTTGTCGACATGTGGAGTGTGGACTCGGCTGTTATCGTGCCAATTGTTGTTACGGCTAACGGCCTGATGGCCAAGAGCCTCAAATCAACATCTCATGATGCTCTCGTTAGGCGGCTGGATCAAAGGCCTGATTCAGAAGGCAGTTCTCCTCGATACGGCACGCATTGTGAGGAGGTTCCTGTCTCTGGAGCCCTAATCACCGGTAGTTTGGACCCTGGTCCCTATGCCGGCGGACCCCTATTTTTTATATTTTTAAATGTTTGTATTGTTTTTAGAAAATATTTAAAAATGTAAATTAATATGTAAATAAATAAATAAAGGGAATAATAATAATAATAAATCTTTATTTGCATTAAACATGGTATTATTATATAAGTTTAAATGAAACAAAATTGTCCCCCAGCCGACCACCAACCACCCGACAATAGACATTTTTTTACCCTGACATGCGTATTTAGGTAAATGAATAATATGATTTCAATATTATTTCTTGCTTTTTAGAGCTGTTTTTACTTTTTTAAGTTTCATGTTTTTTTAAGTCGGTTTTTTTTTGTTAAAAAATATTTTTATGTTAGTCCGGTTTTTACGAGTATATAATTGTTTTTATTTATTTATTTAGTTATTTATTTATTCATTATACAGTGTACATGCTAACTTACAGTTTACCCAAATCGCCAGCATGCTAAAATAAGAATAGTAGTTGTTTTAGCAGTCGGGTTTTTGTTTTATTGTAATAATTTGGTTTTTATTTTATGCTTTTTATATTACTATTATGATTGGTCTCGGCAGAAGAATTATAGATTAATCTATGTTTTTTTTAGTTCTCGCTAAAACAGCTGTGACCTGCATTGCCGTGTTCCGGTTTGAAGGTAAAACGAGACAGTTCTTTGTATATGTATTAAGAACCCTATAACTGATGATATGAAGGCAAAATTCTTCAACAATCACCATAAAAAGTATCTAAATATTTCATTCATCACAATAATAAAATTCGTCATCATTATGCATTATGTTTTTATACTCTTTTTATTATTGAGAGGCTTGTTTGTTGAATGAATATGACAGACCCATCATTACCTAATCTTTGATAAATAAATATTAGTTAATAAATCAGTCAGTCGATAGGCTATTATTCACAAATGAATAAATCTTGGTTCTGATGAAATACTTTGAAAGACACCAACATCTAAACAGTTGAAGCTCAAGTGCCTACCAAAGCTCACTTATATTCGACATTGACCTCGTATAGTTCCAGAAATCTCATACATTCACAAGCAAGATGTATGTATAGTCGTCGATGTTGACGTCTCGTTGGCTCTCGCTCCTTGATACAGTCAAACATGACCTACGACACGTGGCTTGGCGCGCCCGAGGCCCGGGTGGTTATCGGCGGATATAAACAAATGTGCAACCAACACCCGATGGCTCGACCTCTCCGGTTACATCTCTAACTGGCTAATGCTCGACGGCGGGGCCTTGGCGCCCGCGTGCGCTCCGTACGCTCGGTACGCTCGCACCGACGACAGCTTGATGTTTATTGCTTTCGAGAAGGCAGTTACATTAAATATTGTGCGTAGTAAACGCTGTTGCATTACGTCCTACGATCCTACTGATATCGTATGTTATGCAAATGTTTGGGTTACGATGTTTGTTACTCAATCACGCCGCTCGTGCAGAAAGATGAATAGGTTGTGCTGATTTGAACTATATCGGTGTGGATGTTAGTGTACATAGAATGTTGTTAAATTACCATAATGTTTGTTTCATGAAAAAAATACAGGACAATACGATAATAAATTTTGAAAACAGTAAATGTATTATTTATAAATGTCTCAAATCTCGGTGTCTAATTAATATACATTTTTAGGCGGACGAGGGCATGCTGATGCTGGCAGCCGGACTTCCTGCCGAATGTTATGTTAATTATCAAATTGTCTGACAACCTTATAACTTTTATAATGACTGGGACACTGATAAGTTATGGAGATTCGATGCTTATTATTTATTTTGTCCAATTTAATGTGTAATGAATTATTGTGCATTATGACGCTTTATATTTAAAATCACTTTTCATTTTTATTATGGAACAAACAGTTATACGAGACATTAAAATAATTATTATCCTAATAAAATCATATTATTAATCAAAGCCTTACTTTACTAACTTTACAAAATTTCAACCGTCATCTATTCATAAAAATAGCGTAACCACAGAAGGCGTAACGCCGTTGTCGCTCGGCGGCGCCGGCGCCAGCGCATCGCACCGCGTCGCATCATATAATAGAGCGTGACCGGACCGGTGATATTCCGCCCGACGAGGGTGTAGCGTCGTGTGCGCCAGCGCGCGCGCCGGCGCTTCAGCCGCCAGTGAAATTGCGAGCAAGGCTAACAGTAGAATCTATTGTCTTCTAGTTCTTAAGGCTACAGACTGGAATACAGCGGTAGCAGCAGCGGCGGCGACGGCAGGGAGTAGTGCGACGACTAAGGCCTCAGCCACAAGCACGAGCGTCTTGCGACACGCGGCGAGCGGATTTCTAGTTCATGACGCATCATACTAAGACAGTCTTAGTCAACGGTGGTGATAGAAAAACGTAATGAACTAGACACCTGCTCGCCGCGACAGGAGACGCCATCCAGTGGTTGTGGTCTAGCCGAGTAGTTAGGCATTGTCCTTTAAAAAACAGACTCCAAAAAATTAGACTGAAAAAATTGCACTAGAAAGTAAAAAATAATTGCGTAGTTTAGTTTGTTCGGTTTACTTGCAATTAACCTTTATTATACTTAATCTTATGTTCTTAAAAACTATGTGACTGCCATATACGTAACTTCACATTTACAAAACTGGCAAACAAGCAAATAAATACCAAATATTTACTTGCAATCCACCCATAGAAACAAATATAAAAAAAAACGACGGGTTGCACTCCGGGAGTGCCGGCAGAAGTGAAAACTTGAATATTAACGTTGTGCATTTTTGATATTTTGGAATGGTTAGGGAATAATTTTGCACGAATTGCTTCAATTATCAGTATAAAAGTACTATCATTTATGTGGTAGAATACAATATTTATTTATTGCGCTATCGTACACAAACATGACAATTTATATTACATTAAAAAGCACTCAAACATTCGCGCAAGCGCCCTGCGCCGCCTAAACGAAACAGCAGGCATACATTTTCGCCGCGCCGTAGAAAGAGAGGGGGATACTTCCTCTCCTACGCCGCGCCGGCTGTCATCCGTCTTACGAATTTTCGATCAGGCCACGTGTCCTGACGGTCACGTGTCCTGACGCGAATTTAACATTTTTTACCCATTACAAAAAAAGTGTACAACTCCGCTAAAGAAGTTATATAAGTATAGATAATCATTTTAATAGGAAAATATTATATAGTTACGAATATATATTTATAATGTCGAACTCACATGTCGTACGCACTCCTCTGAAGGTTGGGGGCTTTGCCCTTGAAGTTGTTAATTATGTTTACCTGGGACAAATGGTCCAGCTAGGTAAGGTCCAAATTCAGCAAAGAGGTCAATCGTCGAATCCAATTAGGCTGGGCAGCGTTCGGTAAGCTACGAAATATCTTCTCGTCCGATATACCGCAGTGGCTCAAGACGAGTCTTTGACCAGTGTGTGTTGCCAGTGATGACATACGGGACTGAGACGTGGTCGCTCACTATGGGCCTTATCAGAAGGCTCAAGGTCACTCAAAGAGCAATGGAGAGGGCTATGCTCGGGGTTTCTCTGCGTGATCGAATCAGAAATGAGAAGATCCGCAGAAGAACAAAGGTAACAGACATAGCCCGAAGAGTTGCTAAGCTCAAGTGATGGCCGGACGGAGGAGTATGAAATTTCGCACACTTATAGTTTATATAGAGAAGGTTATCCGAATGTTAATATTTTTTTAAATTATGCATAAAAATACATTAAATAAATAAAACAAACATTACACACACTACTATGTATTTGACACACACGCTTATATACTCTTTTAAAAAAATTCAATAATAGAACAGGAGCGGCCGGAATCTGTCAATGCCAATCTAATCCAACTTGCTTAGGATACCATCCGTGCGGCCTTAATAAAATTACGGTCGAATTTCGACCTCTGGACCACTAGTAAAGGTTAATTGCAAGTAAATTGAACAAACTAAACTACGCAATTATTTTTTACTTTTTAGTGCAATTTTTTCAGTCAAAATTTTCAAAGCCGGTTTTTTTTTGTTAAAATTTTTGTTTATTTCTCGCTTTTTAGTGATTCCCTCAATTCCTCAAGGATTCCATCATCAGAACTGAGTTCCGGTGCCTGCCTTCTTTTGCTTTGTCATAGTCGCTTAACTATCTTAATCGAGATATCTTATCGCCACCCGTGAAATACTTATCATTAAGGAGTTCCGGTGGCAATCTGTGTTCTTCTTCATCAGTTACACTTCATCAAATGATACTTTCTGAATTCAAATGCTTGATTTGTTGCTGAAAATATCAAAATCGCTTTATGTATGCCTACAATATTTGAGGAGTTCCCTCAATTCCTTAACAGGTTAAACAATACAAATTCAATTGTTGGTCAGTCAGATGGCGTTTAAGGTGTTAAGGATTCCATCATCAGAACTGGATTTTGATAAAAATGGGACCAATCTGGAAGTATAACCTTTCAAATGAAAAAGTAATTTTCCAAATCAGTGTATAAATAACGGAGTTCTGAGGTAACAAACATTAAAAAAAACATACAACCGAATTGAGAACCTCCTCCTCTTTTTGAAGTCGGTTAAAAAGGACAGCACAACATAAAAAAAAAACGAGCGAGCCTTACAGTAATCGCATATGATGCGTAACATTTGACATCTCACCTTAGTAATAAGCAATTTTAACATTATATTCTGAAAAAATGGGCCAGGTATTCAGGTGTTCAGGTATATCTTCATTTTATAACTATAAAATAAATGCAGTAAATACTCAATACAAGACATTTGACATATCAAAATGACCTTTTATAGTGAAATGACACAATATGTCACTTAAATATAATAATAGGTACGTCATGTTCATAGTATCGATTTTAAATTTACAAAATGGCGCGCGCTTCCCCGACTTCCTGTCACACTGTTACACCTACTTCCGTCACATTTCACGAAATCGCTCCCTCAAATTGTATAATAAAAGGCGAGCGGAAAGATGTAACACATCAAAATTATGTATTAATTAAATTAAACGTTCGCCGACCGTTACACTGCTGCCGCTGTATCAAAATTATGACCTCAGGATCATTATCTTAGCCGAAAGATGTCCACTACTCGTCTGCTCCACACTAGTCCACATAGCTCTTCTCGAAGTGCGATTGCTATTATAAACTGCTCAGCTCTCGTAAAGGTTTTCCGTAGGTTTCCTCTTAAAACAGGTAGTTTCCCACCCAAAACAGTTATTCTTTGCAACATTTTCAAAGACAGACTTATTAAAAACTTAAATTCCCGGTAACTTCTCAATTACGAAAAGGCACAGACAGTTATTTTTGTGCACATCTTGTTTTCGTTTATAATTGCTTCATCTGCTTCGTTTCTTTAACAACAAATAATCAAAACAGTTTTTTCATTTACTACCTACTTGAATTAGTTGCTTCAAGATTCAAGACTAATTTAAGAATGTAATTTTTTTGCTTATAAAATAAGTTGTTCGCTGTTTCTTCCTGAGTTCTCTATAGCGATAATCACCTTTTTACACGATTCTCTGTCATAGAGGCGCCAGGCTGGCGCGCCTGCTGGCAGTTGGCATAGGAGAACCACTGGCGCGTGATACCTACTACCACCCCAACACTACTCTATTAAATTTTGCATTCTCAACTCTAAAGTCATTCAAATAAGAACCACCGAATCGTCCTCATGTCGATTCCGTTTGCATCCAAATAATGCAATTTTTATTGCCTTCATTGCACAAGAAAGCGTAGCATACTTGTCGTATAATTATGTAATAGTTCACAGCACCAGCCATTTGTATTGTAGAAGAATAAGGAAGATAATAGGAAGACTATTTGAAAGAATTATGGAATATCTTGTTAATAACATTAGTTTTTAAGAAAATAAGATTGAGTATAATAAAGATTAATTGCAAGTAAATTAAACAAACTAAACTACGCAATAAAAAAAATAGTGCAATTTTATTAGTCCAATTTTTTGGAGTCTGCTTTTTTTGTTAAAATTTTTGTTTATTTATCGCTTTTTAGTGATTCGTTTCGATCTATTTATCAAAAGCTAATATGGGTAGTACGTTAGGTGGGTATGGGTATGGGACCGCACGGGAAGCACCAGCTTTCAAATAAAGAAAGAATCATAAAAATCGATTCACCCAGTCGAAAGTTCTGAGGTAACAAACATTAAAAAATAAAATACAGTCGAATTGATAACCTCCTCCTTTTTTTGAAGTCGGTTAAAAAATACAGTCGATTTCAGAACCTCCTCCTTTTTTTTGAAGTCTGTTAAAAATGCGGAGGTAAAGCAGGAGTAAAAGGAGTAGAAGCGTCGACGGACGGATCGACGTAATTCTTTACACAGAATAGAATGCAGAATAGATAGTTGGGGAGCAAAATGCTAAGGGCTACTTTTCCACAATTATTATTAATTCAAGAGATCACTGCAAGCAAAGCCGCCGGCGGAGGATAATACAATGATAATTTGGACAAATTTGATTTTACAGCCCACGCCCTCATTTGTATGCTAATACTAATATTTTATTTGTTTTCTTTGATGTTTCGTTGCTAATTGAATTTAATTCTTTCAAACATTCTAAACGCTGCTAACGAAATTTAAACGTCGACAGTAGTCCCATGCCAAATTTCTAATAAATAAGCTCGGAGCAACTGTCTCTTCGCACGGCTATCTACAAGAGTTGAGCTCATTATTTATTATTCGTTCGAATCTCGTTGTTATTCCAATGTCGCCTTAAATGCAATTTCAAGGTTTCGCTCGCGATTCCGCCATGTGAAATTGTACAAAAAATATATTACACCTAAAATAATATTGAGTCTGACCTAGATTTGTATAAAAGGCGTTATAGCTGAAGTCACTGCTGGAGACAACAACGCATTTTTTTTTCTCTCGTTAGAACGAGAACGTAAACCTGGAGGTTACGATGATGTAACATCTAAAATCTAAAAATGTTCACCTAGCAAATGGTATAATGTCATTCGGATCAACATGAGTCAATCGCAGATATACATTCGTTCTTCTCATACGGGACGAAACGAGAGTCTCCTCTTTTAAATCTGTTAAAAATAACTTTGTTTGCGTCTGATAAGCTGCGATAGCGGCCGCCTCGCCCGCCCACCCTGCTCTCTGACATTTGTGATTAATCGTTGTTCATTCACCAAACTCATTATCTTCTAGTTATGTTCACCGTAATTTAAGTGAAAATGCTAACGCCTCTAATTTACGGCTGCTTACAATAGCTAGCAAATTATACGTGCGCGTACCGCTGGGTGGTGTTCATAGTCCGCGCGGCGAACATTTATTGATCATGTTAGCATGATTGACATTTAGATGTCTCATCGGATTTCTACAGTTGATTGTAGTTGTACGTTAATAACATTCAATATAATTATGTTGAGTGTTTGACCGCATTTTTGGTCAAAGAACCGCTCTCAGTCCCGGAGGTCCCCGATTCCCAGCGAGGGTTTAGAGGCTCGGTGTTTGGTGGATTGGTGGTAGGGCTTGTTTTAGAGAACGCTTGGGTAGCTACCACCATCTTATCTAAGTCTATTGCCATAACAAACAACGGTGTTGGTGACATTGTTGTATTCCAACAGTTAGAGCTGTGATAACCAGTACCTCAGTAGCTGTGGATTGCGGGTGAAGTGCGCTTCCTTCCACCTTTGGCCTTATCGTCACTTTCAATCAGGTGAGACGAAGGCCAATGGCTTACCCGTTGTTTTTGTAAATAAAATATACGCTGTTTTAATTGAATTCTTTATTTTTTTCTTTAAAGATTTATTACAGTGCAGTCGTATGTATATGTTTACTTTAGCTGAGAGAGCTGTGTGATGTCGACTTGTCTTATTCCCATCTTAAACTGAGCTGTTTGCTGTCAGCTCGTCACGCTGAGGGCTGGGGAAGTGACAGCAAAGATGGGTCTTCCCTGTAACACTATGTCGAAATCAGCCAAACTAGTTGCATCAAAGTAGTTTTCCTGAAATGTAAATTGTAAGACTGTATGAATGGTAAGGTAGTTACCAAACTATTGGTTCCATTCCAGGTAGGGTCAAGTCTACCTTTCACTACCACGGGAATACCAGCTTGAATTTTCTTCTAAGATAAAAGCTATAAAAAACCTCTTATGTAAACAGCGATGTTACAATCTATTTGTTTTTTTTAAATTTTGTTGCATAAATTAAAGCAAAGGGCACCATAACTTCTCTGAACGAGCGCTGTTAAACGGTTTCTATTCCTGTCAGCGCCGGCGGTATTGTTTACTTTTATAATGTTACAACACGCGAAAGAAATACAAATGTCTCTGCGGCTCGAGTTTAAAATTACCTCGCCCCGTTTTCTAAACAACAATTAGAATCAGGGCACTGGGTTATTTATTATTATCCACCTTAGCGCTTCGTAAATAGGCTCTACTCGTACAATCTGCATACATTGATACCTCTCGCTTGCATATTTGAAGTGTCAAAATAGCTTTTAAATTTCATTCACGATCATGTTCGAGGGTATATTGAGAATCTAAATAATATGTAAAAAAAAGATGTGTTTAATAGTAGTGTTCTTGATTTAACCAACTGTCTGTTCATTAATAAAAACGCGTTATATGTTTTACTTTTTTTAGGTAAACAAAATGTTAATCTAATAAATAATATTTAAAAAATACATAGGACTTTACTGTAATTTGGGGAATGTTATTTAATTTGTCTTATCTGTAGCTCTAATTGTTGTTGATTGATGAAACTTGACCGTGACAATAGATTATGACGTCGATTGGTTGGGTAACCACCCAGTGCGTGAGGCCCTTGCTTGGTTTGCCAGTTTGCCTACACCGAGAGCAGATCTTACATGGCCGGCGTCGACCAGCCAAAGGTTGTTAAACCCAGCCGGTGTTCTGCACTCGCGAAGGTAACGCGGTCGTCGACTGTGCTCGTCATCTTCAGTCGTTCCAATTAGTGCGGCTAGGTACACAAATACTTATTTATAGCGGCACCCGCTATGGGCCTCTCTTGCCCGCATACACTAGCGCGATTTTTTAGCGATAGCTAAAATTGCCCCACATTTATCACCTGGGCGCATGCGCAAAGTCCGCTCCACTTTTGTTTTTGCGTTCAATGACAGTGTATCGGCTAATTTTGTCGCGTTCCGCAATCGCTGCGTAACTATCTTGTTTGATGAGGCTAAAAGACTGTTTGTTTTGATTTAGTTCGCCCCAAAATAATGAGAAATGTTTCGACGAACTTATGAAATAGACGTTACGTACCTAACTCGATAAAGTATGACGCGAACAATTATTGTTGGGGAATTTTTCCAACTGACGATAGGAAGGAACCGTGTAGGAATTTTAAAAGGTCTATTAGGAAATTGACGTTGATTATATTATTTTTAATAATCGATTTTTGCTACTATTAAAGTATTCATCGCGGGCTTTTAGTAAAACTATCAATTTAATAGTTGGACGATTTAATGCGATTTATGTTAGCGGCTGAAATATAATTTGTTGTTACTCTTCGCGTGACGCCCACTTCTAGCTGTGGCCCAATTCCCTGGAGTGGTTTCCTTGATATTTCTTGAAACCAAGCGATTTATGTCGTTACCCTACTGCACGAGTTTCTAATTAATACAGCCGACAGTTGCGCTTAATTGTATAGATCTAGTGAATAAATTATACCTTTGTCTTTTTATCGAGTAAGAGAGTCTTTGACCGTTGCCTTTCCGAAATGCCATATTTATAGTCGGACTGGTAATCAAGACTGACCATTCCATTGATTAGATGTTGTGAAAATGGTGATGCGAGTGTGGGAACGAAGGACACGCGGCCGCGAGGTGAACGCGCCGCGCTGGTGCCCGCGTCACGACACGAGCGAGCAAAATGCTTTTTCGTCGCTATTTCCGCAACAAGTGTTGTTTTGGAGAGAGAGGCCCGAGCGGGCGAGCGCGGCGTCACGCCTGCGCCTGCGCCTGCCCCGCTCCGCCCGGTGCCGCACTAACAGAAGGTTCACTTGTGTAAGCCTACAAAATAAGGAGACTCATGAAAGTAAGTTTGATTTACTCGTACCGACCATTAGGCATGCTCGGATGACACGATATGGCCCTCGCATGCCATCATGGCCCAACTTGCCTCGAGACTGGGTGTAACGTACACCAGATCATCCTTCTGAAACACACGACGAGAGAGTATAACGCGCTCGAGCAACGCACACATAGACACCCTCTCACAACAAAATGAGGAGACTGCAGATGGTAGGCTGCATGCAACGCGCTCGAGCAACGCACACATAGACACCCTCTCACAACAAAATGGGGAGACTGCTTGCAGATGGTAGGCTGCATGCAACGCGCTCGAGCAACGCACACATAGACACCCTCTCACAACAAAACGAGGAGACTGCGGATGGTAGGCTGCATGCAGCGCGCTCGAGCAACGCACACATAGACACCCTCTCACAACAAAATGAGGAGACTGCAGATGGTAGGCTGCATGCAACGCGCTCGAGCAACGCACACATAGACAACCTCTCACGGACACGGAAACTCGCAACAGCTGCGCTCGGATTGTTCCGAGATCCGTGTCCGTGCAATGTGTGTGTTAAAGCTTACCTTGTGGGTGGGTCTTCTTATTTAGTGGTCTCACGGACCCGAAATCTCGAACCATCTCAAACCAGTCCGAGCGCAGCTGTTGCGAGGTTCGTTCCGTGTCTGTGTGTGACAGTGACAGGATGTCTATGAGTGCGTTGCTCGACCGCGTTTGTATAAATGGAGCTTACTTTCTGCAGTCTACTTATTTTGTGCAGCGACTGAGAATTGATGGTCTTTGGTAAGTTCCTGGCCTAAGTCTTACCTAATTGTGTGACGATAAAGCTGAAGGAAGCGCAGTTCATCTGGTATCCTGAATTTAAAAGGAAGTGGTCCTAATGTAACTGCCAGCCAGCTCACAACACTACTAGGTAGGTACTAACATTTTTTGAAACAGCAGACATTGATAATGTGGGCGTATAGGCAGGTAGCAAGCTTCTAGCAGGCCAGGCTGACCTAGAACAAATCTACATAATGTAGGGTGCATGATGTCAATGGCCTATGAACGTACTTCTCATTGCTGGAAGAATAAAGCGGTCATTAAACCATAAAGAAATGACGATTTAGATCTGCCAGCTTGACACATGACCTAACCAAGAAATTGCTACAAAGGATCGATTGATTATTTATGCGAAGATATACGTAAACTATCTAAAATAAACTTGTAATGAACTTCATGAGATTTTTGTTCAGCAGGGTTTTTTGTAGCGAGCGTCTTTGTCAGTGACGTTTTACCATGGAACACTCATGACGCTGACATGACAGAGTAATTATAAAAAGCGTATGTAAATGCTGTCCGCAGCCAACAAGTACAAGATGTACACTTTGTAAAGCATATTTAATAATAAAATGACTGTTGATACTTTGTTTCACATTCACACTTTATTGTCGTAACTATCACGGAAATTGAAAAATAACGCTTTCAAACATTTACTTTATAGCAGGTACTTAACTTACCTGTGTCGTTGTGTTATTTCCTCCTCCGAGACGTTTCCTTTTGATTGCGGAGTTCTCAGAATTTGTTTCGCAATGTTTAAACTTTTTTACGTCAAGGATTAACCGTGAGGCCATACGTCACTGCGCACACCGTGGCTACACAAACATCATACGTAAACCGGCCCGTCATAATTTTCAGCAGTGCTATCATCGCCGTGTATTCTTATATCTATCTATCTATCTATCTACACCCATAACGTATTGCGTTCAGAAACCGTAGGTATAGCATTACGTTACGACGTTTATCGCACTACTGCAATGTGGCGTTTAATGATTATTATTAGTTTAATCTAATAATAAAATCATTAGATTATTTTATTATGCGCTGGTCTTAATGGATTCCCTATTATAAATATCTTTGAAGACTGTACTGTTGACGAGTTTTGCAATTAATAGTAATTGTAAATACATTATAATAACATACAAGTTTTACAGTAGGTAATAGATTTAAAAAAGAATTTACTATAGTGCCCTTCATTAATTATGTGTGCAACGAAGTAGAATGAGACTCATTAACGCGACACTGGCATCTAACATACCTTTTTGGATCATCAATTAAATCATTTTTGTGCAGAATAAAAAAAATAGCGAAACGATTATGCCAAAACGCGTGTCAGTTGTTTTCCTGTTTCGCTAGATTCGTATGAAAACAGTGGTCGCAGAACCGGTCGCCAGTGTTTGTGTCGGGTCTGGCGATAGCGGGCGCGGGTGCCGGGCGGGGCGCGTGGTGAGAGGCTGCGGCTGCAATCTGCACCGCTTGCATGCCGAGCGAATTCCTCTGCCCGAGCCGGCGGACGACCTAGCTGTGCAGTCGCACTGTGCCCGCAAATATGCGGCCGTACGGAATTCCACCGTCTACGGCCTACGCCGCGCCGTAAACAACATCATTAAAAGAAAACAGCGTTTATTGACTTCCTGGCTATTCATAAATAGCTGCCGCATTTATGCATTTTGCCTTCTTGTATTGGACATTTGGTAGTGGACTTTAGAGTTAACGATCTGATATGGAAACTGCTAATTGTTCTCTAGTAGTTGAGTGGACTATGCGTGTCCATGTCCATGGTACAAAGCTCTTGAGATACTGAGCGAGTTTTACTTGCTCCTCTTGTATAACATATTTTTTTTAAATTTGGTAGTGCCAGTACTGCCAGCACAAATAAATTAGTAAAATAGAGAGGTATTGCCGTATTTATGCTCTATAACTGATAGATGGGGCAGACGAATTTAACTTTGTTATTTATTGCTAGATATTATGTCTGTGGTGTGTACTAAAATTAGTCACCTACCTTGGACTATTTGTTTACTTGGCAGAGACTGCCATGGGCAATATGGGCGTAAGCTCTTGCTCATACCTTCCGCGTTAAACACCGAGCATCGCGCGATCACCTCGGGTTATTTCATTGTAAGTCGGGTCGGGCACAGGGGGGTAACCAACCACGAGCTCTTAGATATAGCTGTATTATTGCAGTTGTGAAAACGAGTCGCGTGTAGTGACGTATATGTATATGTCGTAGCCATATCGTAGATTTGCTCACTTCACGAAATCCTCGAGAATTTCATGAAATGGTCGCATTTCATGAAATGTTTTACTGTCTATTGGCCACATCATGATGTGGTTTGGGCAGATCAATGTTATGAAATCGTTTCTCAATATGAGCAAATAAACGCGCGGCTACTTCATGAAATGGTCAAAGTTTAGTGATCATATCGTAAAATATTAACATTACCCACCGTTAGAGGCGCTGATATCGTTTACTATTTGTGTTTATACAATCGATTTGTACAATCTTATGCCGCTCCCCCCTTCTGTGACTGCGCTCCCCCCTTCCGTGACTGGCACTCGCTACGCTCGGGAAAAAAAAATTACTTAAACTAACCAACAGTAAGGATTTCCTACATTAATGATATGGCCAAACGTGGAAGGGCATATCACCAAACGTTGACGCGTTAACGATATGATCAGTCTAGGCTGGGCATATCATGAAATACAACCATTATTTTTATTTATTTTTAATATTTTGAGATGGGCTTGCTCTTGGCCTCATTCTAATCCCTAGGGCTAAGAAGAGGCCGACGATGGAACGAGCTTGCCCAGCTTGCTTGCTTTACCCTACATTGAGTGATATCCTTTTCGATCTGCATAAAGTCGAAATATAACAATGTTAATATTAGTATCCTTTTACTTTTGTTGGAATGTTTGAATATTTGAATAAACAAATAAACTCTGTACGTATAAACGATTTGAAATAAACATTATAAATTATTTTTCACTATGTTATTGATATTGAATATAGAAACTGAAACAAGTTTTTTTTCCTTTGATACCTACTTAATTTATTACATTAATAACCCACCTAACCACCTGCCTACTAGGTATGTAATTTAATTCTTAATTAGCAGCGAAAGTATGGCAATTCACACGTTCCTTTACGGATGTCTAAAATGACCACCTAAAAGCACTGTGCCAAAGAAAAAGAAAAACCACGGTTTAAACAACTTTAAAAGAAAATTATTTCAAAATCGTAACGATTAGGTAGTATTATTAGTACTGAAATTATTATTTCCCGTCACAATAATATACTATAGGTAGGTATATAAAATTAATTATATCCGATTAAGATTTGTTAATTAGTATTACCTACCGAGATAAAAAACTGCAAAATACAAATTTTATACGATATAGGTAGTTCGTTTTTACTATGTTATTTTCTAATCCCAACCTATCACTGGGCGTGCGTAGAATTGTTAGGACGACATAAATATATAAAGTTATTATCAACTCTCAAGAACGCCAATATAATGCAATTTGGCATGCACGCGCGATTTTGATTTGATCTACGTATTTTTTACCGTATTGCAACTTCTGTACTTGTACTGTTATCTATTCTGTGGCAGAGGTCAGCAACCGATTAGATTCAAGAACTAACAGGAACAAACAGCCTGATCGTATCTTATCTACATACAATGCAAGTTATTAGTGTCTAATTTGGGTCTGAATTAAACAGTTGACCTGATTAACAATAATTTCTAAATTAACTATGGTTAAGTTTTGTACAAATTCGTATCACGTTAAAAGCACACTTGTGTATCTCAAACAAACTTTAAATAAGTCAGGGAAACTGATGCTGCGTTGTGTTCATGCTGCACCAGTTGTCGTTGCATCTGGATTCCATATTCACATATCATCAGACGAAATAGAGTCATTTGCCGTGCTACGTATAAAAAAAAGAAAAAAAGTTACTCGTAACGTAAATACCACAGTCTCTGAATTTTTTTATTAACGTACAGTAGAAAGGCTATAGAGACGGTGAAAGGGAGGTGGAATTCGATATGTTACAAGCGCGACCCCGAGCGGGCCGACCCCTTTCGCTCCACGCGCTTCCGGGTCGTCGACCGGCAGCCGCGACCTTGGCGGCTGCCTTGTTTGCGGCCCTTTGCGTGTCCGAAACCGTGAGGTATATTTACGCAGCAGATATTGATAGGTAGGTATCGGTTCGGCCGGGCCGTTAATGAGTCACCACTTGATCAGCGGTCGCGGCGGCGTAAACACAAGCCGCGCCGCCACGCGAGGCCGCCGCGCGCAAATAAACGTGCCTAAAGATGCTTTACCACCAGAGCTGTGGCTGACACAGGGCTTGATAACGATACCAAATTCACACTATAGTTTAAGTATCGTGAAGTAAAGCTATTTCTATAATTAGCTGTAATGCAGGTAACGTTATCTAGTGGTGTATCTTTACTTTTTTTCGGGTACCTAATGTGCGTTAGCTAATCCGCGTAGAGCGGTTAGTAAATTAATCGATACCGAGTGCAAGTATAACGTTAGCTTTGTTGTTAACGTTATATTTTTATGATAGGGGTAACGTTAGCTAGTTGTTAACGTTATTCAAAGCCGTGGTGCGAGTTAGCTTAACGGTGCGCGAGGAAAAATCCACCAATAGGAATGCTTTCTTTTCCTTGCGGTGTAAAATGGAGTAAATCTACTGGTGGATTTTTGCTCGCGTAGCTCTGTGGTGGGAAAGCAGCCTAAATGTGCCTCACGCGGGTAACGCCAACTGTTTTTGACGCAATGCCGAACGCTACAATAACAGCTCCGCATTAGAACCTACCTACGACGGTTACGATACGAAGGGTTTTTGGGCACTTGTCGGGCAACCGCTACCGGGCGGAATGTCAGTTCTTTAAGAACAAATAAAGTGTAGGATTCGTTTTGGCGTTTGAGTACCTACCTAGGTAGAGATTACTTACTTTTTAGAGCTGTTTTTAGTTTTTTTATCTAATAAGCCTCAGCCAAATAAATTGTAGTAAATCACAAAACCAATAATGTTTGAATCCAAATATTATTTAAAGTTGATTCTAGTTACACAACATAGAGCAATAAATGAATTTGAATTGAGTTGAACAAATGCTCTGAAATATTTACTGACAACTGACGCTTACACGCTTCTAAAAGCTTGTAAAGCTGATAATCATACATACTTACATCATAGATAGCTGCACTGTACACATCCATCCGGTCTCATTAAAGTTTGAAAGCCTCAGTCAACCTGAGTACCTACAAGGTCCCTAAATGTGTAGCTCTAGCTGCTATTGCGTTGGCATAATCCTTTCGCAATAAAATAATGGTGTAATTTATTCAAAGGCACTGGTTATCCTGTTAGATTACCTACTCAATTGAGAATTATGAAATTATTGTAAATCTAATAAGGTGCGCTTACCTACTGAGCTATCAAGCCTGCACGTGTCACGGTGCTTTAGAAAAATACCAGATTTTTTGGAACCGTTGATAAAAGTTCCGTCTGATATGGGATATGGCAAACGATTAGCCGAATAGATGGAGACTTGTGGTTAGTTGTATTAATTGTTAACAGCTTTTAATAACTAAAATTAGATTTACTTAGTTTAGCTTCTGATATTTGTTTTACTTGCTGAGAGTCGCTCAAAACAAAACAGACTTTTTAAATTATGAAGTAAAACGAAACTAAAAGAAATATTATGTGATCTGTTTTTTTTTGTTTTAGAGTAATGCTATGCTGTGTATACACATCAAAAATGTCTAGGGGTCAAATACATTTTTAGCTATATGAAAATTCTCTAACAATATCCAGACTGACTTCTTGCTCTATTTTTTAACCGACTTCAAAAAAGGAGGTTTCTCTTTGAAAATAGTAGTGGCGACTAGTGCGTTTGTTAATTTTTTTCATAAGTATTTTAAAGCACTACTATTTAATGAAGGTCTGGAGTCGATCTGATGTTGGAGCCGAAAGACAGTCGAGGGAACTCCTCAGCGATTTACAGCAATTACATGATGTTTGGGCTTGATTAATTTGTATTGATGAGAACTTTACACCTAGATGGGTTGTGACTGTCATTAGGGGTCTGATGATGAAGACCATAGACAGTCGAAGGAATTCCTCAACGATTTACAGCAGTTACCTTTTGTTGGGCTTACTTCATACGGTTCAATATGCCAAAATGTTCAGTTCGTACAAAAATAATACCTAATTAAGACTGAAGTTTTACATAGGAATACCACTACCTACTAGGCCGTCGTGTCCTCATCCGAGAAGCATCCTTGTTAGGTCTACCCATCACTATGAATCATAAAAATAAAAATATTGAAATCATATTATTAATTACCTAGATACGCATATCAGTTTCAAAGAAGGTGTATTGAATTGTAAAAGCCCCACCTATTACAATAAAAAAATGCGAGATAATGGAACAACTATAAAAGTTTAAATGAAACAAAATTGTCCCCCAGCCGACCACCAACCACCCGACTTCTATAGACCTTCTTTAAAACTGATATGCGTATCTAGGTGATTAATAATATGATTTCAATATTATTACTTGGTTTTTAGAACTTTTTTACTTTTTTTAGTTTCCTGTTTTTGTAGTCGGTTTTTTGTTTTAGTAAACAATTTTATCTCTATTCTGTATGTTAAAAAAATTTAGAAGAAATGTAATTTTAACAAAATTGGGGAAAATTAGCTTACGTTAAGGTGACGACCTACTTAGCAAAAACAGCAAAAACATTTAATGGTGAATAGTAAATATGAAAATAAAATAATCTCATACGGGCTCCCTGAGAAATTGTGTGCGTGGGTCGCCAGCTTTCTTTCTGGGCGTAGCATCAAAGTCGTAGTTGACGGATCATGCTCTGACCTGAAGCCCGTGAATGCTGGAGTCTCGCAGGGGTGTGTGCTGTCGCCTACACTGTTTCTTCTGCATATGAATGACATGTTGCATAACAACAGCATTCATTGCTATGCGGACGACAGTACTGGGGATACGCTTTACACCGGACGTACTAATATTTCTCTGGAAAGCGTCATCGAGAACCGGAATAAACTTGTGACTGACACTGAGAACATGTTAAGTCATGTCTCGAATTGGGGCCGACTTAATCTAGTCCATTTTAACCCTTCCAAAACACAAGTTTGCGTGTTTACCGCTAAAAAACATCCCTTCGTCGTATCTCTAAACTTTGAAGGAGCTCCCCTTGATACCAAACCGACCATTGGAATCCTTGGCGTCGATATTTCGAGTGAAGTTCAATATCGCGGTCATTTGGAAGGTAAAGCTAAATTAGCTTCGAAAAAGCTGGGTGTGCTCAATAGAGCGGGACAGTATTTCACGCCGACCCATCGCTTACAGCTTTACAAAGCACAGGTCAGGCCTCATATGGAATACTGTTCCCATCTTTGGGCTGGAGCGCCCCAGTACCAACTCCTCCCATTTGACCGCATTCAACGCAGAGCTGCTCGAGTTGTCGGCGACGTGGTAACCTCTGGTCGGCTCGATCCACTGGCCCTTCGGAGAGACGTTGCATCTCTCTGTATATTTTATCGCCTTTATCATGGGGAGTGCTCTGAGGAATTGTTCGGTTTGATCCCTGCCGCTGATTTCCTTCACCGCACTACACGCAATCGACTGTCTTTCCATCCACACCATCTTGATGGATGGCGATCTACTACTGTGCGTTTCTCACGTAATTTTTTACCACGAACTACAGTGCTGTGGAACCAGCTCTCAGCGGCGGTATTTCCGGACCAATATGACTTAGGAATCTTCAAGAAACGAGCCTCTTCCTTCCTTAAAGGCCGGCAACGCATCTGTGATTCCTCTGGTTTTGCGGGTGTCCATGGGCGGCGGTGATTGCTTTACATCAGGTGACCCGCCTGCTCGTTTGCCTCCTTCTAATATAAAAAAGAAAAAAAAATCTGTATTTCTACCATTCACACGAATCACACAAGCATGTCGTGCTTCGGAAGGCTCGCAAAGCCATTGGTCCCGACTGCATTACCAGTCGTTAACAACCACCAATCCGCACTGGGCCCGCGTGGTGGTTTAGGGCCCGTTCTCCCTATCCATCCATAGGGAATGCTCGTACCCCAGCAGTGAGGACATAAAATGAGCTGATGATGATGATTATGACACAAGCATGCTTAAAATCAGTTGATCTAAATCACTTTGATGAATAGCCGCCCACGTTCTTTCTAACAAGTCAAAAAGTTGTTGTGGGGTGTGCACGGCATTCATACTCGGCAGAGCTCTTCTTTGGAGCATGTCCCATGCATGCTTAATTGGATTGTGGTCTGGTGTTTGTGCAGGCCACGGCAGGACGTTGATATGAAAGTCGACAAGAGTGCGGGTTATGACTCTAGCCGTGTGTGGACGTGCATTGTCATGCATTAGTCGAAACGAATCACCCAATCGGCCTCGCAAGGGAATGATCACATCTGAAACAATCCTCTCTGTGTAGATTTGAGCATTCAGGTTGCCCCTGATCCAAAAGAGATCGGTTCTTCCACCGAACCAAATACAGGCCCAAACCATGATTGTTCCCCCTTCATATGGATGAACTTCCTGATAAAATCTCAAGCGTTTTTGACGTCCAGAGGTCCTCCAAACTCGAGTGCGTCTTGTATCCGGCCTCATACTGAAACATGATTCATCAGAGAAGCAAACACAGCGCCAGTCTTCTTCCTCCCAATTTCGGTGTTCGCGAGCCCTTTGTAAACGGGCCCTACGATTGTGGGGTGCTATGAGTGGAACCCTCAGCGGCCTTCGGGAACGCAAACGCACTTCGCGTAAACGATTCCAGATGGTTTGGTCGCTTATCAGCAAGCCTGAAGCGCTGTGGAGCCTTTGGGCATAGCGGTCATGGTACGATTCCGTCGAGCAGTTTTTTTTTATCTTTTTTTTTTATACTTAGCACGGCAAATGACTCCATCCCACCTGATGTTAAGTGGAAATGAAGTCCAGACGCGAAGACAACTGGTGCAGCGTGGAAACAAACGTAGCATCAGTCAACTTCACTCTGCCGGCCCACAAGGTGCTTCTTCACGCCTCTCTTGAAGAACCCCATATGAAGGAGGAGGAGGAAGGAGGGAAAACGTGTGCTGGTAAACTATTCCATCTTTTGGAGGTGCGACAAAGAAACGAGTCACCAAATTTCTTTGTGCGCGATGGGATATTTGAGACAGTATTTTGAATGTACCGGTCTTGTCTTCTAGTGGTGATACGAGATCTTCCTCCATGTCGCTTGGCCACGCTGCCCGTGATACAATAACGTGTCCAGAGGCGGCCTATGACACACAGTGTAGTGCCAATGGCGGCAGCCATAGTACGTTACCTGGAACCAGCTTCCAACATTCCAACGGCTCTCAACATATCTTCCCTTGTCAAATGACGCCGTCGCTCTATATCGTTGCAAATTTTTACACTTCCAGTGCAGAAATTGTACTGCTTTTGTAAAAATCCCATTACGCACTTTTATAGGAATTCAGATTGACAGTTAATTTTCCATATTTAAACAATGTAAAAAAAAAATCATTAATATCGTGAAATTCACTACAAAGAATCAATAATGATCCAAAAAAGTTAAAATATTAATTCTATAACGCAACGATACTTTAAAATGTACTTGATCCCTAGACATTTTTAATGTGTGTATTACGGGCTAACCCAAAACAATAGTGTAGCCTCAGATTTAGCACATTTTTTTTCATTGCACAATTAATTGTCTCTGATAAATTGATGTAAGTAATGATGACAATAACAGTATCTTTTTATTTAAGGTACGAGACCTTAAATGAAAAGATAGTTATTATTACGCAGTCACGCACGTTACACTGACATTTAGTTATTTGATACCGGATGAAGCAATTAAAATATCAATTTTGTTTCCCTAAGGAAATTAATTATTTTTTGTATTCGCCTGTTCTGTAGCTATAAAACAGCGGCGTACCAAAAATTCAGTGCCAAAACATCGTTACTCTTATTTATTGCATTTTTAAACGATTGGTTTCGGTAGTTAAAAGAAAAGAATGCCTTTACAGTCATTTTAAACAATGGATATTGTGTTGGTTGATAATTTTTAAATCTAATGGCGGATCTACCCAATTTGCATGAAGATACCGAATCTTCATGCTAATTGGGATTTAGTATTTTTCTATTGCATTCATAATGCTATATTTATACAAACGATGAAAATAGCGCTGTAAAAATACCTTACTTGTCATTTACTGTCTTGTCACTGTCCTTTTCAAATTCTATTTTTAGTTTGGGATTGAGACATACAATTTCACACTAAAGTGATATTTTTGTTTATTTTTCATTGTTTCTATGAGAGTAGAAAATAATAAGCAAATCTGCCAAAGATAAGTAGTATCCTACCTAGCAGTAACAGACAATTTATATCAATGTAGAGTTGCTGAAGTGAGCAATTGGATTTTTAAAGTTATAGGTATTAATTAAGTATAACCAAAGTGCATTGAAGAAAACCTTTTATTAGTTTTGCTATTAAAAAAGTAGTTCCCCGTGGTACTACTTAGGTAGGTGTAGAGACCGACCAAGGTTCCTTTCGGCCACGCACAAAAAAAACCCAGTGACGCTCGCCGTTTAAAGGCCACAACTTGTACACAAAAACTACGTAGTTTTACTACTTTCTATTTGATTTGTTTTGAACTCTTTCAAGTTAACCTTCCATTCCAAGACTCAAAGGAAAACTTATGTTTACATACCGTAGCTTGAAGGCATTCGGTCCTATACTAATACTAAACTAAACGTAATAATCGGTAGGGTTCGTAGTTTCAGCAATAACGACTAATGTTGAGCGAGTACAATATGGAAACAGAACTTCTTTATCAAAATCGAAGCCTCGCCTCAGTACACTATACTTACACACTTGCTGGGCGACAACAGAATGGATCGACGAGAATAATTACTGTTCCGTGCAGCGTGAGGCTACGGTACCAGTTCGCCGGAATTGGAATTCGGTCAGATTAGGCTGCCATTACACGGGCAGTCCGCCATCTGTGCGGCATGCGTAAATAAATAGGTGGCTGACAGAATTGGTGGAGTTCTGAGGCAAGTCACGTGCCGGGTCGCGAGCGACGCCGCACCACTTTTATTACATTCCCGAATAATGGGCCCGGCGGAAAGCCTGCGCTACAGCCTTACATGACGTACGGTATCGAACGCGGTCACCGTACTACCGTTGCCGATGCCGATGCCTTACCCCTGGCACAAAATAAAGGGCTCAGAGGGTAACCTTAATACATACCGCGCTCGAGCCACTCACACATAGACCTCTTGCACGGACTCGCATCTCGGAACAGTTCGGAACACCCCGCTACACACGACTTAAAAGTTTATACTGACACCCCCCACCAACCTTACGGTTATAAAGTTAGGTGTCAGACATCCTTGCGCAAGCACAAGGGACCATCTGCGTCAGGTCATAACGCCAGATCAGAACGCGACGGTATGCATCCTTCATGCGGTACTTTCAAGGCTAGTGTCTCGAGATAGTTGCCCCGTGGACACGTATAGTCCACTACCTAATATCCAGATAGGTTACCGGAGCTGTAAGCTCGCTCACTTCTCTTTGTACAGACGCCTGCACATCAACCTATCCAAAACTGTCAAATTTCTTCAATACATTTTCAACCATATGTCTTAGTTATAAGGTTCAAAGTCTATTGAGGAAATTTGACAGTTTGTGGTAGGTTGATGTGCAGGCGTGTGTACTAAGAGTAGGTACAACTCGCAGATTCCACTGCTCGGGTCGTCAACTCTAAAGTCGACTACTAAATGTCCTCTTTGGTGGCGGAGTACCCATCCAGGTACCTCATCAGTTTCAAAATTCTACGCGGCTTATTCAACCGGAGACATTGCATCTAGCGGGCGCCTCTACTAGTTCTCCTGACTAGTGCCGTAGATATTGGAACCTACTCAATGAAAACCACCGAGCAGAACAACCAACTATGGACAACTCACGTGCCCCGCAGATCCTTTGGCTTCAGGCCCTTTCCGGATCGCTACTCAGACCCGCTCGCTGTGCGCGAAATGGAAGCCTGTTCAGACCTCAACCAGGCAGCCGAACATTTCCAATTCTACAGCTAACCACATGCCACCAGGAGTCCAACCCATGTCCGGGACCTGCCGGAGACGCCCGCGAAGGCATAACCTGCAGGGGGCCTAGGATTCGAAACTCTCGTGGTACCCTTGAACCCTTGAAAAGACAGCCGGACCCGTAGTTCCAGCTGCCATACCCTACCTATCAGGGTCAGTAGATAGGGACAGCTCGGAACAGTCCGAGCGTAGCAGTTGCGTGATTCCGTGTCCGTGAGTTTGTATTTATGTTTGCGTTGCTCGATTGCGTTTGTGTGAACCCGATCCGATCCGAACCTTTCGGAGAATCTAGTAGGCCACGGGGGCACGCACTTTTAGGTGTGTGATGCCGTTCCCTCTAGAAAACCTCCGAAGGTGATTCGTTTCACACGGCATTAGGTACTCTTTAAGTGCCTCGTCGCCCCCAAAAAAGCCCGGTGACGCTGAAAATGCCGTTTGAGGCAATCAGCAATCTCTCTCAAAAAAATAATATTAAGCGTTTGTATGGAGCTTACATCCTGCAGTCTTCTTATTCTGCAGTCTAGGCTCGTGGTTTCGACAATCGCGGCAACCGTACTGCTGTAGATACCCTGGAGTTGGTCAAAAACAAGAATACTCTTTGCACCAGCAACTTTAATAGAGTGAGCAATTTCGTGGCGATAATAGAGCGATCTGTTAGGCGTAAAATCGATTCGATGAGCAAGTTTGGGAAATATCGATCTTTGATTAAATCGTATCAATTTAGTTTGGGATTTTTTTTGCGATTTACTAATATTTTATTAGCTTACCCATTTATGTTTGACTCTTAAATTCAATGAAGAAAGAAAGAAGGTCCTACCCTATTTTTATATTATATCAATATACGAGTGAAATGTAAGTACGGTCGATTTTGCCATTGCTTAGTCCAAACTCCAAAGAGATTGTTAAAATTTTGCGTTTGTCGTTTCCGCCGCGCCGCTTTCTTTGACGGTTTGACGTCTTGGCGAAGTTTGACGCAAATCGCGTTCCCATTAGTACCCAACGCAAACTTTTTACGATACGATCGTGACCCGAATGCCGTACCTGTCTTCTGTACTATCCATTTTATGGTCGAATTATCATATATACTTTTCGGAATGTTGAACATGCTGTACAAATTTGATTTAGAGCTTTTATTTATAGTTAAAGTGTTATTCACTTAGCTAGCAGCGTATTGTTTACACACCAGAATAAAACCACTTTTAGAGATACTACTTAAATTTATCTCTAAAATAACCCACCGCACCGTTCAACAGTGGCTATTGATTTGAGGATAGTTATTGGAACACTGTTAAAAAAAATATGTTATATTTTGTTGTATTTAATCTGTAGTAATAAAACTATAAAAAACTCCGATTTGAAGATCTTAGCCATTGATTGTTGAATTAAAAAAGTACACGTCATCAGCGGCCTGCGATTCAGTTCCAATGAAACGTATAAGTAAAATTATTTGTTTTTATGGCAACTGCCTAGTACCTACTGTTTGGTATAAGCTAATCAATGAACTTATCAAAAAGTAAGTAAGCAGAACGGTAGTTTTGATTCACTTTTCTGTAAAACAATAAAAACTTTAAATATTCCCTTCATAAGTCCCACTCTTAGAGTATTAAACCATAATGCTCTATGGTCCCACTGAACTTCTTACTAACTAATAAATGCGTAATACATAAAAGTAGCATTTAAGAAATGAAAGTAAAATTGAAAGTTTTTCTTCTTATGCTTAGGGCATACTGAAAGTTTCTGGATTCTGATAAATACGTCTAGATATAAGACTGTATTGTATTGTTTTTCACAGTATATTCCTGTACTTGGACCAGTCTTCCTTAGGGACCTCTTCAATGGCTTCATGGAACGCATTCACCGCCGATTCAGGGCTCGTAAAACGTGTCCTTCTAAGTTTGCCTTTAATTTTTGGAAACAAAAAGAAGTCGCAGGGTGCGAGGTCCGGGCTGTAAGACGGATGCGTCATCAGTTCCACATTCGAAGCCTTCGGATAAGCTTCTGTTACCTTAGCGGAATGTGAGGATGCGTTCTCGTGGTGAAGGACAACATTGCTTCGCGGACGCTTATAGCTAACTGTTCCTAAGACTGGGCAAGCAAGTGTTTATGTACCAATCTGCAGTCATTGTCCTTTGATCTTCAAGCGATACTGTAGTGCAATGTCCTGATTTTCCAAAAAAAAAGAAAAAGAAAAAAAGACTTTTCTTAACTTTCGTCAGCAAATCTTCAAAAGAAAAAACCCACTCATGCCGACTGGCTTTTTCATTCGGGTTCAAAGCAGTAAACCCAGTCACGATATTATGGACAGCCATTTGACTGTCCTCTGTTAAAGTTTTTTATCATTTCACGCATTAAAAAACAGTTCAAACATACCTTAAATTCTTAGATGTTAGATAAATTTGAAAAAAGAAGGACAAAGTGTTAAAAAAATTCCACGAGCGGATTCGAACCCACACCCCATGACATGCCGCGGTCAAGTGACATAGTATAGGGCTCCTTGGGCTTACAATGCTTTGGTTAATTTCGGCGAGTTAGATTGAGCCACGATAGCATAGTTGGTAGTGCACCTGACCCGGCAAGTCATGGGGTGCTGGTTTGAATACCGCTCGTAGAAATTTTTCAACACTTTGTCAGTTTTCAAATTGTAATTTTGTTCGCAACAGAATTTGCGTAAAATTATATATAACCATAATGATAAAGCTTTATTTAAATATATTTTCTTTAACTAGACGAGTAATACATATTGGAAAAGTCTCTTTAATCTAATAACTGAAACATAATTCAATCAACGCAGTGCCCTCCGCCCAAACAGATACGTCGCGGCGAGCGACTATAAATATACTTTACGATCGCTTTATCGACATTCAATTATCAAAATGGACACAACAAAATAACGCGCGCCCATCAAAATCTTTGTTGGATGCGTGTGCGCCTGCTCGACCGCGCCGATCGATGTTTTAGTTTTGTTGTGGTACGATCTTTTAAAACTGCGTACTTAAATATTTTTTATAGTGTAATATAAAAAACCTTACATTCTTTTGTTTCATCAAACACTGTACGACTCTACAATTCGTATTGATTGGTGTGTCACTCACTTGTCACTTGTATTTTAATTAATAATGGTTATATAATCGATTGTATGAATAAACCCGCAGAAAACCAATAGACATAAATGACATTGCGCATATATGATTTCTTTTAGGTATTTAAGAAAACTTTATGTCTTCTGCTGTCTAAGAGTGTAGAAATCAACCAATAGAGTTCCTTAACGCAAAAGAGACATGAAAATAAAGGAACTCTATTGGTTGATTTCCACACAGCTTTGCTTCGCTCCGCTTCAATAGAGGCTCTATTAAATTGATAATAGTGTTATTTAATGTGTATTTTCTATATACAATAAAGGATTAATAATAATTAATGTAGTTGTTGTATAATTCATGATATGCTTAGGCCTACTCTACTATTTGCTCCATCGCGTTTCCAAACACTGAGGTTATAAACCTTTTTTTTCATGAACGGAAGTGGAAGTCTTTACAAAGAATACAAACAACATCTAACTAACGAGCGTTGGAATTTTTAGTGATTGATGTTAATGATTCACCAACATCTGTTAGTCGAGCTCGTGATACGTATTTTGGAGAAACTAATGACTGTTGGTTATTGTAAAGGCTTTTCTAATCTTGTAGGTCAGTGTCCTGTGGAAAATCATTTGTTTTGAATTTTTGGTACTTATGATGATGATATTGTCGCGGCGGGTCGTGTGCGAACTGGCTCTATGAACCTATCCGCGTTATCCAATATTATTTATAGATTATTTTGTCCATAATACCACCTGTAATAATTAACATCATGATTACAAAGCCAAACGACTTACTGCGCTGGGCTAAAGCACTCCACGTTGACCCAATGCAGGTTAGTGGGACCGAGACCAACAAATTATTCACCTCATATTGCAAAAGCAGCTTAACTTGCAAGATCGCAACGGGTTTTTGGCGATTCGCAACTTAAAGCGCAGTTTTATTGCTCTGTAATATTTGTATTTGTATGTGTATATACCTAATATAGTATAATAAATTAAATAGTGGTGTGGTGACATAACGTACACACTGCACCCACATCCGATTAACGCTCCTCACGGCTGACCGTGCGGGTCAAGTTTGTGGCAAAACTCAGTTAATTAAAAAAAATAACAATTTAACGTTTTATAATTTGCAATGTCATTTCTTAAACAATTTATTTATATTATTATAAAACACAACGCGTCCCAGTGATAAAACGATAAATGACATCGTCTTCTTTATAAATAGTTTCAAAAAAAATATTCAAAATATCTATGCGAAAACAAATGGATGTTAAAAAGTCCGACAGCTTATTTACATTTGCGGTGATCATCAGTATGAATGAACGCAACAATAACAGGCATGCGACGCCCGCACCGCACCGCGCACCATATGAGGCGATCATTGATATCTTCATTCAGTCACCGGAAACATAAATCAACGTAGCGAGACGCACCGCCACCGCCCGCCGCCGCCTCGTCGCTGCCTCGTCGCTGCGCGCCGGCTGGCACCGCGCAAAACTTTGCCCGACGGTTAGCCTACGTTTCTTTACTCTATCTAAGTCACGCTGCGCAATTTTCGAGAGCGATTTGCCCAAACACTGGGCATAAGACCAGTTTTCTAGATACATTACAAAAGTGTAACAGGAATCGTACGTAACGCTATGTAGCTGTCCTAAATGTTTGCTCATTAAACCGCGAAACGGCAAAGACTTTCCGATGAGTTAAATTGTTTTGAATTGGCGGATATCCGCTCGCTGTCGTACGGCGCGCACGAGCATGTGGGTAGACGTCCTATGCAGTTGGCGAATGGCAATTCAACAGATTTATTTATTGGATCTTCGGAGTGGTAAAGCAATTGTTAGGAGACGACCGGCACTAAGTATTTACAGTGAAAGTGCAGTGAGTCACGCACGCAGTCGGAAATAGAGCTGCGCGCTCACGCTGCGCCCGCGCGTCGCTGGCGTAACGGCCGCAGCGGCCGGCGGCGGCGGCACGGGCGCAGCGGCGGGCGTCCGTCGTCGTCGGTCGTTGTCATCGCGTCACCTACATTGCGCCGCACACAGCCAGCCCACTGCCATAATAATATTATGCATGTATTTTCATACTGTCAAGACGCGAAACAATTTCGATAAAATTAAAAATATTTATGTCAGGTAGTTATGTAGGTAGTACCACATAAAATAAAATTAGAACAAAAACCAGTCTCAAAGAAGTGTCATAACATGTTCTGATTTCTTAAAAACTTACCAAATGCTTGTAGGTACTAGCTCGAATTCATGGCGTCAACTTAGATAGAGATATAATTATTAAAGATTTTAAAAATAAGACTTGTTTTCTAATTTCGATCTACTGTAAGCATACAAAATTACAATAAATTGACAAAAAAATATAAATGAAAAACGTCTGGAATGTAAATTTAATTGCGGAAACGGAGACGAGTTAATTGCTCCTTCGACACTCGAGCATTGTCTGCTTTCGTTGCGAACTAGTCTGCCTAGTTTATCCTCCGTCATCGTCAACGAACACAGTCACGCTATACTGGAGTAGGCAGGTAGGTATGTATAAAGTTTCATTCATCGTTTTACTACAAATCTTAATCAATGGTGATCGTGGGCACGAATGATGTAATGCTTAAGTGTCATCCGACACACGTCGACCTAGGTGCGACATTTCTACACGAACAAGTTTAAATACCTATTAGGTTTTTAAAGTAGATATAACTTTTTGTGTAAGCTTTGAAGGCGAAGAGGCAGCAGATACCTTAGAATTAGATCTAGCTATCTTTTTACAAACTTTTATTTAGCTTGCCCTGTAACTTTGTTTGGGTCAAATCTAGTAATTGAAATTTGACCCCTTCTTGTTGACGGATTGAGCTGAAATTTTGCATACATGTGCAAATCGGATGACAATGCAAAATTATTATGACATGGACCTGATCTGATTTTTAACCGACTTCAAAAAAAGGAGGAGGTTATTTTATATTTTTTTATAAGTACGCAAATGATGACTCCATTTCACCTGATGTTAAGTGAATATGTAATCCAGATGCGACGACAACTGGTGCAGCATGAAAATAACGTAGCATCAGTTACCCTCACTCTGCCGGCCCACAAGGTGCCTCTTCACGCCTCGTTTGAAGGACCCCATATCATAGGAAGAAGGGAAAACGTGTGCTGGCAAATTATTCCATGTTTTGGAGGTGCGACAAAGAAACGAGTCACCAAATTTCTTAGTGCGCGATGGAATATTTGAGACAGTGAAGGAAGCGGTAACTCCGGAGAGCAGCACGTGTACTTCTATAGAGGAAGGGAGAAGGTGGGATGAGGTCAAAGAGCTCTTCAGAGCACTTGCCATGGTACAAGCGGTAAAATATGCTAAGTGACGCAACATCTCCACGCAATTGCAGAGATTCAAGAGTATTTGCGACTTCTGCGTTGCCGATAATGCATACAGCGCGACGCTGCAATCTGTCCAAGGCATCGAGAAGGTACTTTGCGGAACCGTCCCAGATGTGCGAGTAATACTCCACGCAAGACCGTACCTGTGTCTTATACAAAAGGTACAACTGGTCAGGCGTAAAGAATCGCCGCACCCTGTTCAGAATACCGAGTTTTCTTGAGGCTGTTTTGATCACGGCTTCAATGTAGTCCTTTTGGTTCAGATCGCAGCGAATCGTCATACCGAGCATGTTGATACTGCTCTGCAGGCTTAGAGTAGTGATGTACCCTGAAGAGTAGGAAGGGGAAGGAATGGTGACTTTTTTGCCGTGAAAGCACATACCTACCTGTGTTTTCTTGGCATTGAACTCAACAAGATTATGGGAGCCCCATTTAGATATGAGGTCATACCCGATTGAGCTCAATGACAAGATTCACTCGATTGACTTCGGTTTCAACCGTTTTTTCTCATGTGTTTTCGTAATTTTTAATAATTTGCAAATTTTTTGCATCAACACTAGACACTAGCTTAAAAAACTTTAAATCTATCTTTAAATATAAAACTCTCGTGTCACATGTTAGTTTTTATGAAATTTTGTATGTATATTCGGTCGTAATCTATTTTTAATACTTACCCCAAAGTGATAAGGGTGGTCCACCCCAAACATTTTTTTTCCAATACAAAATGTTCCACGATTTGTTTGTTTTGTTGTCATAGAAACTATTTGATTGTATTGTTGACAAAGTTCTGTGGGCTCTATCTGTACATGCAATTTTTTCTGTCTTTGGGATAAATATTCGTTTTATGACTCACTGACACCATTCTATGATTTTTGAAATTTTTGTCTGTCTGTCCGTCTGTATGTCCTCTTATTACTCAAGAACGGCTTGACCGATCTTGATGAAAATTTGTATGTAGTAAGAATATGAGATTGTGCAAATGATAGGCTATAAAAAAATTATTCACAAATTTTCGCACAGGGAAGCGGGCGGGTGACGGCTAGTATACCTACTATATATAAAATAAACCTTAGGAATTGGAAACCTTAGATGCTGTTTTTATAATGAAAACGATTGTTCAATTGAGTAAAATTATAGATAACTGGGTGCCAAGTGCGTGTTTCATTCGCAATCGTAATTCGATCACGTTAACGAAAACGAGAATTTGTATGGCAAAACTTTAAACTCTTCTCGTATGTCGCCAGGGGCGCTGCTTCAATGCCATACTAATTTTTGTTTTCGTAAACGTAATCGAATTAATACGGATAGTAAACAAAACTCACACTAGGCACCCAGGTATCAGGGGTTTGCGTTCTAACTAAACCTAGATGTTAAAGTTGAAAGGCTTTTTACCTTTTATTCACTCCACAAAAGAAATGTTTTACATTGAATGTTTGATAGTTGAATGACGCAAACACTTTACATTGAATATTTTGAATAACAATTTTTGATTTGTCATTTCATTATACTATATTGAAAAGTATTATTTCACACGAGAGAAAAAAGCGTCTGCCTAAAAACCAAGAGGAGTTTGTCGCATTTCAAGCGGCTGTTTATTAACAGACTTCAAAAAAGGAGGAGGTTACTCAATTCGACTCGTAAATTTGTTTTTATGTGTGTTCGCGGATAACTTCGTCGTTTATGAACCGATTTTGATGATTATTTTTTTGTTGGAAAGGAGATATCCCAAGGGCGGTACCATGATAAGGAAACCAGGATCTGATGATGGCATCCCAGAGAAATCGAGGAGAACTTTCGAAAATCGTAGTGGCGACTAGTGCGTTTGTTAATGTTTTCATTAAGTATTTTAAAGCACTACTACTTAATAAAGGTCTGGAGTCGATCTGGTGTTGGAGCCGAAAGACAGTCGAGGGAACTCCTCAACGATTTACAGCAATTACATGGTGTTTGGGCTTGATTAATTTGTATTGATGAGAACTTTACACGTAGATGGGTTGTGACTGTCAGTAGGGGTCTGATGATGAAGACGAAGGACAGTCAAGGGAACTCCTCAACGTTTTACAGAGCTACCTTGTGTTTGGTCTTAATTCATTTCTATTGATAAGAACTTTGCACCCATATGGGTTATAAGTGCCATTACAGGTCTGATGATGGAGACCATAGACAGTCGGGGGAATTCCTCAACGACTTACAGCAGTTACCTTTTGTTGGGCTTACTTCATACGGTTCAATATGCCAAAATGTTCTGAAAAATGGATTGAAGTTTTACTTAGGAATACCACTACTTACTAGGCCGTCGTTTCCTCATTCGAGAAGCATCCTTATTACCCATCAATAAAAATCGAAAAATAAAATAATTTTTAACAAAAAAAAACCGACTTCAAAAAAAAGGAAAGTAAAAACAGCTCTAAAAAGCAAGAAATAATATTGAAATCATATTATTAATTACCTAGATACGCATATCAGTTTCAAAGAAGGTCTATTGAAAGTCGGGTGGGGCTTTTACAATAAATAAGTGACAACAGTAACTATAAAAGTTTAAATTAAACAAAATTTACCCCCAGCCGACCACCAACCACCCGACTTCAATAGACCTTCTCTAAAATTGATGTCTAGGTAATTAATAATATTATTTCAATATTATTTCTTGCTTCTTAGAGCTGTTTTTACTTTCTTTAGTTTTCTTTTTATTTAAGTCGGTTTTTTATTAACAAGTAATAAAAGCTTGTTTTTAAAAGGTTTTTTTTTAGGTGATTGTGTCTTTTCCTCTTTGTTTATAATAATATCGTCATCATTATCATCTATATTTTCTATTAAATGTATTTACACAAAACTTATGCTGATAGTTCAATTTAAAATGTTTAGTTTGTAATCTGATCTTGATGTTTATTGTGGTTGATCTGATTAACCTGTATTGGGTCACCTATCATCATTTTGATCAATTAAATATGCTACTATTTCTCAAAAACACAATTTTTTCTCTTAAATTTGTCATGCATGACATACACTATCACTCTATAATTTCAGGCCTTATCTGCAATAGAACAAAGTTTCTCATATCCGTATATCTAGGTATATTTAAATAATCGCATTCCTATTCTGGGAAATCTTGAGCGTTTTGGTACACTACATACAAATACTATAATGTCACATGAAAACCAACCTAATATTTCGAAACGTGTGAAACTGTTAAGGTATTTATTATTTCTTTGCTTTGTCACAACTGTATTTATTTTTATCGTAGCTTGAATAACATAATTAATAAAGATAACATTTCGTGTTATCTATAAAATTCAATATGAAAATCGTAATCGATCCATTTCTATTGCTCAATCAAGTTTGTGTGTACGTAGCTGTACTTACTCTTATCCGTACTACTCGTATTGTAATACTGAGGTACTGCGTGCGGTACGCCAAGTACCTACCTACTTATCGATCAGGACGCGTGACGTGTATTTGCAATGCGAATTACATCTTGCACATCGCCGTATGAGTCAGTCTGTTTATCCGACGAGCATCAGCGCAGCGCACGGGCGAGCTCAATGACTGTAATTTTACAAAATTATAGTAAACGTAAAAGCGGTCGGAATCCGCCATTAACAACCGGCAGTGGCTCGCACCACGAAACGCTGAGAGTTGCGAGTTTAGGGCTCTGTATGAAGGTTCATTTCAGCGGTTTGTCGCGTTCGGCCGTGTTGTGTTGCGGTCGCTTGGTACGGAGGTGAAGGGAGCGGGCGGCGCACACAGGCTATTTGTAGTAACGGCGCGGCGGCGTAGTAAGCGCGGGAGGGAGGGGGGGGGGGGGAGCGGGCCGCGTTCAATATTTTGACGGTTGAGTACCAGTCAGCAGACCTGACGAGTGATGCCTGTGCATCGTTTGTCCTTTCCTACACTTGACAGCACGTTTTTACACATTGACAGACATTATAAAATGTTTTTGTCATTAGAATAATATGGTGCATTCATAGCAGTTGCTATTAAATTGATTAAGGAAACCCATTTACCTCAATGATTGTAGGTTAAAGTAATTAATAGCTATTAATATTGTATAATTAATATGATATTTTATTTCGATTAAAAGGAAAATATTGAACTGATTGCAAGTTGTCAATTAATTGCATTGTTATTTTGTTAATAATAACTTAATTAAATATCGTATTATTTTACACATTAAATTAGTCATTTTTATTTTATACTAATCTCACTAAACACTAACACTTTTTAAACTAAACTGTCCAGTTGTTTATCCTCATACTTACTTATTTCTTATTTGTCGCATACAACAACCAACTATGAGAAGGATTTAAACACAATGATCTGAACGCAAATAATGAACAGCACTAGTCGTAGTCCGTGTACAATAACATTCCATAGTCTATAAATACCCGGTGGGAGTGCGAGGTGGTTGGCGGGGCGCGGGGCTGTCTATGCGAGTTCGTTTGCACCATGCACCGACCGTGACGTCACCAAATAAGGAGACTGCAGAATGTAAGCTTCATACGTACCGCGCTCGAGCAAGGCACACATACCTAGGGTTGCCAACAATTTTTCAGGAAATTAAAGTAAATCTATCACTTACTAGTATGAAAAAAAGGATTTGAAGAAAAAATCAAGTATTTTCAAAATTTATTTCTTAAATATTTCTTTGTACTTTTGGCACTATAATCTAATATTTTTTTATTGTTTTTTAGCCCGTTCAGAAGTTAGCGTTGCGTTTCGTTTCACTTCACCTGAGTCTGAGTATCATTCAGAAAATAAGTCAACAGGAATATTCCGTTCAAACGCACGCATTAGTCGGAAATAAAGTATTTTCCATACTTTATTTTTATTAAAAAGAATAAAGTATGGGGATGGAATATGTATATGAGTATGGTTGGCAACCCTGCACACACATACCCCTCACGGATATGGAATCTCAGAACAGCTCGCAACATTCCGAGCGCAGCAGCTGTTGCCAGTTTCTGTGTCTGTTCTCTGTCTATCACAGGTTGTCTATGTGTGCATTACTCAAATGCGTTTGTATGAAGCTTACCTTTTGCAGTGCCCTTATTTTGTGATGATGTGTACTCAGCGTGCGTGCGTGGCCTAGACGCGGTCTAAGCGTCATTCAGTGTTGCCAGATCTAACTGGTAAAATTCAGCAAAAATTTGGCGCAGGGTAGCCTAAAATCGCCCATTCTTTTATATTGAAAAGTAGCCTAAAATCGCCCATTTATGGGGCATGTAACCTAAGTGGCAAATTTTTTAAATAAGTACATTCTAAAGCTTATTTTTAACATTAAAAATTTTTTAAACATTTTATAATTGTCAAATATTATTTATTAATACCTACTTATATGACAGAGATCAACAATTTTTATTCGTTGTCTGCTAATAAAATGATTTCTACCAAAATCAACTTCCAAATCACTGACTAAGATTCAGCTGCTGGTGACGCTGAAGGTTCTGTTGTAATTTCAGCTTTTAGTTACAACAATTTAGAATTGTAGAGCCTTATCAGTGGGTAGGTAAATATTTTTTAATACAATGTTGTGAGAACTGTTAAATTGACTAAAGAGTTGCCATTGTTAGTACGTAGAAATTAAACATAATTTAAATTATGGAGTAGGTTTCCTAACCTGTTTATTTTGCAAGAAAAGCTGTAGTTTGTTTGTGGCCTAAAATTCCCATCTTTTTTATTTCGTGATAATCTAAAGCGATTGGTCGCAAATTATAATTTTTGTCGCCGCGACACCCTTCGAGATAGCCTAAATGGCAGAAAGTCGTCTAATCTGGCACCACTGGTCAGGCGGTCTAGGCGGTCTGGATGACTGGGTGCGCCGAGTGAGATGGCGCTCTGCCTACGCCATGTTTAGCTGCGCCTGCGAATACGAACTAGTTTATTTATTTAATTTGAAAAGGACAGCAAACAAAACATACACTTCATGAGTCAAATTAATCGTACATTAATCTCTAAAGCTGAGTACTGTCTTAATTATAAGCTTTCGTAAATATAAATTCTTAAAATATACCCGTAGGTATATTTTTTGTTTTCTTTAGCCAGGTATGAGCGGTCTTGGAGTCATTTAGATAATTCCTATTTGCCTATACGTTAAACGTTTTAATTAATTTTTCTTTATTTAATGTAATCCTATTAAATCGATGATCGATGGTCGCTGCAAAAACACACTGTTTTTCTTTTTCATTCCTATCTTTTCTTTCTTTCCTTGTGAAACGTTCATAGCGGTAAGTCTTGTCTTATAAAACTAGTGACCAGTGATCCAGCTTTATTTACTCTTTGATTGTCTGCAGTCACTTTTGAGATAGTGTTGCAAAATAATCGGCTATCGATTAATCGATTGTGTTCACCCAGAATCACTCGTACAATAATATATCCATAATAGCCCATCGTGAAACGTTACAATGAAAAACTTGAACATTATAAAATAACTTTTATTATGTTTGCTCATACTTGCTCATTTAACTAATAGTTGCAAAGGCATGCGATACTATCTAAACCAATGTTAGATTAAATCGATTTAATCGATACTATCGATTGAGTCGATCATATTGCTGTAATAATTGTTATCAATACTATCGATATAATCGATTATATTGTGCATTTAGACAATTATAATCGATTAATCGATTATAATCGATAGTATTGCTGTATAATTGACATCGATAGTATCAATTATATCGAGAATATCGATACTATCGATAGTCCAATCGATTGTATGAGTGATTTTGGGGCCCATCTAATAATCGATTATAATCGATGTTCGATCGATTATGCGGCAACACTATTTTGAGACTGCTATTTTGTCTTCTCACCCAGCAACTCTGACTACAACCAATAGCAAGTGAGCTGACTGGCCGGGTGGCCACGTGAGCTGAATCTACGATTTTGACAACGCAGTTTTGTTTCCGTATTTTACCCGGTCAACGATAAGCCAGTTAAGCCAGAAGCTACGACCCCTGGCGGCCAATGCTGCGCGCGCCGCTACGTCGTATTCTGCGCTCGGCACTCGGTTCACAGTCCTCACTCACGCCGCGTTGTTTACTTACATTGCCCCACCATTTTGGATAACTCCCACGCCCCTAATACCACCTAATGCACATGCGTTGTACGCGCCTGCCCTGCCGCCTATAGGAGCGCGCTTGCTTGCGTAGGCAGACGAATGCGAATGCGGAAAAACGACGGCGCAATACGCCGCGGCCTTGCTCTTTATGGCCTGTGTTTATAAACATAGCAATAACGCCGCTTACCTAATTGGAATCTGAGCTAACGGCTACGTATGTATGTGCTTCTTTCGTTACGAGTTCTTACGAGAAAGCTGGTTGAAACGATTTCCTGAAAGGAGATGCTTACTACTGCTTACTACACAAGTGCGCAGTTGTAGCTTGTTTTTGTCTATCGTTATTATAAACGAAAACGATATGCCATTGATTGATTTCATCATAAAATCTCAGAAACTGTAAAGCCTATAATATAAAAAAAATATAGGTTGGTTCTTTTGTATGTTAACCTTATAATTATAAGATGTAGGAGGGTTTTTTTCTTTGCGTAGGTAGGCACGTCTACCTATCCAAAGAAGAAAACCCTCGGGTGACGTGTTACTGGTGTTTACGTGAATTAGTTTATAGGCCCCCTAGGTGGTAAACGCTTTGGTAAGATATAATGGAATTAGAATATGAACTTCGAATGACGACGGTAAAGCACTTCTGCATATACTTTTTATACTTAATTGTTGTTGTTTTCTTAGAAACAATGTTATCATTACCCGGCGCCAATGACGTTGAATTAATTGACACGAGAAGTATTATAAACCTAGGTCATCGCATACAATCTTTATTTGTTCTACCAGCTGTCTGTCTGTCTGACAGGAGCTTACACGTTCGTGAGACAAAATAAAAACGACACTAATACCTAACATACTTACGAAACTTTTACGCGTCTGCAACACAGTAGGTTATATTCTTTGAAAGCGACCACACAATTTGTGTCCCGATTGGCCCGATTCTCCTTTTCCTATAGTCTTAAGTCCTAATGTCACTAATGTGGTAGTTTTAAAATAGTCGCATCCAATCGAGGCCCGGGTGCCCCGTGCGAGTTTTTATTACTACTTATTCGAATTCATTCGATCACTTTATCTAAAAGTAGAATTTGTATGACATTTAAGCATATACCTACATACATATATATTTAGTGACAAACGAGTATTGTTATAATATAATATAAATAGTAATAAAGATTATTTTTTGTTATATACCTACGAGTAATACAACACGTACGCTCAGCTACATTCATTAGCTACGAAAATGCGCATTAATGTATCACTATAATCGATTATTTTTCATAAACAAGCGTTAAGATTATCTTCGCTGTTATGGTGGTGCGCAGTTATAAACAATTTGATTGTCAATAATAAGTGTTCCATCCCATGTGGTCGGCTGCTCGGCGGGAGGTAATTAGTGCAGATACCTAAGTGGCGTGCTCGCCAAAACAATAACAGATTAATTAGCTTTCAACGTGAGCTACATATTAGATTAGTGGCGTTCTAAATGGTAACCTACATAGGTGTTTGTTTAGCTCGACATTGAACGTTTAAAGCTGAACTGAACATTAAATTCACCATAACAATACGAGTGATAAGAAATTTATTATTTACGGATACGAAATAATATATTGTAGCAATAAGAATAAAAATGGCACATTTCAAAGTGGAATGTCGATTAGATTTTATACTTGTTCCTATGCTATCGGTCGCAGTTTTACATCGTTTCCGCGTTGTAATATATGCAAATATGAGTAAATAAACACAACAACTTTGTGTAGAACTTCATGTTAAAAAGTAAAACCGATTTAGAACGGTACCCTTTCAAACGATTACTGCCATTATTTTTCGGGAAACAAAAACTTTCTGGTTCCGTTATGTATATCCATATTTATAAGCCCTTTATTGTATTTGGGTTGTTAACATTATCCGGATATAGCCAAAAAACAGAGCTTAAAAACATCTTTGCGAAAAGTTTCGCTGTTGTACGTAGTAAAATATTTACCATTATCAGTTCAAAAAGCAACGAGTTCTAAATGTGACATTGTTTGTTCCAGTATGCCCGTCCCTGGACATCCGGGGCAGCCCGGAGCAGATGCAGAAGCTCCGCGGCTGTCGCGTGGTGGAGGGCCAGCTCAGCATCGTAGTCATGGAACACGCCACGCCCAAGGCTTTCGAGAACATCTCCTTCCCAGAGCTCCGGGAGGTCACGGACTTCATTAAGATCTATAGGTTTGTGAACTGTATTAATTTTTATATAGTGATGCGTTGCCATTGTCATGCCTTCCCGCGTGGAATCAATACCTATTATAGGTACACAAAAAATTTAACCACTATTAATAATTCTGTAACAAATAGTAACACACCGGTCCACACGAGTCCGGCACAATTCAATGGATTAGCAATTTCCGAAGGGCTCGACTAAAGTTGTCGAATGCTCCCTTACAGAAATAATTCAGAATCGCTGTGATACATAGATAACAACCAACAGTGAGATATCTGTGTCACATAAAACTAGTGTAAATAATACCAAGGTCTATGGTGAAAGTTATGTGAATAAAGCCCATCGATTTAGAATATTCTAAATAACGCGCTCCTTTTAATAACTGCTAATAAAAGGAGCGCTTCATAATTAAAAATATTGAAATTTTATTCCTCGAAGCGCTCCCACGTTGAAAGATGGGAAGAGCATGAAGTAAACGCAATGTATGTATCGCTAATTATATAATAATACTGAAACGAAACTAACGGGTCAAAATCTTTATACCTTCGTTTGTCAAACATTGTTCATCCTGTGAATGATTGTCCATTAATTAAAATAAAAAGGAAAATAATAAAATGGTGCGGTGTTTTTGTGAAAATATATATTTTACAAGCACTTGTATTTTTACTCTTGTAGAACATCAGAATCACAAGTTGGCAGCCGTTTTAGTGCTTTCATAGTTGTCAATTGCTGTCTCTGAGAGACCATCGGAAATGTTAAAAACATAATACATTGAATTACCTACCTATATACTTTTCTTGTATTAGTTATACCTAAAAACTCATAATGTGGTCTAGCGATTCTGACGAAGATGAAGTAAGTGTTGTGATTAGAAGACCTAAAGTGTTTAAGGAGATAGTTAATTATACGCATATGGAAACGTCATATGAGTACAATGAAAGGTTCCGACTGAAAGCATCTAAACTGGAATACCTGCGTAATGTGCTGGGTCCATACTTAAGTAGGCCAATAAAAAGAAGTAGAGCCATGTCTATCGAATTGCAATTGCTTATGTCGCTTTTCACTGGATGGGGACAGGGGTTCAACACCACGCTGGCGGAGATAGGTATAGAAGAATTAGCAAAGCCAGTGTTTGCCGAGCTATTCACGATGATGTTGTAGCTGTTGTCCATGAAAGATTATATCCCTTGTGTGTCAAATGGCCAGAAAATGTAAACACGGCGGGTGGTGGTAACATCTCGCACATACGAGTAGTCCTTATCTTGAGTTACTAACCTAAGAGCTTTACAAAATTCGCAAATGTGTTTCCATTGTTCCCCCTTTTTTTCTTTAGTAAGACTATCAGAAAGTTTTCTAAAAATAATTCTTTTGATTCACGAATTTTAGTTAGCACAGAAATTTTATTATCCATTTTAGACATGTTTAATAAATAATTGAACTAATACAATTTCCTGTTAGAAGATATTATTCACTTTAATTACGAGTGTAATGTCAGTGAATTGACATTAAGATAAAATAATTATCTGCTGGTGCATTTATATGTCATTATTATTTTGTTCTTAGCATTAAATCAAATTTTGTTACCGTAAAAAAAAAACTTGTTATTTACTTCGTGTCAAACAGAATTTACATTACAAGTCCTTGTTACAATATCGAAGCTTGTGAACTTGTGAACTTGTACCTTTGGAGAAACAGGGCCCCGGTATAGATAGAGCGCGTGTGAGCCGGTTTGTCGTGCCCTTGTTATACGAGTACGGTGTCAGCATCAAATCGTATTTAAATTATGCTTATATATTGAATATTAAACACATCGATACCGCGATTTACAACATACACAGGTAGCTCCATCTAAGTGACAGAACTACTAATAACCTGACACCTAGTGTTCATCGTGCGTTGTCAACCGCGGAGGTCTGAACAACTAGAGAAATAGTAGAATAGCAATCTCTCCTCTTTGTATGTGCTAAAGAGCGGCTGTTAAAGCTCCCAAATGTCTGATTGATCACAATTCGAATGTGTTTGAATTTGAAAATAAACGAAACGTATAATTTCTCTAACGTGCCAATTTTATTTAAACGAAAAAGCAAAAGTTAAAATGAAAAATGGTTGTTATATCGGACCCTTTAATAACGTTGTTCAAATTGAAAATTTAATACACCCATTTACGTCTATTAATATGAATCCATCCATGCCATAATAATAACATAGCGCGTTCGTAATCGTAACCCTTCTAATACATCACTTCTGAAGCCCCTAATGTATTATAATGTGATATTCAATCTCGCTAACACCGCTCATTGAGTGTTTATGATCTTGTTTACTTTATTAGAATTGTAGATCAAACTGGTTGGTTGTGTTCGGAACGTTGAAGGGGCTCCATATTGTCTCGACCTGTTCGTAAGGGCTAAGTTTTGTTTTGCTTACATTTATAATGTTAAAAGTAAACGTTAACATGCCAACCGTTATTTTGTTTGGGAGTGTTTTTCTTTGCCTTAGATTGTCATCTTCATCCGCAGTCATTCCACAGCCCACTGCTGGGCACAGGCCTCACCTACTTAATACATTTAAAGATTCTTCCCATAAATTCGAGTCGGCTATTTAGTGAAGGCCTTCAGCAGCCAAAAGTCCTCATTGGTCCGGTCCGTTATTATAAATTATGTTGTGATTGCAAGCGGGATGAAAGCGAAGAAACCAAAAATTTAAAACGACTGTTCAACATTGGCCTTTATTCCGCCAGATGGGTAAGTGACGATAAGAGACCGTAACAACAATTTAAATAAAATTGTTTGGTTTGCTTTTTCCATCAGTTACTTCCTCAGTTGTTGAGGATTCCTGATGTAGATCGCTTACAACACCTCGGCCTCATCGTCACTTACTATTACGTTAGTTAAAGCCGCAGACCAGGGCTTTGAATACCATTAAAAAAATGGTATCAATACTTCTGTCAAACGAAAATACCGGTAAAAAAACTTTACCGGTACGCTTGGTATTGGTTACCTGGTTAGCATTTTTACCGGTAAATTAGCTAATCGCTTTACGCGGATTGGCTAAAGCGCAATATGTAACGAAAAAAGTAGCGATACTTTTCTAAATAACGTTACCTGCATTACCGGTACCAAATTACCTTTATAGAAATAACTTTACTTACCGGTACTAATAGTGGGAATTTGGTAACCGTATCAAGCCCTGCCGCAGACGTTATTTACATTTAATGTACATTGTAAAAACTATAAGAAACTGCGAGCGGAATGAATGTTGTTTATTTGTTGTTGTTTTTTCAGAGTGAAAGGCGTGCGCAACCTTGGCGATCTGTTTCCCAACCTGACTGTGGTGCGCGGCATGCAGCTCTATAAAGATTATGCCATCGTCGTGTACGATAGCGCACATCTTGAGGTATGCTCTTTATTCATTTTCATAATACACGTAATTGATGTAAATAAATACAGTGCATCTATTCTCTTCATGACTCGGCCGTCGTCGTCGGATTTCTATCAGTTATAGCGTACCTATATAGACTTGATACTACTCTTTGTACTTGTTATTAGTGATGGGAAAGAATATATTGTGTCATGTACGATTTATTGTTTACTGTTCTATATAATATAGTTCACACGGAAATCAATAACAAACAAAACAACAATATAAGACGTGGTTTTTAATTCAGAATAAATAAAACAAACATAAATATAACAATTAATAGACATGGAAGTTAAATATTCGATTGCATTCGAAAATGCGACGATTACCGAGAGACATTAAGAAAATAGAAGCACGGAACTTTCTGTAACTTTTCTCGATATCATTTCGCGGTCGACAGACGAACATTTTGCATTGTGTTTTGTTTACAACGCAAAGCTTGTAGAACGTTTAACCTGTGGCTTAATCGCTTCTGTGGGCTTGTGGTTAGACCACACCGGTCACAGACCCGGAGGTTACGGGTTCGATTCCCAGCGGGGGTTACGTTATTGTACTTGGTTAGATTGGTGGTAGTCCTTATTTTACGTTAGCTACTAGCTTCCTAGCGTACATTTATCTTACTTGTCATATTGCGAAGGCGCAATAATTATTTTGTAGATAAGGATTTGGAGTAAAGTGCGAATTCATCTTCGGCCTTATCATCACTTACTATCTTATTAGATGACTAGTGATTATGATGATTATCACGTTAGCTGCCGCGTAGGTCACCGGTGACCTACGAACAATAAATTTTCTATTGTATCTGGTTTTGCGGCAGTCAACCTGTTAAGCATGAATAATATTAGGCTGGTCTTCTAATACCAAACCATACAAATTATGTGGGTTGTCAAGTATAATTAATTATCAACATCAGCGTGCTGCCGCGTTATGTAATGTAATAAAAATGAATTAAACTTCTTGGAATAAATGTCTTCTGTTTATTCTTGGATATCTGAAAACGCCTACAGTCACAATTCTAGTACGAATTGCCATAATTAACGTTACATTATATTATTCAATTACTTTCTTTCTAAAAGTAGAAAATTAAAGCGAACCTTAATCATCGTACAATGTTCTCTGTTTGTTATTTTTTATAAAAAAAATTGTGTTGAATATTTGCTGTAATGTAGTGGCAAAGATTTACCACAGATTAGGTATTGAAGACAAAAAGACTAAAGGTACTTACCAGTTGGTAGCGGACTCTCGCGTCATTCACGATTTCATAGTAATACATAGAAACCAGTAGTGTCGCGATGACACTACATCTGCTGCTGCCGCGTGGAGTCAGTGGAGACGGCTACTAACTGGTACCTTTAAGCTAAAGACTTGTGTTCAAGGACCCGTTTTTATTTTGAAGAGTTTGACCTGTAGTTTTATTTAACATTAAAAATCAATGATTACAACAAATTTCCCAATATTTAAGAGGCCTATCACAAAATGCGCGCGCTCGCGCTTTCTCAGTAAGTAGGTACTACGAGCGGCCGACGCATACCAAAAGTAGCATTATGTGCAGTTGCAGTTGTAATTACATTTATTTGAAATTTAATAATTTTTTATCGTTCAAAAAAAGTATATAATTTGAAATCGTATAAACTAACGTTAAGTAAGGAGATATTTACAGCAAATTCTGAACGTTTTATGGCTTTGAGTGGGATTTTTTTTGTAGAAATTCCATTCATATTTCGAAATTCCGAGGCCGCTACGAACTTAACCACTATTTGAGATATATTATTATATATTTTTCATTTCGTTTGCTTAGTGTAGTTCAATCCATGAGCTTGAAAGTTGCCGTCAGCGTATTTAATTGAAAACTAGCTGCGGAATTTTAGCTTTATCAATAGATAAGGAAAAATTGCAGAAAGCGAGGCCGCTATGAATTATACTAATAACTATTCTCCACCATACAATAAGTTAAAATTGTCTAAGGGTTTCAGTTTCTCTGAACAAGAGCGCTGAAGTTGGGTATTTTATGCAAAAAAACACTGTCAAAATGTAATTGGCCTCCTTATTAAGAGGCCTATTACATTTATTACATTATGTAATAGGCCTCTTTATTAAGAGGCCTATTACATTTATATTGAATTCGTTTCGGAATTCCCCTGTAATTTAGCTTCCTCACCGTAAGCTAGGTGAGTCACCTGACACATAATAAAGAGACCTAGAAGGTATGCTTAAAACATACCGCGCTCGAGCACGCACACATAGACCCCTTGCACGGACACAGAGGCGGGTACAGACTTACAAAATGCAACATGCAATGTAACACGCAATGAAAGAATTTGCCGTCCACGTTTGTATGAAGCTTATCTTCTGCAGTCTCCTTTTTTTGCGCACTTAGACTGAAATGAGTCCTAGTGTATTGAAAAATAATGAGAGTGATTGTTTATGAATGACTAGCTGTGCTCGCGACTTCGTCCGCGTGGAATAGTGACTTTCGGCAGCATTTTTAATTTTTTAGGCTCTTGTTCCCGTTTTTGCAACATTTTTCACTGATGCTTCGCTCCTATTGGTCGCAGCGTGATCTTATATAGCCTAAAGCCTTCCTCGATAAATGGACTATTCAACACAAATATATTTTTTTAAATTCGAACCAGTATTTCCTGAGATTAGGGCGTTCAAACAAACAAACTCTTCAGCTTTATAATATTAATATAGATTTTTTCTTGCAGTCCCTGGGGCTCCGCTCTTTGACGAAGATAGAACGAGGAGCCGTTCGCATCCAGCTCAACGACAGATTGTGTTATACCAACACCATTGACTGGAGCACGATCGTCAGCGAGAATGACCTGCCTAACGTCAAAATTAGGGTAAGTCCTGAGTGTCAGCAACTCACAAGTTATTTTACATATGTATGAAGTTTGATGCCGCAGTAGTTAACGTGCCTTAGACCGACCCTAAGGTTAATCGACATTCGCAATTTCGGTGATCGGATGGGTGACCTCTCCATCTATCCATAGGCTCGTGCCCTGGCAGTGAGGATATAATGCGCTGGTGATGTTGCGGTGATCGCTTATCGTCAAGCGGAGCGTTATATTTTAAGTTAATCGTAGTTATCCATAACAATGTTTGTATTAAACAAACTATGTTAATGTTTGTTGTTTATTTGTAAAAAAAAAAAAATTGTAAGAATAAAATGTAGGAAGGATTGCTGTCAGGTTGGAGCAGCTGGTTGTGATCATAAAAGCCAAATTCCGGGAACAAGCTTAATATAACATGTGTTGTCTACTCCAGTCGAACTACGACACACGTCTCTGCGGGTTGTGCCCGGACGCGCAGAGCCGCATGGAGGACCGCAAGCAGTCCCAGAAGCAGTGTTCGGCGGACGCCACCGGACGCCTCCTGTGCTGGGACGACAAGAACTGCCAGAAGAGTGAGTACGACATCTCAGTAATTATAATATTAGTTAAGGCGAGCGTTTCCGACTGTGAGATTTCCAAGGCGTTCCGCTCGGGGCTGAATGATGGCGCGAGCGTCGAATTAGGCAATAATGTGGATTTTATTGAACGTTTACTTACTATTAAAATTATAATGGCCGACAACTATTACAATACATATTCAAAGACAATTGATTTGGTATATTTTTCTTTGTCAGAAACGGTGTATAGCCTGAATAAAATGATATTTAGTCTAATAATAAGACGTAAGTTTGATATTATATTCGATGCAGGAAATTGTAAAATATTGTGAAAATACCAGCTGAAATTACTAGATAAAAGGCCAATGAATAACATATATTTTATTTGGATTTAAAATCCATATACATTTCGAATAAAACTCATTTAAAAACACCGATTTTTTGGAAACCCTCGCCTTAATTTAAAGTGAAAATAGTTATCCTATATTCATCAAACATGACAACAGTTTCGTTTTTAATCAGATTATTGACAATTGGTGTATGCGCTTTTGCTATTTAAAAGAGTAGGGCGTTTGAATATAATTATTTTATGTAGATTTTGAAATGCTTGCTTATTTACTTTACAAAAGTAAAAAGTTTGCAATAAACCAAATTATTCAAATAAAACAAAAAGCCCGACTGCTAAACAACTATATAAAAAAACAATTATATACTCGTAAACCGGACTAACATAAAAAATAACTGAAAAGAAAAAACAAGCTCTACATTCCCAGGATTCAATTTGGCAATGTTGAATGCAACGTGAAATATTTCCTTGTCCCATCGATACCTACAGGGTTACTGGAAACTCGACAACTTCCTTGCAGGAGGTGATAGGCGGCCTAAAATGTGACAAATGTGACCCCCCATATGTATAATTTTCGAAATAATTTAAATTTTTGTTTTTTTTAAATAAATCCAAATTTTAGCACTTAAGGGCGTTTACGCCGCACACTTACGGTCACTTTTAACTATAACGCCTTATTTAACTAAACCATAACATGTCAGGTGTTCATTAGGTGACGTAAAAATGCTAAATTACTTCATTCAAATAGTTTGTTGAGCATAATTTGATTTTCTATCTCTAATTACTAGATATGTTTATTTTTTCATTAGTGGCGCTAGTGTGCGGCGTAAACGCTCTTAACTTTAAATAAAAAAAAATCATTGATACATACATACATACATACATACATACATACATACATACATACATACATACATACATACATACATACATACATACATACATACATACATACATACATACATATAATCACGCCTCTTTCCCGTAGGGGTAGGAGAAATAAAAATAATTATAAATCATTGATGCATGGATTAATTTTAATTTTAATTTGTAGCTGGCATCTTAACACAGCTGAGGTAGCACTAAAACAAGTCAAAATACTGAACATTTTGAAATTACAACAAAAACTTTAAAAAAAAGTTATTCTTTTTACATTTCTTTTCATAAAGTGTTGCCTAGCTCAAAAAAATACTATGTGACTAGTCGTACAAATTATTAACAAAACTTCAACTTAGCAAACTAATAACGTGTCCAAAAAGGTACAAAAGCCAGCATAATTAACTGTAACTACGAAGTGAAAAAAAGAAAAACAACAGAATGCACATAATAAGGTTAAGTAATAATTAGTATTCACAATAAATGACGTCAAATCCTTTACGTTTTTTTAAACATCTAGCTCAATATGTCGCCCTTAAGAGCGTTTACGCCGCACACTAGCGCCGCCAATGAAAAAAAAACATATCTAGTAATTAGAGATAGAAAATCAAATTATGCTCAACAAACTATCTGAATGAAGTAATTTAGCATTTTTACGTCACCTAATGAACACCTGACATGTTATGGTTTAGTTAAATATGGCGTTATAGTTAAAAGTGGCCGTAACGTCTTATTTAACTAAACCATAACATGTGAGGTGTTCATTAGGTGACGTAAAAATGCTAAATCACTTCATTCAAATAGTTTGTTGAGCATAATTTGATTTTCTATCTCTAATTACTAGATATCTTTTTTTTTCATTAGTGGCGCTAGTGTGCGGCGTAAACGCTCTTAATTCCGAATGCAAGTCCGGATCCTCTTCCTCATTTCGGTTTTTGTAATTCTTGGTTAAAGTGCTTGTTTCATCTGATTAAATTATCTCGAAAACTTTTTTTTTTCGGCCGTACATATGTATTTTTGTCACATTTTAGGCCGCCTATTACCTCCTGCAAGGAAGTTGCCGAGTTCCCAGTAACCCTGTATAAGTACTTAAAAAATAAAATCTATAATAAATGAGTATTTATAAATACATTGAATATTGATAGTTGTCGCAGACGGGGACAACCATCAACCAAGCTGCCGTGGCTAGCTCAATTAAATCCGCACTCTCTTGGTGATTGTCCCCGTCTATATATTTATAAATACTTATTTACTATAGATTTTATTATTTAAGTATAGGTTTAAGAGTATGTAATTGTTTTTTATATAGTTGTTTTTTCGATATTTTTTTAACCCTCATATTTCGAAACAAGTGTGGTCTTGTGGCAGTTTGCCCGCGCGAGTGCGAGCCCTACGGCTGCACGCCCGACAAGGAGTGCTGCCCGAAGACCTGCCTGGGTGGCTGCAGCGGCAACTCCTCGCGCGACTGCTACGTGTGCCGCAACTTCTCCATCGGCTACCGCGAGTTGCGGCAGTGCGTCGAGAAGTGCCCCGTTAACACCTACCAGGTGAGAATCGTACACTACGCTCACGGCTGTGTCAGCTGACAAATGCTACGCAAGGCTTGCTTATGCAGCTGCAGCGGTAACTCTTAGCGCGACTGCTACGTGTGCCGCAATATCTCCATCGGCTACGGCGAGTTGCGGCAGTGCGTCGAGAAGTGCCCCGTCAACACCTAAACAGGGGCCCGACCGCCTAACCGATCGCTTTGACTTCGTGTATGGTTTATGACGTCATCTTGTCGTTTCGTGCCGCCTATGAAAGCAATATCGAAAGCTATAGCCTTTAGCTTTTGATATTGCTTTCATAGACGGTGCGAGGTATCAAAATGACGTCGTAAATACGCGTAGTCAAAGCGATCGGTTAGGCGGTCGGGGGCCAGGTGAGAATCGTAAACTACACTCATAACTGTGTCAGTTGACGAGTGCTACCCAAGACTTGCTTGAGCCGCTACAGCGGCAACTCGCGCCACTGCTACGGCAACTTCTTCATCGGATGCGTTTGAGCCAATCCGCGTATAGTGGTTAGGTTAATTTACCGGTAAAAATGCCATCCAGGTAAGGATACCAAGCATAACGTTACTTTTGCTTTCAACGGTATCTTCGTTTGACAGAAGTATAAATACCAAATTTTTAATAGGTTGACTGCCGCCGTGCCCAGACACAATAGAAATGTAATTGTTTGTCGGTCAAAGGGTGTTTAAGGTGTTAACGGTATTCAAAGCCCTGCTCTGAACGTGTGATTAATGAACTTTATGGTCATTTAAGACCATTTATTATAGGAAATATAATATTCAATAAATATATTAACATCCTAAAACGAGGACATCATAGTCCGTAATCCAAACCCCTATGTATCCGCTTAAGACAGATCAAGCGCTCTACCTCATTGAAATAATGTGTTAATTTAGAATCGCTCAACACACAACATATAATTAAATTAACACTGTTAGCACATGCAGCGTGCATTTTCTCTAATTAGTACTATTGCTCCTTGACTTAATCTTTGTGCAACTTGAAATAAATATATTCCAATTTATTTTATTTAGTTTTCAAGAAAATGTGTTTATTTAATTGTGTATAGTATATATGTACCATTTATTAATTTATTTTTGATTTTGGTTTAGTTTTATCCACACGCATAAGTGTTAGTGTGTAACTGTTAAGTTTATATTATAAAAGAATATACATTTGTGTTAGGTACTCAGAAAGTGAACCATCCAAGGTCAGCCAGCTCGTTAAGAATGTGATAGAACGCTATTGTTGGCATTAGCAAATAGTCACACATTGATATGTATTCCTTAAACGTGGGCAACCCTTCGCTTGTAAGCGTTTTGTTGACGGAAAACTGACTGTATGTCTGTGACAATTATGCTCAAATTCGTTTGCTCGCATACGTCAAGTGGACATTCTGCTATTTTGTATTTCCTTTGGCGGTATACTACAGATATTTATGTGGTGTTGGTACTCCGCCACAGGAGACATGCTCACTCACAAACTAGGTGTCAAAAGCACAATATCTAAAGTTAAAAAAACTCAAATAAAGGCATACATTTATATTTGAAACTCATCTATTTATTGCTGCTTTTGCGGATCTGTCAGATTTTTTGTTAAAGGGCGCTTAAACTCGAGCTGAGATCCGCTCCGCGTGCGCCTTACTAAGTTTTTTATGGGAAAATCCGGCGCAAGCGCTGCTCATTCATATACAAATTATACATTGCATTTACAGCGTACGCCTGCGCGTTAAAAAGCGTTTACAGGTATTATAGGAATACATAGTCTTCCTCATCGGTTTCTATGATTGCGATACAACAATTAATGTTATTTTTATTTAGGGAAAAAAAAATGCTAACTTTTTATTTTATATAAATTTTGTTTTTGTTGGTGTCAGCTCGCCCGCCGCTGCGTGACGGAACACGAGTGCCGCTCGATGCCGACGCCGCCGCCGGGCGCGGTCGACCCCAGCATCAACGCCTACAAGATACTCAACAACACCTGCGTCTACATATGCCCCAGCGGGTATATGGAGGTAACAATACATGATTTTACTTATTTTGTGATTAGTGTCGGATAGTCTAACAGGATCTTTTATCTTTAGAATACTAATTATGTATGTCAATCCAGATATTTGTCTCCTATATACTACTAATTATGTGTGTCCAATTCAAATGTAGTGAATTGACTATTTGATTGTCTTATCAGGACATGCTTATGCTTGTTAAATACGGTGTAAACACTAAAAAGTCTTTAAAGTGTTTTTTTAATGTGCTTTTAAAGTTGGCTACTAATAGTATAATAGGAGCTCGATGGCACAGTTGTTAACACGCTTAGTCTGCGATTGCTGAAGTTAAGCAACTTTAGCAAAGGCCGGTTATCGGATGGGTGATTAAATATGTGTCATCCCGAGCTACTCCGTGTTACGGAAGGCACGTAAAGCCGTTGGTCCCGGCTGTTTCCATCCATAGAGATGTCCTGATCATGATCCTGTATAATACCAATGCTAAGTGTTATATTAATCCGTCTGCTGTTAATACAGACATAATAGATAGAATTTAAATAGTTCGGCGGCGCTGATCAGCGCTCGCGCATATCAAAGCTTAACCTTTTTACCGCCAACAACTTCTATAGAAGTTCGAGATTTTCGTGCCGTCCACGCCAGCACTTCTATAGAAGTTCTTTGTACCTACTTTATTAAAATACATTTATACGTTGGCGTACAGCGGTACATCGCGTGCAGGACAGTTGGGCGGTGAAAAGGTTAAAGAATTTGTATTGACGATTGCATCGTGTTGGCGCACAGGAGGGCGACAAGCGCACCGCGCGCTGCTCGCCGTGCCCGGGCGCGCGCTGCAAGCGGGAGTGCAACGGCGCGCGCATCGACTCCGTGGCCGCCGCCGAGCTGTTCCGCGGCTGCACGCACGTCAGGGGCACGCTCGAGATCGCGCTCCGCGCCACCGGCGGTGAGGCCCTTTACTTCTTTACAACAGTTGTTAAGAGCGTTTACGCCGCACACTAGCGCCACTATTGAAAAAAAAATCATATCTAGTAATTAGAGATAGAAAATCAAATTATGCTCAACAAACTATTACTATTACCTAATGAACACCTCACATGTTATGGTTTAGTTAAATAAGACGTTACGGCCACTTTTAACTATAACGCCATATTTAACTAAACCATAACATGTCAGGTGTTCATTAGGTGACGTAAAAATGCTAAATTACTTCATTCAGATAGTTTGTTGAGCATAATTTGATTTTCTATCTCTAATTACTAGATATGTTTATTTTTTCATTGTCGGCGCTAGTGTGCGGCGTAAACGCTCTTAAGGCGCCTGCGACAACCATGAAACGGCGATCGCTCACTGTTGTTATTTATTTTGAATCTCTAAATGTTTTATTAAAAACTAGTTGACCGGCGGACTTCGTACCGCTTTGACAGTTTCCATGACAACAAAACAAACAAATCATTCGTCCGCTTAAGAACACCCGTATCCCATAATGGACTCCTATAGCCGGGCCACCTACCGGGTCCAATTGTAAATCTAAACCATTCTCGAATCCACTCGAACACACAGAAAATTTCATCCAAATCGGTCCAGCCGTTTAGAAGGAGTTCAATAACATACACAGACACACGCACAGAAGATTTATATATTATATATACAGATATAGCGTTTTCGTAATAAGTATTGTGAAGAAGTATACTTATTAATATATACTGTTTAAAAGTAACTTTGGATTTTTTTATACAGAGGAAATTGCATAATCCCGCATTTTGGAAACAATAACATTGTTGCAAATATAGTCCATTATAACATATATTTTTCTTGGCGTTGTATGTTGTATACTTTTATATAAAACATGCTTAAGTAAAACGCATTTCATAGTTGTCAGCGCTCTAATGATAAGTGAAGCTTGGTGTGGTCGGTACTCGGATGGGTGACCAATTTTTTCTACTACATTGAAACTGTACGGCGTTGGTCCCGATTGTTAGAAGAATGCAGTCGTCAAACACATGTCAGATCCTCTTCTGACAAGTCAACCTTGAGGAGATGATTATCTCAATTGGAGGGGACGATTCTATTAACCGGCAATGACTAAACTGTTTGAACGATACAAATTGTCAAGAAAATCTACTAAACTGAGTCATTAGTTAAAAATTAAAATCCTTTTGTTTTTTTAGAGAATAATCTTTACCCGTCATTAAAACACAGTTGACTTGTATTCACCAATTCCTTGCATTTCGTTCCTCCCAGACTGGCTGAAGACAGCTGAGCAAAGAAAATTGAAATAAATAATATTCCTATTTTCATAATCTCTTGACTCCTCATAATTATGCTTCTTTTTACACTGTAATATAAATAATAACGGTACTTTATTTAGGTAACACAATGGCTGCCTTGGAAGCGTCACTGGGAGAAATTCGGGAAATAGTCGGTTGTCTCAAGGTGACGCGATCGTACACGCTAATCTCGCTGATGTTCTTGAAGAGCCTGAAGACTATTATCGGAGTGCCGTCTGAAAACAAGTTAGTACGTTTTATTTTATAACTTAGAACAATAACGCCTGTGATTGATAGTCTTTTAGAACTTGAAACGTGTTATCAAACGATTTAGTAGCCGTAAAAATTATGTTATGTATTTACGCACACTAGTATAGAGGTTTTGTTGCTAGTGGAGTGGGGGGTAATATTTTTCTTTAAAGGGATATTGAAACTATTTCTTTCAATAGTAAATTGTGGGCTTATATTTTTTTTTTTATGTGAACGAAGCTACGTACTAGAACGGAAATCACGAATACTTCACAAAAATCACTTGTGGTTGTGATTATCAGCATGGCGCTAGATATGTGTGCTTGCGCATGTTGGTTTGACATTTGACATTGGACCTTATGTTGTAGGGGGCAAGCGCTGCACGTATTCAACAATCCTAATCTGGAGATATTGTGGGACTGGGCGACGTTCGGCGATTTAAACATCAGCGGCGGCACGCTCTACATACACCTCAATCCGAAGCTGTGCTACTTCCAAATACTGCCGCTGCAGAATATGACGCACAACCCGCGATCCAACTTCACCGAAATTGAGGTGTCCGAAGACAACAACGGTGACCAGGCTTCATGTAAGTCGGTAATCATTTTTATTTGTCATTAAGTGCCGTGCTCTATTGACATTGCTGAAGGTTACATTACACTTTGATTATTAGTTTAATTTCAAGTAGCTCTACAATTTAAAATATATGTGATCAACAGAGTTTTATTAGATGCTTCATGATGAATTTAACATTAATATTTATATGACGCTAGGTTCAAAACCTCTTGAGTATCAGTAAAGACTACTGGTATCTTACAGAAAAGTAAAGTTGCACTATTTTGTTTCATTTGCCACACTCATGCACGTTCACGAACACTTAACAATAAAGGAACCACTTTTATTTGACATAGCTGTGCTCGCGACTTCGTCCGCGTGGAATAGTGACTTTCGGCAGCATTTTTAATTTTTTAGGCTCTTTTCCCGTTTTTGCAACATTTTTCACTGATGCTTCGCTCCTATTGGTCGCAGCGTGATGTTATATAGCCTAAAGCCTTCCTCGATAAATGGACTATCCAACACAAAAATAATTATTCAATTCGAACCAGTAGTTCCTGAGATTAGCGCGTTCAAACAAACAAACAAACTCTTCAGCTTTATATATTAGTATAGAAAAATATTCAACATAACACAAATTTTTAGAAAAGAAGTCCCTATTTATTTTTATTACTCTTTTTATTGACTATAGGCTCGCCCAAGTCGCTGCAGCTGAAGGTGTCCCTGTTGCGCTGGGACGCGGCGCTGCTGCAGTGGGACACGTACTGCGTGGCGGACATTCGCAAGCTGCTCGGCTACTCCATCTACTACATCGCCGCCGAGCAGAACGTCACTCTCTACGGGCAGCGGGACGCGTGCTCAGACTCGTTAGTATTACCACATAGAGTACATAGTAAGAATAAGAAGTACAAAAGCGCTGCTTATTTCAAAATGAAATATCTTCCAGCAGGCCGGTTTGTTTAGAAATAAATAGGATGTTAAGGCCTCTAAATAAAATGTTTTCTATTTTTATTTCTATTTCGGGTTACAGAATCTGATTTCTACACTTAAGAACACATGTAAAATCATGCCCTGCATTTTTTACGAGACAATATTCTATAGTAGTACTAAAATTGTTATTCAGTCCGCAGCTTAAGTAAAGGAGCATGTTTTATTTTAAGGATTACACTAATGACATAATGTTGCCTGTTAATAAAATTATCTGTATTAGTAGTTTGCTTATTGTTAGAATTTACTTTTTATGCCTTTATGTCAAGTCTTAGGCACTTTAACCGTTCAAACCTTTTGAAATCAATATGAAAACGCAAGATACTACTACTTGGCGGCAGATGGTCCATCAGATCCATCAAAACGGATTCAGCGCAGCAAAACTACCACCGGCTAACAGATCTCAAAATTTGCAGATGGAACGTTCTAGACGTGACCATAGACGAGGCGCGCGGCCACAACAACACCACCTCCAACGAGGACCAGAGCCTGATCAACGACGTGTGCGACCAGCAGAACCAGCCGCAGTTCAAAATAGTCCGGCCGCTCATACCGTACACGCGGTACGCGGCCTACGTGAAGACCTACACCACACAGCAGGACAAGATGGGGGCGCAGAGTTCTATTATCTACTTCAGAACGTTGCCAGGACGTGAGTGAATAATGCATTACGTAATTTTTTAATTCTTTGTCATGTATATGTTTTTATGTGTACAATAAAGTATTTTATTCTATTCTATTCTACGTATATGTACAGACAGCTGAAAATTAGAGTATAGAAATTTTGAAAATTTCTTCAATAAATGTTCTACCGTATGCTATAGTGTATAAAGTTCAAAGACTTGAGGAAAATTTACAGTTAGTGGTAGTCTGCTTTGCAGCCATGTGTGTATTTAGCTGTACATATTGACGATTTGTTTGTATCGCAAAAAACAGTATACCGAAAATAGATAAAGACATACTTCCAACCTTCTTCAAGCCAAAGTTACGGAACATATATTATATAATCATCATCAGCTCATTTTTATGTCCCCGCTGCTGGGGCACGAGCCTTTCCTATGGATGGATAGGGAGAACGGGCTATAAACCATCACGCGGGCCCAGTGCGGATTGGTGGTTGTTAACGACTGCTAAAGCAGCCGGGACCAACGGCTTTACGTGCCTTCCGAAGCAAGGAGGAGCTCGAGATGATAAATTTTTCACCCATCCGATGACCGGCCTTTGCGAAAGTTGCTTAACCTCGGCACTCGCAGACCGGGCGCGTTAACCGCTGCGCCATAGAGCTCCTCTATTATATAATAAATGTCAGAATGTCTACAAATCAGAATTGTTAACTTTATTATTATATAATAAATGTCAAAAATTCTGATTTATAGATGATCTGCCGTATTAAACTAAAGATCTACAGATAGGAAAAGCCTCCCACCTCCCCAATGTATGTATACGCCGTGTGTATGCGCAAAGAATTTTCCCCTGTATAATAAGAGATCTTTACCCATCAGTGGGACAATACAGGCTATGAAAAAATAAGGTGGGTGCTTTGTTTGTCGTGTTGTTACACTTTTCTGACCTAATACTGTCTCCGCAGGTCCCAGCCCCCCCGCCGCGCTGACCGTGGAGTCGACCGGCCCGCACTCAGTGAAGATCAAGTGGTCGCCCCCCACTATGCCCAACGGCACCATCATGCTGTACCACGTCAAGATACAGGCCAACAGCTACAACCGGCCCAAGATACTCGCCTGGAGGAACAACTATTGCGGCAATCGTGAGTAATGAATAAATTATTTAATTTGATTGTAAACATGGACATAAACTTTATTTGCAAACATATTAAATTTACTTGCAGTAAAAACCATCACAAGGGTTTTTTTAATAATAATTTTCAGTTCAAAATTCAAAATCATTTATTCAGTTTAGGCTACAAATAGCTCTTATGAACGTCATTATGCCATCGGTTCGTAAGTCTATCTACTCTGGGCGGGAGATCGTGTACTGAGAAGAACCGGCAAGAAACTCAGCAAGTTAACTATATTAGGAGTAGTCTCAACTTTATCGAGTCAGATGGCATTCCGTTCAATTATGTACTAGAATACTAGATAAAGAATCCAGAACAAAAATGCATCTCAAAAGTGGTCCTGTTTGTTCATACTTAAGTATACATTTAAATTTTGGTGGCCCCAAAGTCGCGTTCCGTTTTTAAAGCCCACATCGAGAATCTTTTTTTATGTTTTTCTTTATCAAGTAGTTACTTTTGTCGACCAAACTGACCTTAGGACTCCTGGTACCCTCATTGTCTTAGCAATAGTGTTGTTTAACCATAGTTTATTCACTAGAACTGTATATCCACACTTATTGTATTGTTATGTTTAAATATTTTCATTAAAATACCATATATTGTTATTTGTGGAGCGTTTATTCTTATTTTTGTAGCCTCCCCACAGGAGAAGTAGAAGATCCACATTACAGTACATAATTGATCCCAAGTTGGGATTTATAAGTTTATTTCTTACATATTCATATCAAATGGAAGAGGCAAAACTTATAAAAAGCAATCTGATATACCTTAAAATAATAAGAGTTGACTTCAAACACATTCTTAATTTTGCAACAATCATTCTAGCGAACGCACTGGCGAACATAATCGCGGGCCGCGGCGACATCTCTCCAGAGAAAGAGGAGTCGAAGGTCACCGGCGACGTCAAGAACGGCTCGTGCTCGTGCAAGGATGAGTCGCGCTCGGGCACCAAGTTCACGTCGCGCGCGGAGGAGGAGCGCGACGAGACCATCAACTTCGAGAACGAACTGCAGAACGGGGTAAGGCGCGGATAGAAATGACAACTATTTTAAGATCAACTACGGCTCGTGCTCGTGCAAGGAGCCGTGCTCGGGCACCAAGTTCACGTCGCGCGCGGAGGAAGACCGCGACGAGACCAATCAGTTTTGAGAACAAACTGCAGAACGGGGTAAGGCGCGCATAGAAATGGCAACTATTTTAAGATCAACTACGGCTCGTGCTCGTGCAAGGAGCCGTGCTCGGGCACCAAGTTCACGTCGCGCGCGGAGGAAGACCGCGACGAGACCAATCAGTTTTGAGAACAAACTGCAGAACGGGGTAAGGCGCGCATAGAAATGACAACTATTTTAAGATCAACTACGGCTCGTGCTCGTGCAAGGAGCCGTGCTCGGGCACCAAGTTCACGTCGCGCGCGGAGGAAGACCGCGACGAGACCAATCAGTTTTGAGAACAAACTGCAGAACGGGGTAAGGCGCGCATAGAAATGACAACTATTTTAAGATCAACTACGGCTCGTGCTCGTGCAAGGAGCCGTGCTCGGGCACCAAGTTCACGTCGCGCGCGGAGGAAGACCGCGACGAGACCAATCAGTTTTGAGAACAAACTGCAGAACGGGGTAAGGCGCGCATAGAAATGACAACTATTTTAAGATCAACTACGGCTCGTGCTCGTGCAAGGAGCCGCGCTCGGCAGGCTTATTATCGATGTTTAAGTGACAACAACAACCCCGCTACACACGACTTTAAAGTTTATACTGACACCCCCCACCAAGTTAAAATTTATCGCTACCAAAACACATATTCCAATTACGGAACGTAGAACGCTACGATAGCGCCACAAGCGAGCGATTGACGAACTAAAAGTGCATGACGGCGCCGGCGCGCTCTAAAATAAACCGACCGGATGTAGCAACCGCAACTAGTAGCAGTCGCGTTGCTATTGTGCAATTAGCAACAGTTTTGTGGCTTTTTTCGGTAATAAGTCTGCGGGCATCAAGGCCAAGTCGCGCGCGGAGGAGGAGCGCGACGAGACCATCAACTTTGAGAATGAACTGCAGAATGGGGTAAGAATCGGATCGGGCTAACAACTATTTTAAGATTAGTTAAACTAAGTAAGTTAAGTAAAATAAGGTCTAGATAAAAATCAATAGTTTTTAGAATATGAGAAAAAACAATGTCTTATTTATTAATGTTTAAGTATTTGAAAACTTTTATTGAAACGTAGGTAACGTCTCCAATCTATGTTTAAAAATTATTGTTTTAAAACTTGTTTTGGCACAAAACAATCGATACATTAAATTACTAATAACAAAAAATATTTATCTAATGACTATATGATTAATGGAATATAACTTTGTAATGCCTAAATAAGAGAATATATTATTAACAAATATTTTATCCCGCAGGTGTACATAAAAACAGAGAGATCTAACCGCGAAAAGTATTCCGATAACGCGGGCAACGTGCGCGCGCGCCGCTCCATCGACCTCACCCTGAACAGCATGCTCGTCATACTGACCGAGAACACGGACCCAGTGCTGGGGCTCAACTACACCAACACTACCGACAGGGACGGTAAGCACTCCCCGTCTGTGTCGCACACTCGCGGACTCCGAATTCGACCTCTTTCTTTGCGGTCGACATACTCAATGTAGGGTAGTGGAACCAGTGCTCGACAGGACCCAGTAATTGACATTTTTTTTACTTTAATAATTAAAAATAGGGGTCAGCAACAGCTTCCTAGCCATCATCCCGTTAGACGGATCAAGTACGAAAAAAATATACTAATTTTCTATATTCATTTGATTTTGATACAAAGCGATTTCTTAAATGGTCAATCTCCTTTCAATGATAACCAATGTTAGTTTTTGACTACGAAAAATGTGTCGAACACTCGTCTTAACCCATCGTTGGCCGAGCGCTTTCATGTTTATGGTGAGAGAACATCTACCTTCCTTGTTCTGCGACTGATTAATGAACTACCTGCGGATTTAGTCAACAATATTTCGCCTATGAATCTTAACCATAAATTAAGATATATTTATCTCAATGTCAAAACTTAATGTACCTAACTCGCTCCTACATTGTAACCCAGTTACTTTGTGCTTATTTCAATTTATAGATTGTTTTCGACTAAGCTATGAATAGCATTGTTACAAACCTTCGTGGTTTTCTAATGTTATTTATTATTTAGATATAAAATGTTACTTTTTAATGTGGTAATAAAAAAAAATAAAAAAAATGTAAGCGCCAAACTATTGTGTCTGGTATTTATGGCCAACGATGGGTTAAACTGTTGAACACTGCTGCCATACCCTACCTAGCCTTTTTAAGTCTACCAGAGGAACAGATTGGAGGCGTAGTCCGTGAGTACGGTATCAATGTGGATACATTACTTGCGCATCATTGTAATCATAATGTTCATTAACGCCACCTTGAAGCATACCTTCTCTCTATGCTTGTTCTTCATCTTTGTCATGCTTGTAAGCGTACACAAACCTCATCACGTCCATATCAACATTTCCGTTTCAGCCAAATGCAGTCGCGTCGAGCCTAATGTTTGCGTCGTAAAGGACAATACTACAGGTTACAACCACAGAACTATTTGTTTTATGTCACGGGTATCCGGTTGCTGCATGCACTATCATCACAAAACAACGAACCGATTCCACGTTAGCATCGATTTTCTTTTTATTTCTTTTGCTGGATGAGCGGAGCGATCGAAGCATGATTTCGTTATGTAGAATATCATATTTGATTTGCATGATATTTTGTAGAGTATAGCATTCACAACATTGCTGCGCTCATCCGGCCGACTGATTTGAAACTTGCATGTGGTAATTTTACAATATTTTTACAGTAGATTGCTGGATACTCAATTATCTTTTTTTTTTCTAAATAAAAACAAATATATAATCTTTTACTATAATAATTTGAATTTATATCTCTCATATCGTAAAATCATCCATCTTGACTTACATAATAATTGATTTGAATTTCATATTATTAAAATACTTTTGAATAAGTATACAACTTTAGTTTTTATCTATTCGAACTAAGTTAAATTTAAATTAGACGTCAAATCATTAGATCCCATCATTATCGATATAAATAATCATATTATTAAAAGTTTTAAATAAAAATAAAATATTAAAATAAAAACCTTTTGACACAGTACACACGCCTACACATCAGACTACCATAAACTGTCAAATTTCTTTAATAGATTTTAAAATTTATATCCTTGGGATATGGTTGAACATTCATAATGAAACCTTGGCAGAATCGTCTCACTGACGACCGATTTTTAAATTATTTATAAATTATTTATTTATGTAGGTATATTTATATATTTTTTTAAATATTTTATGTATTTGTAATTTATAGAATACTAGTGGCCGCACGCGGTATCACCCGCGTGGTTCCCGTTCCCGTGGGAATATCTGGATAAAAAGTATCCTATGTGTTATTCTCGGTTATAAACTATTTGTATGCCGAATTTCATCCAAATCCATTCAGTAGTTTTTACGTGAAAGAGTAACAAACATCCATACTTACAAACTTTCTCGTTCATAATATTAGAACGATTTATAAAATGTTTTTGTTTTGTTTATATAATTTTTAATGCAAATTTTGTTGCGAACAAATTACAAAAACACAAATGTTGAAAAAAATTGCACAAGCAGGATTTGAACCGGCACCCTTCTGATATACCAAGTCAGGTGCTCTCCCTATTGAGCTATCGTGGTTCTAACCAGCCCGCCGATATTATTTAACACTGTTTACTTTTTACTTTGAAAGCCAAAGGCGCACGTTCAATGTCAACAACTACCGTCATTAACATCCGATCATAATGTTTTTACAAATACTAAAGAATAATATTTATGTTAAGAAATTTGACAGTTTTGTATAGGTTAATGTGCAGGCGTCTGTACGCAAAGAGTCATCATGGTTATAACTAGCGCCACGTTTGCAGGCTACGTCCAGTCCCTGTACTACGAGTTGTCGAGCAACAACACGGCCCTCGCTGTCGGGGACATGCGCCACTTCACCTGGTACACGGTGAACGTGTGGGCGTGCCGGCAGCGCGACGACAACGAGCTTGACAACGCGTACGCCGAGCAGTGGTGCTCCAAGCGCGCATTCAACACATTCCGCACGCTGGAGCTCAGTGAGTACCCAACAGCCGTGTGATGCACAGAGATCTTAATCGCCTCCGTAGTCAAATCATCATCATCATCATCATCATCATCAGCTCATTTTATGTCCCCACTGCTGGGGCAGGAGCCTTCCCCATGGATGGATAGGAAGAACGGGCCATAAACCACCACGTGGGTCCGTTGCGGATTGGTGGTTGTTAACGACTGCTAATACAGCCGGGACCAACGGCTTTACATGCCTTCCGAAGCACCGAGGAGCTCGAGATAATAATTTTTTTTGGTCACCCATCCGATGACCGTGTTTTGCGATAGTTGCTTAACCTCAGCACTCGCAGACCGGGCGCGTTAACCACTGCGCCATCGCATCGCATCGCCGTAGTCAAATATGTTGCCATATTTATGGTTTTATAGCTTGCCTAATTCTTACTGATCTTTTAATTTTTTGTTTGACTGTAACGTGTTGTATCGTAAATAATAATTAATTAAAGCGGGGCTTGATTACGTTACCAAATTCACACAATAAGTATCGTTAAGTAACGTTTTTTTAGAAACTTAAATTAGTAGCAGTAATGTAGGTAACGTTAACTATAGCTTGACCGTCATAAAGTCGACCCTCCCATGGTTCGATCATGGGGACGCGGGGCGGGCGGGTGCGCACGGGTACACACGTAGGGCTTCCAAAATTACGGGATATCTAATTACGTAACTGGTTACGCACTATAATGCTCCAATTACGTAACTACGTAATTACGTAACTAGTTGGGATTTTTTTAAGCCACTGTATTTTTTCGTCATATAAGTTGTTTTAGAAAGAAATTGAAATGAAAGTTTAAACAATAACAAACTTTTTATTTATTAGAAACAATCAATAAAATATAAAGGTTAATTTTAAAAAGAAAACAAGAGTAACACAGCAGTAATTGAAAAAAATAAACTTATTACGTAATAATAAATGTAATTTTTGTTCCTGATAATGTGATCTCATAAATGACAAAGAATGCAATGTATCCTAAGGAACTTCTAAGTTTATTCCATAAATAACCTGCAGAAGAAAAAGCTCGTTCAGCTTCTACACTAGTAGGCGTTATCGATAACAAATAAATAATTATAGGCTGCTGTCAGGAAAACTTCATGACCGCCACCAGCGCTGTCGTAAATGCACATTTCACACGTATGATAGATTCAAGATCTGTATTAACTCCAGGTTTATTTACTTTTGTCATTTTTTTAATTATTATTTATGAAATTTTTTTGTCCAGTTGATGTGCAACGGTTGACTCCTCGCCACACTCGTAACAAAATTACTGACTGATCAGTCTGATTATCTGTGATAATGATGTCGTTTTCTTCATTTAAACAAAAGGTGGCCAACCTTTTCGGCAGCTGGGCCAAATTTCGGAAAAAGGATTTGGCACCAGGCCGCACTACCAAATTTTAAGTAGTTGAAAATGAAAGTGTGAGAATTAAACACACATTTGTTAGTTACTTTTATTTACAAAATATGTTAATGAGATATCTGACTTTGTTTGGCAGAACTAAGTGCATCAATGTTGATATCGACTGAGGTTTTTACTACACGTAAAAACAGTTTTCCAGGTAAACATCAGTAATTTATGTTAGAATTGATTCTAAACGTGAAATAGAAAAAAAATCGTGGTTTTGTTGAAAAATAGTAAATTTTTGGGGACTTAGCTCCGCGGGCCACAAGATGACACTCGGCGGGCCGCATGCGGCCTGCGGGCCTCGGGTTGGCCACCCTTGATTTAGAGAATAAGGATCTTAAGGGATTCCCCTACGTTGCTTGACTTACAATATAAACTTTATTCGCTACGTATCAGAAGTAATTATTGCGCATCAATTTACTAATAACCTAACCATTAACAACCAAAGGGACTTCCTTTTGATTCTCAGACGTTTAATAATGGACTCTATCCTTTGCGATTTAAAACCAAATATTGCAAGCGCAATGAAAAGTTATCAAATACGCCACGGAGAATACACACATGTACAGTATTGTAGGCCTAGCACGCACGGCAGCCGCGACATGAGTCTCTCACCACACTTCTTTCCCTTTCGCACATTGCTTAGCGCGCTATATTCGAAAGAGAAGGGAAGTGTGAGAGACTGATCGAGAAGATGTCGCGGCTGCCGTGCTAGACCTAATGGTAATGGTGTTGTCATATCATAATGGTTAGTGTTGCCGTGAAATGAAAGTAGAAAATTTAATTGAATTGATATTTTTACCTTTGAATTACGTATTTAAGAAATAGTCAAAATCTGTCCGTAATTACGTAATTGCGAAATTACGTAATGGAAGCCCTATACACACGGCATTGCCGCCGCAACATGATCAATAGATATCTCATGATCAATAAAATCTTCGTGTTGTTATTTAGGAATTAATATGATTACAGATGTGTGTGTGTTTGTATTAGTACCTATTACGGATGTATTAGAGTAATGTTACTGATAAATAATAGACACTGTAATATTTACATTTATTTCAATTTCAAGATATAAATGAGATTAACATTTCAAATCATATTAATTTCTTCATCCGAATCATTTTCTGATTCAGAGTCTTCGGATGACGTTTCTTTCGGTACATGGCATCGTAATTTTGATCGGCTATCCGGTCTTTCTCAAGGTACTAGTTTTCATTTTTTATTGCGTGATCCACACATCTTTTCCATTGATCCGTAGAATACTCAGCAAATATTTGTTGCACCTGACGGAGACGCTAATTCCAGTATTTTCTTTTGAAAGTAATTCGTTACATTTAATAGCATAATCTTTGCTTGACTTCTTAACTTTTTATTACGTAGACTCGGTAATTCCATGTTTGTAGTACGTAAAGACGTAAAATAATCTCATGTGTAGCGGACACAAGGCTGCAATCGCGCGAGATCTAACTGTCAACGTCTTTCGCTGTCGGCAACCGACACTGGCAACTGATTGATTTGTCGAGCGCATTCCCCTCCCGCGTTCCGCGTACCATAGGAGGGTCGACTTTACGACGGTCAAGCTTTAGTAAAGTATCGTTACTTTTGTTATTGGTAAAAATGTCACCCAGGTAACGATACCAAGTATAACGTTATCTTTGCTGTTAACGTTAACTTCGTATGATATAGGTGTTACCTAATTTTTAACGTTATTCAAAACCCTGAGTCAAAGTAAAACAAAATGGCACAGTTAACCTTTTTACCACCAACAACTTCTATAGAAGTTCGAGATTTTCGTGCCGCCCACGCCAGCACTTCTATAGAAGTTCTTCTTTTTACCTACTTTATTAAAATACATTTATACGTTGGCGTACAGCGGGACACCGCGTGCAGGATAGTTGGGCGGTGAAAGGGTTAATAATAATTAACTCCCTCCGTACAGCGAACGCGGACGCGGTGTCGCGCCTGCAGGCCGAAGTGCTGGCCTCCAACAAGACGCTGCCCGACGTGAACGTGACGTGGGAGCCGCCGCCGAACCCCAACGGGTTCGTCGTCGCCTACAACGTGCACTTCACACCCATAGAGGAGTCCAACCAGGTACGTCGCAACTGTTGATTATTAGAAAAGAAATAACTTTATTTCGGGTTTTAAAAAAATTTGAAACAACATTTGAATCGAACTCAATATTATTTATATATAACGTTTACTGTATGTTCTCAATTATTTATTATTATGTGTAATTGTTTTATAACGAAATATACTCGTACTTTATCGACTCACACTCGATTCTAAACGAATTTCAATTATGCAAAACTTTTATCTTTACGTAAAGTTTATTTTTTTTTAACATTCTTATCCTCCCACCTTACCCCTTTTTTCTATATATTAATACGTGAAGAGAAAACTTCGTGCCCATTTTTAAAGCACCGAGCGAGCATGGAAGTGTGTTTGATTTTGCATAGTTAAAGTTTATATGGAATAGGAGTTTTGAAAGATATTTTTCTTGTATATATGTGTGACATAACTGTCGAATTTCGGCCACTGGGTGACCACTAGTTATAATAAAACAGCTGCCACTTGCGCTTGACAGGCGCAAGACGTGGGCCTACAGTACTGCTTGATGGCGGACGACTACGAAAGCTACGGCCGTTCGTATTTACTGCGCAGCCAGCACGCCGGCAACTACAGCTTGCGCGTCACCCCCATCACCGTTAGCGGCGCGGGGAACGTCTCCGACATATACGTTTACATACCGGTTAGTGATTATTTTTTATTTATTTTTTATTTATTGGCAAATGACTTGACTTGGCGGGAAAGTGAAGTCAGGTCAGCGGCTTTGTTTAATTTTTAAAAATTGTGTTTGTTGAATATTATTTAGTTATTAATGGTAGATTATTAATCGTCAAGTGTTGTTAAACGTGCACAAGTATTGGCAAACGAAACAAACTAGTGCAACGTTATTTTTCAAATTCTTAGCGGCGCCGGCGCGGGGACCTCTCCGACATATACAATACATACCGGTATACTGGTATTGGTATACCATATCATATAAATTTACTAGAATTATTTTTAGTTCAACTGTAAGTCTGCCGCCACTGAATGATTACGAACGACTCCACCGATTCACACATACGAATCACTAGATAGATCATGGTGCCTGCAAGTCAACCGAATTATCGTAGGTTTTATAACAAATAACGATATAGAAAACTTATCATTCACAATAAATCAAATATTTAATTTGAGTTCACGTGTCATTTGTGACTTGGTTGTAGGAACGCACCGCGGATACCGGCTACGAGTGGGTATGGGGACTGGTAGGTGGCTGTCTAGCGATGGCGCTGGTCGCGGGCGGCGGCATATGGTACGCGCGGCGCGGGGTTCTCTCCCCGGCTGAGGCAAACAAGCTGATCGCGTCCGTGAACCCCGAGTACGTGTCCACGGTGTACGTGCCCGACGAGTGGGAGGTGCCCCGTACCAGTATACAGTTCGTACGAGAACTGGGGCAGGGATCGTTCGGAATGGTGAGTCTATGTTGTGCGCATATTTACCTACCAAAATGGGAATTTTAAATGGATTTAATTTAAAAAAGTGTTTGTACAGCTTTATACACTGCTAGTTTTTGTCTACCAGATTTTGTTTAAGGGTTATGTTTGGTACATTTTGATCGAGTTAGTTGTTACATAGTGTATACGTTAGCTTACATTTTTTTTAGATTTCAAAGTTTGCCCCATAGTCTTTAAATGATAGGCACAGGCTACCCTTAAATTTTTTGTGGTAGATATAAATTAGTGGTGTATAAAGTTCCGTTTGAAACTTGAGGCAGATAAATGCTGCTTTTTAAAATGGGAAACACTTCAGTGTTACCACTCGGTACCAGAAGGGAATCACGCGTACAGGACTCGCACTGAGTTGTCCGGATCTAAAGTACCAAGCACGAGGGGCTGACATGATCCAGGCATACCCGCCAAAAACTTCAGGATAGACCTCAGGACCTACATTTCATGCAAAGGCATATATGCCATATCTATACATATTCCTATCACTGTTTATTATATATCACTAAGAACAAAATAAGAGTTATAAAATGTATTTGTTTCTCAGGTGTATGAAGGTCTTGGAAAGAACATTGAAAAAGGCAAAACGGAAACTCGATGCGCTGTGAAAACTGTCAATGAGCACGCCACTGACAGGTAAGTGAACCAATAGGGAGTGCCGCTTATATAGTATCTCGCTGTTATCTTACATTTTAACCTTTTCACCGCCCATCTATCCTGCACGCGATGTCCCGCTGTACGCCAACGTATAAATGTATAACAGATTCTATAGTACGAAAGCAAGGATGGCGGTAAAATCAATTTTAAAACCCAAAAATAGTCTGTTTTGCCTAGGAAAATAAAAAATAGGGCTTCAGTTGTGTCCATCTTACAAAATTACAAAAGAAACAAATTTTTTATGTATCGTAAATGTATTTTATTAAAGTAGGTATAATGAAGAACTTCTATACAAGTGCTGGCGTGGACGGCACGAAAATCTCGAACTTTTATAGAAGTTGTTGGCGGTGAAAAGGTTAATCCAGCATATTATGCTCTACAACTCCGTTACTTTGTTTTGTCGGAAAGAAGAACCAACAAACAGAAACATCCATTCTTTTGCAATTATTTTAATACTAACAGGATGTCAGTGTCAATATCTAATCCAATTAACAACATGTCTTAAACTAAATATAAATAAAATAAATACGACATCCTGTATTGGATTTAAAGAGTTCCTGTTAAAGAAACTGTTCAGATATTTTATAAAGTATGCGAAAAACTCCTTAAAACCTTTAGCTGTTAAAAGCATTATAGATGCCACCATAATTTATACCTTATAATAATTGCAATAAGATTGATAACCTAACCAACCAAATATTCAAGTATCGTAGTGGCACCAGTGCCAGTGTTCGACACAGTAACCCAGTGTTTGACACCAGTATTCGACGCCAAAAAATAATATAGAACTTCATTGAAATTTTATTGAATGTTAGCTAGGATGCAAGTGGTCTGTATTCATTTGTCAAAAGCAGGGACCAGAAAACCCCTTTTTTTGATTAAGCCGATTGCTAGGGAAACCCTATCAATACGGTAAGCATTTCGTCACTTACTGCATCGAAAGGCTAACCAAATTAATACAGGGTAAGCACTAACCGCATCCAGAAACCCTGTTGTAGCTAACCCTATAAAAAGGGTTCTAACGCGCGCAAGCAATTTGCAAGCTTCTACGTGCAATGCATTAGACTTATTATTGCATTACCGTTTACGTGTCTTATCGATACCGCCGCCATCTAATCAATGCCGCGATCCGAACTTAAATACCGGTATGTTAGTAAAATTCACCAAAATGCGCGAAAACGAGGTAGGACACGTAAATGGTAATGCATTACACGTAGAAGCTTGAATTGCTTGTGCGCGTTAAAACCCTTTTTATAGGGTTAGCCTCAACAGGGTTTTTGGATGCGGTTAGTGCTTACCCTAATTAACTGTATCAATTTGGTTAGCCTTTCGATGCATTAAGTCGATGAGATGCTTACCGCATTGATAGTTATGGTTAGTGAAAACAAGTCTATAAATTACCCAATTAAAAACCCCTTTTAGGGAAAGCGGTTCCGGTCCCTGGTCAATGTCAGTTACTGACCCCTATTTTCAATTATTAAAGAAAAAAAAATCCGCAACTACTGAGGCATTGCACATAAAGCTCTTACTGCTATACTTGCACGTCTATCACCCGTGTAACACTCGCTCATTCTGCAGGGAGCGCATCGAGTTCTTAAACGAGGCGTCGGTGATGAAGGCGTTCGACACGTTCCACGTGGTGCGTCTGTTGGGCGTGGTCTCTCGAGGGCAGCCCACGCTCGTGGTAATGGAGCTAATGGAGCTCGGCGACCTGAAGACGTACCTGCGCTCTCACCGCCCCGACGCAGAGGCGGAGCCGCCGAGGCTCAAAGGGGACACGGCTAACCCGCCCACGCTGCAGAATATACTGCAGGTACGTAGTAGGCGTGTGGATGTTTGTACACACGGCGGCAGATCAACCTACCCAAAGCTGTCACATTTCTCCAATGAATATTAATCCTTATAACCAAAGCATAAAGTTCAAAATTGATTGTAGAAATTTGACAGTTTTGGGTAGGTTGATCTGCCGCCGTGTGTACAATCCCACTATATACATTACTTTAAATTTTATACTGACACCCTCTACCAACCGTAAGGTTACACGAATCGAACGAAAAGGTTTCAGACAAACTTGCGCAAGCAAACTAACTTGCACAAAGGATCATTTGCGTCAGGTCATAACGCCAGACCAGGACGCGCCGAAGCGCATTTTTCATCCGGAACTCTTAAGACTAGTGTCTCAAGCGAGTTGGAGTTGTTTGTTTGTACAGTGAAACTTTTTTCTCGTTCCCACTGTCTTAGGCTGGTTTTCTTCTCACGCGGATTGTCGGCGCTAAAGGTCGGCGCGTAGCTAATCAGCTCGAAGGATACTTACTTATTGACCTATCGGCGCCGACCGTCAATGTGACATGTAGGGTTGTAAATAAACCGTTTTATACCAAAATCAGTAGTTTAAATTTGTTTAAAACGGTTTTAAACTAAATGGTTTAAAACGTTTAACATTCTTATTGCATCTATAGACAAGACAACCACCCTTAATGCTGAGACTCGTCCAGCAGCAGTGTCCTGCTTTCTTTATAAGGCGACACGGCGGGCAACGCACGAGTCGCGAGAATGCAAATCGTATAATAGACACTTAATGCAAATTCATATTGCTCATTCTTAATAGAATCTTAAAAACCTATTCGAGAGCAGAATTTTCAATTCATAGTTAAATATTATTAAAAATAAATTTATATTCAGTAAAATAAATTAAATGCGACCGTTTTAGACTCATTGATGCTGGCAGCTTTTTTGCCAATAATTTCTGACAGAGATTCAATATTTTGTTAACTAAACAGTTTGTGGTAAAGTACACTGTTTTATTGTTTCAGATGGCTATTGAAATAGCCGACGGTATGGCTTACCTATCGGCCAAAAAGTTTGTGCATCGCGATCTCGCGGCGCGCAACTGCATGGTCGCCGGGGACCTCACGGTCAAAGTGGGGGACTTCGGCATGACCAGAGACATTTATGAGACTGATTATTATAGGAAAGGCACCAAGGGCCTACTGCCGGTGCGGTGGATGAGCCCCGAAAGCTTAAAAGACGGGGTGAGTATTTTACATGAAAAGTAGAGGCATTCGGTATTCTGGGGCCTCGGTAGCTCAGCGGTCTGAGCATTGGCCCGGTTATCCAAAGGTCGTGGGTTCGATTCCCACTCGAGAAAATTTGATCTTAGAGGTATTCGTTTTATTTTGAAGTTATATTAGATAAGGATCATTTTTAAGAAGCTTATATAGGTTTGAGGTTTAATTTGTAGCAGAAGTATTATCGCTTATTGTAAGATCTAACTGTGCCATCATTTTAAAAGAAGAGAAAGGTCTAGCTTAGTGGTTTAAAACATTTTTTTTGTTGTGCTGTACAGGTCTTCTCCAGTGGTAGCGACATTTGGAGTTATGGCGTCGTTTTATGGGAGATGGCGACACTTGCCATGCAGCCCTATCAGGTAAGCTATTTCGTGTATAATTTGATTGTTTATTTTCCGTTCGTCAAACACCCCTAAATCTTAGATAAACCAGTTTATAATTTGTTTATTTTTATCTTGATTGTACATGCGTACTTGCATCTATATCTCTAATAAAATTCTAGTTGCCATACTCCTCCGAAACGGCTCTATCGATTTTTATGAAATTTTATATGTATATTCGGTAGGTCAGACAATCGGTCGTAATCTATTTTTTATACCCCTAAGTGATAAGGGTGGTCCACCCAAACATTTTTTAGTTTTTGGAAATGTTTCCAATACAAAATGATTTGTTTGTTTTGTTGTCACGGAAACTGTCAAAGCGGTACGAAGTCTTCCGGGTCAGCTAGTACTATACTATATATATAAGAGGACATACAGACAGACAAAAATTTCCAAAATCGTAGAATTGGTATCAGTGTGTGTTAAAACGAATATTTATCCTAAAAATTTGCCAGAAAAATTGCATGTTCAGACAGTGCCTACAGATTTATATAGTAGTATAGATAATAAGTATAGATCAGCTCCCTAAACGTTCCACTCCACCCGCAGGGCCTATCGAACGAGCAGGTGGTCCGGTACGTGGTGTCCGGCGGCGTGATGGAGCGGCCGGAGCACTGCCCCGACCGGCTGTACGAGCTGATGCGCGCCTGCTGGGCGCACCGCGCTCACCAGCGGCCCTCGTTCCTGCGGATGGTGGCCGACCTCGCGCCCACCGCGCACGCCGCCTTCAGGCACCGCTCGTTCTTCCACACGCCGCAGGGGCAGGAGATGTACGCGCTACAACGCTCTGCTGCCGGTAAGAGATCGCTCATACTTGTAACTTCCACAGATTCACCGCCCTTTGTTCTATTTGAAAAGCTCCGGTATATAAAGACCGACCGTGAATGCCATTTTCTCCATAAAACGGTGAGTATAATTAGTAGAGTGTAGTGTAGTCCATTTTTTTTAAGACGACGCATTGGTAATTTATGTGGCAGGGATCTTGATTTTTCTCAACAATTACAAAACATATGAAAGTGATATTTGATGACATGATTTTTCATTTAATTGACTTCATTTTGTTAGTTGCAGAAACACGATTTTTCAACTTTTATAACAGAGAAAAAAATATCAAAGTAACCTCTTTTAAAACATAGATTCACATTTTACAGGCTAACCAGACCGATTTAAGCATCAAAATTTTCTTAGTAGATTAGTCTTAACACACACTTTAAAATTGTAGTTCATTTTTTTAAAATAATTTGTAGTTTTAATTTGAAGGAAAAAAAACCAGTTTTTCTTATGGTACGGGGCGCAAACGCTCGTATCAAAACGTATGAGATTTATTGTTTAGCGATGCGTCGCCTTAAGTGAAACAACAAGCCGCTTTCCGGAATTGTTTGTTCTTCCACACGCCGCAGGGGCAGGAGATGTACGCGTTGCAACACACTGCTGCCGGTAAGAGATCGCTTCTACTAGCCACGTTAGAAGACAGAAGAAGATAGTAGCTTACACTGAAGATGAAGTTTCATTTCGCAACAACCGATAGGAAATGGGTATAGTGAGCTGAGGCTACGATCTTGACAAGGAGTTTCGTATCCATACTTTACTTAGTTACGGCGTAACTATCGTATCGTAAGTATAGTCAGTAGAGTGAAGACTATTTCATTAGGTGAAACATGAGGTCTCGCGCCCACCGCCCACGCCGCCTTCAAGCACCGCTCGTTCTTCCACACGCCGCAGGGGCAGGAGATGTACGCGCTGCAACGCTCTGCTGCCGGTAAGAAATCGCTCCTACAGCTCCAGTAAGAGGAGCAGAAGAATAGATCGCCGGTTACATGTTGCAGATTCACTCCAGGCACAGCTTACCTCCTGCCCCTGCGGCGCGTGGAAGCGTTGCAACGCTCCGGTACCGGTAAGAGATCGGGCTCCTATTAGTGACGTAAAGGAAGGAGGAGAGAAGGAGATGCTGTTTACCTTTCAGGTTTGGTAGACACACACCGACGACGGTATAATTTATGTTGCCGCCCAGCAACAACCGATGGCGACTGGGTATATAGTAAGCTGAGGTTACGATCTTGATAAGGCGGTTTGATGTCCATTCTTTACTCGGCGAGTGGAGTAAAGTACGATTCATTATGTGATACACTGAGATAGCCCTCGCTCCATACGCCGCCGCAGGGGCAGGAGATGTATGCGTTGCAACGGTCTGTTACCGGTAAGAGGTTGATCTACTAGTTACTTATATCGCTCGTTCCTACACATGCTGCAGAGGAGATGCAACTGCAATGGTCCGACGTCTGCGGCGCGCCGGTAAAAATGCTCTACTCTTTCTATAAATAAATAAACAAAAGAAAAGAAAAGGGGGAGTAGTTGCTACGTTCGCTAGAGGCTACTGTCTCGCTATCGGTAAGTATAGTATACGAGTGTGGTTTGAATATGCTCCCTCCGCGTCGTCAGTACGTATTCAATCTTAACTATGTTCCTTGATTCACGAGAGTATGGAGAGAGGGAGATTCATAGATGTGCTTTCTTCAGGTACGGTTTGTCACAATATTAACAGTAATGCAGCGCCCCTCCGTCAATATATATTGAAACTTTCAATGAGGAAAGGAAAGAGTGAGGGTATACCCTGGAGAGCAAAGTCTTAAGTTTGTCTGTGGAACTAATTCGAAGATTTATTATCTTCTTCGCCATAAATTGAATTCACTGCTATTGATAACTGCATTATTGCAGTTTGAAGTCTTTCATATTGTAACATTTTTAACTTATTACAGGCTACGCTACACATCGACATGGAGTTATGACTGAATTTATCAAAATTATTTTAGTACAATATTTCTTATACGTAAAAGACGTAGTAAATAGCACAGTTCAACTAAAATTAGTTAAAAGTTTTCAAAATTTTGAAATAGTGAAGCTTTTCTTAAAGCTTTGCCCATTTTAATTGGCCCACATCAGTAAATGATAACACCAGAGCTGTGCTATGTTTAAACATTAATGATCCTAATATATGAACTTATTTGGTTGCCCGGTTAGCCGTCACAGACGATCTATGTGGCGAGCAGACAGCACACTAACCGTAAGTAACGGTATGCATGTCACGTAATGTATAAAGCACCTTGTTATCATTTCCTGAGTGGCCATATTCCATTGTAGCGATTAGACGGGTGGGTAGCACTGCCTATGTTAATTTTACAATTCTGTTGGGCGGACGTACACCGTATTTATGAATCTTCGCATGTTGATATATCGCATAATTAATTTAAAGGTCATATATAAACAACTTTAAATTAATTAAAACAAAATGTTGTATTTTATAATAACAAGACTTTAAACTTCTAAAATTTGCTTATTATAAACGCTAATTTCTTTAAACACGACACCTTTCGCCTTCGCTGAGTAGATATTGCTTTTATATACTGCAGTAGCACTGTTTGGGTAAATTTAGTCGAAGATAATTTATTGCTAATTTGCCTTGTTGCTCTTTATAATGATGGGCTCTTGATGTAATTGTGGGCATCGCGTGATGATGTGATTTGCATTCACTTGATTTACGTTATTAATGCTCGGGTTATTGCATTTATTACAGAAGTGTGAGGGTTGTCGTTATTTATTTTAAAGAGTTTGAAGAAAATTAAATTCCTGATTAGTTGGGGATTTCGGTTAGAGAGCCCTGTCTTTCTTTGATTTAGCCATCAAACAAGTAATTTCCATTTGATGGTCAGCGGTCACCGCCGCCTTTTAACGCTTGCTGCACCATGTGTATAGTATAATCAACCTTGAGGCAGATGAGACATTGCAATTTGCTGCAAAATTAGGGATGAGAATCTATGAAAGGCCAGGGTAGCCATTCAGACAGCCCTACCACCGGCGTTTCCACTTTCTCACTCACTATACTATAAGGTGAAGGTCACGCCACGAGACGCTTTCCCAACACGCAACAATCCGAGTCGAGTTAATCGATGTGCAGCACAAATAACGTAATAACCTCGGCCCACAGACGAAGAGCAAGAGCTGCCCGAGGTGAACGTGGGCGCGGTGGCGACCGGGTCCGGCTCGAACCTGTTCGGCGTGTCGGGGCGGCTCGCGTCGTGGGTGCGCGAGCTGTCGTCGCTGCGGTCGCGCGCGTCCGACGACGCCGCCGCCGAGCCGCTGCAGCCCGTGCCGCGCGCGCCCAACGGCGACCTCCCCACCACCGGCTGCTAGCCCCGCCTAGCCGCCGCCTCTATCTACCTCAGGCTCGAGGCTGACCGCCCACGACGGAAAGGTTTACCCTACGAACTACTTCAACGTGTCGTTACTATTTAATTTAAAGTAATAAATAGCATAATGTGTGATTTCGTACTCTTGATTGCAATACTTAAATAGTAAACCCTGACGTCGCAGTCCTACGATAGGAGGAGACGATGGATCTCCAAACGCGGTCGCGACTCATCTAGTTTACTTTGTAAACAACCGTCGACCTCTTTATGACATATCCTTTTTGTAACGTCACCGGTTTTTAGCAAAATCTTCGAACTTTTAAATTTGTACATTTTGTAGCGCAAGCGCAATCAAGGGTACGAAAGTTTGCAAGTTAAATTCTATCGATAAGTAGTAGCGGTGTTCGGGAGTAAGCCTTTTATTCCTATGTTGGAAGCGCCAGGACGTTTATGCACACAGGGGAGTTGACCGTCGCTCCTGGGAGGCCTCGGGCTCTTCGAATCCTAGATGTAAGCGTAGCTAGTGAATCGTGCGCTGCGGCGGAGGCCGCGAGCAGCCTCGTTTATTTATTGCGCGCGCTCGCCCCGGCGGCCACTCTGCGACGACGCTCCTCAACCACGGCAGCTTATACTATACAATAATTTATATGTATAATTATATAAAGATATATACACTTCGATACGAAGTCATTTCAATTTGGATGCCAAACATCATTAAGAATTACGGGTAAGGTGTCCCATATTATGATGTAATTAATGTAACCATGACAAGATAATCCCCTTTTAAGTTAAGGGCATATTTTTAACCAGCAACTATTTGCAACTTTCCTCGGAGCGCGATCGCGAGGACGGCCGCCGCGGCGCACGCGAATTTCTTTCGTCTGACGGATCGTTTCATATCAGGAAATTAATATTTTTGCTGAGGCGATATTGAGAGTCGATCTGTTTCGACGTGAATCCTATATAGTTTACCTCAATAAAATAGTTGTATCGGTGTCATTTTTGACATAGCCTATTAATGTTAAGTTTACGGTGTAAGTTGTAATGTGTGTATAGGTACGTTAACGCGTAGACTAGGTCGTGTACAAATTAATTTTATTCAGTTCTTTGCGTGTGACCGGCGCGGCGACTTGTGTTTCCAATACAGACGAGTGTCGAATTTGTCGATATTGTTGAGTTATAGTTATTGTTAAAGCGCTTTTTGTTGAAAGTGCATCGCGATCTACGGATTAGTCACTCGTTTGCTCGAATAACTTTTATGCAACTGTTTGACGTTACTCAACATTTGTTGCAACAACTTTTTTTTTGTATTATGTACTTCTAAAGAGTAATTTATTCATATTATAATTTATATTTTTACATGTTTCCTATTGCGATAATTGACAATTCTCATGAAAAAGAAACTTAATAAACTTTCACATTACCTGTTGGGTCGTAAACAGTTGCAAGAAAAGTTGTGTGAAACTGAAATATAACGATGGTCATACAGGTAAACAGACTCTTAACGATGACCGACAAACTATGTTATAGTTCAATGTTGTTTACTACACCGTTTTATGTGAAGCCAGCTGTAAACACCAATGGCATTATGAATTTGAAATCAATGTGTTCCCATTCAATTACAATGCAATAGAATATACCTGCCGTTGTTGTTACATAGTTATATTACCTACCTTATAAATTATATTGTTTAGTTCGAAAATATACTCTTCATATTGCAATATACAGTCGAAGTAGAGTTAACTGCAACACTAAGTATTGACATTTAATTGAAACACATTGTGAATTCAATGTCGTAAATTAATTTACTGCGGTTATATAAATAATTTCAGTATATATTCAATAATTAGTAATACATTAACTGAAAGGAACTGGAGCGGTAATCTTTCTATGTATAAAATAGATAAATTGTATGCAGACGGAGACTGATACGCATTACGTGGCACCAAATAACATTTATACAATTTGTAGTGTTTTTATACAGATAAAAAGTGTTTATTATAAGGTACTTGTCTTTTTTACACACAACCTGTGATTGATATAATATTCCTTGTTTGTGAAATTGTACCTGTCAATGGCTAATTAGTTGGATTGAGCCGTGCTTTTTTCAAATTCATACTACCCCCAAACAATAATTTTACTGGCCGCGATAACACAACTATTGTGTCTACCATTAGATTAATAGATTTTGATAACATTTCAATATTCTCGGTATTTCTATTGTCGTCACAACTGCATGCCCAAATCTTGTTACTGTATAGTTATTTATTGTTATTGGTTGAAAGCTGTGCCACCTAGCGTGTTACTTTGTCTGTTATGTTGGCTAGCCTTTAGCTAACCACTCGGCATTATACCGCGTGATCGGTCTCCGATTGTTATTTAATAATATTTATGAGATACATAAACATAGTCGCGAGGTGGAATATAATATTTTTTAATACAATTAATATTATGAATTGTTCCATAATTGTACTATACATACATATTATAATAATTATCAACAGTTTATAGCTATCCCAATATTATTATGTAAATTATACGCTAGCAACACGTTTATTTTACAAAAATTTGCAGGAAATAATGTTTACAAGTCTACCTTAACGTTGCCCAACTCGTGCTATCAAATATTAGAATAATCTAATAATCTTAAGTTCAGTTATTGGCAATTGTCAATTGACAATGTTTACTGTCCTGTAACTAAAGATGAAGCAAGTTAGGTAGTCTTGCATGTTTTTGCAAATTCGTATAACAAATCTACCAAAGTTAGACTCCAATATCCTGGACGTTGGACCTCGGGTTCCGACGCGAACTGTGGTCCGACGCGGTAATAGTAACTATAACGATAATGTGGTATAAGGGTATAAACGAGTGCCTTCAGACATCCAGCCTTCAACAGAATGCAGGATCGTTGATTGTGTGAGATAGACAAGACATGCAATTTGAATGCACAAGTGGTATATGGTATACAGATGGAGCGGTTCCATTCCATTTGTGTGTGAATTGTGCATTTATCTCAAATTGAGAAACCTCTGTTATTTCAATTGACACAATCGAAGAGTCGTGTCACGAGAATGGTTGTTGCCGAGGCTGGCTATGGCGTGGGCATTGTGTAGGGATTTGGATGATGTACTTAGTTAGCGGTCGCGTTTGCTTTGCGTCGTCAGAGTGTTGGGTACGAGCATTTGTCCACTATTCGATCGTATTGAAGTTAACTACAATTTTTATAGCATTGCGCGCTGTCCTACCTAGTGACAAACTGGTGACACCAACTTGTTATTGGATAGCTGTTCCGGTGCCATACACTGAATTGTAGAAAAGTTTAAATCGATCGATTTGTGAGTAAAGTTGCACTGAACACTCAGTACTCGGGAGAGCGGCGCGGTGCGCCCCGGGCTGGACGGCGGGAAGCAGCGGGGCAGGGTACGCGTGTTGATGTCGAGGGCTCAAGGCACGTTGCATCGAACATATTTTGTCGTCAAAAGGAATAATCTTCGATTAAAATTAGTTTCCAAAGTTGAAATCCAAATATTGTTTAATTTTAGAAATTGCATAGTGCCTTTTGCTCAATTTATGGAAATGTAAGTTAAAGTAAATGTACCAGTAAGCGTAATGTTAAATATATTAGAGCTATATTTTTGTTTCACCTTACGTTGTAGTAGTCGGTCCAGCGCCGGCGCGTCGGCCCTGCGGCGCGCAACGTTGCCTCACACGCCGTCCCTCCGGGAAAACCTTTCTGTGTTCTCTGGAGCTCTTTTTTATTTAATCAGTATTCACTTTTAATTTTGATTATTCAACTAGTAAGGCAGTTAGTTACATTACCTCATTTTTAGTAATTATCTATATTCGTAAATTATTGACTGATAAAATATATTTTTCCAAATGATGTGTTCCTCGTGTGATTTGTGTGCGTGTTTATGTGAAGTGATGGGGTAGCGTTGTGCTTTATGCTCAATTTAGATACAATTCACCAAACGATTGAGATAGTGTACAATTTTTATAATTAATTTAATGAGAACCGAGTACCTATTAATAATAATTTTAATATTTATAATAATAAAAGGTTAAAAATTTGCAAAGCATAGTTTTGAATATCAAAGTGTATCCTAATATACCCCTTGTTTGAATATATTTTATAACAAGTTAAAACGAAGCCTATACATTTCTCAATAAAATCAATTTTTCAATGATGTCGTGTTTATTTCTTTTTTTTTCCTTGATTTTGGTGCTTGAGCGGTTGCCTGGGTATGCGGCCGGGCACGCGGCACTCGCAGGGCTGCTCGCGGGCGTAGCGGTTGAGCAGGCACGCGACGCGCAGCCAGCCTTCTTCGCCGTTATGCTTGAGCTTCTTCAAGCTCTGTATGTAGTAGTCTGGCAGGCCGTGCTCCACCGCGCCGTACACCATCACCTCGCGGTACGCCCAGGACGGCCACTGCTCTATTGTCACCTCGTCGTTGTCGCCTCTGGGCAGAGGGTTGATCTTTTGCATGTACGCGCGGCAGTGGACTAAGCCCATGTGTGGCGTCAATACGTCTATATATTTTATGTAATATTTCTTGATTTCAACTCCCTTGGTTCTGTACACAGAAGGAAAGGTTATTCTCGGTCTCCTGTACTTTATCTCTAAGAACTCTTTATTAACACACATGCTACAACTAATATATTTGAATTAAAATTAAAGTGATTATTAAACACTTAAAAAAGCGAAAATGAACAACCTTTCGCAATCTTTGCAAAAGTGTTATAGTCGATAAAAGTAGCGGGCATGTAAAAATAACAATTTAATAATTTAATTATTTTTTTAATTTACTTTTTTAATAGTCATCTGGGCAATAACCGCCATTAATTACTACATTAAATTTATATCTTAAATGGTCATCACAAGAAGGCACATAGACCGAAAGAACTGTGTTATGATTTTGAAGTTATTTACTCGTCAAGGGCTGATCTATCTTCTTGGTGCAGCCGCCATAGAACTCCCCAGACGTGGGCATTGGCAGTAGGTACCAAGGTAGCGGTCGGTCCTCCCCAAAATTTTGAATATCTGAAGAAGTGAAGTCTATAGTTCTGCATTCAAAAAATATGATAGGAATATTATTTTGATAAGCAATATATAATTAATTTTAAATATTTATTATTAAAGTAAGTGGGGTTCGTTTGCGCAATAACTTGTTCGTATAGGATACGTTAGTGGTGAGGTGACCGAATTTAATTTCTGGTGGTGATCAGTGGGTTTAATGGAATGTTTTATCTGCTGGTTTCGGTTGTTGTTAAGTCATTAACTTCACACACTCGCATGTGACCATTGCATTGTGGTGAACCCACCCTAACTGGCTCCTGATATTTGATTCAAACGCCCCGGAAAATTTAGTAAGGTAAGGAGAAATGAGGAGCTCGATGGCTCAGTGGTTAACGCGCCCGGTTTGCGATTGTTGAGGTTAAGTAACTTTCGCAAAGGCCGGTCATCGGATGGGTGACCAAAAATTTATCATCTCGTCAGCTCCTCCGTGCTTCGGAAGCACGTAAAGCCATTGGTCCCGGCTGCATTAGCAGTCGTTAACTTAAGGGTGCGCCATCCGTAAGTGTCATATATTTTATTTTAAATGTATTCGTCCATATTTATTTGATGCCGCGCGGCCATACGTACTATTATTTATTCTGTGGCCATACTAATTTTATATGGGAAATTTAACGTGTTATTTAAAAAAATATAATTTTAAAAACCGCTCATTAAATCGAAAATTTGAGACGGACTATTTGTAGTTAAGACATTGGCGATTGTTTAGACAAAATCAGAGGTCCAATAATTTAGATAAACTGTTAGATATCAACTAAACGCCGCCACTCGTTATCAGGATTTTTGCCCAACTTTAAATGATATTGTAGAAAAAACTATAGTGTGTTATGAATTTATGGATCGGACTAATTGTAAACACGTTCCCTTTGATACTAAATATATATTTAGTTTATGTAATACGATAGTATTTTTAATTATATCAACTTAACCGTGACTATACTTTTGGCTTTTTTTGGTCGGCGCAGCACCCATAACAACCACCGCACCGGGACGGGTGGTGGTTTATGGCCTGTTCTCCCTATCCATCCATAGGGAAGGCTCGTGCCCCAGCAATGGGGACGTACATGAGCTGGTAATGATGATAGTGATGAAGGATAAATGTTTGGTCGGTCACATATCGGCCTGAGAAACAGCAAGTCCCCAGTTACATTGTAAACACCACAAGCGGTCATACAAACAAACAGATGATGAAAGTAATTTAAAAAAAATTATGCACTCACATCTGCACGGGCTATAGAAACAAACTCAGCCGTCGGGCAATGCATATGCAACCTGAAAGCGAACATGTTGCTGCCATATGTAAAGTAAAGAAATGTGGTAGAGTTTAAATCCCATTTTAACATCATAATTTAGAGAAAGCTAAAGTTGATGTTTTTGATATTTACTGACACGGCATGTTGTGTTTGACGTTTTGCGTCAAACATTGTGTTTGACACAATGTTTGACGCAAAACGTTATTTTGATCATTTGAATACGGTCAGCACAGAAACCTCTTGTGTAGTTATTATTTATTAATGTGCCTCCTTGCCTCTTATATCTCTTATATCTTGTATACACAATCAAGAGTTAAAAGTAACACTTTCCGTATCATTCAAATACGTGTAGGGGTCACGGAGCTCTATCATAATACATACCTTCGTTGTACACAAATACGGTTTCCTGATCAGGAATTCCGGTTCGAAAACCTAATGCATGTCTTACATACAAATTAATGTGTGACAAGGCGCATACGTTCGTTTATTTTCCGAACGTAAAAAATCCTGACGTTCGTTTAATCAAACTGGTGGTGTTAAAGAATATTCTATAAAAATACCGAATGCCGAATGTTTGCGATAAGCTCACGGAATTCCGATTTGTAATTCTAGGGTGCCTAGTGTGAGTTTTGTTTACTATCCGTATTCATTCGATTACGAAAACGAAAACGAAAATTAGTATGGCATTGAAGCAGCGCCTCCTGGCGACATACGAGAAGAGTTAACATTTTGCCATACAACTTCTCGTTTTCGTTAACGTGATCGAATGGCGTATAAAACTCGCACTAGGCACCCTGATCAAGAAACCTAATCACGAAACTGTATTTGTGTGGCCGCCCTTATTAAGTCTCGTATAATTCCTACTAATATTATAAACGCGAAAGTTTGTAAGTATGGATGGATGTTTGTTACTCTTTCACGTAAAAACTACTGAATGGATTTGGATAAAATCCGGCATACAGATAGTTTATAACCGGGAATAACATATAGGATACTTTTTATCCAGATATTCCGCGAGCGGCCGCTAGTAGGCACATAATAGGATTGATAGGCACGTCTTGGTCCTGTATTCTTTTCATCTAGTTGTAGTGGCACCAGCATCGGTGTTCGACACAAGTTTTTGTCGCCAAACCAAATAATAATATAGAAATGAAACAACTTTTACGGATCTACTCGCGTTTATATTAGGTACACATTACTTTATTTAATGTTTATGGTATTGGCGGTGTTGGCGTTAAAGAATTTAGAGCCGACATCAGGCATAGGCGCGAAAATAAGTCTGCAGTAGGTATGCGAACATTCCCTAGAGAGGTCCAACCGTTTCATCAGATTTGATAAACCACAAATACTCGCTAGAGAACAAAGATTCATCCCTAGGATGATACGCGAGGCTATTGAAATTAAAAAACATCCTAATTTCAATAAAGACGATGGTTGGAATCTACCAACAGTCTGGGATCCCATCATACAAAAATTAAATCCCAGCCTCAACACCATACTGCCAGACCAAAAGATACTGTAAGCTCTTTCTGCGTAAAACAGAACACCCTGATTAAATTTAAATGAGGGTATACAAGCTCTAACTAATTATGAGACGACCAACACCTGTCTCCCCGTGACCACGGACTATGCAAAGGGTTCGAAACGTCAGAATAAACATTAATTAAAAGTAATGTAAAATAAACGCGAGTAGATTCGTAAAAGTTGTTTCATTTCAATGTGTAGTGTTCGCGTAAACTTTAGAAAACAAATAGGTACCTAATATAGAATTTCATTAAAATTTTACTGGATGACGGCTAGACAGCTATTTCTAATAATTGAAGGAAAAATGTGACGATTGCTGGTTACCGACGAACACTCACGGTGTCACTAGTTCACTACTACCGTAGATACTTGGACGCCCAATGTAACCACAGTGCCATAGAACAATTGAATTTCTATTGTGTCTGGTTTAAAAACAACCGAGTCGATAATTGATACGCACAACAGCGAGAAGTGTTATAATGTTAAAATAATTAAACAATTTCTAGACATAATTACAGTTTTTATTAGGTTCTTAATTGTTCAATCATCTCCGGTGAAGCTTCTCGGCCATTATTTGGAATTTTCTTCAGTTTATCCATATATTCTTCTGGTAAATTGCACTCATTTGCACCTTGTATAATGACTTCTAAATAAGTTATGGACGGTCTCCTGTCTGTCGGTAAATCTTCATAATTGTTCCGTGGCATTGGGGTTTCGGTCAGTTGATAAGTGCGACATGGAATCATTGAGTTATCCACAGTTTGTATATTTACATCTTTTGGAAAATATGTTTTTGTTTCCACTCCTTCCTGTCTGTGAAACCAAGCGATCTCTATAAGTTATTCTGGTGATAAAGGTACCTTAACAGGTAGGTAGACGAAAGTCACAGAATTAGCAGTTTACAAGATAAGATCATCAACCAGAGTCTGGAAGCTGGACTTTGTATTTGTTAAACATGCAAATAAAACATGAAACTAAATGTAAAAGTACTGCTTGTCAACTTCTAGTAATGTCATAATGGTAAAGGTACACATGTCCCTCAGGGCTTTTCTCACCCAGTCAAGCAAAGTCGAAGATTTTATTAGAAGCCTTTAGAAGGCGTCCTCGGGTTGTCCCATCCGAATGCATGGAGAATCTATCAGAGGGCGGGGCCACGCTTGTGTGATGTTATCCCGCCTAAAAATTCTCTGAGGGTGTTTGATCACCACGGCTTAAGGAACCGTTGATTTCTATCCTACTAAAGTCCGATTACGTTGTACAGGCACAAAACAAGGAGATTGGGAGACCATGCAGAAAGCTGCGCACGGACCGTTGCGAGATTCCCGTGTCCGTGAGAGGTTGTCTATGTGTGCGTGGTTCGAGCGCGTCACGTCATAAAGTTTACTTTCTGCAGTCTCCTTATTTGTGGTAGAGGCGTCTGGGTCCAAGTGCGAGTTTCATTCGCAATTCGATCACGTCAATGAAAACGAGAATTTGTATGGCAAAATGTAAACTCTTGTCGTATGTCGCCAGGAGGCGCTGCTTCAATGCCATACTTATTTTCGTTGTCGTTAACGTAATCGAATGAATACGGATAGTAAACAAAACTCACACTAGGCACTCTGGGTTTCAATTTCTCCAAAATAAATCCTATTCAAAATCATAAATCGTTCAGAATTAGCTGTAAATATCTCCTAACTCCATTAATATTATTGAGTTAAATGTACACCAGAATTAACGTTAGCTTTTAAGATTTCAAACTATATACCTACTTTTTTTGAACGATAAAAATTTATTAAACATCAAATAAATGTAATTACAACTGCACAAAATGCTACTTTTGCTATGCGTCGTCGGCCGCTCGTAGTACTGAGAAAGTGCGAGCGCGCGCATTTTGTGATAGGCCTCTCATAACGAAAACGAGAATTTATATAGTAAAATTGTTACTCTTCTCGTTTGTCGCCAGGAGGCGCTGCTATAGGTACAAATTCTCGTTTTCGTGATCGAATGTCAAAAACAGAGTTGTTTTTCACATTCGATCACGTTAAAACGATGGCCTTTACCTAGTGTGAGTACATTAGGCCCTCTGTGGGTAAAAGCCATAAGTGGCGAACAGCAATCTCATTTAAAAAAAAATAGGTCGTTTCTACCGTAGGTACTACCTGTCTAAGGCCGCTTTATCATGATTTTGTATTCTCCATACGGCTCCCCAAACATATGCACCCTCTGTCGGCACTATAGTGGCGACAGCGCCGCCCCATCTTTCCGAATACTTATAAAAATCGAGTAAGTGATTCTGCAATTAATAATACTAAATTAATGTAAAATAAAAATATATACTTCAATTATTATTTTTACACCATGTAGCTTATATAGGTAGAGATATAGATTGCGAGTAGCTGCTTCTTAAAGTCCGGCAAAGTTGAAAATGCCACACAAAGCTCGGCTATCAGCAAACTTTCTCCAAAAAAAAAGACTGCGTGTTCGGTTAGCGACCTTGCAAGTTGAGCAATGCCAGGGGCGATTTTTGAACTAAATCTCACGCTATGACACAACCACGAGTTTTCCTTCTCTCATATTCAAAGTCACTATGAGTTTATTTTTGACGCCGAAAATTCTCAAACGGTACTTATCATAATAATGAAATTGTAAATAATGTAAATATAATTATATTTCATGTCACTTTTAATTTCGAGAACACCGGTGAGATTCAAAAATCGTCCTCCGGGGTCGGTCACCCTATGGTTCACATGGTCATATGGCTGGAGGGCCCAGCACAGCAGTAGGTAAGGCATTTATAGGTTGAATACGATGATTATTAAGGGTGCGCCGTCCATAAGTGACAAGTGTCATATGTTTTATTTGAAATGTCGTCGTCCATATTTATTTGATGCCGCGCGGCCATACTAATTTTGTATGGGGAATTTAAGGTGCTTAATAAAAAATAATTATTTAAATAACCACTTGATGAATCGAAAATGTAGTCTAGCAATTTGTAGTTTATCCATTGATGATTGTTTAGACAAAATCAGAGGTACAATAATTTAGATAAACTATAAGAAATCTACTAAACGCCGCCACTCGTTTTCATGATTTTTGCCCAACTTTAAATGATATTGTAGAAAAAACTATAGCGTGTTATGAATTTATGGTTCTGACAAATTGTAAACACGTTCCCTATGATACTAAATATATATTTTGTTCATTTAATACGATAGTATTTTCAATTATAGCTACTTAACCGTAACTGCATTTTTGGCATTTTTTGGTCGGCGCACCCTTAAGTATATAGGTAGTCTAATTATACCTACCTGTACCTACTAAAGTAAGCAAACATATACGTAGGTAGGTAGATCAAAGCTCATACATTGTGTAAAAGAAATTCATAAGATACCTACACAAATAGCGCCACGTGTGTCAATCACAATTAGGGTTGCCAACCCTACTACTTTAGGTAGGTGTCTAACTACTATTATTTTAAAAATATATTATAGTAGGCGTAACTACTATTTTTACTATAGTTTTCTGGGATGAACACAAAGTGGAAAGATGAGCGCAACAGAACCAGTATCGGTCTGATATAAGCAGAGTTAATGAAATTAGATTGTAATTATAGTTACGAAACGTTCCTTAAAAATAAAAACCTAAACCTCAAAGCAGTAAAAATATTCATTTAAGAAATAATATAAATATTTTTTAATGCAGATACTTGGAATAATAACTGCAGATACTATATTTTTTTAATTAATTTCCTATCTATTATATTTTTATGGGTAGGTACTGAATCCAAAAATACTATATTTGGTCTAAAAAAAGTTTAATAATCAAAGTCGAATTTTACTGTTTTATTTATTTAAAACGAAATAATGTGACTTACAATAAGTCGTCCTATTCCTAAAAAATCTGCTGTCGGGTTATGAATTTATGGTTCTGACAAATTGTAAACACGTTCCCTATGATACTAAATATATATTTTGTTCATTTAATACGATAGTATTTTCAATTATAGCTACTTAACCGTAACTGCATTTTTGGCATTTTTTGGTCGGCGCACCCTTAAGTATATAGGTAGTCTAATTATACCTACCTGTACCTACTAAAGTAAGCAAACATATACGTAGGTAGGTAGATCAAAGCTCATACATTGTGTAAAAGAAATTCATAAGATACCTACACAAATAGCGCCACGTGTGTCAATCACAATTAGGGTTGCCAACCCTACTACTTTAGGTAGGTGTCTAACTACTATTATTTTAAAAATATATTATAGTAGGCGTAACTACTATTTTTACTATAGTTTTCTGGGATGAACACAAAGTGGAAAGATGAGCGCAACAGAACCAGTATCGGTCTGATATAAGCAGAGTTAATGAAATTAGATTGTAATTATAGTTACGAAACGTTCCTTAAAAATAAAAACCTAAACCTCAAAGCAGTAAAAATATTCATTTAAGAAATAATATAAATATTTTTTAATGCAGATACTTGGAATAATAACTGCAGATACTATATTTTTTTAATTAATTTCCTATCTATTATATTTTTATGGGTAGGTACTGAATCCAAAAATACTATATTTGGTCTAAAAAAAGTTTAATAATCAAAGTCGAATTTTACTGTTTTATTTATTTAAAACGAAATAATGTGACTTACAATAAGTCGTCCTATTCCTAAAAAATCTGCTGTCGGGTTATTAATGTGGATTCTCCTTTTGAGTAAATTACTGCCATAAGCGAAGTAAAGGAATGTATCTTTAGCCGGCAAAAACATTATTCACGATCACCACACGATATTAGCCACAATGCTGCTATTTATTGCATTGACAAACATGATTGCATGATTTGTTGCATGCATGCATGATCATTTGGACATGTCGATGACAAAGGGAAGCTTGAAGGATAAAGGAATAGACAAATATTTGATTAAATTCTCTTTATACTTTAACCAGTAGTGTGAGTGTCACAATAAATTCGTTTGTTGCCCATACCAGTGGTACTTGCCAGTAGTACCACTGGCAAAATTTTCTTCCCGTAGTACTACCAAGCAGCCTAGTAAATTAAGCATCCAAGTCAGTAGCTAAAATGTGCCTGATAGAAAAAGTTTAGCAATTCGACGGGGACAACTACTCGGGTGGGGGCCACCCACCACTTTCCCCACACTCCCCGTGAACTAGCTTCCAAGGAGTGAAGCTCAGTGAACCTTCGTGGTTTGGCGCATTCGTAGAGGCCGAAGGGGCTACCATGGTGGACCGCAAGACTCCAATACTACTTGTGGTTCCGCCAATTCCGAAGACGGGTATCATAGGTGTGGTTTAGCGAGCCGGGCAGACCATCGCCCAACCCACACACCTCCCAGGTTTCACAACAACCCAGTCAAGACGGGTCTAATAGCAGATTCCACACGTTAAAAAATGCAAATGACTAACACTGCAAGCTTTGATCAATTATGTACACACGGCCGCAGATCAACCTACCCAAAACTGTCAAATTTCTACAATCAATTTTGAACTTTATTTTTGTAACGCTATAAGGATCAATATTTATTGGAGAAATTTGACAGGTTGATCTGCACATAATTGGGAAAGTTGATCTGCCGCCGTGTGTACATTGATCAAAGACTGCAATACTTAGCTCCCAACTCAAACATAATTTGCTGTATGCAATGCACTGTAATATTATCAGTATTGTAATATCGTGAGTCTACATTTTAGTCTACAGCTAGACAATTTTATATTATTCGGTATTAACCGGTTCACTGTCCAAAACTAATAACAATGGTTAAATCAATTGTTACAGACCATATGTGGTCTGCGGGACAGTGAACCTATTAAACCTAGTGCCTAGGTAGTAATAGCACCTCAGTGGCAGTATGGAGTGATTAAAGATGGGACCAAGGTCAATTAGGGCAATTATTTAAATGAAAATGGAGTTGTAAACATATAAAATATAGTTTTTATAATTTTTTTATAAATATAGTTGAACAAAATCACAGATAATTTTTATTGTGTCCCTGAACACAGCTAACAATTAAGTTGTGCAATCATTTTAGGTGAGGCTTCATTCCCATTATGTGAAATTTTCTTTAATTTTTCAATATACTCTTCTGGCAGCTTACATTCAATTGCTCCATTGATGATACAGTCTAGGTAGGTAGACGATGGTCTTTGTTCCAATGGCAATTCTTCGTCTTCCTTCCATGGGAGAGGGTTTATTGTTTGTTGGTAAGTGCGGCACTCAACTTTCCCACCATCTAGCATCATAACCTCAACTATTTTAGGAAAATACCAGTTTGTATCGACTCCTTCTTGTCTGAAATGAGTAAATTAATTAATTAATGAGTAGATTAAAACTAGGTACCTATAATTTTAGAGAAATAGCAATATTAGTATAATTTGATATAATTTTATTTAAAATACTTCACTTATCTAATGCAGGCATATCTTTAATACTCAGCCTCCAAACAGCCCCCCATATATCAAAACCTTCATTTGGAACTATGGTGGCAGAACTTCCTCTCCAATTATCAGAATATTTGATAAAATTGAGTTGGTGGTCCTAAAAGAGTAATATGATTGATTTACCTACCTAAATAACATTAACATACACAATACAATATAACAAGACAGAAAATGGAAACAGAAGAAAAATTTAACAAAACTGTGTAGGAACCATTGAGTTATAATGTACCTACTATGTAGGAACCTAATTATTGATTTTACCTCTGTACCTAAGCCTTTTATTATTAATTGCAACGTTGCATTTAAAGTAAAGGTCATACATGAACAATAAATAATTAATTATTGTAAATTAACCAATAATTATAATTATCAAAATTTTAGTTTCTATTTACTAACGTTTAGACAACCAACTCCCAAAAATTCAGCAGATGGGTTATTTATATGAATCCTTTTCTTCAATAAGTTGCTGCCATATGCATAGTATAAAAAAGTACCATCTTTTAGTGTTTCTGTCATTTTTAACTTGGTTTAGGTAAGCTAAAAACAAGTTGATAAGTATATTGTCACGGAACACTTGTATGTTTGTACTCTGGCGATTATTGTTTTGAGATTAGTTGTAGGTACTTTACTTTAGTTAGGTACTCGATTCTACAAAATATGTGATGTGTTCTGTTGAAACAACACAAAGAGATTTAATATAGTAATAAAATAAACAACTTAGGTGATGATGTGTTCTGTCTGTCTACCAAGTACCGGTAGGTACAATTTAATAGGTTAGCTGTCAAGCTAACTACCTAGGTAGGTACCTACTTAGCTAGCACAGACGAGACAACAGATCAACTCAACTTAAACTTTAATTAATGAATATAGGGTTCAATATCGATTGGAGAAGTTTGACAGTTTTGGGTAGGTTTCTTCGATCTGGTAGGTTCACAGACGTAACTTAATAGAGATTACATTAACATCACAAATTAAATAACGTAAGTAAGGTAGGTATACAAATACAAGACTCTTCTCGATCGAAGGCTCTTCCAAAATCCGAACTAGTGGTAGATTCAGTAGTTTAGTCCTAACCATAGAGTAACTTATTATATAGGGTCCTAACTGACGCAGTGGTTTTATATTATAATTCAGACAGGTCACTTCCATAAATCCAAAACTTTAATTGCCAAATAGAAGCTCACTTTTTTTTTTTTTTTTAGTTGATGGCTTTGTGCGATTAGCACATTTAGCCAGTGTCAAAGTAATTTTTCTTTCAAGTAATACATAAGTAAACAATATTTCCTTCTTCCTCCAGTAATGATGATGAATGATAATAGAAATGAGAAGTTTGAAATGATATACCCCCTAACCCCTAGAGTATCTCAGCAAAGATGTGGGGCTTTACAAGTCCTCGGGCGTACTTCTTGAGAATGAAATGTCAATTTTTAATCAATCAATGTAATAATAATTCCAACAAGGGTTAAAAATGTCTTAGTACGTCATTAAATAAAAAATAAATTAAAAACTAATCAATTAAAGATGAAGATGTCGATGGCTGGGGTTCTGTGTCTTCCTATGATTTTGGATATTTTTAAGCGGTACCCATTTTATGCAGTACATCTTTAGGTAAAACACTGGTAAAGCAGATTTACCACTTTTCCTGAAAAGTTACTAGAAACAGTAGCTAAAAAGTTTAGCAAACAAGTTTCATTAATGGAATCAGGCGTTATTTTGCGGAAATCAGTTAGCGGAGTTAGCGGAATTAACACTACATATTATTTAAATTACATTTTTTTTAAACAAGTTTCATTAAATTGTAGCTGTCTGTCACAAAATAATAGCTAGATCTAGCTATAAATTTGCTAAGTTGGCATCACTGAGCTCAGGTTCTGACCTCAGAACAATAACTAAAGCTATAGAAGGATGGCTAAAATAAAAATCGTGCAACTATGTTTAGTTCCGTTCTATATTATGGCTAGAAAAGGAGGTTGGAGTGCGACAAATGGTTGACACTTAGTTTTTATTTTTTGTATTGTTATGTCAAACGGTCATCAGATAATCGGTGATCAAAAAAAATCTTGAGTCCTTTATAAAGTCACTCACTACATTACCTCAAATATGACGTCACAAATCTGGTGACACCTTTGCTATTTTATTCCGGTTTCTTATAGCTTTAATAGTTATTCTGTGGGTTCTGACTAGGGATGAGACGTATTTACTGGAATAAGTTTTTGGAATAAGTATTTGCTTGGTATAAATACTCAGTATCGATTCAGCGTCCAACGCGTACCGAGTATTTACAAGTATCGACGACGCATACGTTGACAGTTACTCAAATATGCACATAAACTTCTAACGTATTATGTACTCTGTGCTTCTAATAAGTATCGAGTCCGAAACTCAAAGACGCGTTCTCGAGACGCGTTCGATCTTAGTGTGAGTGAGTTTATTCCCATGTATTTACGATCAACCTTATTGTAAGGTGTTAAAACCGCTTTTTGTATGCAACATGAGTAGGTGTCTCAGTGTCTCCGAGTACTGCGCGAAAGTGAGTCTGGTGTATCTTGCTTTTTTGTGCGGTTGGACATTAAGACTGTATCTCATTAGAAATAAAGTCTATATTTCTTAGGCGGTTATTATTAACTTATTCGTTGGTTCTATGCAAATTTGAATTTCAGACAGTTATTTCGGCATATTGTTTGTTTACGTTACGATTGTTTATCCTCGGATAAAAAAAGTTTAGTTAGAAGGTTTAGTACTTATGTGTATTATAAATAAAGAAGATACTTTTAATTACATGTAAGTTCAGATGATTTTGGTGGTCTTGGGATTGTAAATAAATATTAAGTAGGTAGTGTATATGGTGAAAGTGGTGGTAAACATTAACTGTAAATAGACGTTTTTGGTGTTGATTGTAGGTACCTATTTGATTTAGGTATTTCTTTAGGTAATTAATTTAATTTATTTCTTCATTTTATTATGGCTCCAAAAAGAATTTTTCAATTTTTCAATTCAAATTAATTAACCTAGTTTGTAACTGACGACCATGATGGCCATTTGGATCGATCAGGATCGATTCCCGGTCGTGTAACTTAAGCAGAATATTTTTTTGCAATTAATAACGTAACATTTTTTAACGATGTTTTTATATTGGTTTGTGTTTGGGTGTTCTCAGAGACGTGAAGACGTCGTTTTAATATGACACAACACAACACAAGTCGTTTTAGTATGTCATTCCTTAGTTTGATACAAAAGATGATTGGAGTGTTTGCGCATTTATTTATTTGACTTACGGGAGAATCTTGTTTTGCTATTTAGTATTAGTTCCTAATATAGCAAGTCATTTAAGCAATGTATGTTATTAATTCAGAATATTATGCTGAGTGTAAGTGTTCACGGACTTTACCGAAAAGCTTGTATTAAAGAAACTAGTACGTAAAAACGCATACTTCTAAGTACTCGTGGAACAGGTTTCTGGAATAAGTATTTTTGTGTACTCGTACTTGCAAGACTCAGTACGCAATTCGCCTAGTACGTCTCATCTCTAGTTCTGACTGAGGATCACCGTGCGTACAATCTTTTTCTTCTTCCGTTTAAATGTAGGAGAGGCAGAGGTATCTACCCTTAACGTTCCTAATTGTTAAGATTTTCGCCTTAATTATTTTCATAATGTAAAAAAATAATAAAAAAAGTAACAAAATGGTAATAATAATAGTAATTAAATATAATTAAATTAATTAATTGTATTTTGTGATCGTATGTCAAATTTAAATTATAAATTAAATTATTTAGCTCCTAAGTTCCTTTGTTACTAACAAATGAGTCTTTGTTACTGGAATGAATAAATAAATAAATAAATGGTAGGTATTAGATATTATAAAAAGGGATGATTTGAGAAAGCTTACTTAGGACTTCTTGAGAGAATTTGAAAATAAGGTTGCATTCAGACAAGATCTCGTGGCCCATGGCCTTTCCGAAAAAATATATGTGTCAAAAAGGCAGCATACAGTGTTGCCATATTAGCCACTTTGTGGCTAGATCTAGCGGATTTTCAACGGTTTTAGCCAAAAAATATTCAATTTTAGCCACCAAAATTAATCTAGCTACTTCTAGCTACTTTATGTAATTTTTTAGATTATTACTGTTGGAAGTCGATCGAGTAAGTAATTTTAAAGAAATCTGTGGTTATCGCCTTTTAGTGAGTAGGAAACACCACCGCTGTCCGCCTTTCGCGCCGCAGTTGTAATCTATTGGTGGCACTTCACATGGCTATTTGTATTCGCGTATTTGCCATATTTGGCAAATAATTGCCATGCGTTGTAGGGCAATTATTTGCCAAATATGGCAAATACGCGAATACAAATAGCCATGTGAAGTGCCGCCACCATGAGATCGGGATTTCCCTAAATGTTTATATTTTTTCCGTACCTAATTCAGATTCGATCGAACGATAATGTAATACGTTATTTTATTACTATATTGATTAAAAAAAACACAAATGTTGAAAAAATTTCCATGAGAAGGCAGGATTTTCTCAACATTTGTGTTTTTGTAATTTGTTCGCAACAAAATTTGCGTTAAAAATTATATGAACAAAACAAAAACATTTTACTATATTGGTTAGTTTGTACAAAGTCAATAGGTACTACTCCAGTCATAATGTACCGAAACAATATCATTGTTTTCACTCAAGTTTGTGTTGTCATGTAGAAATTGCTGCTAAAAATTATAATTTGCGTAAGCACAGAGAATCCAAAAAACACAAAGGGAAATGTGAACTAATCACAAAAAGTATTATATATTCCTGTATAATAAATAATAATACTACCTACAATAACATATTAATAGAATATTAAAGTATGCAAAGAATACTTTGATATTTAGCCATTTCTAGCCACATTTCGGAAGCTATTTTTTTACAAAACTGGCCACTTTTTATTTTATTTAGCCACAAACTAGATAGTCCTAGCGGCAACACTGGCAGCATACCTGTATCTCTACCTAGTTTGTGGCATACCTAAATACAAAACGACGTCTAGCTCAAGCAACCAAAAGTAAAATATGTAGGTACATTGGAGCAAAATTTTCCTAAATAAATTAAGAGAAATAAGCTTCTTACATAATTATGTAGTTTAGGCGTAATATGTTGAATAACTACGAATTTAGTAAAGAGTTCCGAGTGCAATGTGCCCTTTGAATAAGTTTATTTTATTTTGGAACTATGTCGATGAATTATGCATTTGGTTTCTCATTGTTCTTACTAATTCTAGTGGGACTTAATATATATTTTTTCTATACATTAAATACGGTACAAAGACAAGGCCACAGCTTTAATATGCCTGGTATAAAATTTGACCTTTCACCCAATGCTGTTAGAGATATTTATCAATATCTCAATTATTTACCTGGTACCTATAGGCAGAAGAATTCAAAATTTACCATAATACAAAATAATCTCATTCAGTCATTTAACTCTTCTCGTGTTCAAAATGCAAAAAATGCTTTACTTGAGGCAGTCAATGTAAGTTAATTATTCCTTTAATTTTTTTTGATAATAATGAAGTTGTAGTAAATAATTTTCAATTCGATATTTCAGTGGGCTAGTGAAGAGTCCCTATTTCCTCATAAGAATGGTATACCTGGACAAATACTGCAGGCCATGCGCACCTCACAGATAGTACTTGTAGACAATGCTCCTAAAGGAACTCAGTTAAAATTGTTACTTTTACTTGAAGTAAGATTGTTTATATAACTTTTCAACATCAACCTATTTATTATTGTTTATGAACTGTTACATTATTTTACTATTTGCAACAATTTTTAGGGAAAACATAAACTATATTTTAAACCTAAAAGATATCAAATGAGTGAAGTTATAAATGGTAACATATATGCTGGGTTTGATCGGCACAATTCCGAAGTATTTGCATATTATCTTGCAATGGTGTTAAACTTTACATGGATTACCCCCTCAGTCATACGTAGAGTTCATCTATACAATGATATTTTGCCTGTTGCCACCACAGGACTGAAAAAAACTATGGTGAAAAATGGTACTAAGATATTAATTACATTTTAGTTTTCTCTAATTTGTTTCCAACTTATAATGATATTAAATTACAACTGTTATTTTTTAGAAAGTGGCTCATTATGCATCTATGGCAAATGTTTTTACTGCAAAGTAAATGAAACTGTATGCCCTAACAATAAAGGTGAAATCGAAGGTGCTGCCATTCTGTATTTAGACAAACCATTTAGAATATATAAATCACCTTGGCGGAGATCATACACTAGCAAGAAAATGGAATGGGAAAAAGATAATGATTTTTGTAAGTAAGTACCTACCGAATTGTTTTATACCTTAATAATATAAAGTTTACTTTTAGCAATAATAAAAAATATTGCCATTGTTGTATTCCGTGTTTTGAGTATATATGACAGCTGACTGTACATTACTATATTGTTTTATATTCATACCTGGCATGAACATATTGAAATATTTTGCAGAAAGATTGTCAACACACATAGCACCAAGAGAATACTGAACTTAGTAGATGTGTCAATATTTGATTTTCTAATACAGAACGGGGACAGGCATCGTTATGAAGTTTATAGAGAGAAAATAATACTCTTTGACAATGGAAAAGGCCTGGGTAATCCTATGGTTGATGAATTGGATATTTTAGCCCCCCTTTACCAATGTTGCATGTAAGCATACAATTTCTTATTGAATAAGTATACTTTTAAAGGCTATTTTTGTAAATTATTAACTTATTTTATTAACTTAAGTGTATTGTTTTCATAGATAACTATTTCTTTTTATAATATAGATGTTTGCTCTTGACTTTAATATGGGCTAAAAGTTAAAAGTGAAGTTGACAATGAAGCAATAAAAAAAATAAAATTGCATCATTCTAGCAGCAGATTGGTTTCATATCTACTCAAGTACATTTATGTGAAATGTTTCAGGTTGTCATTGTCAACTTGGCAAAATTTAGAGGTGCTGTCAGGAGGAAGCCTCACAGAAACTGTTAAGTTGCTATCTTCATTACAAGGAGAGAAGTTGGCAACAAATGACCACTTCAAGGCTGTGGAAAGACGATTGTTAAAAATATATGCTACTGTTCAATATTGCATTGGGAAATACGGCAGCGCAAAAGTTTTTAAAAGCGCACAATAGTATTTTCGAAATTTTTTGCTTCAGTAGCCTAATGGAAAGAAATCGTTGTTCAAGCCCTATAGCTCTGTTGTTACACTACTGACTTTAACCAATACGTATTAACAAGCGTATAAGCTTTTCTGGTTGGTTAACAGCACTATTATAAATGGGTTAATAGTGCATTAATAATAATCTTTGAAAAATTCAACACTTGTAATATACTTTTAGAGTTATTTCATTAGTATATGTAGGTTTTGTGTTCTCAGCCTGTTTTAGTAAGTGTGTTATATAAATGTGTGTTATAATTTTAATGCAAAACACTTTTCAATGCAATTTGATGTAACTATAAGATAAAATTCAAAAACTTTAATAGAAATAAGTATTAATTACATTTAGTGTAGCTAAAAATTCTGACATATGATTTCTTAAGATAAAGTACATTTATGCAAACAATTTGAGTTAATGCAAGTATACTATATGGTTTCATATATATATTTTTGTTGGTATGTTTTAATATTATTGCAATATGTGAATAATATAATAATGTGACAGGTTTTATAATTATGTGAAAGTTAAGATTAAAGAAGAAAAAAATGTCTCAGTATGTTTAAATATTACTTAGCTATTATGATCTGAAAAAGATCTAAAACTGTATTTTTTATTGAATAATTGTAATTGTCGTTTTAAGTGTTGAACAGTCGCACTAGAAAGACAACCCTGGAAAAGGGGGTGCTATTCTCACAATTTTATACAATTACATAATAACAATGTTTGTAGCATTGTTACGTTCCGGCAGCTAGAGATAAGATAGTCCATAACTAAGTCCTAAATAAATATTTTAAAAATATTTTTTAAATCATGTACACACGGCGGCAGATCAACCTACCCAAACCTGTCAAATTTCTCCAATGAATATTGATCCTTATAACCAAACCATAAAGTTCAATATTGATTGTAGAAATTTGACAGTTTTGGGTAGGTTGATCTGCCGCCGTGTGTACTATATTAGAAACAAATACACACACACAAACAGACACACACACTCACATACATACACACTCACATACATACCCACCACACACACACTCTCATACATACCCACCACACACACACAAACAGATACACACACCCACCTCACATACACATTACAGTTACACATACGCACGTGCTACTCGTACTTTGCCGTTGTTTTTATTAGTTTAGTGTTTTGGAGGAATTATTTTTGTTATCTGTTTTACCCTCGTAACTCAACCCTCACAATAGACCTTAGAGGAGTGGGAGCGGCTGAAAATCAGCGCTGTCCTATGTCAGCACTAGCTGAGCCGCCTCCATTTGCCTTCAAAATTTTATTTAATGATCTACCCATCTAAGCTCTTCCATGAAATATGTATAGGTAGATACCTATCTATGTTTTTTCTTTAGTTAGAAGTATGGAATTGTTACTTAGATACTCGTTTTTGAAAGCAATAAACGCATTTATTATTATTATTATTAAGGCCTTTTTCCTGTCTTGCGTTTTTTCACCCGCATGCGGATCTCGTCCGCATGTAGCTTGCCTTTCTTTTTATTAAATTCTTCTTCTTCTGACATTGAATTTGAACAGTGCGTTTCATTTCTAAACCTATTTGACTTTAATTTTGATAAATTACATTAAACATTCCAGTAAGTGATCTATTCAAGATAAGGATCTACTCTGAATTGTTTTTTATATTTTTTTATTTTTGAAAATATATATGCGATAATTACTTTTTTAACGTTCATCTCTGTGCACGAGTATACTCACTGGCGACACGCACGACACTGCAGCGGCGAACGAAATCTTTGTTCTGCGTGTGGCCCGGAGCGTATTATAACCCTCATGCGGATACGCATGACAGGAAAAAGGCCTTTAGTGTTTCAGTAGTTGAGGGTTCCGGGTGAAGTGCGATTCTATCGTCGGCCTTATTGTCACAACATCAAGGGAGATGAAGGCCAAGGTGCTAACCTATAAGTAATAATAATAAAATAAACATAATTTTTGTAATTAAAAAAAATAAAACTTGAGAGGTGTCAAGGGACACCCGGATGGAACGAAGTTCCTTTCGATTAATTAGTGAAGGAATTGTAATAAATTTTTTTTTTTTTTTAAGTTATAATAATATTTTTTAGGGGAGGCCTATGTCCAGCAGTGGACTAATATAGGCCGATGATGATGATGATGATGATGAATATTTTTTTTATTATTAACAAATATAATGTTATATAAACTTTATCAGTAGGTTTTTTTTATGTTTTTTTTTTTGTTTTTTTTTTTGTTTTTTTTTGTTTTTTTTTTGTTTTTTTTTGTTTTTTTTTATGTTATAGTGCGTACTTGCTAAAAATACAAAAGCATTTATTATTATCTGTATATAATCTCTACTTACCTAACTCCATCAGCAATATCCGGAACTTGTGCAGAAACACTGTCAGGATTCATTATTATTATTATTTTTTATTATTTATTATTTACAAAAAACCTGTATACACTCAACAAAAATAATCGTCGAAATAGAAATGAAAATATCTGGCTTGCTTTCTATAAGAGAGAGAGAGACAGACAGAGAAACATTTTGACAGACAAAGAAACAGTTTGCACCGAAACCCTTGCAAGCTATTGTAAGCTGTGCGGCGACGCCGCACAGCTTACAATAGCTTACTATAGCAAAAATGAAACTCATTTTGAAAATACTGTGTATTATTATTACAAAATATTAAATCAACGAAAAAAATATAAATAAATAAATAATTTACAAATAAAATTAACAAAATAATATTTCGACCGTCACATGACTCGAACCTGCAATCTTCGGATCCGAAGTCCGAAGCCTTATCCATTAGGCCACACGGTCTTGTGAACTTCTTGATAACAATGGCGAATTAACGTACACTTCTATTGATAAAAAAAGTGTCGTGACAACTTTTTTCGTAAGAATTTTTTCCGTCCAGCCCCCTTTCACAACGCGCGATAAGGAACTTCGTTCCAATAAAACGAATTTTATTAAATGTTTTAAATTTGTATAAGACTTACCAAAAAGGTTATTTCTAGACAATACCTAGGTCCAATGCATAGCTACCTACCTATTTTTCTTGTACGTATTTTATATCATTGTAATGTACATAAAGAATCTATCTAATTCCTTCTTGGAATTAAGAATATTCATACAAAAGATCTGTTATTTTTACGTTGTAGTTATGTACATTCATTATGTTTTTTAACTTTTACACACATGACTTTCACTATTGTTTGAAATAAATCCTACGCAAGGTACAATTTTTTTTATTTGATACAAGTTCTATTTATTTATATCTAATCTTAATTTATTTGAGGTATGTCATAATGTGCTATAGAGCATATAGTATGTCAGGCTTGACTCTCAACGACCGAGCTCGCAATACCGAGATCGCAATACCGAGATTTGAAGACAGATGTTAGCGACGCGCCATATATAATTTGTTTTTCTTTTTTGTTAACCTAATTGAGGGTAATTTGGTGTCGCACCCTTAGCCGGCGAATGGGCCCGCCATTTTCTCTCGCACCAGTCTGCGGCCAAACGAACTCGGAGTGACACCACATTACGCCTCGCCAAATTTAGAAACGTGTGTAGCCATTAAAACTGCATTATTGTGCTGTATAATAAAACAGTATTCACAAAAACGGCGTACTTCAATTACCAGCGAACCTGATCACCTACAACGGACGAAAGTCCAGGACATTGCTAACCGGTTCGCGAAACTCAAATGGCGATGGGTGGGACACGTGGCGGGAACCAGTGTTAGCCGGTGGAGTAAAGCCCTCATGGAATGGCTGCCGAGGACGGTCAAGCGGAGCACTGGTGACCACCTGCTGGATAGGCCAGACATATAGAGCTGGTCGCTAGAAAAACCTTGATGCGATCAGCTCACAACAAGGGTACCTATGGCGTAACATGGATGACGCCTATGCCCAGCAGTGGGTAGATGGCAATGTCAAACAGAAATGAGAATACGCATTTTTGTAGCCTTTGGTTGCATTGACACAAAATGTGCACCAATATTGCTGCAGTCAGCCGACGACAAAATATTTAACTACTTAAAATCCAAACTTCAAACAATCACTAAAGAAATATTAAAGATGCAAACGAACCTAATTTCATACTATGGTGTCTGTGAGTTAATTAGTGCTACTTAGTGTGGGGAGCGTTCGCACCCTTACTATGTGCGTGTTTTTTTCATTTTTCTCCCATTTGACCGCATTCAACGCAGAGCTGCTCGAGTTGTCGGCGGCGTGGTAACCTCTGGTCGGCTCGATCCACTGGCCCTTCGGAGAGACGTTGCATCTCTCTGTATATTTTATCGCCTTTATCATGGGGAGTGCTCTGAGGAATTGTTCGGTTTGATCCCTGCCGCTGATTTCCTTCACCGCACTACACGCAATCGACTGTCTTTCCATCCACACCATCTTGATGGATGGAAATACTACTGTGCGATTCTCACGTAATTTTTTACCACGAACTACAGTGCTGTGGAACCAGCTCTCAGCGGCGGTATTTCCGGACCAATATGACTTAGGAATCTTCAAGAAACGAGCCTATTCCTTCCTTAAAGGCCGGCAACGCATCTGTGATTCCTCTGGTTTTGCGGGTGTCCATGGGCGGCGGTGATTGCTTTCCATCAGGTGACCCGCCTGCTCGTTTGCCTCCTTCTAATATAAAAAAAAAAAAAATATGTTTTGTTTATATTTAAGTGTAAACAAACTCTTCAAGGCATACAAACCCACGGGGTTTTGCTAAGGATGGATGTTTAAGTAAAACAAAAACATTTTTTTTAACAGGTAAAAGAAATAGGTCGCGTCATCTGTAGACTCCTTTAGACGTCTAAAATAAAATCAAACATCAATGATCAAACATATAAATATTAATAAGTACCTACCTCTACCTACCTAATAATTATAAAAAATATCTGCATAAGAGTGTAGTTAGGCTGTATAGCTTATAAAGAAATCATTTAACAGTAGCCGTTCCCACAGGCACATGTTACAGGAATAAAAGTTAGTGGTCTGTCCATGTGCGTAATTTTATCTAAATCCGTTCAGCCGTTCTCAAATTACCAACGAACAGCAATTAATTTTTATTTATATAGGTAGGTAAGCTCCGTTATGCAGCATATTTTGAAACCATCATCGCGATCATCATAAGATGTTTTGAACCAAATAAGAGCCATCAAGAGTCAATTGTTGTTCAATAAACATTCGGGGACCCATGACTTATATAGGTACCTATATTTTTTTTAAGTAAATATGTTTTGTCATTAGACACTCATTATATTAGCTACTGCGACAACACGACTACGTTTTGGTGCGATTGACTAAACAATCTAAACATGTGTGTTTGTTTGCGTCGCGTCGCGGGCTGCCTCGACGCTAACCCGATTACATCCAATCAGGGGCGAACGCCGCCCTAATTGGACGCAGTCGATGCGAGGGCGGGCGCTTTTTTAAACAAGTTGCGCAAACATGCGCCGGCCGGGACGGCTGCTTACCGACAGGCGTCTTGACGAGTGTTTAGACTTATAAGAATCAGTAATGCATTGAACAGGGTGCTTGTATAGTGCGAGTTTTATTTGCCTTTCGATTACGAGAATTTGTATGGCATTAAAGCAGCGCTTTCTGGTGACAGACAAACAAGGAGAGTTTAAAAGGTTTGCCATACAAAATCTCGTTTTCTTAAATGTGACCGAAAGTGGCAAGTAAAAGTAGCACAGACACTCATATTGGCAGACAGCGTGAATTTTTATTTTATTTGGCATGGTGACGAAAACCGCGTTCTGCGTAAAACGGAACGCACCTGATTAAATTTAAATGAGGGTATAGAAGCTACAAGGTGGACCGACGATCTGGTGAAGGTCGCGGGAAGCCGCTGGATGCGAGCAGCACAAAACCGGTCGTTGTGGAGATCCTTGGGGGAGGCCTTTGTCCAGCAGTGGACGTCTTTTGGCTGAGATGATGATGATGATGATGATAGAAGCTACAAACTAATTATGAGACAACCAACACCTCAGTCTCCCTGTGACCACGGACCCTGCAAAGGGTTCGAAACGTCAGGATAAATATTAAATAAATAATGTGTAAAATAAACGCGAGTAGATCCGAAAAAGTTGTTTCATTTCAATGTGTAGGTATTTAGTGTTCGCGTAAACTTTAGAAAACATTATGGTGACGAAGATTTGACTTTCTCTTTGAGAGATATTCGGTGTTACGTTGTAATTATTTCCTAGACAACTAAGTCCTAACCCTTCTTTGAGATTAACAGGTTTACTGTCCATAAAATATAACAATGTCTCTGTCAATTGTTTTGTGTAATGTGCCATTAAGTGGTCTGCGGAAGATGAATGAACCGGATAGAGGCCGGCTTACTTTTTACTACTCCCTATAATAACCTATATACTGGTAACTGAGATAGATTCCGTAACATTTTGAATAAAACTAGATTTAGTTGTAATCCTGATTGAAACTTTGTGTTTATATCTATAGATATTACAATCATCTATGCATAGGTATATCCCATGTGGATAAAAACAGAAAAAGGGTTCGCATTTGTAAAACTTGTCAAACGAATTTGCACCCCAATCGACAATCAACTGAGTGTTATAGCGATCTCGTCCATTATTAATAGCAACTACCAAGTCGGATAGGGCCGGCCTGTCATCAATCAGGCCCGCAGTTCAACAAATGTAGAAACAATATCGGGAAGCGATCCGCTTCCCTCATAACATATTTATGGAGCTTGTACCAAATCGCGATTTCATCTGTTTCACTCATAGAGTCGCGGTTGCGTTTAGTGTTCATTTGTAAGTAGAATTCATTTATTTTTATTTGAAATGTCACCCCTTATAAAATCTGTTCAAATGGAAACTACATAGTTTGAAATGTTTGCGTTGCGTCGATAACAAGATTCAAGTCGCGACTGTTGAGTTTAATTTTATATAAAGGGGATGACAGGGGACTTATTTAAACATAAAGAAGAAATGTAACTTTTGTTCCTCTAATATTTTATTGGTAAGTTGTTATACAGCTATGAACAGAGCATACATAAACACTGCTATCTTAAAATTTTAATAAATTAATATTTACATCAATTGAAAACGTTTACTTAACACTAGTAAAAATGTTAAAATTATTTTCTAAAAAGCTTATAATTTACCTACCTATAGGTACTTAGAGAGATCATCATAATTTTTCTGTCCTTTTACACTTATCACAGTTTTATAATTTACAAATACTTCACAGTTTCACATTCGTTTGGTCAAGATTCCACAATTATTATCAAACATTCTAAACGTAGTATTAAAGCGAAGAATATTGTTTGCACAAACACGTATACACAGTTATTAATAATAATTATTCTTTTAATAATATATTGATATATATATATATAATATTATGTCGCTTAAAAGAATACTGTAAGGAAACGAAAAATAATATTATTTTAATTCATAAAACTGAAAGCGGTTTAAAGACGTTTTTATATCATCATTCCCTTATGCGACTTATAGGCGAAGAAACCTGAACAACTTTTACAATCATGTCATGAGACTCAGAAATCGCTAATAAAAAAATCTGCCGCTTTATATAAATCTTATCCTTATAGACCACTGTACCTTGGATAAAATGTAAAAAAAACTAAATGTAGCTTTGCTGAAATCTTTACTTTGTCGGTGAGGCCGTACGTACCTTTTATTTTATTATGTTTTGCTAACTACTAACTTTCATAATGATATCTACAAAAAAATATTCGAGAAAACAGCTATGGATTATAAAAAAAATAAATGAGTAGGTATAATATTGCGGCCGTCGGCATTTTAGTACTGACAGCAAATATCTACGTCTTTATAGCTAAAGTCTATATTTGAGTAATTTATCTGTTTATTTTCGACGAAAACAATAGGCGCTACAAGTTGCCATAATCTTTTTTATAACATTACGCCCGCCGACCCTACACTTTCGGGCGAGACGGGACGAGCGAGGGCGCAGTACATCGATGCTTATCGTTTGCTTCTAAACCTAGATTCCTATTTGAAATCGTCAATGTTCAGTAAGCTCACTTTGTCTCGTCCGAGAGTGTGGAGCCGGCATTATAACTTCTGATTTCCTGGATGAATTCACACAACAATTAAGTCGCGTCGGTGGTAGCGAAATATTATTCAATTTTACATTTTATATTTCCATAAGATGTGGTTAAACTATGGCACTTCTCTTAAGAAACTGCTTTTCTTTGTGACTTAGTTAATAGGTACACGATTTTTTAAACCAAGCCGTAGCTTAGTGCACAGCTCTCTTATGGCCACAAACTGGATGGCAGGCAGGCAGTGGTGGCGATGGCGGCGGGCGGCGCGATCGGTAACAATGTATGGGCCGCTCCACTTGCCACTGTCGTCAAGAACGGCACATGAGAACATAGGCGTTCTAATCCAGTCGCAAGAACGCCGCCGTTGCCAGCGCTCCTCCGCCCGCTGTAGTCCAGTTTGTGGCTTATGAGGGTGTTTTTCTGGTTTTGAGAGTTTCAGCGTTAGTCCGTGGCTATGTGTCGGCGGAGGCGGGCGCGGGCGGCGGGGAGGGTGCGCGCGCGGCGGCCATCGCGGCGGCGTGCCGGCGTGCTTTGAGCCGCAGATCCGCGATGGAGGAAGACCGGCAGCGGGCCGCTAGTGCCGCGAGCCCCGCGTACGGTGGGCACAACGCCGCCGCCGCCGCCGCCGCTGCGCTCGCGTACTTAACAAAAAGAACCACGCATTATTAACAATGTTTTTAAAAAAAATTAACGAGTCTTACAGTAGTCGCATAATGATGTGTAACATTTGACATCTCACCATTTGAAATCAATATTACAATAGAAAATAGAATATTGAATTAACAATGACGTACTTATATTTTTTTCTTTTTTATTTTTCATTTTTTATGTGTAACATTTTTCCACTCGTCTTCTATATACATATACAATTTGTGGGAGTGATTTCGTAGAAAAAAGACGGGAGTAGGGTCGTACCTAACAGTGTGATTCTGTAACTGTTACGTGTTAGTCGGGGAAGCCACTAGTGATCGACACTTTAAGCCCATTTTCCGTTGTAGGTCGTAATATTTGTGGGAGTGATTTCGTAGAAATGTGATCGTAACAGTGTAACAGGATAAGGTTAAGCGTATGCTGAGACGCAGGTGACGCAGCACAGCGCAGTGCAGATTTTGCGGGGCAGGGCAGTTAGGGCAGACATTGGCCGCGAACGCATGCTGCAACGCATGTAAGTGACAGTGAGTTGTCAGATGTCAATGTCAGAGTCTGATAATATGAGTTGTTGGAAACTTGGAAAACTGTAAGTGATTAGCTGAAAAAAACGTTCTACTAATGGTTAATTTGTACTATCGAGAGAGTTCTGTTAATTGTTCTGTCATTATTACAAAATTATAATAAAAAAGTAAAAAAACATGTGTCGACACGCACTCGTCGCGCAGAAATCTGTGCCGGCACTACAACGAGGCGCAGGGCAGGGCAGGCACATGTCTGCGTCGCACGTGCCTGCGCCGCAGCTTACGCAGCTCTCGGCACAACCATGTACTACAAAATCTGCGCTGCTCTGCGCTGCGCTGTGCTGCGTCACCTGCGTCTCAGCATACGCTTAGCCTAACAGTGTGACATGTCTTCTAATGAGTATTTACTGCATTCTCTTTATGATCTGTAAATCTATATCTGTCTATATTCTATTGTGTAATATTGTTTTCAACCATTTCGTGTGTAATAGACTTTTAAACAATATTTAAAAAAAAGTATAAAAAAAAGAAAAAACAAAAGTAAAAAATAGAAAAAAATATACGTCATTGTTAATTCCATATTCTATTTTCTATTGTAATATTGATTTAAAAAGGTGAGATGTCAAATGTCATCATAGCTCGTTCGTTTTTTTTAATCACTAGAAATAAAAAGAATATAAAATAAAAATGCTTTTATTAAATAAAAGAGTTACAACAGCTGACAACAAATAGGTGTCAGCAATTAATTTGTGACTTTAGCGACAATTGGATACAGATACAGACCACCGGCTCCCTAGCTGAGATCCAGTTTTTTTTTTTTGTAAAATTCTATATTACATTTGGTGACGAAAACTGGTGTAGAACATTGGTGTCATTACCCTATGTTAGATTACTAGTTGAGTAAATAATTACATCATCATCATCATCATCATCATCAGCTCATTTTATGCCCCCACTGCTGGGGCACGAGCTTTCCCTATGGATGGATAGGGAGATTAAAAAATAAATAATTACATACTAAATACAAACTACTTTAAATGGCGATCGTTAGATTTGGACTGGCTATTGAAGTTACACAAATAAAACCCCCAATAATAACGATGATGTAGGTTTTTGTAACCTGTCACCAAAATATGATAATCATTGATCCCAAGCAATATTTTATACTGCAAAGTAGGTGGTTGGTACAGCGAAATAGAATGTCCTATTTTGGAAGCCTATAACAAACGTTACAAATAAAAATAAAAATCCGCTCGTAGTAAATAAAAATGAAAATTAGTAATTTTTCACACCACCTGCTCGACAATGCCTCATTATATATCATGCAAACCTTACTCAAAGTAAATCATTATAGCCCTTGTCTTTTGCCGGGGTGTAATGTTGTACTGAATTTCATTATAACCCGCCGGGCAGTAATGTGATTCTCACTTCTCTTAGTTCTTATTGTTATGCATTTAAAGTCTAATTTCGTCAAAATCGCGCGGCGCGCGGCTGCTGCAGCTGCTGGTGGCCGACAGCGAGGAGGTGGACGGCGGCGCGCGCCGCGCCTCTTTTATTTGAAAATCGAACTTATTCGAAAATCGAGCTGGCCACGCCACGGCAAGCCGAACGAAAAAAAATCAATACTTAAAACAAAAGCCGCGAGTATTTCAATACGGTGCAATCAGTATCAGACAAAACTGCAAAAGAAGATAGAATAAAACATTAAGAAAATGTCGAGTGACGAAAGTGATTTAACTCCGGAGTCCATTAAATTAGACGCCTTAGGTATTGTTACTACCTACCTACCTACCTACCTACCTACCTACTACCAGAGAAGTCGAAAGAAAAATACTTGAAAGCTTACGACGATTTCCACAAATGGAAAACTGCAAAGGCGCAAAGTCTGTGTCGGAGTCAGTGCTTCTTGTTTATTTCGAGTATTTATCGTGTACAAAGAAGTCCAGCAGCCTGTGGTGTATCTATTCGATGCTCAGGTTAACAATAAGCATCAAACACGACATTAAGATAAATAAATATAGCAAGTTATTGGCATTTTTAAAGAGGAAATCAGATGGTCATCGAGCAAAGAAGTCAAAAGTATTGACAGCGCAAGATGTGGAAACTTTTCTGAATGAGGCTCCTGATCACAGCTTTCTGGCCATGAAAGTAAGTATGAGTACTGCCTACTTTTTAGTTACGTTTCTAGTACCTACCTATAATAGCTCTATAAAATAGTTAATGAATAAAAGGGTATTTAAATGGCACACATTTTAAAAAATACACATTCTAAGGTTTTGTCGCAAGCTTTTTTTATAATATAAAGGTCAAAAAATGTAGTAGTGTATCTATCTATTTACTCACAATCCTATTTTTTGTTACAGGTAGCCTTGATTTTTGGAGTGAATGGCGCATGTCGTGGAAATGAACTCGTAAACATAAAAGTCAATGATATCAAAAAACATGCAGATTTATTGCTGATTAACTTACCAGATACCAAAACAAATAGAGAACGTTCGTTCATAGTTCGTGAAGATTATGCAAGAATTGTTGAAAAGTACCAAGCTCTGCGCCCCTCTAATATAAACACCAACAGATTTTTTATCGGTTACAGTAATGGCAAATGCACCAGGCAAGTCATTGGCAAGAATAAAATCAGCGCCATGCCAAAAGAAATTGCAAAATACCTCAAATTGCAAAATCCCGAGCTCTTTACGGGTCATTGTTTGAGGAGAACATCGGCAAGTCTGTTGGCAGATTCAGGAGCAGATATGGCCCAGATAAAACGTCATGGTGGCTGGAAATCCGATGCAGTAGCGGAGGGCTACATAGAGAATTCCATACAAAACAAAAACAAGATAAGCTGTCGTATTGGTGACAACATTCATCTGAAAACTACGTCCATTATTGATGATCCTTGGAAACCTTTGCCACCACAGCCATCTAGCTCAAAATATATCCCGTCAAGCCCACTGCCTCAAGCACCACCTTCCCCAACCTTTACTGTGCCAAACGACCCTCACACGCAAGGTTCTGATGTATTTGGGTATTTGCTGCTACTCAAATAAATTCCACCTCAACTAACGTAAGCGTACCAAAAAATATAACCATATCTTTACATAACTGGACTAATGTATCAAACATCAATTTTAATTTTTAATTTTCTTTTTATTGTTATTTACTGTGCCAATTATATATAATTAGTAATGAAAATAGTATTTTAATAAATAAAATACTTTTTCTAGTAGCCTTGGTTTTTATTGTCTCGCAAAAGGTGAGAAAAGTAGAGTATACTCCTCAGGGATAAAACTGATTTTGCCTTGGGCGCGCTTAAATCCTTCACTGCTCTCAGGACTCCATTTGAATCAACTCATAACCCCCTCGCTACGCTCGGGAGTTAAATCTGGAGTCCTTCGTTACGCTCAGGATTCAAATATCGCGCCCGTGACATAATACAGTGCTTTATCCCCTTGGTGTACAATCTACTATTAAAAGGACTTCGTAGCTACCGTAGTTCGTAGTTTCCGTTACGAACTACGCCACACCCCGTCGTCCATTTGCAAGAACCGTAGCTCAGCTACGCGCGTAGTAAGTAGCTCACCGTAGCAGACAGTAATTGCATAATGGGCAATGTACACTGTATTTGTTATTGCTTGCTAATTGCTTAACTATTATCAAAGGTAATTTTATTTATAATTCGCAGTAATGTTAGTTCTGTTGACAAAAAGTATCTTCTAAGGATGTTGCATATCCGCTATGCTAGCCCGTAGTAGGGCATTTTCATCTGCTGCTACAGCTACGCAACACTTTTATTTTCTTTTACTTTGAATTTGGGGTGCAGGAAATAAAAATGACTTTTATTTGATTTTGGCCGCATATTGATCCCTAATAATAATAAATAATAATAATAAACTTTTCTTACACTCACACCAATTATCTAGCCCAAGAGAAGCTTCGTTATGAAACTCGTTAAATGGTTACTAAACAACGGATAAACCTACTTAAAATACTTAAATACATACTTATTATACATAGAAAACACCCAGACCCGAGACAATTTAGAAAAACAATAATTTCTAATGTTATCTAAGAGCACAGCTAAAAAAAGTAGTGAACGCCATAACGCTACTGACGGCATAGGGTGCGGCGCGCTCGGTATTGTCAATTACCACAGTAGATGAAAGTTATGTAAATAACCTATATACTCTCCCACAGCTGGGCTAAGGCCTCCATCATTGAAATCAAGACTACTTAGAATCACAGCTATGCATCGAAAAATACGAAACACTCTTTGCGCGATCTCGGACAATTCAATAATACAGGACCTTCGGACATCGGGCCGATCTTTGCCACTCGGATACCGAGGCGTACCTACAACATAATATATTGCAACAAGGTATCATTTTATTAAAAGGAGCCATGCGGCAGCCGAACGGATAGATACTGGTTTAATGCGAGAAACCGTAACTGAATCCCCATAGCTCTGTTGGACTAGGTACCTACTGACGTGAAGCCGTACCTATAAGCAAGCGTATTAGCTTGACGGGTTAACAGGATATCGTTAAGGAAAAAACTCACATAGCCTTTCAGAAATACCTGATGTGCAGCCGCTGATAGAAGAGCAGAGTCGAAAGGAGCGAACGCCGCTGGTGGTGAAGAGTGGGGTGCCATTGGTAGCGGGGGCGGGGGCGGCTGCGGCGCGCGTGGCACCGCCGACAGCCGCGGCACTGACACGTACGGAGCCACGCGGCAGGGCTCCAGGGGGGTGCCACCGCCGCTCACCAGCAGGCCTGAGCAACGACGTCAATAGTAATGCTTAGAAAAGGGAGTGGTGCCATTGGTAGCGAGGGCGGAGGTGGTGGCTACCATTGCGGCGCGCATGGCATCGACACGTACGGAGCCGCGTGGCAGGGCTCCAGGGCGTGCCGCAACCTCTTACCAGCAGACTTGAGCAACGGAGAGGTAGTGGTGATGCCTTTGAAGGCTTAGGTACTGTTTAAAATTATAAAAGTAGTCCGGTTGAAAACTTTGATTAGAAATGGAACGCACTTAACAAAATGATTAAAATTGCTCTTTAGAGAATAACGTACACCAACATTGTTTTAATAAATCGGTGATTAAATTATATTAATCGCCGAGGTACAGATGAGCCTGTAATGTTAGCGCGTGTGACCGGAACTTCATACACTCTCGTGTGCATATGTGTATCTAAGTGTGAAGCCGCACCTGTGATTGAAATTTGACCACGAGCGAACTTTAGATATACCATGTTACTTGACGGTTTTACTCTGTTAATCGTCATCTTATTTAGCTTTAATCTTAGGGGCCGCCATCGTCGCGTTCGTGAAATCGGGTACAACCTTTTAATTTCAGAAAACACGACACGACACTATCAAACTATTAATTATTTACTTCTATTCCTTGCTGGCCACGTGAAAATAATGTATAAGCTACTTAGCTTCATGTTCATGTCGTAGGAGAAAACTAAGGGACATAAGGGTTCAAAGATCGCACATCAGGCTACCGGCTAGCAACCATCCCTGACGTGATCTATTCCACTTCGAAACCCTTCTTTGTTTGCTAAGTGTGGCATGGTTCACTATTCGCGAGTATACTCAAAATTGGTGATTTCGATGCTTTGTCTACCCCTTTTTGAGAGAAATACGAGTATTTAAGAGTATCTTATCTAATCTTATCTTAGTGGGGCCTGCCCGAGGTTTCCCTCTCGCAGTAACACTTTGACCTATCGGGATCTTTTGTGCAACCCCATCCTTTCACTCTTCTTCCTCTGTAAAGATAGATGCGATAAGCGAAGAGCCTGAAGTCCTCCGGTTTCGGATAGGCCGACCCCAGGAGTCCCATTCTTTTTCTAGCCATGCAGAGAGTCGCAGTCACACAGTAGGTGCTGCATTGACACCGTTTCCTCTCCACATGCCCTACACAAGCTATTTGTTGATAGATGCATTCTGTGAAGCATTTGTTTTGTGGCATAGTGCCCTGTCAAGGCACCAATAGTTAATCGGGCCTGCCTTCTACCGTAGGTAAAATATTAATACTGTGCTGCTACTGACTCCGCATATGAACTTACTCCGCATATGAACTTACTCCGTCCTAAGGCGTTTTCACCTAGGAAGGATTACTTAAGCTTTCTCCAGCGTTGCACGAGCAATTTGTAAGGTGTCAGCGGGGGCGTAGATTCAGCGGATAATTCCCATTGATCCGGGCGATGCCGGCCCACGGACCAGGCCTCTGCCGCGCAAATCCCCTAGATCCATTCCCGAACTCCCACTTAATTAAATTGATATTTAAGTAAAGCATAATTTGCTCGTAAATTAAGTGAGATCCATTGTTTATAGCCGCCCGCCGGCGAACTGAGCAATTAATAAATTAACGCGGATCCAACCGACTTAAGGTGTTCGGTACGCGGGTCTCGTCAAAAGGATTCATTAATTTAATTACTCGCGCCTTCGGATCTAGTCTGCTGTATTAGCTCTAGTGGAAAGATTGGCACAATTACCTACATAATACCAAAGGTTATCTCTATCTTTAATAAAACTAATGGTTTTGTCTTTGATTTTCAAACCACAGATTGCCAGGCTGAGACCGCCTTTAGCGAGAGGCCTTTGCTCACATTAGCGTTATGTTTAACTGTATTTCCTTAAGTGCCTGAGTAATGAAGTGTTTACCGCCTAATATGTATCTAAGTTGTGAAAGATATGTAGCTGCAATGATTTAATGATATGTCTAAGGAAGTAGCAACTAGGCGAGTCCAGTAAAGCACCTACGTAGCAAATGTAATTCGGCGCGGGGCGAGGCGCACGCGGTAAATCAGGCCGCTCCGGTCGCCGTCGGCATTATCAAAATGGATGCTCCCCGCGCGTATGAGTTATTTCCATATTTGACACCGAATTACTTTCGAGAAGTGCCGACATAAATACGAGCGCGTCCGGCGCTCCGTCTCCCCACCCTCCCTCCCGTCGACCGCCATGCATTTATTTGATTAACTCCAAGTTGTTTAATTTAATCGAATTAGAAGGTAAACTGGGGCCGCGCCGCCCGTCTAGCTTATTCTAAAACGCTCCAAACATCTTTACAGTGGTTTTTGCGCAATAAAATATCGGCTCCCTCACTGCGCGCGAATAACTTTACAATTTTATGAACAGGGGAACAATTAGGCGTCGGTATATTCTTTTTATTCTCGAGTTCGCAGCGGCGTTGTGATTGTTTTTATGGCGGGCGCCGCGCCCGGCGGAGATTCATTTCTTCGTTAAAAATGAATTCTTAATTTTATGAAGATCCAGTACCCACTTTTATGATTTGTAGCTTTAGTCTATCCAACGGAGGATGCATGGAATTGGTTGTACTTTTTGCTCTGACGTAACACTGGACCTAGTTGATCATATTTTTTTGTGGATTCCCGAAAAGCCTAAAGAAGTACCATCTGTTTTTTAAATTATAAAGATACTAAGTCACACCGAGTCATCAAAAATAGGTAAGTAGTTGTAGTTAACTTAACTTAACTGTCTCGAAACAGTCACGCAAAGTGTCAAATCACTTAATAATACAAATACCACAAACGATTGCATTCAATAGCATTGTGAATTGCAGCCCCGCATGGAGCCGTAACAAATAACCGTTTCATTTCACTTTACATGATTGTGCTCGCGTTAAGGCGGGGCGCGGGGCGCGGGGGCACATAAGTTAATAAGACATTTAGCAAGGGACGGCGGGATTGCGTCCGAATGGCTCCCACGGGGAATCATTTTATTTGATTCTGGAGAGCGGCGTTTTTTCCGCTTTACGCTCCGTTTAGCGGTTGTACGGAGGAGCTCTTAGTTGCAATCACAGATAGTGAGATGTGAGGCCCGGTCGGGTCTCGTTAGCTGATATGACGTCACGCGCGGAGACGCGACACACCGCAGCGCCCGCCGCGTTGTCTGCAAGGGGGCCCTTGGTTCGGCTCAGTCATAGTTTTGTAACTGCAATTAGAAATGTAGCCGCCATTTGTGTTGTTTGTTCCAGTTCAAAGATAATAAGAAAATTAGGATAAAATATTTAAGAATAATAAAATATTTTCAAACATATGTTGGACCATGAAAACTGTCAAAAAGTAGCTTAGCGCTAGATTTAAGTCATGTGTGTAAAGATAAATTAATAAAAAAATATGTATTTATGCTCACTTTTGATTTCGATGCAGTTTAAAAATTAAAGATAGATCTCTATCTATCTAGTAAGAAAAGAATTTATCTAAGAGATGCTCCATCCTATTGTTAATGATTTACCAACTTCTTAATAAAAAACTTAACTACTGAAATGTCTATACAAGTATTAAAGAACAAAAGCACACATTTCTACCTAATCTGGCCTTATTATCGATTATAGCTTAGCAGTAATTTGTCCGAATTAAATCACAATGAACAAACCACTTGGCTGACAGTACGCAATGGTGGAGATTTAATGACTTTAAAAATACTTCTCCCAATGTAGCGGGAGAATTTATGGGGCAACACTAACGCATTACGTATTCTCCATGACTCTGTCTAACTCGATTAGAGCTCCCGCCAGCGCCGGTCCGACTCTAACAGTTTTTTAATTCGACCATAACTCACGCGGATGAATAATTAAAATGGCGTGTCCTGGCGGAGTTCGCACTACGCGGTAAAAAACATGGCAACACACGGCCCGATAAATTCGGGAAATTGCACAACGCACTTAGCGATCCGCTCCCCCGGCCGGTGGTCAAGATTCGGTAGCTGTTTTACCCGCAAGTTGAAGTAGATTTACCTTTTCATAATGTATCTGAACACGGTGAACCACGTTGAGATTAAATAGGTAAAATTAAGGTCGAAATCTTTTTTGTGTGACTGAGTCTCTCCATTTTGTGTCTGCTGGGTGCGTGCGTCTGGGGAGATTTTATTTGCCATTCAATTATGTAAACGAAAACGAAAATTCGTATAGCATTGAAGTGGCGCCTCTTAAGTGACAAACGATGTCAGTTAAAATTTAGTTAAACATATTCTTGTGTTCTTTAAAGTATTCTAATGGCCAATAAATATCGCATTAGACATCGTTCACTTGTTCTAGGCCATGATACTCAGCGAAGGCAGGTTTCAATGCCTTGTGCATTTAGGACGCATTTTTGCGAAGAGTTTTCTTGTGCAGCGCGGTTAGCGCGAAAAGTGTAGCAGTTATCTTACACTCAGTTCACATCAAAATAAATACATATTACAAAAACACAAATGCTGAAAAAATTTCCACGAGCAGGATTTGAACCCGCACCCTTCTGATATACCGGGTATGGTTCGTGGTTCTAACCAACCCGCCGAAATTATTCAACACTATTTAAGTACTTTTTACTTTGAAAGCCAAAGGCGCCCATTCAATGTCAACAACTACCGTCATTAACATCTGATCATAATATTTTTACAAATACTAAAGATCAGATAAGAGTGGAAATTTTTTTAGCATTTGTGTTTTTGTAATTTTTTCGCAACAAAATTTGCGTTAAAAATTATTTAAACATTTATAAATAGCTTGCCTACTTCTTAACTGACCTTTAGTATTTGTAAAAATATTATGATCAGATGTTAATAACGGTAGTTGTTGACATTGAATGGGCGCCTTTGGCTTTCAAAGTAAAAAGTAAATAGTGTTGAATAATTTCGGCGGGCTGGTTAGAACCACGATAGCTCAATTGGAAGAGCACCTGACCCGGTATGTCAGAAGGGTGCGGGTTCAAATCCTGCTCGTGGAATTTTTTTCAGCATTTGTGTTTTTGTAATTTGTTAAACTGAGACAATGCTTTAAGCATGGACTGGAAATTAGTAAAATAATATATCGTAAAATCTCTTTTTGAGTATATTAACAAAAAAATAGTTTTAGAATTACAGGGATTTAGTTACGTTAGTCGGTAACAGGTACTTATCTAATTAGGTAGTGGAAACACTATTTACATCGATCAATCGCTGATTACATTACGTACTAAGCCAGATAATCGAGTTGAATAGTGAAATGTTCGCACGACCGAACTCATTACGATCGCGCAGCGAGCCAAATGTCCGTGTCTAGTTTGCCAGAATCATTTGCAATTTGTAGCTTGCGACTGTATTAAGCTGGGGAAATATTTGAATAATACGTTCATCGTTGCGTAACAATGAAACGTTTTACATGCTAAGGTTTTGTTATTAAGAATGGTCGATAAAATAAGCATGCATTTTCTTAGTAATTAATAATGTGCTACTTGTGTTAACGCGCTTATTTTAAATGGAATTTATAACTTATTATTTTAACTAATTGTATATTACTATCTTATAAGTTTTTGAGCTATTGTTGTAAGACCAGGTAATCGGATAGATGAATGATTTAAATGTATTGAGCTACTCTGTGTCTTGGAATTGGTAGTTAACTTTTGGACGTTAATATCCCGCTAATGATGGTAATGGCCATTGAGCAGTAAGTTTCACTATTGTAAATTGTATTGTTTGCGTGATTGCTATATACCTTATCTAAAGTGGCAATGTATTGAAACTAACAAAACACTACACAATAAACACTTCAAACACTTCACTAATAAATAATTCTGATTCTAATGTATATGGCCCGATCATGGTGAGATCGGACCATAGCCCAGCACGTGCTTTTTGTTATAATGTAAGCTTTTCAAAAGTCCATAATAGGTGACACTAAACAAACCTTTGTGCATCTGGCTCTCGTGTTTTCGACATTTTGCTCGTCGATTTTGAAACCAAACCTGGAACAAAATTTGTATTTTATCATTCTGAATACATTTTTTTTATGAGGAGGTTGATGCCGCAGTGGTTAACGCGCCCGGTTTGCGAGTGTTGAGGTTAAGCAACTTTCGCAAAGGCCAGTCATCGGATGGGTGACCAAAAGTTTATCATCTCGAGCTCCTCCGAGCTTGGCACGTTAAGCTGTTGGTCCCGACTGTATTAGCAGTCGTTAATAACCACCAATCCGCACTGGGCCCGCGTGGTGGTTTATGGCCCGTTCTCCCTATCCATCCATACTCGTGTCCCAGCAGTGGTGACGTAAAATGAGCTGATGATGATGATGATGCATTTTTTATAAGATTGTGCTATTGGCTTCAAACGGCCTTTACAGCGACACCAGACTTGTTTGGGAGCGGCGTGTGATCGAAACACCTTCAGAGGGTATTTTAAAGGAAATGTGTGTTAATTGTACAAACGTAAGGAATCACTTACTACCTTCAACGAACTACTAAGTGGTCTTACGCTTTCGACCGTCCTTCTTATCTATGGCTGTTGCTTACGATTAATTAACCACACAATGGCATAAAAAAGAATTTAAAAAATCTTAAGTTTACGTTAGGTATCTAAATATAAATGTTAACTATGTCAGATGATATCTTAGAGATTTCGAAAAAATTACATAGTGACATACAAGAACTACGTTGTTTTAAAATCAGGAAAGAAAAATGAGGAAAGTCAGCAGAAGGGGTAATGTCGCTTTTCTCTATTTATAGACATGCAATAACGTTTAACTATACGCGCATTTTATGTGCCCAAATTGAATAGTTAATAATAAACTTTTAATTTCATTCAATAAATGTGTTTCATTTTGTACATTACATTTTTTTTCCTTAGCGAATCGTAGTTAGTTAATTGATAAATCATTGACATAATATTATTAGTTGCAATAAACATTTAAGTAAAAAAATAATAGTAAGTAGGTAAGTATTTGGAATATTTGTAAGAATTCGTAAAATTTCAAAACGTTTTTATTTAGGTACTCTGCTGAATAAGATTAACAACATTTATGCAAAATTATATTGCATTTAAGGCAATCGTTTCAAGTTCAAAGAGACTTTTGCAATCAGCAAATCAGCAATATAGCAAATTAACAAAATTTGGCTTCAGTTTTGTTAGGAATAACCGCAAATCTCCCCGTTCTGTCATATTCAATCTGCTCCTTTTTCTTGTTAAAAGGTTTGTAACGACACTAAAACTTTTTTCGAAAAGATATGACGAAAACGCTATATGGAATATGCAAGTTTTTACAAGTAACAGTTTCTGAGCTTCTTAAAAATATAATCTGCCTACTTTGATAGGTGAAGCCAAACCCACATTCTAGTTCATCACTATCGAAACGAGATAAATTTTCGTGGCCCCCGCTTACGAATTGTGAACCCCTATTTTTTTTGTCATGCCATGTTGAAGTCATCACTGGACTAGACAGAGATAGGAAACATAATGTAATCGCGCAATATTTAGGTATGATTTCATATGCAAGGCACTCAAGAGCTTAGCCAGAGGTCAGGCTGTGACCACGGCCGAAACGTCTCGGGTATAAAGAGGGTATGATACCACTAATTAGTTTGCGTTAATCCCCATTTAAATTCCTCGATAACTCAAGAGCTCGTCTATGTCTTTTGTTAATAAGTAAAAAAGTTTGTTATTGTCAAGCCTACGAATCTAACTGGGTCATTCTACATAAACAAATGTCGATTAACATTAGCGTTAAATGCAGTTTCGATAATTGTCTAAACAAACAAGGGCTGGCAATCTCGGCATGCGAGCGAGATAGCTCATAATCATGTTACGGCGTCCGACACATACGTACCGGTTGCCACATGTCGAGCGTGTATTCGCGGACCTAATACTTAACTGATAAGGCCTATTTTGCTCTGTAACTTTGATTTGTGTCACCCGTACACTGCAGCGAACACGATTATACACAGTTGTGTACGGTACACATTGTGTGTACGCTGGTGCGGCCGAGTGAACACGGGTAACCGCATTAGTGAGACGGCACGCGTCGAGCTGATTTTGTGACGTTTGTTTGTGATACACAAACTATGACATATAACCAATGGTAATTAAACACTTTGTACTGATCTACTCGCGTTTTACATAATACAAATTTTTGCTTAAACCCTTGAGTGTATCATAAATATCATAATAACATAACAATCCATATGTTCGCGTAAACTTTGGAAAACGACTTATCAGACACAAAACAGGATAAGTACAATTTATGCCATTGCAGCACCTATGTACAGGTAAAGGTACATGTAGTAGGGATAGGTACATATTTCGATGCATAGGTGCTAAACTGTCTGCAAACAGCCATCAGTTGAAAAATGAGCAGCAACACCTTTTGAAGGTCATGGATTTGAGATGAAAATACCTGTGCTATTATTTAGGCATGAGATATAAGGTATATCATTGTAAAAGCGATAAATGAATAACACTATAATTATAAACATAGAATAGAAGAATTACTTATAATTGCAGAATGTATTTCGATTCTAAAGTTTAAGCGAACACTACACATTGAAATGAAACAATATTACGCCAACGTCAACCGTCAGGAAAACATTAATTAAAACGAATGTAGCTAATGCGAGTAGACCCGTAAAATTTGTTTTATTTCAATAAAATTAATGTTTAAATTGATTAGATGAAAAAAAAATACCAATAGGTGCGAGTAAAAACTTGAATAATAAGATTCTGTAGAATATGTACGCAAAATTCAATTGATCAATTAAACCAGTCTATAAATATTTGACTTGAAGCGAAAACAAATCATTCATCATCATCTCAGCCAAAAGACATCCACTGCTGGACTAAATCAATCAACAAATCATAACAATTTGTAAATTGATCATGATTTTACAATTAAAGAAATATAAATTAAATATAGCTACAATGTAAAAAGAAAATTTTGTTATCTTATTAAGCTGGCATTATAATATCTTAGTTTGCACAGCATTTCCCTGAGTCTATGTTGTGTAGGTAGCTACGTCTGCTGACGACCGATACGCTAAACTAGGGCCGGATTCATTAGCTCTGATTACATTAGACAATGCGACTAAATAACAAGCAAATACACAAACAAGCCCGACCACCCTCCTTCTCGTAGGTTTTACGAACGTTTGCTACAAATTAATCATCCATATATACCTACGGTAATAACTATAACACACTATTATTATGTAAATTTGCAAAATAAGAAACTTTTATGTATGTTGTTTTTGTGTTAAGTATTTTAATAATATGTGTTTTTTGTAATGGAGAGTTTCCTTCTATGATAGGGAGGATATTTTTCAATACTGACATCATGAAAGAAAAGGAGAAAAGAAATGCTCTTGCCGAGTTTCTTGCCGGTTCGTCTCAGTACAAGGTCTCCCACCCTGCAGATTACGAATCGATGATGGTGTAGTGACATTCATAAGAGCACAATTGTTGTAAATAATCATAAACTGTTAATTAATAAGTATGTATATAAACCACACCATTCATTTCGCAAAAAAAGGAATGGTTTATTAGGCGCATTAAGGCTAATAATCACTTAAAATTGTAAAAAAGTTGGAAGGTAATTTAAAAAATGTTTGAAAGTATGGCTTAAGAAAAAGCGTTTTAGAATTTGAACGAATACTATGCTGATAAATAGGTATTTACTCACAAAAAAATTATACGTCCGAAATGGATAAACCGTTGATACTACTATTTAATATTTAAATTCAAAAAAATTCAAAATTCAAAATCATTTATTCAGTTTAGGCTACAAGTAGCTCTTGTGTATTGCACTATGCCATCGGTTCGTAAGTCTACACGGGGCGGGCGGGAGGCCCTGTCTGAGAAGAACCGGCAAGAAACTCAGCAAGTGTCAAGCTCTTTTCTCCCTTACAGCGTCAAAAATTCAATTGATCAATTAAACCAGTCTATAAATATTTGACTTGAAGCGAAAACAAATCATTCATCATCATCTGAGCCAAAACAGCGTCAAAAATATTGGAAAATGCCCTATCATAGCAGGACACTTTCCATTACAAATAAACATAAAAAAATATAAAAGACAACTACAACATGTAAAAAAACAAAATAAAAAATCTAAGTTAACAAATTTACATCAGGTAAAAGTTTCAATTTCCACAATGTATTACAATACAATGTAGTTCCACATACATTACCACTACAGTACTTAGTAAAAGTCAAAAATTGTTTAAGAAAAACATAGTTAAACTATAGTGAATAATACTAAAAATAAGTTAAATATGCAAAAGCAGACCAGCCTCCACAGGCGGCACCCGTTCACGAGTGTGACATATAAATCAGCCATCGACTTTAGGGAACGCAACGTAATGATGACCCAACGCACACGCCACCACCGCGGCACTGCAGATGACACACTTAAGATACTCTAAATAAAAACTTAATGATCCATATAACGCAACGCTGTTGGTTATCAGTAGGACACTGCTAATAAAAACTATCATAATATCAGTATAAAAATTATATGAGTTAATTTTATTATATTGATTCAAATAGAGTATAATGTGTTTTTTATTATAACCAGGCTGTTTTAACATCTAAATATTCTTTGATAGTTCGGTATTTTATTGTAATAGTGTATACCTTGCCCCAAGAAAGAACCAAAAACCTTCTCTGGCATTACATACAAGTTACATACAAGTACAAGTTTTGTCTTATTTCTAGTATTGATATTGTGTACGTCGCAATGGAAGTTCGTGATCCGTTTGTAGATTGTTCTTATTGCGCGTTTCTGTAAAATGAACATAGTTTCATTATCAGCTGCTGTTCCCCACAGTAGGATGCCATACGACAGGACACTATGAAAATAACTAAAATAAACTGTTGTAGCAGTTTCAACGTCCGTCTAAGAACTATATTGTATACAGTTATACATTAAAGAAATCTATTTATATTTCTATTGCCTATGCACTGAAGTTAGATTGGCTTCTTTGATACCGTTCGATCGATTACTCAATTATAGGCAATAAAGAATATAAATTCTAGTCAAACTGGCTATTAGTACATTAAGTAAGTGACACTAGTGAAGACGTAGGGTCAATCCCTATTATCTATTTATTTGCCGGCACTCTAGTCCCCTACCACGGGCGGCACTTAACGCCGATCGGTCGCTAATCGCGATATATCGCCTATAAACGCACTTGTTGGACGCTCACAGCTAATTACGTGCATTAGTAATGAGTGGGGGTCGAGATTGTGAGTGAGCCTGAATTATTGGGGTAGCCAGGATTGCTACTCAATTTCACATATTTTGTAGTATTTATTACATAGCGATCGACACACAATATAACGCAGCTATAACCTACTGCTTGTTTTAAAATTGTTTTTTGAAGAAACAATCATGCCATGGTAACATCAGCCACTAAAGCGAAATATTCCAATGTCTAGAGTGAGATATATACTATGAAAACAACAAGAAACATGGTACGCCTAGATCTATCTAACAATGCCACTTCCTACTGGGATTACGTCACATTACGTTGATAATACTTATAAAATGTTTATATAATTTTTTTTACGCAAATTTTGTTGCGAACAAATTACAAAAACACAAATGTTGAAAAAATTTCCACGAGCAGGATTTGAACCCGCACCCTTCTGACATACCGGGTCAGGTGCTCTCCCAATTGAGCTATCGTGGTTCTAATCAGCCCGCCGAAATTATTCAACACTATTTACTTTTTACTTTGAAAGCCAAAGGCGCCCATTCAATGTCAACAACTACCGTCATTAACCTCAAATCCTGCTCGTGGAAATTTTTTCAACATTTGTGTTTTTGATAATAATTATCGACTTGCTACGAGAAATGTAGCACTAGCTAGCAGCGGATGTTATTTCTAGTTGCATGGTGCGCAGTCTCAATTTTTATTTAAAAACGTATTTCAGTTGTTTGGTTTTTATACTATTTGTAGAAAACGGTTTGATCAGACGTTATTTTCAATGCCTTTAAAAGTTTTAAATGTCCTAAAAAAATATTTTTTTCACTTTCTTTTCTTTTCAATTAAGTGAAATTGTATTAATGTTTTGCGGTTTTGGGTAATACTAACTTAGTAACGTGTCCCTAAGTCAACGCTCCTCTGTTAACTGAATATCAAACACCTAATCTTAATACTTAATGATATATGGGACTTAGTAAAACGCTTTTCTTATATACATACCTTATCAATAGATGGAAGTCAATATCATAGATTTTATGTCATTAGCATGTTTCAAACTTTACATTATGACTTAGATTATGTAACGTGTATTGATCTAAGCATTACGATTTCGATAAAAGTTTGCGCCAAGTTCGTGGTAGGCCTACAGAAACGTCATCGGTTAACAACACGCACTAGCCACCCGATTTCCATAACAAAAACTGTATAAAGAAAAGATAGAAAAGAAAGAACTTTAAAATCAGATAAATAAAATAAATAAATAATTAAATAATAAATAAATAAATCTTTATTGAAGATGAAGGTATAAAAATAGTTTCATCGACTAAGTCGCTACGATATATCGTTACGGTTTTGTAATGGGAATCGAGCTGCAATATACTCTTGCCTCGCTGAGCTCCAGCCGCTGGCTGAGTTCCTCCATGAACGCGTCGGGGTAGTGCGTCTCGTCAAACAGCCGCTCCAGCTTGCCCAGCTGCTTCAGTGTGAAGGTCGTGTAAGACCGTCTCTACTTGCTGACGCTTATTGGTTGCTACGATGCTATGTCCTCGTTCCTCTCCCCACTCATCTCCTCTTAGGTGGATACTGAGCCATAAGTTCAGCTTTTGCAGATTGAACAGTATTAGCAAGAGGTGAACCGTCTTGTATTAAGCATCTGTACTGTTGCCCCTCTGAGCCCTTAGCTATAAGAGAATCGTCTTCGTGTGTTACGCACTTGTACTTTTGCCCTGCTAAACCCTAAACCAGAAGAGAACTGTAATATTAAAAAAAAATATTTCACGGGTAAGCACAGTGTCTTGATCTCACCTGATGTTAAGTGATGGTAAGGCCATTGATGGTAGCGCACTTCACCCGGGATCCTCAACTAGTGAAGTACTTATCTTATCTCTAGCTGCCGGAACACAACAATGCTACAAATATTGATGTTATGGCGACATATTTAGATAAGATGGTGGTAGCTAGCCAGGCGGACAAACAAGCCCTACCGAGTGGGAATCGAACCTCTGCTGGGAATCGAACCTGGGTCCTCTGGGTTTAAACCGAGAGTAGTTTAGACCACAGAGGCGGTCTTCGTGTATCACGTACCTGTACTCTCGCCTCGCTGAGCCCCAGCCGCTGGCTCAGTTCCTCGCGCATGAACGCGTCGGGGTAGTGCGTCTCGTCGAATAGCCGCTCCAGCTCGCCTAGTTGCTCCAGTGTAAAGTTCGTGCGAGACCGTCGCTGCTTGCCGCCGCCGCCAACCACGCCGTTCGATGATTTGTCCGTGATATCTGTTCGAAACAATGTCGTTAAGTAAAAGCTTAAGTTGAAAATCATTTATTCAGTTTAGGCTACAAATAGCTCTTATGAACGTCATTATGCCATCGGTTCGTAAGTCTACTCTGGGCGGGAGACCTTGTACTGAGAAGAACCGGCAAGAAACTCAGCAAGTGCAAAGCTCTTTTCTTCCTTACAGCGCCAAAAATATTGGAAAATGCCTTATCATAAAAAAAACTTTCCATCACAAATAAAAACACAAAGTATAAAGGACAATCACACTTGTTAAAAAAAAACAAAAGAGAAAAAAAAATTAAGTTTGCTTTACATCAGTTACCAGTAAAAATTATCACAATGTATATATATTTTCACTAATAAAGGTCAAAAATTGTATAAGCAAAAAAACAAAGATAAACTATAGTTAATAATAATAAACATAGGTAATAGTATGCAAGAGCAGACCAGCCTTCACACCGCGCACCGCAGAGACAATAAAGAGAGCATGCCACACTCAAGCTACTCTAAATAAAAATCTAATGAAATGTTTAACGCAACCTAAATATTATTTGTAAACTGAAGGACACTGCTAATAAAGGCTATCATATCAGCGCTAAGATATTATTAAAGTAATGATTGATACAAGAATTGACACAAAAATAACACCGAGGTTTCGGACGGATTTCGAGTAAAGTATTACTGTGCCATCGAAAGTTATTGCCGGAAGCTGTTCAAAATCGATCCTCGAAACGAAATAAGTACTACCGATAATAATGCATTGCGTCTTAGAAGAGTTTACGGTTAGACCATAAGATTTGCTCCAGTTTTCAATTTGCGCAAGATCTGAATTTGTGATGGCCACAGCGCATGAGAGTTCAGATAAAGGAGCTTGTGTGTAAATCTGGAGGTCATCCGCATATAGGTGATAGGAACTTGAAATTGAGTCAGTGATAGAATTAATAAATATAGAAAAAAGAAGTGCAGATAAGACGCCACCCTGAGGAACTCCGGCACTAATGTCGCACCAGCCAGAGAAGGAATCTCCTAGCCGGATACGCTGCCGACGCCCTAGCAGGTAACTTTGAAACCAATTAATTGCAGCTGGAGATATGTTAAGAGAACGTAAGACACCAAGGAGGATGTCATAGTCTACAGAGTTGAAGGCATTACTAAAATCAAGTAATGTTATTAAGGTCAGTTTTCGGTTTTCCATACCCTGGCGTATGTCATCCGCAATCTTAACTAATGCTGTAGTTGTACTGTGACCCCTGCGGAATCCAGACTGGAAAGGATTGAGTAGGTTATTTGTATTGAGGTATGCATTAAGCTGGTGATGAACAAGTTTGTCAAGGACTTTGGAAAGGAAAGGGAGAATGGAAATAGGTTGAAACTCGGAAAAAGTGGTTGGCTTAGGTTTTTTGGGACGGAGAATGTGGCCGCCGCTGTGTCGGCACAAGGGGAGTGTCCGCAGGACAGAGTAAGGGTCGGGAGAATACGGTCGGCTCCCAGCGGCTTTTCCTCGGTGCTGGTCGAGTGTCCCTTGAGGGTGGCGAGGAAGCTCGCCAGCATGGCAAAGGTCCAGGTCCTCTGGAATCTGGCCAAGGTGGAGGCTGTCGGACCCAGACCTATGCGCTGCTTCACGTGCATGGGACTGGGTCATACGCGGCCAATGTGCCTGTCGCCCACGGATAGGACGGGTAGTTGCTTCCGGTGTGGTGCAGATGGCCATCGGGGAGAGCATTGCTCCAAGCCGCCACACTGCCTAGTGTGTGCCGAGGCGGCGTTGCCCCACGGGCACGTCATGGGCAGCAGAGAGTGCCGTCCTCCGGTCACGAGGATGAGGGAGCCGGAGAGGCAGGAAAGGAGACCTGCCATAACGGAGCCGGTGGCGATGGAGGCGGCTGAGGAGCTGCCACCAAGAGTGCCGAAAGTCTTGGTGACAAGACTCCCCCCCTCGCTACCCCTTGCCCCTGAAGCCCCCCCAAGCGCCTCTTCCTCTGGAAAGGGTGCCGGGAGGGTCCCGGGCGTGGAGACGGTGGAGGTGGTGAGGGAGCGGGAGAGCTTAAGGGAGGACAGGGTAGAGGGGGAGTCTGAGCGCATTGGGCGCGGTGCTTCCCCTTTTCTGCCCAAAAGAAGTAGGCGGTCTGCCAGGCTATCAGGGCAGCCGCCTGGAGGAGAAAGGGAGGGCCGCTAGTGCCGGGTTCCACCCTGGCCCTGCTGGTCGCAATCCTTTGGTAGGTCGTTGTTGGGGGGGGGGGGGGAAAGAATGAAAGCGCCTCTTCTGCCGCATGCCAAGTCCTTGGCGGTGGCGGATAGGGCGCTTTGTTGCGGTGCACTCTGTGCCCAAAGTTGTGTTTCCTTTTAACTTCAGATGCTGTGCGTTGTCAGCACGCGCCCGTATACTGGCGCGCGGCCGTCATAGTGCATGTCTCCCGTGCAAACGCGGGAGGAAGTGCGCGAAGATGGCCGTAGGTTGGTAGACGGGCGCAGGGCGGCGGCCGCGGTTTTAATCCCAACCGGATGTGTACCGTGGTTGTCGCCCTATTTAGTGTTCGGATTGAGTGACCCCCAGGGGTTTAGTGCGTATCCCTCTCCGTCTCGCCCTCCCAGCCGGGACTTCTTCCTGGCAGCTGACTTGGGGCTTCTCTCCTTGTCAATGGGTGTGGAAAGGCGGACGGGCGAGTCCCACATAACTGGGCCCTCTTCAAGGGCCTGGTAGTCGTAATGACTTCCACTGGGAAAAAAAAAAAAAAAAAAAAAAAGGTTTTTTGGGAAGTGGTGGTAACATTTGCGTCTTTCCAAGCTGCAGGAAAAGTTCCAGTTGAGACAGAGGTATTGAGGATATGGGTAATTGTGGGAAGTAGAACGTCAAGGATGGGAAGGATCATTTTCCGGCTGATGGAATCTACCCCTACAGCAGTAGAGTTAACAGAAAGTATTGTTCTCTTAACATCACAGTCTGCAAATTGATGAAAAATAAAAAAGGAATCGGGTATTGGCAAATATGAAAGATTTTGCAACGATAATGTATAACGATGGTAACAAAATATAAGACCATTTATAAAACATGTCAATTGACTGACTGTCAACGTACGGTTAAAACTATAAGAATAGCGCTACATACCAAGTTATCCAGTGTTAGAGAATTTTAGTCATGCATTTTTATCATTGATGACATAATCAATAGGCCTTATTTTTTCAACAATAAGAACATTCAATAGAAGAACTTTCAAAATTATCAAGCAATTATACTTAAAAAATCAATAACGAGACCAGCCAACGTCAATTAATCGGCAGTATAAGCCGGCAGGGGTCGAGGATGCCACGTCTGGGACTCGCTCGACGCGCTGACGTGAGCCGCCGATCTGTCGCTTAAAGCAATTTAGCAAATTGGGAAGCATTCCTTTTTATACGGCAATTATGTAAATGGAGGGATTATCTGAATGTGGGCGGCGCTGCGGGCCACACCCGCTCTCCCCTTTCGTCTCGAGGGCTGTCTTAGACGCCTAACGACCTGAGAACAGTGATTAATTGCCGTACGACGCTCAGAATACCCTCGATAAACTCTCTCGGTGATTTATTTGATTGAAAAGTCTTTTCCGGATATCCATTAAGGGCTTATTCATTTCGCTTGTTCCGCTGTTCGGGTGCTAATCCTGAACGGTATTTATTTTACACTTGTTTTTTAACAGTTTTGTTATACTTATGGCAGCTATTTGTGCTTTATTGTGCTTTAATTTATAGATCTACCCGTGATGTGAGAGTGCCGCTTAAGACAAAAGCGTCTCAAATTACTGTGATTTCAGCTATAGAAAAAGAAACACGATCCCAATAGGGTATTTGACTACAATGAAAATATTGATCAAACTGTTGTTAACTTAATAGTAAACATGTTTTTAAACTAATTTAGCCAGCACAAAATTTTAAAATAAGTATGATTTTTATAAAAAATCATTAATAACATGATAAAATTTTTATGATTGACCGTGATCAAAAACGCACGGGATGACGCTGAATCTGGAGTGACGTCACCTGCTTGTTTACAGTAAATGTCAATCAAAGTTTTGTACGTTTAATTTGACAGCTAAAAGTTACAAGCTTACAAGCAGGTGACGTCACGATATCACGTGACCTGCATTCAGCGTTTTGGCGGCTATTTTATTAATTTGATTTTTAATGGCGATTTTCGTAAAAAATAAAGAAATTCATAACGAATTAATCAAATTGCAAATATATTATGCTTATAATGAACCACTAGCTGTGCTCGCGACTTCGTCCGCGTGGAATAGTGACTTTCGGCAGCATTTTTAATTTTTTAGGCTCTTTTCCCGTTTTTGCAACATTTTTCACTGATGCTTCGCTCCTATTGGTCGCAGCGTGATGTTATATAGCCTAAAGCCTTCCTCGATAAATGGACTATCCAACACAAAAAGAATTATTCAATTCGAACCAGTAGTTCCTGAGATTAGCGCGTTCAAACAAACAAACAAACTCTTCAGCTTTATATATATTAGTATAGATTAGACATATTTTTCTAAAACCTGTCAAATACCCCATTGTATTGCGGTCGCTCCATCGTCGTTGCAGAAGTAATAAGATGCTGTTTGATAAAACTAAGTAGTTCAAACTTAATATACTTTGCCTTTTTTAGTTTTGATATTTCTCGTTGGTCTCTATATTGAAAAAACTCAATAAACTCATATATTTCTCAGAACAGTAATTAGTTATTATTCTGAGTAGGTTTATTCAAACAATGCACCCCAGTTTAAAAAAAGATCGGTAGTTATTTGTTGGTCGGTAATAGAGATTATGCCTCATGGAACCACATCTACTACCTACTGTCTACTATGAAAAGTTTTGAAAATAATAAATTGTTGTAAAATGTTATTTAAAACTATTTTCTGATATAATAAGTCACTACCTATATCTGTAGGTACATATTATCATTAATTATGAACTGGCTCATTTAATAATCAGTGATAAACTTTTAGATTATTTAGGTAATAGCTAGCCAGGTGGAAAAATTACAAGCCCTAAATCGAGTACAATAATTTGATCTACTTACCTTTGCAACGATGAGATTTCCACCGGATCTAATTGCACCCACAATATTATCTCTGCACCACCCTATGGTTGACTGGTAGAGAATGCCTCAGGCATTAAGTCCGCCATGTAATTTATATTGCAAAAGTTTTTAAATAAATAAAACCTGTGGTTTAACCCAGAGATGGTAAAAAGTTAGGAATGTCATTTAATGTAAATGGGAAAAATTAATGGTCCCAAGCCCAACATTGACCCTTGGGGTACGCCCGTACTTACGAGTGCATTAGAAGACTTGCCACCGTTAATCACACCTTATAGAATAAAATTATATTCGACAGGCATGTTTGTATGTACTAAGTGATATTTTAGAGGCACTCAAACTTCTTAAAAGCGTTTACGCCGTACACTAGCGGCGCCAATGTAAAAAAACATATCTAGTAATTAGAGATAGAAAATCAAATTATGCTCAACAAACTATTTGAATGAAGTAATTTAGAATTTTTACGTCACTTAATGAAAATCTGACATGTTATGGTTTACTTAAATACGGCGTTATAGTTAAAAGTGGCCGTTTTTAGCGTTTTATTCAACGTCTTATTCAACTAAACCATAACATGTCAGATGTTCATTAGGTGACGTAAAACGCTTAATTACTTAATTCAAATAGTTTGTTGGGCATAATTTTATTTTCTTTTTCTATTTACTAGATATGTTTTTTTTCATTGGCGGCGCTAGTGTACGGCGTATAGAGTAATAGATTGGTGCCAAGAATTCAGCCATTTTAAATTATCTGGTCTGGGTTGGGCAACAATTAGACCGAAGTTGAGCAATCTCCTTTACCAAATCATTAGGTAATTATGGCTATTTACCAGTTATTAATACAAGCCAAACTTATTACATCTACCGAAACATATAAATTATTTATATAGCTAACCAGAATTAGAATATTTCTGATTATGACTTGATTTCAGTGATGCATTTGCCCAGCGGTGGGGCAGCATAAAGGTTAATTAGTAATTACTTACACACTTACTTAAATTTGATAGTACTAGAACTAGTATTAACGGTTATTCAATTATATATTTTTTTATTTCTCCGACGCTGCATATTAACAAAAGCAAAACATGATGTTCGCAAAATATCATATTCGCAAAACATCACAATCTCAAATCACCACATTCTTACAATATCATTTTCTTGAAACATCATATTCGCAAAATAATATATTCGCGTAACATCCTATTCGTGATTAACAAAATTTTCTTACCAAAAAGTACACTTGTGATAAAAATAGTTTTTATTTCTTTTGCAATGCACACCAGTTGGCTGGGTGTACAACTTCCTTTTAAGACTAATAGTGGCAATGTCATCATTTATGATATACCCCTCAGAACAATAACTAAAGCTAATATACCCACTGAGCAAGTAATCACAATATACCTACAGCTTCATGGTACATACCTACCTAGCAATGACGTTTTGTACGTAGAGTATTTTAATTTTTAAAATGGATTGCAATGTAATAAAATTCATGAAAAGCCTGAAAAATGCACCTGTCTTGCTACCTGGAAGTTACAGGTACAATTTTGTCTGGTACAACCAACTGACGGTGTTCGAAACAAAAAGATTGCCGCACTTCTATCACTTTAAATAACAACAATGAAATTTTAAGACCCGCTCGGCATACTTGTAATTCTCCCGATTTTACACGTAATCGATTTACACGATTCTACACAATACAATGATGGACGACTGCAAAAAAGAGGTCTGTAATAATTTTGATTCCGCACAGAAGATTTTTGAAAATAATCTCCTGAAACATGATTTCAAGGATAAAGAGCATGAAAAACCAATGTTTGAATCAAAAAAGGATTCGCTTTTTAGAGCTCGAAAGAAATTTTTGAACATGAGTTCTGAAAAAGTGGCTAGCACGAAAGATATTAAACTTCCTCATAATTTGGTGCAAGATTATTATTATTATAACCCGATCAGAATTGCGAGAATATTTAAAAAGCACCGAGAGCACAAATACTGTTTATGGCGACACACGGTACTTTTAAAGTTGTTCCTACCATATTATCAAATGTACAGTTTGCACGTCGATGTAGCATGAACTGAAGGTACGGTCAAGTTTGTACCCCTAATTTTTGCATTACTACCGAATAAAAAATAGAGTAATTTAGATTTATTTCAATTTTGAATTAACAGTTTGGGTTAAAATTGAAAATAATTAATGCGATTATGAATCAGCCGTAGCACAAGCTGTTAAAAAAGTGTTTCCGTATGTAAAAATTAAGGGTAGTAGCGACCATTTTTGTAACGCCGTAATTAAAATGAATAAAAAATTAAATCTCGCCTCCTCCGGAGGGGTAGAAGTAGTATTGGAAGGAGACCGTCAAGTCGTAAAATACTGTACACTCTTTACCTTTGTTACCTCCGAAGTTGATACCAGAGGCCTTTTAAGTACCAACAAATTCCTTGATTATTTAATAAGCAATGGATGCAATACATTAGTAATGACATGTTCAAATCAAATATTCCAATTTGTTCTGTTAAGTATTCAAAAAAAAAAGCCAAATTACAAAATATAAATTATTATTATTATTAATTATTAGAAAGAAATGATTTTCATTGCCCTGATAAAAACAGAAATAAAAAAGTAATGGAAAAAATAATAATGAAAATAGTGCACGATTGTGTTAAAAACTAGATTAGCATTCTACTGTGCCTGAAACAGATATTGTCCAGCATCCTATTTAGATAGATATCCTATTAGAGATCCTATTTTTATGAGAGTGGGAATGGATGTTTTTTATTTTTTTTAATCAAACCAAGTGGCTGATGGTATATATGAATTCTAAATAACTAAGAAGAAATTAGTAAACAAAATTATTAATATAATTAGTAATTAGGAAGTTCATTAACTTACCATTGTAAAGAAATTGTTTATTATTAAGAATAATTTTGAAGTTGATAAAAAAAAATTGTTATTTCTAGATAAATATTTATATTAACATTATGACATTAACTGTACTCTTTAAATGATGTACCTATCATGCGAATATGTTATTTTGCGAATATTATGTTTCAAGAAAATGATATTGTAAGAATGTGGTGATTTGAGAATATGATGTTTTGCAAATATGATATTTTGCGAACGTCATGTTTTGCTTTTATGATATGCAGCGACAGACGGCGGGCACTCCACTTGGTGTCCTCAACTAGGTACTGAGGGACTGAAATAAAAAAAAGCGGCTAAGTGCGAGTCGGACTCGCCCATGAAGGGTTCCGTAGCAGCAAGTAACATAATATTTATAAAAGTTCTTGTAGTTCGTTTATTTTTATGAAATTAAATGTTTTTTTATATATTTGAGTTGATTGAATGAAAGGTAAATTGCGGTTTACGATTTATGACGTATTAAAAAAAACTACTTACTAGATCTCGTTCAAACTAATTTTTGGTGGAAGTTTGCATGGTAATGTACATCATATATTTTTTTAGTTTTATCATTCTCTTATTTTAGAAGTTACACACATTTTACCACATTGGAAGTGTCTCTCGCGCAAACTATTCAGTTTAGAAAAAAAATATATTAGTAACCTCAATATCATTTTTGAAGACCTATCCATAGGTACCCCCCCACACGTATGGGTTTGATGAAAAAAAAAAATTGAGTTTCAGTTCTGGGCTATGGGAAACCCCTAAAATTTATTGTTTTTCTTCTATTTTTGTGTGAAAATCTTAATGCGGTTTACAGAATACATCTACTTACCAAGTTTCAACAGTATAGTTCTTATAGTTTCGGAAAAAAGTGGCTGTGACAGACAGACAGACATGATGAAACCATAAAGGTTCCGTTTTTTGCCATTTGGCTACGGAACCTTAAAAAGGGAATTTGCTTGGTTCCTTACCCACCTCACAGTACATGATGAAAAGCCTGAAGGTAGAAACTTGCACACATTTAAACTTTAACTGTTGTAGCACAATTTATTTTTGAAAACTTGAAATCTTTCATGAAATATCATAAAACACATTGAATATAGTAAAAAGTGTAACTTTATGTTATGGAAAAAAATAATGGACATAGCTTTTACATACACAATAGTGCAAGAGCAATTGTTGCTGTGTTCTCTGTCCAAGGGCTCCACCGGGCTTGTGGGTCCATATTGGGTCGCACAAAATTTAAAGTCATAGTGCCTTACAAATAAACGAAGAATAAGGTCCGAATAGTTATTCCGTGTTTTGTTCCTGTCATGTTATCGTCATGTCAAATAAAAAAAATAAGGCAAGGAATAACTATTCCGACCTTATTCTTTGTTTTTTTGTAATGGTCGCTTAAAGTTCTTCGGCATAGGTACTCGTTTAAGCACTCTTTTTTATCCCATAATTTATTTATATTGTAATACTGATCCTGATCAGTCTTAAATTTTCTCGCATAACTAATTGATTTGTTTAAGACTCATGGCATTTATTAGCATCACAACCAAAATATAAACATCAAGCTGCAAGTATTTTTAACATAATTGTTAGCATAATATTCAGATTGTGAAATTAACTCCTCGTAACAAAGTCTTATAGCAAATAAATCATTTAATAGCAACATTTCATTCTGGCGCTTCTGTCGCTTTGCTTCTCGTAGCCTCCCCTGGACCGCAGCTCCACAGCTCCGCAGCTCTACAGCTTTTGTGATGAAATTTTTGTTTAATGATATGCTTTGAACTTTGCAAAAGTTATTATAACATGAGATCATTCTTTATGACTTTGATACTTATTGTTAACACTAAGTACTACGCGTTTCGTATTTAAAGCTAAATTACTGATAAACTTATAAACATTATATCTTTTATATTTATGCTTATGTGAAATTATGGTTATGACAATAGGAGCAAGTAATACTTATGCCGATGAAACTATTCTGCGTATAGATGAGTATGCTAATAATAAATTATGTGAGAAAACTTCGCGGTACCTTTTATGCCACACCACATTATGATTGAACGCGAATCAGAGGGCAAAACCATAGCTTAGATTTTGACGTTAAACTTCGATCAAGATTGCTCGAAGCGTTCAAATAATACTTTGTAGTACAAGGATATTTAAGTAACTCTATTGAATAAGAAGATTTTTTTTATGAAATAAGAATTATATAGACATTTATTGTTCTTTTAATCGAAAAAATTTGATGATGAATGATGATGATAGATCTTCTATTATTCAAAACATTTTGGTCCTCAAATCTATATTTTGTAATTTAGAACAAACAGAAATACCAATAGGTCACTGAGCAAGTATAATCACTACATTTTACAATAGGTATTAGAGTTCGAGTGCGCAGACTACAAGGTTAATATTTTTAAATGTGTGGTTGGTTTATTTTATAAGTTGGCGTATACCTCTAAGCAAAAGATTTCAATAAATAAAACGAAGTCATATTCTATAACTAAGCATGAGTTAGCTAGAAACCTCGTGACGTTATCTCAAAATCATTTATCATATAGCAACCGTTAAACATTCAATATTAAGTTACCGCCATATTCTTGTTTACATAGGTACATTTACATTCCTAACTTTCAAAGAATTATTCCCCAAAGATACACTTTTCCTGTAGAGACACTTTTAATAAAACTGCGCTTTTATTCCTGTAAGATACACATTCGGCTTGGACACTTAAATAGAAATGTGTTTTAGATAAAAAGGAAAAATAAATAAATCATAATTAACCAAAAACAAAGCTTTTATGCCCCAGAGATACACTTTCGGCTTGAAATGTTTTTTAGATGAAAAAAAACTAAATAATAATATTATTTACATATCATGTTTCCAACATAAAGTACCAGGCTACCATAACTATGCAGGAGATTGCTTATTAATGTAATAGAATGTTAAAGTCTTGTGACATATACCTACATAAAGCAAAGATTATAATAATATTCTTTTATAATAATAAGCATTCTCCTGCATAGTTATGGTAGCCTGGTACTTTATGTTGGAAATATTAAATCTAGTGCAACATGTATGTAGAAGATTGTTTGTGGTTTTATACATTCAAATTATTTATCTTCAGCAATTATTTTATACACAACAGTACCTAAAAGTGTATCTAAGAGGACAAATTGGTAGGGTTTAAAAAAAGTGTATCTTACAGGAATAAAAGCGCAGTTTTATTAAAATTCCTTTCAAAGCCTCTATGCATTTAGTCCTTACACTACCGGTCTCAGACTTTGAAGTCCCGGGTTCAATTCATATTGTTGTTTTAAAACAAAACAGTGGTTTGGTTGGTTGAAGGGCTTAATTGATTTTAGTCCGCCTGGCTAGCTTCCTTAAGACTTATAGGAAGCTAGCTTATTTCAGTCAAAATAATAGTGTTGATTTATTGTGTTCCGACAGTTATGAAACGATATAAGGTAGAGTATCGCAGTAGTTGAGGATTCCTGGTGCAGAGCGCAACCGTCGCCTTCGGCAATATCGTCACTTTCCAAGGCTTGACGCTTCTCGTTAAGGAATAATATATACCTACGGCTAAAAAAACGTTAGAAATCTTACAAAAAAAACAAAAGCTTTTCGGCGTTGATAAACAAAGCCTTTAAAAATCTGTCAAAAACTCGGCCAGCACAATTTAGACTTACCGTGCTTATTGTCTTCATCGTCGTCTATAGACAGCTCCCTTTTGCACTGCTTCGGCACCGGCGACACGAGCCAGTTGCGTGGCTTCTTGGCCGGCGGGGCTTTGTCCTCCAGCGCGGTGATGTCCACTTCCACGTCATCGCCGTCGTCCGGCTCCCCGGGCTCCGGCGGGGGTGCGGGGGCTTCGCCACCTTCCAGGGACTTGCTCACGAAGTCCGCCAGCCGCTCCATCACCATTACTGCCGACAGCACGCGTCGCCGCGCGCGGCCATCGCTCGCCACGCTCTACGGACTACGGTTCGTAGTGGTTCGTAGCGCAGACTGACTCACACGCCCACACTTCCATACAAACGAACCGTGCAAAACAAATGCAACTCTACTATTGAGGAGTAAGGTTTATTTTCCGGGGTTATACCCTCCTTAGGCGGTATTACAGACCCCGCCTAGAAGTCGCGCAGGCGCCCGCCCTACGACGTGGCCGCGCCAGCTAGCTGAGTTGACGATGGCATAATACACGCCTACATTATCGTTATATTCGAGATGAATCTTTAATATAGTCCTCTCTGATGGCCGTGTGAGGAAAGAGCAATGAGTGGCGGACATTTTGTGGGACCGTTCAGTGTTATGCGTGTTAATGGTACTGTCGATGATACTGTGCTCTGATACTTCTGGTGTAAAGGAAACAAAACTGTGAGCTTTATTATTTATTTTTTTAAATTATTAATGTAACATCCTATACAGAATATAACTATAACAATACTTTTATATATATCAACATCTAAATTCATGATCAACACCTAAACTAAATTACACAATATAAATAAGTAGTAAGCTTGGTGATTATAAAATTTCTTGTAAAAATGTAAGTTTTTTATAAATCACGAGTCGCACCTTGTGTTTATTCTTCTCACGCAAAATTTTTCTTGGTTACCGAACATATTTTTATAATATTACTAAAAGTTAGTGAATATTTTGGTTGCTTACTTTGAATTTAACATCAGAAACAAAATTGAAATGATTGTTGGGGCGTATCCCGCTCGATCCACGGTCGAGGCAAGCAGTGCAGAATCCATGCCACGCAACACACTAAGATAAAGCCGGTTAGCTATCACAGACTGTGCTTACACCACACGCTAATATGTCACAGATACTACGTTACAAACTTATTGTGATAGCGGCGACTATAATGACTCATTTCCTTATCAAAAAAGATCGTTGCGATTGACGTTGGTTAAAAAGCTTGTAGAGAAACTCATGTAATTACTAACCAAAGACGGTTCGACCGCACTATATCACCGAATGATATCAGAGCAAGATGATAGCTACAGTGACACTAAAGCAACTTTCTTATACATGTTGTTAGGGTGTTTGAGCAGCGCGGAGATTGCACAGGCAAGCTAAGCACGCTTACCGCCGAGTCAGCGCTCAGCAAGAAAGACTCTATTGCATTGCAATATATTCGAGCTAGATGAAGCTGCAGTGACGATAGATCAGAGTCGGAACATGTTGTTAGGGTGGTTGAGCAGCGCGAAGATGGCACAGGCAAGCTAGCCACGCTTACTGCCGAGTCAGTGCTCAGCAAAAAAGACTCTGTTGTATAGCAATAAATTCGAGCTAGATGATAGCTGTAGTGACGCTAAATCAGAGTCAAAATTAGTTGTTAGGGTGGTTGAGCAGCACGGAGATGGCACAGGCAAGCTAAGCACGCTTACAGCCGAGTCAGCGCTCAGAAAGACTCTATTGCATTGCAATATATACGAGCTAGATAATAGCTGCAGTGACGATAGATCAGAGTCGGAACTTGTTGTTAGGGTGGTTGGAGCAGCGCGAAGATGGCACAGGCAATCCAGACACGCTTACCGCCGATTCAGCGCTCAGCAAGAAAGACTCTATTGCATAGCAATATATTCGAGCTAGATCATAGCTGCAGTGACGCTAAATCCGAGCCGGAACTTTTTGTTGGGGTGATTGAGTATAGTGCGGACATGATAGGCAAGCCAGACACGCTTACTGCCGATTCAGGGCTCAGCAAGAAAGACTATTGCATAGCAATATATTCGAGCTAGATGATAGCTGCAGTGACGCTAAATCCGAGCCGGAACTTGTTGTTGGGGTGATTGAGCAGCGCGGAGATGGCGCAGGCGAGCTCCGCGCGCTTGCCGCCGAGCGCGCGCTGCAGCGTGGCGCCCACCAGCCCGTCCGAGTCCGCGGAGCCACGCACCGTCCACTCCTCGGTGCGCCACTCGTACGCGAGAGTCGCCACTGCGCGCCTGATGGCGAATCCAACCTGCCGTCATAAGGAATGATCTCGAAAAGTGCACAGAGAATAACGCGTTTATTTATAAGTATCAGGTTTAACTACTTTTGTTTGGGCCAAAGCACTGCTTTTATGAACTGGTCTTTACAACGTATCCGAGTTTAATGGGTGGCTGAAACGGGTTATTCCTGTTTCCCCCATTGAAAGTCCCCATCAATGGGGGAAACAGAACTTTTTGTGCTGTCTAGGTAGATCGTCAAGCCGTTACGATTATCAAGCTCAGGTTTCCTTTTCTAGAAGAGAGAAACTGATTGCGAGTTTCTTCATTCCTTACTAATTAGATTCTTTGGGCGTTATATTCGTGTGCACCAAGAGTACCTTTAAAGGTTTGGGTTAACAGTTGTGGGAAAAGCTGAGTTTTCTCCTAGGCAGAGTTAACACTTGCTTAAGCAAAAGCGCCCAGACACTTAACTCTACCTGCAAAAGTGTGCGTGTGACCGTGCTTTGGAATGTCATATATTAGTTATCTGTGCTTTGTACTTAAGTCAGAACGACAATGTAATTTTGCTCGTATAATACACACGTACATAAATTAGAAGTCAAATTAGAAAAATTACCTTGCTGGATTGACACCGAAATAAGATGGCATTATAGTTTTAGTTCGAGCAAAAGTTTTAATTATCCCAAATAAGCACAAACTTACCTCAAGCATAGCAGCGACAGTGAGGTAGGGCTTGATAGCGCGCGCATAGCACAGGTCGAGGCCGCGGTTGCCGAGCGTGGCGCTGACGGCATGCTCCGCGCTCGTCCAGCGGCCGGCGCCCGACGCGGAACTCAACTCCACCGCGTGCCCACGGGCCACCACCTCTGCCCCCAGGGATATTTGATTGGACACTGCCTGCGATAATTGAAGTAATTATTTCTCTGTCTAAGCTCAGTCTACAGGTCAACGCAAACATAACTCCCCCGCGTGTCCGCGAGCCACCACCTGCCCCAAGATATAATTGCTTAACTGCGTGCGATATTCGGAAGAAGATAATCGAGGGCTATCTTAATCATAACAACATGGAATCGCAATAACTCAACTTGGTACAGAAGAAACGTTTACGTTAAGATGGTGTGTTTATGGTGATCTAAATTGAAATTAAATGGTTTCTGTCTATGATACTGTTACCTGCAAATAGTGAATCGCTATAAACTCCTTGTTGACAGCGATAACTGAAGCCGTGCAGCTGCTGAAATATGCGTCAAAGATGCTTTCGAAGCTGTAGAACTCAGCGTCTGCCATCTGCGCCACAACAGTTGCCCGGGTGCTCGACGTGGGCCCTACTCGCACCTCACAGCTCATCTGCCCGCCCGGCGCAGCCTCCATCACGAAGTATGGCACCCCTAACTTAGACTTGTCCACGTACGACAGCAGCAGCTTGTACCCTCCAGGAGAAACCGAACTAAATGACATCGAGTGACCCAAAACCCAGTTGCTCTTTTGACTCTGTTTGACGGACACGCAACCGCCTTCAAAACATTGCGGTAGTCTGTAGCGCGCGGCGTGGTGAATGTAGCGTAGCAGGCCGGGGTTGATGGCGCCGGCCGGCAGCCCCTCGGGCTCCTTCTCACAGACCCGGCCGGTCCGCGAGCCGGTCACTCCCGCCCCGGTCTTGCCGCGGTCGCCGGCTTTGCATTTTGCACTGCCGTCGTCGTCCGGCAGGCACGCACATTTCCGCTGAGGCGCATCCGCGCACGGCCGTATCGCTTCGGTTTTTTCCTTTCGCGGTGTATCACATTTTGAATCAGGATTTGAGCTACTTTTTGCGTAGAGAGTTTCGAATAGCCCTAGCTTGAAAAAATTGGACAGCGATACCAAAATATTTGTGGTACTTTCTTGACTATTCATTTCTATTAATTAGTTTTATGATAAAATGTAAAATTACAAATTAAAACTTAGTTCTTTAACGTTTGCATTGTACGTTTACGTCATGTGTCTGTCACAAGTGGTGGACGACTTACGTCATTATAAAATAAATTTCGAAAAGAGAACAGGATCATCATTGCAGTATTACTTTCTCTGTCTCTGTGCTAACGATTTCAAATACCTACAGCTGAACTAAAACTTAATTTCTTAAATGGTACTGACAGACATGCTCATAAAAAAGCATACTCATAAGCATGCTTGAAACTAGCATGCTCCGCAGCTGTTCACATTTGCCAGCATTATGCATGCTAGTTTTAAGCATACTTCTAAATAAGCATGTTCAAAGAAGACAATAGGACACACGTGCTCTTTTAAACCAGGCTCTCGGCCAAAATGGAAGCTTTGCGAGACTTAATGTTCTCGAGTCTGTTGGATCGGAATATGCGCATCGCGTCATTATGGGCGATTTTAACACAGACCTCATTCGTGATTCTCCTCGTTCCCGTAAACTCCTTCATATTGTTGAGGCAGCTGGCCTACATGTCCTTCCACTCCAAGCCACTCACTGTAACATTACTGGCGAGGACACTTGGCTTGATCTCATCCTTACATCCACCCCATCCCTTGTTTCTACACACGGTCGATGTCCTGCTCTTAGTTTTTTCCATCATGAGTAAGTAAGTAAGTAAGTAAGTAATCATTTATTCAGTGCTTCCAATACATAAACATTACAATAGGTTTCTTATATCTAAGGTATAGTGAGAAACAACTGAAAGGGCTGACCAGCTCAGCTCATGTTGTAACTTGTAGCCACAACGCTGATTTTCAGCTGGACCCATAAAAAAAAAAATCAAAGTAAAAACAAATACAAATACAAAATATCTGTTGTTGTGACAAACTCTTGTTGCTGTAGTTGTGATAAAATAACATGTTTAAATAGTAAGTATTACTTATTTATTATTAATGAATTAATATACATACTTATAATTATTTTTAGATTATACCTACATTACATATATACCTTTAAAGATTTATAAAATATAATAAAAACAAGTAGTTAATTTTAATTTTAAATAATCATATCTGATACATCCTCAATTTGGCAATTGAAAACATATTCTTTAATTTTGCGTCGGAATGTAGTAACGGGTGATGAACTGCGAATAGGTGGTGGGATATTGTTCCATATCTTTGCGGCGGCATATTTAAAACTTCCTTTGAATGCTGTAGTTTTGTGTCCCTGAAGCAGAAGTCGACCTAAACGTATACGAGAAGACCAATTAAGCTTTTGAAAAAGATATGGTGGCTTTCGAGTCGTGATTATACCGAAAAGTAGAGTGGCAAAATGAATGTAGCGTCGAGAAGCCATGTTCAAAAGTTTCCCTCGATTGATGTATGGTGATACGTGACTTCTAGGTGGGATATTGTAGCAAAATCTTGCACAAGCATTTTGTACCCTTTGTATCAGATTTTTCGACCTTGCTAGAAGTCTCGGGCCATAGACTGAATCAGCGTAATTAAATTTGGATAGAATAAGGGATTCCACTAACATAACACCAAGCTCCATGCTTAGATAGTTGCGTATGCGATAGAGTAACTTTAAGCGATAGAAACAGTTACGCGCAATATCCATTATGTAGGTTTCAAATTTTAACTCTTCATCTATTGTTAGACCTAGATTACGCGCTACGAGAGTTCGTGATATTGTCTTCCCATTAATTTTGATCATCGGTTCTTGAGAATTAAATTTTAGAATTTGATATTTTGATCCTATTATCATAAACTTTGATTTATCCGGATTTAGTTTTAAAGAATTACGGTTTGACCACTGGAAGATGACCTCATTTTCTTTTCCTACATCCTTAAACCCCCGAAACCTGTCCCTAAAGTGCTGCGTTCATTGTTTTGTTCGTATGGATGGAGAAAGGTTGCTCAGAGATGCATCCGAGATCAATTGGGACCTTTTTATTGCGGTTTCAACAGTTGATGAGAAGGTTGGCATATTTGACCAGGAAATGCTTTCGCTTTACGAAGCACATGCGCCAATCAAGAATGTGAAGCTAAAGCGTCCACCCGCTCCGTGGCTTACTAGGGGTATACAAATGGCCATGAAACGTAGAAATCGAGCTTTTCGTAAATTTAAAAAAGAACCGTCTGAGGATACTTGGAATCTTTACAAGTCTGCAAGAAACACATGCAACCAGATGATACGCATCGCTAAACGCCTTGAAAACATTTCATACTCCACCCCTGCTGATATCTGGAAGTTCCTTGGGAAACTAGGTATTGGCAGCAGGTCGTCTAGTGCTATTTTGGACAATAAAAACCGTCATTTGCCACAACTGCTAGAATGTATCGTTCAACCATTTGTCAAACGGTAGACTATATTGAATGTCTATCTCGTGTTAATATTAACCCTTTTTATTTTTCCTGTAACTGCGGATGAGATCAAAAAGATTCTCCAATTACCCACGTCATAAATTTTTCTCTAGGCTCTGGCCAATTCCCCTCCCAATGGCTTAGGGCCTATGTACGTCCCTTACCCAAGATTTCCAATCCTTCCATTCCATCCCATTTTAGACCCATATCCATTCTCCCGTTCCTGTCCAAAGTTATCGAAGCCTGTGTCCATAAACAGTTTTCACTGTTCATTCACCAAAATAGCCTCCTTAGTCCATTACAATGTGGTTTTAGACCTGGGCACTGCACCACTTCCGATCTCCTTAAAGTGACTGGCGACATTAGGCAAGGTATGTTAGATACGAAAGTCACCGTTTTAGTTCTCATCGACTTTTCAAATGTCTTTAATGCCGCCAGTCATGACATTCTCCTTGCTATCCTTTCCCATCTTATGGTTTCAGCTGAAGCGCAGGAATGGTTTTCTTCTTATCTTCGAGAGCGTCAGCAGTCGGTTCGCGTTGATGAGAAATCATCAAATTGTCATGATCTAGATGCTGGCGTTCCTCAAGGCGGGATTCTTTCTCCTTTATTATTTTCATTATAACATCACACATCACCTTCAGTGTTCGTATCATTTGTACGCCGACGACCTTCAGCTTTACACCCAAGCACGTGTAGATGACTTGTCAGATGCCATTGGAAAACTGAATCAGGATTTGGAAGTGGTTAACGACTGGTCACGTAGGTTTGGTGTGGCCGTAAATCCCTTAAAGTGTCAGTCGATGCTCATTGGCAGCGTGCGATCGATAGGTAGAGTGGGAATTAGCTCCCTTGAGCCAATTGTGTACAATGGAACGATCATACCATTTAGCCCGAATGTGAAAAATCTTGGCCTGCATCTCGATTCTACGCTCAGTTGGCACTCTCAGGTCGCTAGTGTTAGTCAGAAAGTTACCTGGACCTTGCGCTTCTTGAATCGCCTGAGCAACTTTTTACCATTTAAGTAAGAAAAAGATTATGCTTGCGCAAACTTTAATATTTCCCATTATCGACTATAATGACGTGTGTTAATTCGATCATAGTGCTGACTTTTTAGACAAACTCGACAGACTGCTCAACAAATCTATACGGTTCATCTACAACCTCAAAAAAAAATAGGTTCGAGCTAAAATGGCTGCTCATTCGCCAGCGAAGGCGTGTACGAGCCCTGACGACACTATTTTCACTACCTACTTAATTCCAAATGCTCCCTCTTATCTCACTTCTCATTTCCAATACCTTTGCTCCTCTCATAGTAGGAATCTCCGATCTACAATATAATCTTCTCCTTCTCTGTCCTTCCCATACATCTGGCTTTGTACACTCCTCCTTCCATATTCAGTCCATTCTCCTATGGAATGCGCATGCGCTACCTCTTGAAATCAGGATGGCTACGAGTCGTGACGCTTTTAAAAAGAAAGTCCGTAGGTACTGTAACGAACTGAAGTTTGATGGCCTTTCTATTATTTATACTAAATTGTATGAAAACACATTATTAATTTAATTCGTATTCTCTAATAAATTATATTTACTTAATTATTAATATAGAAAAGAGTTTAAGAGCGTTTACGCCGAGCGCGAGACCTTAAGTTTAGGTTTTTAAGTCCAAATATCACGCACACAGAAACGGGCTGTGAGCGCGCGTGAGTGTGTGCGTAGAGTAGGCTAGTTCTGCTCACTATAGTCAAACTCCCTACTTTGATCCGTTCGAATTTAGTTTTTCGGTATACTTAGAAATTATTGAAGTGAAATCTTTTTTAGCGGCGTTGTACACTTTTTTTGTAATGGGTAAAAAATGTTTAATTCGCATCAAGACACGTGACCTGATCGAAAATGTAAGACGTAAAATCGTAAGACGGATGGAGAGTAGACAGCCGGCGCGGTGTAGGAGAGGAAGTATCCCCCTCTCTTTCTACGGCGCTTGCGCGAATAAGTTGTCATGTTTGTGTACGATAGCACAATAAATAAATATTGTATTCTACCACATAAATGATAGTACTTTTATACTGATAATTGAAGCAATTCGTGCAAAATTATTCCCTAACCATTCCAAAATATCAAAAATGCACAACGTTAATATTCAAGTTTTCACTTCTGCCGGCACTCCCGGGGTGCCACCCTTCGTTTATTTATTTTTAACTATGGGCGTAAACAGATGACTAAACTACGGATACACGAAATAAGTACCTAAGTATAATATTATATTGTATGTATTTTTATTAATGTTGTAATTAATCTTATATCACAAAATTATAATCAAAACCTATCTGTTCCTCAACGATTTATTTTGGACGAATTGATTTGACGACGACACATTTTATTTTATTTTATTCATAGCTCGGCAAATGTTGATGTTAAGTGGAAATGGAGTCCCTGTTGTTCCCTGCATGACGTTGACAGTTGACAGTTTGTTGATGGTTTGAGATACGAAACATTTAAGAATCCTTCTTATTTAAGTTTTCCTTCCAATATTTTACAAAAAAATGATTAATTGTATGGGCAGTCAAATAAATTGACCGATTTTTTAGAATATATCAATAATAATATGTTGTCTATTACCAAGCCCAATTTTGCTAATCTCCTTTTAAAATAAATTTTGTATAAAAATTACTTGGAAAATATGAGCCACATAAGCACAAAGCGCATCATGCAGCAATAAAATAGGTGCTGTCAAAACTCGGTCAAGTTATTTGACTGCCCATACAATTAATCATTTATTTGTAATACATTGGAAGAAAAACTTTAATAAGTAGGATTCTAAAAACCATAATAATAGCTAAGGATACTTTAAAAAATTAAAAAAGCAATACACTTATTAACAAAATAAATAATTAGTCTACAAAAGTCGCACTGCTATGATATATATGATGCTGGATATGGCGAGGAGATTGGGCCATAGCCTATAGCGCATACTGGCACGGGTGCGGAGCAGTCGTGACAAAAACTGGGACCAACGGTTTTACGTGTCTTGCAAAGGAGGGGAGAGAGAAACACACACATAGATGGTATTTCCCACCCATCCCGTGGGCCAGTTTAAAAGAGCATCTAACCTCTTTGGCATACCTACATGTCCGCCATTTTGAAAAATACGTGTTTTGGCGGCCAGTGATGAAACGCATGTCAATCGACAGAGTAAGTGATTACAAACAAAAAGTGTTCCGTAATGAAATCTCTAAGTGATACGGTTTCTGAGATATTAGACTCCAAAAACAAATATTTTATTTTAATTTATTTGGTTTCCTTGAATGACAAAATAAGTATATGTCGGCGGCGAGGTTGTTTGTAGGTAGAACAGTCGAGCAAACTCGGATTCGTTGATAACACAGTTAATCTTGGATCTTCAAAATAAAGACGCAGTCGTATTCCTTACAGTCAATTTAATGTTATTTTAACATCAGAATTAAATTATTTAAAAATAGTTGGCCGATGCAAATGGATTTTAGAAACGAAGTGAGTTCTGCGCGTGCGTACTCTCTGGCAGCTACCGTTCAAATGTGTTCAGTCCGTTGTTGCGCCAACTGACGTTGACGTTCCGCGTACCATAGAGCATAGGCTGCGCAGACCACACTCAAGTATAGACTATACTTGTCGTTTCTAAGCGATGCTAGCGCCATGTCTCCGACATATATAATACGAAACATACATATATACATATACATTATACATATCAGTCAGCTCATAGCTTCTTAGCTGCGGCCTAGGACGGCGTCCCTCTATACAGGTGGCTGTACTGAACTGAGTTCACAAAACAAACACCGTGATCCCGGTGGACCGGTGGACATGATAATGCAAATAACAATAACAATAAACACAACGTAACAAAAAACTGCTCGTGAGGAAAATAACCATTCGTGCACTCACACCAGAGGTTAGAAGCCGAATGAAACGATTCACTAAATAAAAAATGTTTTTTTTTGCTTAACTTTCTGTTTTTGGAGTCAAATATCTCAGAAACCGTATCACTTAGAGGTTTCATCACAGAACACTTTTTGTTTGTAATCACATACTCTGTCGATTGACATGCATTTCATCACTGGCCGCCAAAACACGTTTTTTTCAAAATGGCGGACATGTAGGTATGTCAGGTTCCATACAAAAATGATCGAACCTCTTTAATTTGTTTATGCTCTCACCAATTATCTAGCTCAAGATAAGTATTCTTAAGAAACTCGTTAGTATAGTAAGATAATGGATAAATGCATAGACATAAACATAGAAAAAACACCTAGACCCAAAATAAATTTAGAAAAACAGTCCTTCTCTAAATTAACCCGACCGGGAATTGAACCCGGGGCTTCGGAGACGGCGCGACGCCCGACCCGGCGTGCTAACCACACGACCACGGAGGTCGTCCAATTTAAAAATGTTGCAATTCATCAAAAGTAACATAAAATAATTTATTCACTAAAGTACTAAGATTTGCTTATCGCGCTATAAATTTGAACTATCTTCGAAGTTACGGCAATTGTTCGACAATCGTCGGGTAGAGCGTCGAGCGACGTGACCACTCTCTCAGAGGCCTCGCGGCGGACTGATTTGATACTAATAGAACGCAGAGTTTTGTAGTAGTTTTAGAGCAGTTTTAAAATATTTATAGAAAAATTATAGAGCTAATTTAGTAAAAAGAATTTTGCGCATAATTTAAAGAACACTTTTTTCTATAGTAAAAAGCTTTTATCTCATATTTATATAGTAAGTATATTAGAGAAAACATTAATTTTATCACCTATAATTTCTTTAAAAATTCAAAATGTTTGGGTTTTTATAGTTTTTGTTAGTAACCAAAATCTAAAAATGTTTTCAACAAACTATTTTGCTGAAGATCTTTCAAATTGAAATAAAATTTTTGTTCTTAGGTTTTTCAGTAATTTAAACACATTTTTAAGCTTCGAAGTTGACGCGGAAAGTCAAATTATGAAAACCTCTGTTCAATTATCTTGTTATAAATTCCAAAATATCCATAAATCTAAAAATGTTTTCAACAAACTATTTTGATGACAAGATCGCCTAATGATATAAGTAATTAACATATTTGTAAAGTAAATATTCATAGATATTAAGAGGTTTGAAAAGTACAGTTTTTGAGCAAAACGGCGTAAACGCTCTTAATATTGCTTGGTAAAAATCTCATTATATTTTGGAATTCTATTAGTTAAACCTCTTTACATTAAAAGAGAAAATGAATTTTGAAAGTCTGTCAGAAAAATATTTTTTGACTTAGTCAGAGGAAAATGGTGAAGGAAAAAGTTGTAAAAAAATTACGTGAAAATTAGAAGGAAGTGATAGGGATTCTTAAAGCAATAAGTGAATAGAAAAGGAGCATGTTTGCTGGATGGAGGATTGTAGGCCTTATTATGACTCCTTAAATGCCTTTTATGGTCTAATGGATCACTGAAGGGTTCCTAAAGCCTTTATATTTATGAATGATTAATTTAATAGTTAATTTTAGAACTTATTAAGTATTTCAAGTTGAGTTTAATAACCTTTTGCTAATGTCAATGATAGATAAATGGAGGAGAACAAACTAATACAAATTCTGAATGTTTGGGAATATCTTTCTATTTTATAATACAATTTTATTAGTAGATTCTATTTATATAATATTTTAAGTGGAAGGAAGAAGCTTTGACATGGACAGTTTTATTAAATGAAGAAGGAGAACCAGAATTTCATATCTCAGGAACTGGTATTATATTTAGTAGTTTTGTTGTGTGTCTTTGTTTCTGTTTGTCTCTTTAGGTTCAATTAATCAAATGAAATGATTGGAGACCAATTTAAATAAAATCTAATACCAAGGAACAATAAATAATAAAAGATTACATGGTAAGGACAATAATATTTATTTGGTTTAATAAATACTTTCTATTCGGGTTCCCTAATGATTTCTTCCTTTATCAACTTTAATACCCGAACCTTGAACAAATCTTAATTACTTTATTCTGTACGGGACACACTCTTCGAGTCTACATGAACTTTATGTGTGCTACGGGTTTGCTGAGTGACAAGGTCTGCTATTCATCAACGACTCTACGAGCAGGAGACTTCGGGGTTGCTGACGTCTGAAGACTGGTGTAAACATGAGTCAGGATTTATCGGTACAATTTTATTATTTATAACCAAGGTGACTTTGGAGTTACATTTATTGGGAGGATTTCTCAATATTTGTTAACTTTCAAACATCAATCTAGGTAAGTGTAATGATTATCGCTCTATTTAAAGGACGGTCATTTCTCATTTATCTCAATTATTAATAATAAAGATATAGACATTTTATTATAAAAATTATGACATTTCTTGAATATAAAAAAAAAGGAGATTTGAAGTTTAATGTCAACTTTCAACTATTTTAAAATAAAGTCATAATGTTTCTTTGAATATTATTTGACATTGGAATAAAAAATAAATAAACAAAACAAAATTGATAGGTTTTGATCACTCAAGTGGTGGTAGCTGAAGAGTGAGGAGCTCTGGAATTTTGGAATTGAACAACTGTGAGTTAAACAATTATAATTGATATTATAACTATTTCTAATAATACCTTTACGAATAATAAATAAATTATTTTAGTTATGTAAATTCAAACAGTAGTTTAAATTCTTTTCTTGCTAAACAAAAGTAATACTTTTAATTTGAAATCTTTCTTTAATATTATTCTAAGATTTATTCTTTTCTTTTAATCTTTTGAAATTCAAATAACATAGTTTAGAAACCTAACTATTCAATCATGTTGAACCTTTTTACCTTTCTTCTGATTATTCTTTTAATTTAAACTCTAACTAGATTAATATATTATATTATCCTTCCCTTAAGAAATCTTTTAATTACATAATTAGTCAGTCGAATTCATTTCATAAATCTGACGTTATTTTCCTCACTTCCGTTTACCATTTAATGATGAAATAATGCTTTTGGTGATTAGGTTACAATCTACAAACCCAAATCTATCTAATAAACGTAATCACCAAACAGCTCGCGTAAATCCAACAGAAATTAGAAATCTTATTAATACAAATTTAGGGATTTATCTTGATTGAGAATATTTACAACTTAATAATTCAAAGAGTAATTATTTTCGAAAGGAAGTATGTAAACAGTATAAGTTTTCATAATCACAATTCCATTTAACAATTTATACTGACAACTTCCGAGGCTTAGAGACCTATGGGCTCAGGTATGGTTGAATCCGTGTAGGCACAAATGCACGTCAGTGGGGTCTACTGGGTAGTGCGCGGTGATAGGTGGTTCGATTCCCCTTTGGCTTGCTTCAAGCAAGGCAATAGCTCAATGGTAGAGCCCCGACACATGCTGGTAGATTACCCGCTGTTCGAACCAACCATACAGTGTTCATTTCATTCCTCAAAAGCCTCTCGCGTTCTTTCATAGGATTAGAAATAGGAAAAGTATGAAAAGATGAATGTTTGTAATGTCCCCTTTATATTATTTTATTTGTTTATCTTTTGCTTTGTTAGTTCATCTCCAGGAGAGCTCCAGAATTATATATGTGGACCTTTCATCGCATCAGCCACTATATTTCTGGATGCTGTGTTGTCGTCTTTCGGGGCAGACGGGGCGGGACTCTACAGGGTCACGCTGGCACCACTCTGAATAAATGAAGTTACTAAGTAAAAGATATTCAAAGTCTTTTGTTATCGTTCTTTCCTTTCGCGTTAAATGTCTAACTTCATGATGATGGTTTGAGAGATAGAATTAGAATAGGGCCAGGTTTGTTTGGGTCCTGTGGGCCTGGTCGGGTGTTTGACCTAGAGGCAGCAGGATAGGTGCGTCCAAGGGAGGTCAGGAGGGTGCACTTAGTTTAAATTCATTACTCCCCTATTAGAAACTGAGTTGTGCTCACACCCGAGGACTCAAATAAATTGCCAAATTCCGGCATTACCCCTTTAATTAATTATTTAGTAAATGAACAATATAAACTAGAGTTTGTCTGCCTAATAAAGATCTTGAGTTACTTATTTATAAAAAATTACACAACGTAGAATGGTCCTACCCTAGACTTCACATGCCAATAACAAAGACTATCTTTGTTTTCCTAAATTCAAATATCCTTGTGGTCCCGACTTGAGATCGTCACAATGGTGCCATGACCAGGATGAGTTAATTATTATTGGTGTAATTATCCCTTAATTGATCAAAATATGAGATCGTTACAGTACCTATGCTCTTTATACCTTCATAAAACCTTGGCAGAATCATCTCAGTAACGTACTATATAAAATAATTAACGAATTAACGGTTTTCTATCCAGCTAGCTTTTTAATATTATGTCAGTATAACTAAAATAAATCGCTGTAATATGACCGTAATAGTCATGAAGCTGTGCAGCCTTAGAGCATGCAACTTTACAGCTTCATTTCATGTTAATCAGCTTCATGATGTTAATAGTATGATATTTTTGTCCTTTAGTTGATGGCAAGTAAAGTAAGTAATACTTATAAACAATATTTCCTTCCTGTATGATAATGATGAATGATAATAGAAATGAGAAGTGAGAAATGATATACCCCCCAATCCCTCGAGTATCTCAGTAAAGATGTGGGGCTTTACTAAGTCCTCACGCGGACTTCTTGAGAGAATTTGAAATTTTGAAGTGCTGTTGCACTGTTTTGTTTCATTTGCCAACACTCATGCACTCATCATGGTCATCACACACTCATCTCAACACTCATGGACACTTAACGGTTAATAATCCGCAATAATTTCACATTTATATTCGACTTAACACAAATTTTAGAAAATAAAATATAATAAATACAATGATAATAAATACATTGAATATTGATAGTTGTCGCAGGCGGGGACAACCACCATCCAAAGAGAGTGCTGATTAAGTTGAGCTAGCCACGGCCGCTTGGTTGATGATTGTCCCCGTAAATGAGTATTTATAAATACTTATTTATTGATTTTATTATTTAAGTATAGGTATCGGACAAGGAAATATTTCACGTTGCATTCAACATTGCTCAAATTGAATTCTGGGATCGTAGAGCTAGTTTAGCTATTTTTTATGTTAGTCCGGTTTTTACGAGTACATAATTGTTTTTTATATAGTTGTTTTAGCAGTCGGGTTTTTTGTTTTATTTTAATAATTTGGTTTATTTCAAACTTTTTAGTTTTGTAAAGTAAATAACCAAGCATTTGAAAACCTACATAAAAAACCATATTATTAAACAGAAAAAGTTAATTACAAATAGCTAACCCGATTATTCTTATACTATTTATAATATTGGGTACATATAGATGTGCCTCTCATAGAAAAAAAGATGTATAATAGATGGCGGTAGTAGACGTTTGCGTGCGCGTTTACGCTTCTTCCTGATAGATGGCGCTACTTTTACGTGTCATATTTTGTCACTTATCTTTTTTTTTTTTTCTTTTTTTTAATGGCTTTGTGCGGTTTGCACATATAGCCAATGTCAAAGTTAGGGTCACTTATCTTATTCCCGTTTCCACATTTCGGATTTTTTAATAGTCTATGTCATTCCCACAGTCAAAACAAATCTAACGACACACGACACCTCATATGTTAAAATCCATCATGCCGTTTGGGCTGTAAGGCGTGCCAAAGAAAAAGAATACATACATACATACATACATACATACATACATACATACATACATACATACATACATACATACATACATACATACATACATACATACATACACTCGAAAAACATAACCCTCCTTCTGACGCAGTCGGGTAAAAAAACTTCCATTGTAAGTTCTTAAAAAGTAAAACTAAGTTCCTGCTGAAGGGTTTTGTTTAGATTTATAGAAAGATTTATATTATTTAAGATCTTTGTAGATAGGTACCGACAATTATGTTAAAATTAAAAGTTCGAGCTCATTGTGTGATTTCATTCTGTTCGTATAAAATTTGCACACGTTTTGGCACCTCCAGTAAAATCAAATGTTTGGATTTTTTTATTAAAACACATAAAGTCAGAAAGTGTAAATTACTATTATTATTATTATTATTTATTAATTGTACCATGTATTTAAAAAACTAAAAATAATACTACTAATTTGCAAATTCAGGATTCAAGATTGCAGTAATACTTCCAAATTAACATCGCCATCGTCATTCACAACATATTATTTTTTAGCATTTATTAAATATCAAAAATGTTGTACGTATCGATACAAACGCATGCGATACGTTACGATACGATATATCGATACAAAACATTTTTCTGGGCCTCGGTTTTGCTTTATTTTCCAAAATTTGTGTTATGTCGAATATTAATGTGAAATAATGGTGGATTATTAACCGTTAAGTGTTCGTGAGTGTGCATAAGTGTTGGCAAATGAAACAAAACAGTGCAACGTCACTTTTCAAATTCTCTCAAGAAGCTCACGTGAGGACTTAGTAAAGCCCCACATCTTTACTGAGATACTCGAGGGGTTGGGGGGTATATCATTTCTCAATTCCCAATTCTAATATCATTCATCATCATCATCATATATGAAAATATTGTTTATTTATGAATACATAAAGGCTAAGGTCATAGACCATGCTGCCATGTCATTAGTTTAAGTAATAACTTAAACTAATGACATGGCAGCATGGTCTATGACCTTAGCCGGTTCCTCAAGGAACAAACTACACAAAAAAAAAAAAAAAGAGGTTCGTAGAAGTTTGCTTTGCTGAGCTGAGCCATCTTTCAAGAAATTATTCTTTACTGTTTACATTTATTCCAATTCCAATTCATTTAGTTTGATTGACAAAAGTTATATTGTTGTAAATAAAAATAGCGTGACCTATCTATACATTGGACTAAAATGTGAGTAATTCTTTCTATTTATTACAAGTAGTGATATGAAAATGTACATAGATTATACATGGTTGATTGTCTTTGTTGCATGCATGTATTATAGTGACGAATAATCTTGCAACTCTAATGGCGACTGTCGCCAATAGACTATTAGAGCTGTTGCGGAATCTTAAATCTGACGCGGTTCCGAAACCACCACGACCAGAGTATGAAGAGTCAGACTCTTCTAATGTTAATGATGAACCTGAGATGCACCACGATCGTCCTCGGGATACAATAGAACAGAGTGACGAAGATGATCATGAAGAGATAGTGTTTGGTGAAGATGACTTTATAAAGGATACTAAAAAGAAGTTCAAATTCCCATTCAAATCTAAGAAGAAAAAAGATGATGATGACCCTAAAGTACCGAGGGGCTCAAAACTTGAGAAAAATGATAAAAGGGGCAGCGTCAATTCCGTGAACACTCAAGGTAATACTTTCTAAGACTTCTGAGCTTTATTAATTTTAGTTACCTGTATGATTATTTGGTATTACCATCATTGTGACATTGACAAATGAGTCATTTCACAATCCACCATATAAAGAATGTTGGATCAATGGGGAAGAACACAAAGCTATCAAATAGACTTGTGTTTGTAACATTTAAAATGATGTGTGATTTACTTACAAAACAAATAATTAGAAACAACAGCTTAATTTTTTTTTTAGTTTATAATTTTTTCTTAATTTTCTTGCCTAGACGAAACTTATTGGTTTATAATTTTTTCTTAGTTTTCTTGCCTGGACAAAACAAAGTTTGTATTAAAGATCTATTATCATCATCATTATCATCAAGGCCTGATTTGAAACATCTTTATTTTTAGATAATTTTATAATACTCCACTCCACTTTATAATTCAATTCCATTCAATTCAAAAATCATTTATTGTTGTGCTCATCAGCTCTTGTGAATATCACTATGCCATCAGTTCGTAAGTCTACATGGGGCAGGAGATCTTGTACTGAGAATAACCAGCAAGAAACTCAGCAAGTGTCAAGCTCTTTTCTCCCTTACAGCATCAAAAATATTGGAAAATGCCCTATCATAGCAGGACACTTTCCATTACAAATAAACACAATTAATAAAGAAGACAACCACAACATGTAAAAAAAAAAACAAAAAAAAAATCTAAGTTAGGTATCAAAAAATCAGTTTCAATTTCCACAACGTCATACAGTACCACTATAGTACTCTAATAAAAGTTAAAAATTGTTAAAGAAAAACAAAGTTAAACTATAGTGAATAATACTAAAAATAAGATAAGTATGCAAAAGCAGACCAGCCTCCACAGGTGGCTCCCGTTCACGAGTATGACATATGAGTGACGAGTATTACGCACTCAATTTCAGAAGCAATATCAAAATCTAGACACAATAGAGTAATTTATTATATCCAGATTTACAGCAGCCATATTGTTTATGCTAAAAACTTGCTAATTTGGACATGTAATTAATATTTTCATTTTCTTTTTCAGCTACTGGAGCAGTTTTTAATGTGGTAAACTCCACAGGGGTGCAGTTTGGTAGCAACCATGTTTACTACATGTCGGGCACAAAAAAACAAAATGGAAATACTGATGATGAAAACCAGATACAAAAGGATAACCTTATTGCTCTACTTATGGAATCAGAAATTGAGGTAATTACAAACTTTTGGGCTTTGAAATAATGAGGCAAATATAGCATATCAAAAACCTATTTTTATATTCAAGTGATTGAATTAAGTATAAACAGTAACAGTGTACAAATTCTTGCAAGTTTAAGATGTTTTTCTGGGATAAAAAGTGTACTATGTGTTACAAAAGGGTGTCCCATAAATTCCATTACATTAATTGACCTAATTTTAAAATCCATAATAAAAATGCAATAACCTTAATTCGCATAACAATTAAAATATTTACTATTACTTGGCATAATCATGAAATCCATAATTTTAAAATATCTAACTTTTGAGGGCTTGGTATAGCAGGTATTATATTGTAGCCCTGATTATCATTTGCCGTATAGTTAAGTGCCTTGGTATAATAACTAGTGTGGGAATCAGGAGCACATAAAAAGAATAGTTTGCAAGGAGCGAAATGACGAGCATGCTAGGTGGACATGATTGTGGATGACCAATTTACGGATATTTTAAAATTTGCTTTCTATAACTGAATACATATTATAAAATTAATTGAATATGCTTCACAAAATGCCTCATCATCATCATCATCATCTCAGCCAAAAGACGTCCACTGCTGGACAAAGGCCTCCCCCAAGGATCTCCACAACGACCGGTTTTGTGCTGCTCGCATCCAGCGGCTTCCCGCGACCTTCACCAGATCGTCGGTCCACCTTGTTGGAGGCCTGCCCACACTGCGCTTTCCGGTACGCGGTCGCCACTCCAGGACTATCCCGCCCCAGCGGCCATCAGTCCTGCGAGCAATGTGCCCTGCCCACTGCCACTTGAGCTTAGCAACTCTTCGGGCTATGTCGGTTACCTTTGTTCTTCTGCGGATCTCCTCATTTCTAATTCGATCACGCAGAGAAACCCCGAGCATAGCCCTCTCCATTGCTCTTTGAGTGACCTTGAGCCTTTTTATGAGGCCCATAGTGAGCGACCACGTCTCAGTCCCGTATGTCATCACTGGCAACACACACTGGTCAAAGACTTTTGTCTTGAGACACTGCGGTATATCGGACGAGAAGATATTTCGTAGCTTACTGAACGCTGCCCAGCCTAATTGGATTCGACGATTGACCTCTTTGCTGAAGTTGGACCTACCTAGCTGGACCGTTTGTCCCAGGTAAATATAATCGTCCACAACTTCAAGGGCAGAGTCCCCAACCTTCAGAGGAGTGGGTACGACACGTGAGTTCGACATAACTTTCGTCTTCTCCATGTTCATTTTAAGACCCACTTGTTGAGAGACTCTGTTGAGGTCACCGAGCATTGTGCCGAGGTCTTCCAGGGTCTCAGCCATGACCACTATATCGTCAGCAAATCGAAGGTGGGTGATGTATACGCCGTTAACGTTGATGCCGAGTCCTTTCCAGTCCAGAAGCTTGAAAACATCTTCCAGTGTAGCAGTGAACAGTTTCGGAGATATCACATCTCCCTGTCTCACTCCTCGCTGCAACTGGATAGGTTTCGAATTCTGGTCCTGAAGACGGACTGACATAGTGGCGCTTTCATACAAACACTTCAACACTTCGATGTACCGGTAGTCAATTTGGCACCGCTGGAGAGACTGTAGCACGGCCCATGTCTCAATCGAATCGAAGGCTTTTTCATAGTCCACAAACGCTAAGCATAGAGGCTGGTTATACTCCTCGGTCTTCTGTATAACCTGCCGCAGCGTATGTATGTGGTCTATGGTGCTGAAGCCTTTTCGGAAACCGGCTTGTTCGATAGGCTGGAAGTCATCAAACCTGCGTGCGAGACGATTCGTTATAACTCTCGAAAACAGCTTGTAGACGTGGCTTAGAAGTGAGATGGGCCTGTAGTTCTTCAGCAGGGTTTTGTCGCCCTTTTTGAAGAACAGTACCACCATACCTTCGTGTCACGTCTCTGGCGTTCTGCCCTCTAGTACGACGGAATTAAATAGCTTCTGAAGAGCTACGAGTACCGGTCTTCCGCCTGCTTTCAGAAGCTCGGCCGTAATTCCGTCAGCACCTGGTGCCCTGCCGTTTTTGAGCTGTTTGAGAGCCATACTAATCTCGTATAGGCTGATGTCCGGGATGTCTTCAGTATAGTGCCGGGTTAACTTAGCTCTAGGGTCTTTAGCTAAGCTTTGTACAGGTGGCCGTGTGGATGTGTAAAGCTGTCCATAGAACTTCTCGACCTCTCCCATAACATCGGACCTGGTTGTGACAGTTCTGCCGTCATCGGTTTTCAGCGTCGTCAGTTGGCACTGCCCAATACCCAGATCTCTTGCGAACACTTTTGAGCCTTTGTTCCGCTCAATGGCCTCTTTAATACGGTTAGTATTAAATCGGCGAGTCATAGACTTTGAGATCTGCCTATTTAGCCGCCGAAACTGAGACGCATCACCTAAGGAAAGCAGAAACATTGCACGCCGCTCTTCCATCAGTTTTAGGGTACGGTCTGAGAACTTTTTGGTTCCTTTTGCACGGTGGGTTTTAAAGACCTTGGACCCAACCGTTTGGACAGTTTCCACAAACCTGTTGCTGTATTCGTCCACATTTTCGCAATCATTTAAGCACTCGAAGCGATTCTGCAATTCGAGCTGAAAGCTTTCGGGGTTTTGGATTTGGATGGGTGCAGGACGGAGCGTAGACCTTATCAATCGACGTCTTTCCAGCTTAACGTTGATATTCAACGTGCCTCTTACCAACCGGTGATCGCTGCCAGTTTTAAACGCATTGATCACAGTGACATCATTGAATATTTGCTTCCTCGTCGACATATAAAAGTCAATCTCGTTTTTTGTTGCACCATCGGGACCCATCCAGGTCCACTTGCGGTGTTCAGCCTTCCTGAAAAAGGAATTCATCATAAAGAGTCCCTCCCTTTCCAGAAAGTCCGCCAGCAGTTGGCCCCGTGAGTTCCGATTACCAACCCCAAATCGTCCCACTCTCATCTCATCGCCGCTTCGTTTGCCCAGTTTTGCGTTAAAATCTCCCATGACAACGGTGTAATGAGTTTTGGAGACTTGTATGGCTCTAGAGATGTCCTCATACGTAGCCTCCACCTCATCGTCAGGGTGTGTCGTAGTAGGAGCATAAACCTGTATGACCTTCAACAAATACCGTTTGGTTATTCTGAGTATATGGTACGCTACCCTAGGCGACACACTCCCGGTCTCGACAACGTTGTTCACGAGGGACTTGTGGACGATGAACCCGACACCTCCTTGGGACAGTTGTTCGCCCTCCCGGAAATAGAGCAAGTTACCAGACTTGAGGATTATCGAGTCCTCCCCCTCTCTTCGGACTTCAGATAATCCAATTATGTCCCACCGTATCTTGCTCAATTCTTCCTCTAGTTCAAAAATCTTCTCGTCAGTCCGCAATGTGCGCGTGTTATATGTTGCCAGGGCCAGAGTTCGTCGTTGGCGGTAGCCAGATCTCTGCCGGAGATTCTTAGCACCCCCTGCCCCGTCGCTTCCTTGGCCGCTACCGTAGCTAGGGCGAGCGGGGCCGCCGGGGACTAGGGGCCGGTGTTTCGTGGTGTGCATCATGAGGGGATTTGCCATAATCGCCACGCTTGGCAGGCGGGTTGGCGATCGCAGTAGTTGAGAGTTAACCTCAGAGAGATGCTGCTGCCCATCCTCTGGAATGGTCCCTTAGTCGGCTTTTACGACACCCACGGGAAGAATTGGGGTGGTGCAATTCTTTATCCCCGGCACCACACAGGGAATGCCTATTTTACCTAATGCCTATTTTATACAAATAAAATGATTTACTAAGGATATTTTGTATTTTGTTAAAGTGCTTTGTTAAATATGAACAAAATTGTAGTTTGAAATATTTTATTTTCAGCCCACTCACAAATATATTGATTTTGTATCAAAGAATTTAGGCATCAATTGGAAAACTATATTCATGTCTATGGGTTACTTGAAAGGCCGTATTGATACTTTGGTGCTAGAAAATGGTATAACTGAGGTAAGTCAGTCTTAGTTGGCTATTATGTATTTTATCAATATTATAATTCTGAGATAGGTAAGATTTCTTGTGGTAAAAGTTTAGTAGCCAAGGAATAACCCTTTACATACAAACAATTTTTATTTTAAAAAGACTAGTCAAATGATTTGGCTATAAATAAAAAATCGCCCTGAGTAAATGTAAACTTGAACATCATAAAAACCATATACCCTAGAAAGCTCTTACCTCCTCGGAAGTTATGAAAAACTGTAACCCAAAATTCTTCTCTCCAGCTCATTTTATGCCCCCACCGCTGGGGCACGAGCCATCCCTATGGAGAGATAGAGAGAAAAGTTCATAAACTATCCCATGGGCCCAGTGCAGAATGGTGGTTCTTAACAACTGCTAATGCAGCCGGGATCAACGACTTTGCGTGTCTTCCAATGCAAGGAGAAGTTTGAGATGATACATTTTTGTTCACCCATCCGATGACCGGTTGTTGCTAAAGTTGCTTAACTGCAGCAATCGCAAACCACTGCGCCATCGAGCTCTTTAGGTTCTTTTAATTAAATGAATGTGAATCTTGTGTAAGTACACAAGTAGTAGTAGTAGTAGTAGTAGTAAGCATAAACATGAAAGACAAAACAAAATAAGTAAGAACTTATTTTGTTTTGTCTTTCTATGTTTATGCTGTTTCTGTTTGTGTGGTCAATCAATGTTTTTTCTTTCTTTCATTCTTTCTTTTACTAGTTGGCAAAATACCTGATTAAAAATTTGATTTTTATAGGCCCGTTATCAGCTATTGCAAGACTGGGTGAACAATAAAGATGGCGCGACTCTCGGTGGCCTGGCCGTTATTCTGTGGGAGGAAGGAGAGAGGCAGATTGTCAAGGAGTTATCATTAATTTACAAAGAGAACAAAAAGTAAAATGATTTTGTGAGTTACAATTTGGTGCTATATTTTGTGAGTTACAATTTGGTGCTATATTTTGTGAGTTACAATTTGGTGCTATATTTCATTAGCTTTTATGCTTTTATGCTGTTATTATAAGAATAAGTTGAAAATGCAAACCATTCCTACTTTTAACCTTAGTATTAAATAAATCGTGTCTCTTAAACATAAAAAACATATTAAAAAATACCAATTATCAAATTATAATAAATGACTTCCCATAAATACTTGACAAATTTAATAAATGAATATTCATCAGCAATGATAATACAGGTTTAAAGTGCTTCCATGATATACCTACCTTATCTTATTCATACGAAAGTATTAAAATAATAAAGACAAATGTAAGTTATGTAAGTAAATAATGTAAAAGCAACTTAAATCAGAAATTTATTTAACTCTAAATTAATTTAATTTAGGGGAGTTTTTAAACAAAAATTATTAGATGCCTTTGTTGTTTTATAACCAGTTATTGATAAATTTAATTTGTAGGTTGTTGGTTGCAATGTAATTTTGGTTTCAGTTGAAACTTTTTATATTACTGTAAAAAACTGAATATTATTATTTCAATTTTCGCTAGAAATATTACTACTGAATATTATGTTCTAAAATTAAGCAACAACAACAATGACCTCATTTATTATTGTTGTACCATTTATAGTCCATATTGCTCTAATACAGTTATAAGACTTTTAGTCACACAATGCAATGCAATAAAGGCATAAAAACACATTAATCAACTGGAATTACTTAACAAATACACACTGTACTGTATGTGTGCATATATATAAAACAAACATTATTGAAGGAACGAAAATGTAGACGTTTCAACAATAAACGGCTCTAGTCAAACATAAACTTAGCTTTGATTTTGATAAAATATTTTGAAAATGTACTATACTTTAAATAAATTCAATACTTTAAAATTGAATAGCATGCTACAACAGGTAATAAAATCCTTAAAGAAATCTGTTAGTTGCACAATATTTTTATTAATTTTAATATTATACAGGGTATGAAAAGAAGCTTAGCGAAAACGAAAAATACAGATTGTTCCCATCATTACTATATTACTTTCTTGTATGGAGCCATACCTGGGAACCTGGGAAGGAGTTATTGAGGTTTTTTTTTACTGTTTTTGCGGAATCTGTTTAAAAAGGTTATTAGTAAATTTTCTTCTAAAGGAACATTAGTATTTTTCTTCCATTTTCAATTAAAAAGAGACGTTTTAAGTTACAAACCGCAATGAATGTCGAAGGCACACAATGATGCGGCGGCTCGCGGCCGGCCGCCTCGTATCGTATGTACGCTACATGCACACTAAGTTGCACGCGTTCCATTGCGTGTCATAAATAACACCTGTTTTTGATACCCAAAAATAAAAGTCGTTTCCCAGCATTTATTTTTACTTAATGTTTCTTAGTTTGATGTAGTACACTATGCATGTATTACGGCTTCGGTAAGGGTTTTCTCATACCCTGTATATAATTAATTTTATATAATCGTTGAATTTATGCAAGTTGTTGATAAACATTTAAGAATGTAATAAAATTACAATTTTATTTTTAGGGGTACAATTTTATATTTACATCACTATAATAATAAATGTATACAGTTTTTTATTATAAATTGTTTCATTTTATATAGTTTTTTAATCCCTCTGGTACTGTCAGCATCAAATTATTTACAATGAACATTGTTACAAATATCTTGGCATTAAAGAAAACCACCCTTACCCTTATGCTTTACTCATTTATTATTCTAGGTTAAAGAGAAGTAAAACTTTGAATATCTTTTTGACCATTTTGTATAATAGTTTTATTATGAGTTATATTATTAAATGTTTGTATAGATAAATTAGATGCTTTATAATCTATACCAATTTGTATACTAGCTTGTTAATGCACCATCCATGTAAGTATAATTAAAGATATAATTATCAAGAACATTAACGCCGTGTTTGCCAATGGTTTGAGCACCCAGTCTTAAGACGATAAGTGGTACAAAAAGGTTATCAATATTAGTCGTCCGCTGTCTTCCAAGGAGATCGTACCGCTTCTGTTCTAGTATTAATCATAATGCCTGTACCCGATAGGAGAGGTCTGAAAATTGTGGAAATTGACGTCAAAGATGTTAGGTTTCCTACTTCCCTTGGCGGACACGGATCTGATGCTTTGGTAAGTGTACATTTCTTTATAGTATACATATATAAATATAAATACATAGGGCGTGCATAAATTGTATTGACAATGTAATGTTATACATCATATAAATCCAACGTTCAGTTTTCGACCAATATTGTTGTCTTGACTGAATCATGTAAGTGCATTGGTCATATATATATATTCATAGCGTAAGCCGATTTATATCCCAGTGATTATGGGACGATAGCTGCACATAAAAAATCGGTTATGGTCTCATTTTAAAGAGCTCCAGCCGTAGATGTGCAAAAAAAAATAAAGAAACCTGTCATAGGTTTCGAAATTCCTAAAAAATCTGTTAAATAAACGCGAATTTTTGCGGGCGACCCACTTTTTTTAATGATGCTAAATATCTTTAGCCGTTACTTTATTCTGAGGACATGCCTATGAACCTTTATAGAAAAATAATATTACTAATTTCCTAAAATCAAAATAATCTGTCCGTGTATCAGTCCAATGCTGGACATAGGCCTCTCCCATTTTCTAACATATTACGAGTGTAAATAACAACAAACGCGACCATCGTCATCGTAAATGCCTTGTCGTTTATTTAAATGCATTTTCTAATTTTCCATTCTGGTGTAACGCACGTACATTCCAGGTTGAACCCGTTAACTCGCCATGGTCGTCGTTGTTACACGATAACAGTCTATAATTAGTATGAAACATTTGTTTAAACAATAAACAGAAATTCGTTATTATGTAAACTCAAGCGTTGTTAAATAGTAGATAGCGTATAACGTGAGTATAACTCACGTTGTACGTGAGTAGATATAACTATAACTCACCTACTAAATCGAAAACGTTTCTTAAGTGTCATTGTTTGTAGCAACAATGTCGTCTTTAATCGCGGTCACTATTTAAAATAATTTTGTATTTAAGATTAACCCGCGCAGGACTTATTTGAAGTCAAAATATTTTTTTCCATCAACACCATCTCATTTTATGTCCCCACTGCACGGGGCACGAGCCTTGCCTATAGATGGATAGGCAGAACGGGATACCTTCTTGAGCGCGTTTGGGATACCTACTTGAAAGCAGTTTCATCGAATTTGTTTTTTCGGAAGCCTTTCAACGACATTTCTATACTTCGACGCCTTGTTAAATCGACGTATTTTTACTGCGATGTTTCGTTACATCGAAAAACTGTACTGCGAAACTATCATATTGCGAAGCCTTGTTCAACTGACGGACGCGACGTTCTGTTACTGCTATGTTATAAATAAATTATTAAACTTTAGGTTAACATAAACAAGTTGTTCCTTGTTATTTATTAACTAACGACAAACTATAGGATAAACCACTAAATAAAGGAAATAAAGATAATCAACGATTTTATTATGTAACAAGCCGTCGATTGAACAAGGTTTCGCAGTAAAATCGTTCGCAGTACAGTTTTTCGATGTAACGAAACATCGCAGAAACAAGGCGTCGAATTAACAAGGCGTCCGTCGCAGCAGTTGAAGGGTTGTCGAAGAAACAACATTCGAAATGGCTTTCGCACAAAGTAGATATCCCAGGAAAAACGGGCCACGCGGGCCCAGTGCGAATTGGAAGTTGTTAACGACTGCTGATGCAGCCGGAAGGGACCAACGGCTTTACGTGGTGCCTTTCGAAGCACGGAGGAGGATGAGAAGGATAATAGGATATAAATTTTTTAAATCTTTTAAAATCGAGCATTGGCATAGCGTTCGTAATGTTGAGCCTGCATGCGAGCGAATTCCTTGTACTTGTCGTCTGATGCTAGTTAACCGTTGTGCAGTGAGCGTTTCGAGCGCGGAATGAAGAGAGAATACGCTTGCCGCTTCGCCGGTCGCTCAGGGTGCCTAGTCCGAGTTTCGTTCGCCATTCAATCACTGTAACGAAAACGAGAATTTGTATGAATAAATTTAAAACTCCTCGCATTCCACCAGGAGGTGCCGCTGCTTAAATGCCATACAAATTTTCGTTTCTGTTAACGTGATTGAATAGCGAATGAGACTTGCTAGGCACCCTATTCAGTGGCCATCATTCCGTAAGCTCTCCAAAGTATCAAGGTTTGACATTGAACAGCACACGTATCCGAATTCTTCGTGTGCGTACGTGACAATGCACTGAAGACGGCCGCAGCGGCTACGGGCTCATGTTCACGTGCGGGCGCGGCACCGAGCTGATGGTGCAAGCCCTTCCACTAACATCTAATAAAACAACAAAACGTGTACCCCCCATATACTATTACCTACTTATTTTGTGCCACCACTGGGAATCCAACCCGGGTCCTGGGGTCTGAGATCGGTGCTTAACCACTAATCCTAACTTCTGTAGTCGACGCCCTCGCTCATTTTCCAAATCCTAGTCGAATGGTAGATTAGCCACCGAACACCATATGGTTTTGCTTACACAAACGCTGCGCCTGTAGTATAGCGACAAACTTTAAAAAAAAGGCTATATATCACTATAATAAGTATTTAGTCTCTGTACAGTCTCAGGGTTTAGGCATTCAGTTTAATCGCCTCTGTGATCTAGTGACTTAACCACCGATGTTAGACCCAGAGGTCCTGGGTTCGATTCCCAGCTGGTTGTGTACTCGGTTTGGTTGGTGGTAGGCCTTGTTTGTCCGCCTGGCAAGTTACCGCCATCTTTTCAAAATATGTCACCATAACATGGCTAGGGATAAGACCTCAGTACCTATTTGAAGATTCCGGGTGAAGTACCTTTCCACCTTCGGCCTTATCATCACTTATCATCAAGTGAGAAGAAGACCAGGTGTTAACCCCTAAGGAATCATAATCAAAATATCACCTAAATAGCACACAGATCCGGACTATTCGTGCGCGTACGTGACAACCCGCACTGAAGACGGCCGCAGCGGCTACGGGCTCACGTTCACGTGTGGGCGCGGCACCGAGCTAGTGGTGCTGGCCGTGAGGAGCCTGCGCAGGCTCGCGCTGGGGAAGAACGCGGCGGACATCTTCAAAGACTTCGCTGGCTTCTGGCGGAACATCACTAACGAATCGCAAATGCGATGGGTAAGGTGGGATGAGTGGCGATGGGTATTAAATGACGGGACTACTATTAATGTAAGATGCGCCGTCTATGTTGACGAAAGAGACAGTAACTAATACCATTTCTTCTGTACTGTAGCTCAATGCTTGTGTGGAGTAAAGTTACCCCATGTAACACATATTAAGTAGTGTACAGACGCCTAATCAATCATGTATAGTCGACCAATGAAATTGCTTTATCAATTTTGACAAAAACTTCCAATACAATAAAATTTCGCTAAGGCTCATTGTCAATAATGACAACGTATCTGTCACTTGGTCTTTTAAACAAAAATAGAACTTGTTGTTTTATTACATGCAAACAAAATTCACTTCTAAGGTGGTAAAGCAATTTCATTGTCGACTATACGTCAGACTATTCAAAACTGTAATATGTCTCCAATAAAAGCCTAATAAGGAAATTTGAGGAGCTTGTGTGGCTCGGTGGTTAACAGGTTCACTGTCCAAAACTTATAACAATAGTTAAATCAATTGTTACGGACCGTATGTGGTCTGCGGGACAGTGAACCTGTTAACGCGCCCGGTCTGAGAGTGCTGAGGTTAAGCAACTTTCGCAAAGACCGGTCATCGGATGGGTGACCAAAAATGTATCATCTCGATCTCCTCCGTGCTTCGGAAAGCCGTTGGTCCCGGCTGCATTAACAGTCGTTAACAACCACCAATCCACACTGGGCCCGCGTGATGGTTTATGACCCGTTCTCCCTATTCATCCATAGGGAAGGCTTGTGCCCCAGCAGTGGGGACATAAACGTGAGCTGATGATGAAGGAAATTTGACAGTTTGTGGTTTGGTCTAATAATGAGCAGGCGTTTATTTAGCTCGATGTCATTAGCCAAGACGGGCCCATGAAGTTAAGAATTATTTAACTTTCGACTTCACTTTCGGTTTCACTGACGAACTCTTAGTTTTAGGTGTCAGATACCTAAACTATGTAAGGTGACAGATGCGGGAAAAAGCTGTCACCTAACGTGCCTCATATCACCTAATACTACGGCCACACTATCGCAGTATCGCGAACATTTTCCGTCTTCACGACAAGTCGGGCCAAGCAATAATAAGATTTTTGACCGTGTTCTGAAATGTGACTATTGCTTGGCGCGACTTGACTTATCGTAAAAACGGAAAATGTTCGCGATACCGCGATAGTGTGGCCGTAGCATTAGACTTAGGGGTCTTCTATAAAAACAGACAGTAGTGACTTATTAAAAACAAACAGGCGCGTGTTGAATAGGCGGGTTTCTCCCGGTTTCTATTTACTCGCAAAGGTATATCCAGGAAGGCTAGTAATTGTAGTGTTTTCTTGTCTTCATAGGTGGGTCCTGAAAAAGGAGTAGTGCATTTAGCAGCTGCGGCTATCCTGAACTCCCTTTGGGACCTTTGGGCCAGAATTGAAATTAAGCCTCTGTGGAGATTACTTGTTGATTTGGAACCTGAGGTTAGTAATTAAGACGCCACCTCGATTTGAGAATGCTCAAAAAGGCTGAACCTTACGGGCGCTGTCATAAGGTCGAATAAAACACGTAGCGCCTGCGACAATTGAGACCGCCATCGAAAAAATATTAAAAAAAAGTTATTGGTTTCAGTTATCAAAATATGCAGCAATCAAATTAGGAATAATGATTTTATCAATATATTTGAGTGATTTCAAGACATAGATTAAGTAATTTCATTGTAGTTTTAGAGCATTAACGATTTTTAGTGGTGTTTTCGTAAAGGATTACGATTGAGTCAAAATTGCACAATTGTGTTTTTGAGCAAGGGTTTTAAAGACAAAGGCATTAAGTTATCTATATCAAAATTTGATTTATTGTTGTATAAAGTTGATGTATTTTTTCCAAGGGTCGCCTTAATGTTATTGATGTTTATTGTTTTTTTTATATTCAAGATCATAAATAGCTTACTAGCTGATAGCCACCGTAAGTTAACAAAAATACAAAATACCATCCAAACAAGTCGATGGTTTATAAGAAAGTGTAACCAATATCGATTGTATTAATAAAGCCGATAATTTAAACTCTTAATTACTTAGGGAACAAGGCATATTTAATGCATTTAGTTAAAACATATTGTACCTATAGTGTTGATTGTATACTTAATATTTGTATAAATAATATCATACAATATTAAGCAAGGTCACATTGGTGCTGATTGTAAAGGACCTAAGTATCAATATTGTTTTTAAAAGATTTATCTTGTTTTTTCAGGAATTAGTATCCACCATAGACTTTCGTTATATAACCGACGTTATCACGAAAGAAGAAGCTATTGAAACGCTTAGAAAGAAGAGGGCAGGGAAAGAAGAGAGAATAAAGCTTTTACTAAAAGATGGTTACCCAGCTTACACTACGCAAGTTGGTAAGGCGACATAATGTATATGGGACAGTATCTGTTTTCTAAGCCGCCCATTTACGATAGACAATCTTCTGATAGTTATTGTGACTATCACACTAATGTGACGCCTCAAGCACGAATTAAGCTTTCCATTTCGATATGACCAGTGGTACAGGGTCCTTTTAAAGAACCTCTCTGAATAGCTACAACCTACATAGGTAACTATTTCCATTGCTAGTCGTCAGCGCCCTGATTTTCTGTGTTACAGTTTCAAGGGTATGAGATCATTAGAGATCACATAAAGCCTCACCACTCGGCCACGCTACGACCATGGCGGTTGCAACAACGTGGCGCGCAATTTCCCTGTCCATGCCTTTCATCTATTACTGTTGGCTCAGACCGCTCCCGCCTGGATGCGGGCCCCGTAGTATAACCCGCAAAGAACTAGACATTCGCTTGCCACGTCCCAAGACGCGCGTGCTCATCGCGCGGGTCAAGGTTACGCGCGTGTAGCTACAACTATGGGCTTGCTAGCGTTTATAATCTGGCGGTGACAGCTTAATTACCAGGCACATAAAAATTATGGATATTTTCTCAGGATGGATGGGGTATAGCGACGAGCTGGTGCAACAGCTGTGCGAGAAGTATCTGCAGCTCGGCTTCACGCACTTCAAGGTGAAGGTCGGCGTCACCGTCGAGGACGACCTGCGCCGCTGCAGCGTCGTCCGCAAGTGCATCGGCGATGACAATTTCTTAGTAAGTTGAAGGACAAACATTGCTTACCATGTTTAACATTTCTGTGGTGCAGTGGTTAAGACCACGGAGCTCAGAACCAAAGGTCCCGGTTTCGATTCCCAGCACTAATAATAATTATTATTTATTTAGAAACACTATTATTAATATTTTGTTAGTTACAATTTTGACTTTAGACCTGATCATTCCCGTACATGATTGTAGGTACCTACTTGGTTTGGTTGACATTTCGTGATCCGATAGTTAAAAGATAAGATAGCCAGTTCCTCAGTTAAAGAATCCGGGTGAAGTGCGCTTCTTCCTTCGGCCTTAAACGTCAAGTGAGATGAAGGCCGAATGCTTACTAAATGAATAATAAATAATGCAGGTACCTTAAGTCTTGTGCACAACAAATGCAGGTCAGTGCGGAGCACGGCACAGTGTAAAATTGTAAGCAGGCAGCAGTTTCCGCATATGTAGACCCGCGTTATGAAGAACAGCCCGCCCGGTGTCAACACAGACAACAATATGGCGGCCATTCATAGAGTTACATTAGGTACTCGTACAACGGCGCGGGCTCGCGGTGAAACTGCTCTTGATAAACGAAGAAACTTAGTTGTTGAAAAAATATTGCTGGGCCAAAAACAACATCATTGAATGTTTTTGTTTTGTTTATATATTTTTTAACGAAAATTTTGTTGCGTAACAAATAACAAAAACACAATGTAATAATAAATAATTAATTTTGGCGGGCTGGTTAGAACCACGATAGCTCAATTGGGAGAGCACCTGACCCGGTATGTCAGAAGGGTGCAGGATCAAATCCTGCTCGTGAATTTTTTTTTCAAATTCAAATTTAAATTATTTATTCGTGATTCACAGGGAAGTCATTAGGTCTAATTGTATTGATTATAAGGTTTCACTGCGATCTGCTTTATCGGCATACGAAAAATATAAAATAATTATAAGAGCAATAGAAATCATTATAGTTACATTAACAATCTTATCGACATACGAAAAATATAAAATAATTATAAGAACAATAGAAATCATTATACATTAAAAAGGTAAATAAAATAATTATAAATATAATCACAATAATTCATTAGGCCATGGTACATTTGATTAAAAAAAATCAAATTAAAATCATAAAAAGTAGATATTACGAAATTAATTAATTTAATGTACCTACCTACATACATGTCATTTATAGCAACATCTAACTGGCTGACTGACTGGCTAAGAATTCTTCAAGGATAAAGGTATTAATAGTGTCATTAGGTCATTTTATATAATCTAAGTTCAATTTTAGATGGTAGACGCCAACCAAGCGTGGAGTGTGAACGAAGCAATAGAGTGGATGAAAAAGCTGGCGCCTCTGAAGCCGATGTGGATAGAGGAGCCCACCTCACCAGACGACGTGCTAGGACATCTCGCCGTTTCTAAAGCTTTGGAGTGAGCTTCTTGATTACCTACCTACAAACTTTAAATATCAAAGATGAGATTTCCAAGAAAGTTGCTTAAATCGTCAAGCACGCTGGCGGCTAAAATCCTATCATACTAATATTATAAACGCGAAAGTTTGTAAGTATGGATGTTTGTTACTCTTTCACGTAAAAACTACTGAATAGATTTGGATGAAATTCGGCATACAGATAGTTTATAACCGGGAATAACACATAGGATACTTTTATCCTGATATTCCCACGGGAACGGGAACCACGCGGGTGAAACCGGGAACCACGCGGGTGAAACCGGGAACCACGCGGGTGAAACCGGGAACCACGCGGGTGAAACCGCGAGCGGCCACTAGTGTTTTATATTAGTTACATTATGTTCAGATTTCTGTTGCTTTTTAAGTTTTATGGGTTGCCTCAGGGACTGCTCTTTTTTAAAGATAACCTCGGGTTTGTTAATCGTCATATTGTTATTTAACCAGCCTGGCTCTTTTGGCTGTAAACATTCCATAACGCTATTTTATGTGCTTTTTATTAATAATGTCGATAAGTAGGTACACACGCATGTACATCATACTACAAAAAACTGTCAATGTTCCTCAATAGACTTTGAACTTTAAGTATAATTCAAAAAATTCAAAATCATTTATTCAGTTTAGGCTAAAAGTAGCTCTTGTGAATGTCACTATGCCATCGGTTCGTAAGTCTACTCTGGGCGGGAGATCTTGTACTGAGAAGAACCGGCAAGAAACTCAGCAAGTGTCCAGCTCTTTTCTCCCTTACAGCGTCAAAAATATTGGAAAATGTTATGTTATGTTATTTGTAATGGAAAGTGTCCTATATGATAGGACACTTTCCATTACAAATAAACACAAAAAATATATATAAGACAACCACAACATGTAAAAAAAACAAAATAAAAAATGTAAGTTAACAAATTTACAGCAGATAATTATGTAAAAGTTTCAATTTCCACAATGTCATACAGCAGCACTACAGTACTCTAGTAAAAGTCAAAAATTGTATAGGTATTGAATGTCATCATCATCATCATCATCTCAGACAAAAGACGTTCACTGCTGGACAAAGGGTCCTCCCCCAAGGATCTCCACGACGACCGGTTTTGTGCTGCTCGCATCCAGCGGCTTTCCGCGACCTTCACCAGATCGTCGGTCCACCTTGTTGGAGGCCTGCCCACACTGCGCTTTCCGGTACGCGGTCGCCACTCCAGGACTATCCCGCCTCAGCGGCCATCAGTCCTGCGAGCAATGTGCTCTGCCCACTGCCACTTGAGCTTAGCAACTCTTCGGGCTATGTCGGTTACCTTTGTTCTTCTGCGGATCTCCTCATTTCTGATTCGATCACGCAGAAAAACCCCGAGCAAGCCCTCTCCATTGCTTTCAACCACAACAACCACATATTGAAGAAAATTTACAGTTTCCGATAGGTTGATGTGCAGGTGTCTTTACAACAACCTATTTAATAATATAATTCCAAATTAATAAAGTAAAAGGACTTCTTGGCGGGAAAGTGAAGAGTCATGTCTGCGGTTTTGTTTTATTTTCTAAAATTTGTGTTATAACGAATATTAATGTGAAATAATTGGCGGATTATTAACCGCTAAGTGTTCGTGAGTGTGCATGAGTGTTGGCAAATGAAACAAAACAGTGCAACGTCTTTTTTTAAATTCCCTCAAGAAGTCCGCGTGAGGACTTAGTAAAGCCCCACACCTTTACTGAGTTACTCGAGGGGTTGGGGGGTATATCATTTCTCACTTCCCATTTCTAATATCATTCATCATCATCATACAAGAAGGAAATATTGTTTATTTATGTATGACAATGGCTAAATGTGCTAATCGCACGAAGCCATCAACTAAAGGAAAAAAAAGGTAAAAGGTCGCGTGAAGCCGCTGGATGCGAGCAGCACAAAACCGGTCGTTGTGGAGATCCTTGAGGGAGGCCTTTGTCCAGCAGTGGACGTCTTTTGGCTGAGATGATGATGATGGTGATGAAAGTAAAAGTAAATAGCCTATAAGGCTTGTTTCATACTTACCACAACCACACCACACTATCGTGTCGTGACAAAAGGTGGTCAAAACTGTGGTTACGTTGGAATAGTGTCGCTGCGGCTTCTTGCGGTTGCGTTGTGGTCGATGGCAGGGTGGCAGTGTCGTCGCGTCAACGCAACGTTGTGTTTGCGATATGGCAGCCGCTAGTTCGCGGTGTTGCTGGTGGTTGCGTTGTGGTTGCGACGTGGCTGCGGTGTAGTCGGTATCAAACACGCGGTCAATAATGACGGCAAAATGTGGCCCGTGTGAATTCAGCTATTTATTTACATACATATTAGCGCCCGCCCACGTGTTGTGGTTGTGGTACATGTGAAACAAGCCTAACTGTCCCACTGCTGGGCAAGCCTCCATCAATGAAATCAGGTTATCACTACAACTGATGGATATGGCTTCATCACCACGCTTGTCATATGCAAATTGGTGATCACAAACCCGGGCTACGCTATGCATCAAATATGCACTTTGCCCGAACTGGGACCTGTCGGGTATCGGGCTGAGCGCTTTGCGACTGGGCCACCGAGGAGTTACAAATTAATAACATATTTTTATTTTATTTTGCATAGGCCGTACGGCATCGGCGTGGCGACCGGCGAGATGTGCGCCAACCGCGTGATGTTCAAGCAGTTCCTGCAGAGCGGCGCGATGCAGTACTGCCAGATCGACTCGGCGCGCATCGGCGGCGTCAACGAGATCCTCGCCGTCTACCTCATGGCGGACAAGCTACAAGGTGATTTTTATTATGTTACTGTATCGGCAAACATGCCACCGGCGCACCGTAGCAAATGGACTTTTGGTACACCCAGGAAGGTTATAAAAGTATCAAGTATATTTAGACAATATCACATACATTGTTCTGATCCCAAGTAAGTAGCTTAAGCATTCGTATTGTGGAAATTATAAACAAAGACGGTACCACAACCACCCAGACCCGACACAATACCGAAAAGTTTGTTTCCGACATTGACGCGACCGAGAATCGAACCCGGGACCTCAGAGTTAGCGCCGCCCAAAGTCCGGCGTGCAAGCCACTCGGCTACGGAGGTCTTTAAATAATAATAATACGTCGCGTCGAGTCGGGTACCTACTAGGCAGAATTAGGGAATTACGTCGTCGGTGCCAAAATAATTTAGTTTATTAAAAAAATTATATTTTGCAAAGTGAAATTATGTTGTGAAACCTACCAACCTTGTTGATATCTTTTTTAAATATTTTATGAATTAATTTGAAATTGTATAATAAGTATATCGTGATTGTGTTTATGAATCGTGCTTAGTAGCGTGCACTTAGAGAGGCCTATGTCCAGTAGTGGACTAGTGTAGGCTGATGATGATGATGATGATAATAATCTAAACAAGTTGGAATAAAGTCAGTGTACCGAATTTACAACACTATCTATTTCCACCATCTTTACAAGAGGCTCGTAAATGGAACTTTAATTTTCACAATAGATAAAAATATACATATAGGAGCTGACCGGCAGACTTCGTACCGCTTTGAGTTTCCATGACAACAAAACAAACAAATCATTCGTCTGCTTAAGAACACCCGTATCTCACGATGGACCCCTATAGTAGCGCCATCTACCGGGTCTAATTGTAAATCGAAACCAATCTCGAATCCACTTGAATACACAGAAAATTTAAGTTGAACCAGCCGTTTAGAAAGATTTCTGTAACATACACACGCATAGAAGATTTATATAAGTATACTAGCCGTCACCCGCCCGCTTCGCTGTGCGAATATAATGGATCAATGAATGCTAATCAAAATAATTATTACGTTTACCAACATCATATATAGCCTATCATTTGCACAATCTCATGTTCTTACTACATACAAATTTTCATCAAGAACCGTCACCCGCTCACTTGTGAATAAAATTTCCTTTTTTTAAATAGCCTATCATTTGCACAAACGCATATTCTTACTACATACAAATTTTCATCAAAATCGGTCAAGCCGTTCTTGAGTTAAAAGTGGAAATACAAACAGACAGACTGACAAACATTTCAAAAATCGTAGAATTGGTGTCAGTGAGTCATAAAATTAATATTTATACCAAGTACACACAGAGCCTACACACTTATATAGTAGTATAGATATTGATAAAGATTTTCGTTATTGCAGTGAAGGTGTGCCCGCACGCGGGCGGCGTGGGGCTGTGCGAGATGGTGCAGCACCTGCAGCTGTGGGACTTCGCCTGCGTCTCCGGCAGCATGCAGGGCCGGCTGGTGGAGTACGTGGACCAGCAGCACGAGCACTTCTACGACCCCTGCGTCATAGAGAACGCTAGATACGTAGCGCCTAAGGTATACCCCGCCCCATTATTAACCTTGTGATGGCCACAGCATAAATACGTAACATTCAATTCAGAGTAAAAACTTGCAATAGGAATAGGGATTCTAAATATCTTTATTTTGTGTTTTGTAAACTATAGGTATTGGCGTGACTGTGGCGGTCTAAAAGTAAAGAGTACCTTTACATTATTTATTTTTATTTTTAAACAATAAGTCATTTTCAAATAAACTTTTATACAGAGATCCAAATACCTAGTAACTTAGTAGACAACATTAATAACGTCGATTCCACTGAATTTCAAACACAAGCTCAAAGAGCATTATCTTTCTAACGGCTAATCAGTGACATCCCGTTGTTGTAACATAATTAGTTTTTATTTTAATATGTATAGATTTATAATATAATATTTTATTTTCAATTAGTTATGTCCTTGGTAATTAGTGTAAATATGTTTGTTAGTATAGTATTATTTACAATTTATTAGTCCCGCATACTTGTTTATTACACCACAGCTAGGGTTGGCTGGAAGAGATCTCTTCTAGAGATTAGCTCACCTTTATATATGTCCTGTGTAACGTGTGTTTAAATGTAATTTCTTTGTACAATAAAGGATTAATAAATTTATGTCCACATGAAAAGTTTCGGATCGCATAATTTCAGTTTTCATAAAAATTCGTACTTCAAAGATTGTATGGAATATCGAAATATAAAAAAGACCTCTAAATAGAATTGATTCATCTGACAATTTTTTTATTCTCATTATTTTGCATGTGGCGAAGAAGCAAAGCGGGCTGGGTTTGATTTTTAGGCGGGCAAAGGGTTTCCGATTTCTTTAGCATAGCAAGCGATGAGAATTTTTAACCTTTTTAAAACATACTAGGAATATTGTTTTATCTTATTTCAGGTTCCCGGGTATAGTACACAATTCTTGCCAGAAACGCTGGAAAAGTTCACTTACCCCAATGGCAGCGAATGGCAGAGGATGTTCAAAGAAGGAATATTCCCACTACCCAATGAAGCGGAGTTAGTCAATTCGTAGAATTAAAACAACTTCGTTCTGTTAAAATTTTGTAATGTTTCTTGCTTACTTACTAAACTATTTACAAAGAAAATGTTTTATAAATTCACTCTTTATTTTATTGATATTTCCTTTACATTGTTACTTAATTTGTTAAAAATGTACCAATATAAAAGCTAAATTGTAAAAAAAAACCTAGGCATTTTAAATTTTGAGCACGGCTCCTATAATACTTTTATGGACACAAACACAATACACAATAGTCGTATACGTAAAACATAATTCTGTCTGTGAAATTAAATAGTTACATTTACGAGTATCTTCTTAGTGAGTTGTTGCAATTTAGTCAAAAAAGGTTATTTTTTCGCGTAGATGATATGTTTTTTGTAAAACGGCAGCTAATTTCATACCTAATTACTAGCCGGATCCAAAAGTATTTTAATTACGTCTCTTTAGTGACTTGTTGCAAACTACACATATAGATATATATTTTTAATGCAGCATTGTTTCATTTTTAAAACCCAGTAGGATCACTACTCTGCTAGTCTCTGTAAGGCACATAACCAAACTTTAATAAAAACATGCAATGTTATGACGCCTTCTTTTGGAACGCGAAGGCGCTAAGCTTAGACTGTTTGGGCGCGCTGGTAACGGGCGGGTCAGCGCCGTTGGCTACATCTTCAAGCTTCCTCTTACTGTTGGTGTCACCGCCGGTTCTACTTTGGACGGTCTTGAAAGTCCTGACTCCGTGGCGAGTCAACTCTGAAGGAGTCAGTTCAGGATGTTGGAGTTCCAGAGTCGGTTTGTTGCGTGAAAACCAGTCAACGAACGTTTCGCCGACCTGCGGCTTTAGCTGCTGAAATAGTAACATTAAATTAATATAAAGTACTTGCGTTCATTTTTGAGCATTTCAGGAGGAATCATAAATGCAGTTTTGTGGATTTTATGCAACCTCTTTTTTAAATTTTGTAGGTTTTTACAGAACTGTTCTTTATAAACGGCTATAAAACATTTTGTATTAAAATGTAAAGAAGGGAATGCTGCGAACGCCACCGGTGACGTCATTAGATCAAAGAGATTACAGCTTACACGAAGCACGTATTCGCCTGCGCTAGAGAACTGGTAATAATTTAGGAAACAAAACATCTGTTAGTATTTAGTATTCTGTGGTAAGGACTAGGACCTTATCATGTTCCAGAAATAAAATCATGAAAGAGCAGTACGAGCTTGTAATTATAAAAATGTAATGTAATTAATGTAAAAAATACTAATAAATACAAGGTCTGGAAGTAATTATAAGAGCTGTAAATAATTAGGCTGAAAGTAATAAAAGTGTTTTCAAGAGTTTGAAGCATAATACAGGCAAAGAATACACACTTACATCGTCATTTTCTGTAACATCTGCAGTCGAATGCACTTCGACTAGGGTTCGCTCGGTCAAGCTTAGCGGACTCTGCGCATTCTTCGAAGCCTCCTGCTGCTTCCTGAACGGATTCCTTGCTCCGCCAGGTGAAGATTTTATCGGCTGAAATTGTTATTTTTCATTGTAGCATGTTTGTTTGTTTTTAGCGGGTATATCTTAGATCAACTCTTTTTAGGGCTTTGTCGATATTACATACAACGACGGACGTAAGGTCACATGTGTTTGTGAATATCTGCATTTAAAAAAATCAACAATTTCTGTCTACACGATTGTAAATAAATTATACATGTTTATATAATTTTTAACGCAAATTTTGTTGCGAACAAATTACAAAAACACAAATGTTGAAAAAATTTCCACGAGCAGGGTTTGAACCTGCACCCTTCTGACATACCGGGTCAGGTGCTCTTCCAATTGAGCTATCGTGGTTCTAACCAGCCCGCCGAAATTATTCAACACTATTTACTTTTTACTTTGAAAGCTGGTTAGAAGTGTGTGTTGAATAATTTCACGATAGCTCAATTGGAAGAACACCTGACCCGGTATGTCAGAAGGGTGCAGGTTCAAACCCTGCTCGTGGAAATTTTTTCAACATTTGTGTTTTTGTAATTTGTTCGCAACAAAATTTGCGTTAAAAATTAAATAAACATTTATAAATAGTTTGCCTACTTCTTAACTGATCTTTAGTATTTGTAAAAATATTATGATCGGATGTTAATGACGGTAGTTGTTAACATTAAATGGGCGCCTTTGGCTTTCAAAGTAAAAAGTAAATAGTGTTGAATAATTTCGGCGGGCTGGTTAGAACCACGATAGCTCAATTGGAAGAGCACCTGACCCGGTATGTCAGAAGGGTGCAGGTTCAAACCCTGCTCGTGGAAATTTTTTCAACATTTGTGTTTTTGTAATTTGTTCGCAACAAAATTTGCGTTAAAAATTATATAAACATTTATAAATAGTTTGCCTACTTCTTAAGAGCGTTTACGCCGTTTTGCTCAAAAACTGTACTTTTCAAACCTCTTAATATCTATGAATATTTACTTTACAAATATGTTAATTACTTATATTATTAGGCGATCTTGTCATCAAAATAGTTTGTTGAAAACATTTTTAGATTTGTGGATATTTTGGAATTAATAACCAGATAATTGAACAGAGGTTTTCATAATTTGACTTTCCGCGTCAACTTCGAAGCTTAAAAATGTGTTTAAATTACTGACAAACCTAAGAACAAAAATTTTATTTCAATTTGAAAGATCTTCAGCAAAATAGTTTGTTGAAAACATTTTTAGATTTTGGTTACTAACAAAAACTATAAAAATCCGAACATTTTGAATTTTTAAAGAAATTATAGGTGATAAAATAATTGTTTTCTCTATTAAACTTACTATATAAATATAAGATAAAAGCTTTTTACTATGGAAAAAAGTGTTCTTTAAATTATGCGCAAAATTTTTTTTACTAAAATAGCTCTATAATTTTTCTATAAATATTTTAAAACTGCTCTAAAACTACTACAAAACTCTGCGTTCTATTAGTATCAAATCAGTCCGCCGCGAGGCCTCTGAGAGAGTGGTCACGTCGCTCGACGCTCTACCCGACGATTTTCGAACAATTGCCGTAATTTCGAAGATAGTTCAAATTTATAGCGCGATAAGCAAATCTTAGTACTTTAGTGAATAAATTATTTTATGTTACTTTTGATGAATTGCAACATTTTTAAATTGGACGACCTCCGTGGTCGAGTGGTTAGCGCGCCGGGTCGGGCGTCGCGCCGTCTCCGAAGCCCCGGGTTCAATTCCCGGTCGGGTTAATTTAGAGAAGGACTGTTTTTCTAAATTTATTTCGGGTCTAGGTGTTTTTTCTATGTTGCATGCATGTCCATGTCTATGCATTTATCCATATTATCTTACTATACTAACGAGTTTCTTAAGAATACTTATCTTGAGCTAGATAATTGGTGAGAGCATAAACAAATAAAATTTTTAAACTGACAACGTATATTATGTTGCAGAGATAATAGGTAATAAATTCAACGAACCCCCCCCCCCCCCCCCTCCGAATCGGGCGTGGTGAGAAGTGAGCTTTAAGTAACTTTCGCAATGCTGGCCCACGGGATGGGTGGGAAATACCATCTATGTGTGTTTCTCTCGGAGGAGGGAAGGAGTAAAAAGGAGGGGATCCTTTGCAAGACACGTAAAACCAGTGGTCCCAGTTTTTGTCACGACTGCTCCGCACCCGTGCCAGTGTGCGCTATGGGCTATGGCCCAATCTCCTCGCCATATCCTAGCAGTGCGACTTTTGTAGACTAATTATTTATTTTGTTAGTAAGTGTATTCCTTTTTTAATTTTTTTAAGTATTCTTGCCTATTATTATGTTTTTTAGAATCCTACTTATTTAAGTTTTTCTTTCAATGTATTGCAAAGAGGTGATTGGTTGTATGGGCGGTCAAATGACTTGACCGAGTTTTGACAGCACCTATTTTATTGCTGCATGATGCGCTTTGTGCTTATGTGGCTCATATTTTCCAAGTAGTTTTTATACAAAATTTATTTTAAAAGGAGATTAGCAAAATTGGGCTTGGTAATAGACAACATATTATTATTGATATATTTTAAAAAATCGGTCAATTTATTTGACTGCCCATACAATTAATCATTTCTTTGTGAAATATTGGAAGAAAAACTTAAATAAGAAGGATTTTTAAATGTTTCGTATCTCAAACCATCAACAAACTGTCAACTGTCAACGTCATGCAGGGAACAACAGGGACTCTATTTCCACTTAACATCAAGTGGAGTGGAGACATTTGCCGAGCTATGAATAAAATAAAATAAAATGTGTCGTCGTCAAATCAATTCGTCCAAAATAAATCGTTGAGGAACAGATAGGTGTTGATTATAATTTTGTGATATAAGATTAATTACAACATTAATAAAAATACATACAATATAATATTATAGGTACTTATTTCATGTATCTGTAGTTTAGCCATCTGCTTACGCCCATAGTTAAAAATAAAAAAACGACGGGTTGCACCCCGGGAGTGCCGGTAGAAGTGAAAACTTGAATATTAACGTTGTGCATTTTTGATATTTTGGAATGGTTAGGGAATAATTTTGCACGAATTGCTTCAATTATCAGTATAAAAGTACTATCATTTATGTGGTAGAATACAATATTTATTTATTGTGCTATCGTACACAAACATGACAATTTATTCGCGCAAGCGCCCTGCGCCGCCTAAACGAAACAACAGGCATACATTTTCGCCGCGCTGTAGAAAGAGAGGGGGATACTTCCTCTCCTACGCCGCGCCGGCTGTCTACTCTCCATCCGTCTTACGATTTTACGTCTTACATTTTCGATCAGGTCACGTGTCCTGACGCGAATTTAACATTTTTTACCCATTACAAAAAAAATGTACAACGCCGCTAAAGAAGTTTTCACTTCAATAATTTCTAAGTATACCGAAAAACTAAATTCGAACGGATCAAAGTAGTGAGTTTGACTATAGTGAGCAGAACTAGCTTACTCTACGCACACACTCGCGCGCGCTCACAGCCCGCTTCTGTGTGCGTGATATTTGGACTTAAAAACCTAAACTTAAGGTCTCGCGCTCGGCGTAAACGCTCTTAACTGATCTTTAGTATTTGTAAAAATATTATGATCGGATGTTAATGACGGTAGTTGTTAACATTGAATGGGCGCCTTTGGCTTTCAAAGTAAATAGTGTTGAATAATTTCGGCGGGCTGGTTAGAACCACGATAGCTCAATTGGAAGAGCACCTGACCCGGTATGTCAGAAGGGTGCAGGTTCAAACCCTGCTCGTGGAAATTTTTTCAACATTTGTGTTTTTGTAATTTGTTCGCAACAAAATTTGCGTTAAAAATTATATAAACATTTATAAATAGTTTGCCTACTTCTTAACTGATCTTTAGTATTTGTAAAAATATTATGATCGGATGTTAATGACGGTAGTTGTTAACATTGAATGGGCGCCTTTGGCTTTCAAAGTAAAAAGTAAATAGTGTTGAATAATTTCGGCGGGCTGGTTAGAACCACGATAGCTCAATTGGAAGAGCACCTGACCCGGTATGTCAGAAGGGTGCAGGTTCAAACCCTGCTCGTGGAAATTTTTTCAACATTTGTGTTTTTTTTAATAAATTATACGATAAATTCATAAGCGGCTAGTAATTCTAACGTCAAAAATTATGTAACAAATTGAAGCTAAAACATACGAGGACAAGTTGCCTATGTTATGTACAGTCGAGTTTAATAATTTGTATACACTTTTGAAAGTTAGTAACCTTTATTTACCTTGTAATAAGATTCAATATCTGTCACATTATTGAACTCGACTGTACATGAGTCACTCGTGCTAAACAGGCTGTGTGAAGCGGCTTAGAATAAGTTTCGAACTTAAGTGTGAATCCAAAAATCAACTTACAACTGGTTTGATCGGCGTAACAGTTTCAACTTTCTTCTCCTTACTCTTCTGGGGTATAATCAGGCTGGCATTTAAGTCGTGGTCAGTGCTAGTGACGTCATAGGTTTCCTGTGTGTCCAGATCTGTGAAGTGTGAGTTCTGTGCCTGGTTGTGGCTGTCGGCGTCCCTCTCCCACGCGTCAGCGAGGTTTGTGAGCTTCTCGGCTAAATGCATGCGACCTAAACGCGACGCATACTTCGCCGCTAGTGGTAGCAAGCGTTCGTCTTTCAATAGCTCCATCAGTTCTAGAGCTCTTTGTTCTATCTCGCTGCGGCATGCCAGCTGTGAAATGTAATAAAGGATTTGAGGTCAGTTTTAATTTTATCTATGCTAATAATAATTGTATTGTTCCTTGTATTTGTATCATCTATACATAGAGTAGTAGTTTTTTCTAATAGATAGAGCGTCTTTCGAGGGTGGTTTAAGTACACAAAACAACAGGAGCAAAGCCGAGCCGGGTCGCTAGTACTAAATAAACAATAATTAGTATATTCTTCTTCTGTATGTAACATTTGTTTGTTCAATTTGACCAGTTCACTGTCCCGCAGACCACATTATGGTACATAATTGAATCAACCTGTTATAATTCTTTTACTCATTCCGCAAGTTCGAAAGCTAGTCTTCTATTATAAACAAAAATTAAATGCAGTTCGTTGGTAAGTAAGTAAGCGCATCACTAGAGAACGGCAGAACAGATTTGGATGATATTTTGCACATAGACAGACCATGACCCGGACCCTAGTCTGGATACTTTTTATCCCGGGAACAGATTGCTGTGATATAGTGTAGTCCATACGAACAAATTCGCAGGCAATAGCTAGTTGGTAACATATTAGACAACCTATCAAGAATATATTTCTTTTGCCCAGATGTCACACAAATCTAGGTAAGAATTCACCCTTGGTCTCTTATAATTATTTAAACGCAATTAATTTAACTCCTTCGATATATTTTGTACAACACCAGTACAATTCAAAACTAGTATCAGTAGATGTTTATTAGAACAATACATAACACATGTTTTATTAGATAATTTAATATCTATACGCAGAGTGCGAAAAAATCCGATTTTTATAATAAAAAACAAAAAATCGGATTTTTGATATATATCGGATATATATCAGATATATATCCAAATAATTATTTTTAATTTGTGTGCAGAAACATGAACATCATGAACCGTGATAGTTAGACACTTGAAATTTTCACAGATGAAGTATTTCTGTTGCCGCTATAACAACAAATACTAAAAAACAGAATAAAATAAATATTTAAGGGGGCTCCTACACAACAAACGTGATTATTTGCTCGTTTTTGCTCAATATTGATAACGGCAACAGGTAGACGCTTGAAATATTCACAGAATATTGAGTTATTAATTCACTTTAAAATAAATAATTAAATTAAAATAAAATTAAAATAAAAATATTTAAAGGGGGCTCCCATACAACAAACGTGTTTTTTTTCTCAGTCTTAATAACGATAACAGGTAGAAACTTTATTTTTATAGATAATGGTACGGAATCCTTCGTGCGCGAGTTCAACTCGCACTTGGCCGGTTTTTTAATTACTATCCTCTATTATGTTATATAATACTCTAAATCTTTACCTAACTACTAACTAGTAAGGTAACAGGGACAGTAAAAATTTAAAATCAATAATTAATTTCTTCAATTTCCTTTATTTTTCCTCAATTTCCTGCATTCTAACTATTTTATTTAGGTTTAAGGCAAAGGAATCTAGCCCATTCAGACTTTGTCTTAAGAAAATAGTTTAGTTTTCTGAAACTTAAAAATATGGATATATATCAATGATTTTTATCAAAACATCCATTGATATATATCGTGATATATATCCATTGATATATATCCTCGCACCATGTCTATACGAGAATGATTTAGATTTATAATTGGACCCGGTAAGTGGCGTTGCAATAGGGGTCCATCATGAGATACGGGTGTTTTTAAGCGGTACGAAGTCGCGAGAGGGCCACTAGTTAAATATATTTTTGTTTTCATTTTTAGTATCATGTGTAGTTATAGGCTACTTTACTTAACTATTATGTTTGTAACGAGCTCCAAAAGCAATGTATTTTTGCTTGTTAGAACATATTCTGTTTGGCAAGTGTTGCGGACACATGTTATTTGTGTTTGTATAGTCGACAATGAAATTGCTTTACCACCTTAGAAGTAAATTTTGTTTGCATTTAATAAAATAACAAGTTCTATTTTTGTTTAAAAGACCAAGTGACAGATACGTTGTCATCATTGACAATGAATCTTAGCGAAATTTTATTGTAATGAAAGTTTTTGTCAAAAGTGATAAAGCAATTTCGTGGTCGACTATACAAAACACAGATTCAGATTCAGATACAATACACAGAAAAAAAAATCAAAGATTCGGGACGCAGCTCAGGTATACTCACGGCGAAGAGCTTGAGCGCCGTTTCCCGGGCGGTCTTGACGTCGGCGGCGGCGGCGGAGTGCGCCCACCGCAGTAGCCGCTCTTCGTGCTGAGACTTCTCCGTGTCCAGCTCGCACAGCGGGATCTACCCGTCACATTCAATCATTTATTACTAGTGGTCGAAATTCGACCGTTTCATTATAAATAAATAAATAAACTTTCCTACACTCACACCAATTATCTAGCCCAAGAGAAGCTTCGTTATGAAACTCGTTAAATGGTTACAAGACAACGGATAAACATACTTAAAATAATTAAATACATACTTATTATACATAGAAAACACCCAGACCCGAGAAAATTTAGAAAAATAATAATTTCTAAATTTACCCGACCGGGGATCGAACCCGGGACCTCAGAGATGGCGACACCATGAAAACCGGTGTACAAACCACTCGACCAAGGAGGTCATAGGTATAAAGTATATACTGTTTTTTTTTGAGTTTGCTGATTGCCTCAGACGGCACTTTCAGCTTCACCTGGCTTATTTGGGCGGCGAGAAACTTAAAGGGTTCCTTAACCTTTTTACCGCCAACAACTTCTATAGAAGTTCGAGATTTTCATGCCGTCCACGCCAGTACTTCTATAGAAGTTCTTCTTTGTACCTACTTTATTAAAATACATTTATACGTTGGCGTACAGCGGGACATCGCGTGCAGGATAGTTGGGCGGTGAAAAGGTTAAGCCGCGTGACACGAAGCACCGTCAGAGTTTTAGAAAGAATGGCATCACGCACTAGTGCGTGTCCCCCCGCCCTACTAGATTTCCGAGAGGTTCGGATCGGATAAATTATAAAAAAAGGCTTACTCCTTCTCTTTATTAAATTTAGCTAAGTATACCAAATTTCGCACACTCGTCTATGCGCTTCAAAATGCACGAAGTTTTCGCTTCACGTATTTATTGATGATAACCAGTGAAAGAATAGGTAGGGCTTATTTGCCTTAAGTACCAAATGGGATTTTACAAAGAGAGTACACCCCTCTTTTATGTAAACAATTACCGGTAAATAACCCAGCATTATGACATAACACTAATCATAGATTATGTTTATAAATATTAGTTTTCGACAAAGCAGTAGTGCGAGCACGGATCTTACCGATCGATAAATTTATCGGTAGTCAAAACCGTTTATCTATCGAATTTTATCTACAACCGCTAGCACGGGACTCGGATCGGTAAGTTTTATCGTGTTCTATTTTAACGATATTTAAAAATGGCAACACGGCAATTTTATCGTCCCGTTCGTTCATCATTCATTCGAATCTTTTATTTTTAATTGTTAGTGATTAAATTCTCTTTGTTTTGTGTTCTGTTTCTTATCGTGTAGGGATTTAAAGGAATTTTAATATTAACCATTTATTTATTTAATATTATTTTAATATGTCGGAACCACCAAAGTACCTAAGTATCACATTTTCTAAGTCGTTTAAATAACATCGTACCTAATATTTACTTAGTTGTTAGTGGATTACTTTTAGTAGATTATTTGCTCCATGCTTTTGTAAAAAGCCGTCAGCAATTAGAGCCCTTTCAACAGCGGTGCTAGGAAATCGAATGTAGACGGGCAATTTGTGTATTAAGCTTAATGTATTTTTATCACTATATTGATGAACCAAATAAAAATTTATTCTATTCTATTCTATTCAAAAGACGACGACACAATAGCTACAGAGACCTCCTTCACAAGTTTGCTAACTGTGCATTGCCCCAACGCCAAGTTATATTCTTGCCTAATGCTGCTAGTGAGGACCGGCAAAAAGTAGATTGTTGAGGTTAGAATAAAAATATGAAATAGGAAATGAAAAAACTAAATTCCTGCTACTTACAACAACATGGACGGGCAATCCGTTTGATCTAATCCGTCGGATGGCGCCCCAAATGCTTTCGATAACCACAATGGCTAATTCTCGGGATATGCGAAACAACCTCATGAATCAGAATCTGCTAAATCCATGGGGTTGTTTCTCTGCCTCAGATGGCACCGGACAATGTTAGTTTCTTCGCGACGTCGCTGTTACGTCTGTCTCTTTTGCAACCAGCAAAAGGTGCCCGAATTCCTTTTTTTCACGACCGCCCAAGAAAAGTGTAATATTTAGTAACTTTCCAATGGCGTCGAAAGCGTCGATAACTTTATCTACCAACTTTTAGATGCCGATAAATTTATCTACGTATAGATATAATTTATCCACAAGAAATGTCATTTTCGAGTCCCATGCTAGCTTTTAAACTAAATAGATAAAATTTACCGATTATATCTACGGGTCGATAAAGCAAGTCCCATGCTGCCGATGTTCAATTCAATTCAATTTCTTGAGAAATGGCTTTCGCTACGATTTAGCCAGTGTCTAGTTTTAGGGCAGGTTATTAGTGTTTTGACATTGTCCGTAACTCTGCTTAAGACTGCCGATGTTAATTTGTCGACTTTAACTGTCAAATTTTATCGTCTAATGTTACTTTATCAGTCGATAAAAGATCCGTGCTCGCGGGGCAGTTACCTACATTGTTTAAAGTTTGTATAAAATATAATATAAATATGTATAATTTACATTATACATATTTATATTAAATGTATCATTATTATTATGTATTATTTAACAATACCACGATATTTACCGGAACTTGTTTAAAAAACGGTGGTTATATTAGCTCTAAATTAGATTCCATCCGAAACATTAGGCAGATAAGCTTTAAGTACCTATTTTTATCACTGATTACGCCAATGGATACTTTTACGCTAGATAGCCTATCCCGAACATTTGTCCGCTACGTTAAGTATGCTGTTAGAGTGGAACAAAAGTAAAGCACAATGTATTTTTTAATTGAAAACCACGATTTCATTGGCTTATTGAGTTGGAACAATTTAATTTTGATCTTTATATGATATACCGACATATACAATAATGCTCTAAACACGGGCTCAGATTGTAAAATATAAAATGATCTTTTTAGGTTTTTATTTTTTTTAAGTTTAATATAAACATAATATAATAAAGCGTGTGCCTCGTGTGAGCTTCAAAGCCATTCGTAATCCTTTCATCTTCGCGCGCGCTCGGAACATTCACCCCGAATCGGGCGGGGCCGATCCTCTAAATGCCACTACACATTTACAGAATACACAAAACATGTATACTATTTTAGGCCCAAGACACCGTACTCGTAGAACAAGGGTACGACGAGCCAGTTCACACGCGCTCTATACCAGGTACAGACATGTACCTGGGCGCTTCTCCCCACCACCACGGCCCGGTCAACTCGAGCCGAGGTCCGAGCCTTTAGAGGCGTCCTCGGGTTGTTCCGCTCCCCGATCAGATTCGAACCCCTCGGAGAATCTAGTAGGGCACGGGGACACGCTCTAGTGCGTGATGCCGTTCCCTCTAGAAAACCTCCGAAGGTGATTCGTTTCACACTGCTTGAGGAACCCTTCCAGTTTCTAGCCGCCCCCAAAAAAGGCCTTCTCGCTTTTTTAAATATGATACCTGGAGTGGAAGTTCGGCGACAATGGGTTTAGGCACAGTAACAGGGAACGTGGTGCCTCGACACAGAATCGCTCGCACCGTCTGCATGGGTTCACTGATCTGAAAACCAAACATGAGAGTTGAGTGTCCATTAAGTAATAACAATAATTTTCATCTCAACAAAGTTCTTATATAACAGAATTAATATGTAAAAATGGGAGAAGCTAGTAGCTAAAAATAATAAAACAACAATAATTGTCATAAAAGAAGTTCAAATAAAAGCTAGTTAACTCGTCCTCTTTATCCCAAATAAAATTTAAGTTAGAGCAAAGTAACGTAAATCCACTTTTATTTTGTTATTCTTTAAAAATGACCGTTTTTCTTTAAGTTAGTTAGCCAGTCTCCACCTTTAATGGTGTCCACAAATCTCATTTAGTAGACCATTGGAAAGTGCATACCAGAACAAAATAACAATGTTCCAATCAATGTAAAGAAAATAAAACATATGCCTAAGATCTGGGTAAACTAGTTAACTTAGTTCGATTATTTTGAACTTTTATTTATTATTTTACGTTAATTTAACTGAAGTATAAGCGGTACACTGTAATGCAATACATTATTACGAAACAAATTATATAAACACCCCGCTACACACGACGACTTTAAGTTTATACTGACCCCCCCCCCCCCTCCCCCAGCCTTACGGTTATAAAGTTAGGTGTCAGACATCCTTGCGCAAGCACAAGGGCCACAGGTCAGAACACGCCGGTACGCATCCTTCATCCGGTACTTTTAAGACTAGTGTCTCGAGCTAGTTGCCACGTGGACACGTTTAGTCCACTACCTAATATCCAGATAGGTTACCGGAGCTGTAAGCTCATTCACTTCTCCGTTGCACTAAGAGTACAACTTACAGATTCCATTGCATCTAGCGGGAGCCTTTACTAGTTCTCCAGACTAGTGCCGGAGATGTTGGAAGCCTACTCAATGAAAACCACCGAGCAGAACAACCAACTATGGACAACTCACGTGCCCCGCAGATCCTTTCCGGACCGCTACTCGGACCCGCTCATCATCATCATCATCATCATCTCAGCCAAAAGACGTCCACTGCTGGACAAAGGCCTCCCCCAAGGATCTCCACAACGACCGGTTTTGTGCTGCTCGCATCCAGCGGCTTCCCGCGACCTTCACCAGATCGTCGGTCCACCTTGTTGGAGGCCTGCCCACACTGCGCTTTCCGGACCCGCTCGCTGTGCACGAAATCGAAGCCTGGCCAGACCTCAACCAAGCCGACGAACATTCCTACTTCTACAGTCAACCACATGCCACCACTAGTCCAACCCATGTCCGGGACCTGCCGGAGACGCCTGCGGGTGGCCTAGGATCCAGAACTCCCGTGAAACCCTTGAAAAGACAGCCGGACCCGTAGTTCCAGCTGCCGTACCCTACCTATCAGGGTCAGTAGATAGGGCAATTAAATAGGGGAAATTATATAAACAGTCTGGTAACTTACGGAAACAATGAACCAGGAGTCCGAAGCGCCCCTCGAATGCGTAGTAGTATCGCAAACGGGCATCCACAGCCCGCTGGCCACGTCGTAGAGCCGCAGCTGGCCGGCCGCGTCGCCCGCGCACGGCGAGCCCGCGTCCGACGCACCCAGCCATGAGAGTTTAGACCCTGATGTTAGGGGGATAGGGACGGTTTTGCTGCGCACCTGCCGACCTAAAGACAGTATAGGAGTTGGTAGTCTTGTCGTGTGATTCAAAGATTGCTTATGCATAAAGATGGATTTGTACCTGCCGACGCGATTTAACAAAACGGTATGTAGTAGTTGCCTGAAGGAAATCGCTTCAAAACGATAAGACCGCCAAATTGTAACTTTGTAAACTATTTATTTCTTGTTCTTGTTTATGTTTTATAGTGTTGCAATAAAAGTTTTATTTACCTATCTAGTTCTTTGTTAGTTTCTAATAACTCCCGCCCGCGCACGGCCACGGCAATTTAGTCCTTGATTTTAGGGGGATAACGACGCATTTGTTGCGCATATTCTGACCTAGTCAATACTAAGAGACGTTAGATAGATATTGTGTCATTGTCTACCTAACACTTAGCGACATAGACAGGTATGGGTTTTCGGATTGATTTTTAAATTCATAGATCGCCTCCTCCGACCTGACCGCGATAAATAGGAGCACGGGGTATAAGTTATGGTTTACGTAACACTTGACGTCATAAGCATAGGAACGGTTTTGCTGCGCAGCTGCCGACGACCTCGCAACGGTATAAGTTGTTATTGTCTATATAGCACTTGACATCAAAGGTTTTGCTGGACACCCACCGACCTAGCAACGGTAGGTAGGACATTGCCTTCGTAACACTTAACGACGTAGGCATAGGGATGGTGTTACTGTGCACCGGCCTACTAATACGAGTTGTAGTAGATAGTGTCTTTGTAACATTGAACAAGATATATGTAGTGACGGTTTTGCTGTGCACCTGCCGTTATAGCAACGGTAGGCAGGAGCTGTTAACAATACTCATTTTATATTATTGTATGACGTCATAAGTCATGATGTAAAATAGGTAGGTCATTTACATAATTGGTACATATCAATGAGAACTGTGTTAGTGAACAAAAATACTTATGACAGTCACACGTCTTAAATGTAAACAAAGATAAATAAAACTAACAAAAACAAGATAAGAATGTTTTAAAATTAACTCCTTTGTTATAAATGACAACGTGAATGAAAAGATTATCATTAAAAAACATAATAACAACCTTGACTAAACAAGACATAACTAGAATATTGTTATCTTCATATAATATCATACTAAATAATAGTCTGAAAATGATTTAAAACAAAATCTATCACTACATCATGGTAACTATAATAATATTTTTTCAGATGTTTTTGTCACTTTCATGTTATGAGAGTGACAGTTCTTGATATTGATCTCGGCATTGATCAGAACTGGCTAAATCATAGCGAGAGCCATCTAAAAAGAAATTGAATTGAATCAGAAACCACTTTCTGATCAATGCCGAGATAATCTGTATTTTTATATTGCACAAGGTCTGGAATAGCGCCCTGTTGTAAAATATGCGGTTGCATAGTAAGAGAGTGAGTCCTGGGCTCCTGGGCCAAACTCAAATGGTGAAGTGACGTAGAGGCGAGAGCATCACCAGCTCAAACAGTTTATCAGGGTATGCTTGACGTAAAGTTTTGTTCATGCAATAAAGACCGGTAGATCTGAATAGACAATTTTGGAGAATTCAACCTACTAATCGACTACGACCCAAATTATTGTTGTGTAAAAATATGAAACTTACATAATAAAAGTACAACAATTAAAGTAATTTTGACTTGTATTTCTGACTTAAATTTATTATTATATAATTTGATTTGTCGTCATAGTGACACTATTTTATTTTTTGATATTAATAATTTTAGTTTGACTTCAGATACTATGTATCTTTCTAAGAAGTCTAGGACTCAAATAGCTAATTTGTTAGCTTATAATTTACAGGATACAGTTATAGCGGCTATAACTAAATCTATACATAATAACATAACCATTAGTAGTTCTACTAATGAAACTTTTAAAACTAGTAGTAAGGTAACAACCTCTGGTTTAAACTAAGGTCTAAGACAAAAGCCAAGTCCACATTCATTAATATTGTCCATCAGAACATTCAGGGCTTGGCTGGCAAGGACTTAGAATTAGAACTGTTTGCAAAAAGTCAGACTATTCATATATATTGTATAACTGAGCATTGGCTAAGAAGTCATGACTCGTCATTCCATGTTAACAATTTTCAAAGAGCAAGCGCGTACGTGCGAAGCACAGCCATACACGGCGGTTCCCTAATACTAGTAAGAAGTAATATTAAATACAAAAATCGCAACGATATTGTAAACCTTTCAGTGGAGCGTAACATTGAACTATCGTGTGTGGAGTTCAATAGTTTCGTAATAGTGTGTGTATACCGACCCCCATCGGGCAACTTCAGTATTTTCGAATCAGTAATGGAGGATGTACTTAGAAAATTAAAATTAAAAAAGAAATTTGTTTTAGAGTGTGGAGATTTTAATATAAATATTCTAGAAATTACCTCAATGAGTGTTCGTCTTGTTGCGTTATTTAAATGCTTTAATCTTATGAATCTATTTCTCGAACCTACTAGAATAACTTCACATTCTGCCACTTGTCTTGATAATGTTTTTTCAGACTATGACCCTGTTTCTAAGTCAGTATTTGATAATATTACGTCTGACCATTGTGGTTTAAAAGTGACCTATGATTTTGATATTAAGGATGAGCCAAAAATAGTAAAATGTAAACCAGTAACAAAGAAACGAATGGAGTGTTTCAAAAATAATGTAGTTTGTAAAATTGATGCGTTACCCTTTGTACATGATGACCCAGATGTACTATATAGTAATCTTTTTGATTTTATAAAAACAGAATACAACCAAGTTTTTACTACTAGAACAATTAAAAATTCCCAAAAACTTAAGTTCTGTGATTGGGCTACAGCAGGTATTTATATCAGTAGAAATAGACTGTATGAGTTATATAATTTGAGGCAATGTAACCATAGCCTTAGTTTTACAGAATATGTAAAAAATTATTCTAAAATGTTTAAGAAAGTGTGCATATTAGCAAAATCTAATTTCATTAAAGACAAAATTAAAAACTCTAACAATAAAATTAAAGCCACTTGGGACATAATAAACCGTGAAACAGGTAAATTTAAACCACGGGACAATACTTTCACTCTGAAAGTTAATAACACCCTTGTCAATTCGGATTTAAATATTGCTAATATTTTTGATGACTATTTTGTAAACATACCAGTGGTAACAACTTCAAATTTAGATTCATCACCAGAAGCTGCACAATCTTTACTCAAAAAACATGTACCAAAATCTAATCTGTCTTTTCAATTTGAATACATTGATTCTATGAATATTATAAAAACATTCAAATCACTTAAAATGAAAAACACTAGTGATTTGTGGGGCATAAGTATTAAGGTAATTAAGAATATTATATTTTCTATTGCGCCCTATCTTGCAGACATTTTTAATTACTGTATCAATAAGGGTATCTTTCCAGAACTTATGAAATTCAGTAAGGTTATACCTTTATTTAAATCAGGAAACAAAGAAGACCCTAGTAACTATAGGCCAATTTCAATATTACCAGTACTAAGTAAAATTTATGAAAAACTTATACTCGAACAATTAATGGCATACTTTAACTCAAACAAGCTTCTACATAAGAAAAAATATGGTTTTACAAAGGGTCGTTCCACTACTGACGCAGGTGTTGCTTTAATAAAACATATATTCGATGCCTGGGAGAAGTCTCAGAACGCTCTTGGAGTTTTTTGCGACTTATCCAAGGCTTTCGATTGCGTTGAGCACAGGACTCTGGTGATAAAGTTGCACTACTATGGTCTTAATGATTTTGCACTTAAATTGATAGAGTCGTATCTCAGTTCTAGGACACAAACTGTCGATATCAATGGAACTAAATCATCTGGATCTCTTGTAAAAATGGGAGTTCCGCAAGGGTCAATCCTCGGGCCCTTCCTGTTTTTAATTTATATTAACGACTTGCCATTCTTTGTGGAGAACTTCTGTGAAATTGTTTTATTTGCAGATGATACTTCACTCATTTTTAATGTTAATAGGTGTAAGAATAATTATGATGATGTAAATAATGCTCTAGCAAAAGTACTCAGTTGGTTTACTGTTAATAATCTACAGCTTAATGCAAAAAAAACAAAATGTATTAAATTTACACTACCTAATGTTAAAACTGAACCAACTGATATTAGAATAAACGGTGATAAATTAGATTTGGTAGACTCAACAGTCTTCTTAGATATAACACTTGACTCAAAACTTCAATGGAATCCTCATATATCGAAATTGTCCGGTAAACTCAGTTCTGCTGCTTATGCTATCAGAATTAGTAGTTAGTTAATTAGACAATTAACAGACGTTGAAACTGCTAGAACAGTTTACTTTAGCTATTTTCATAGTGTCATGTCGTATGGTGTCTTACTGTGGGCTACAGCAGCTGATGTTGAATCTATATTTATTTTGCAGAAACGAGCAATAAGAACCATTTATATACTAGGTTCCCGAACTACTTTAAGAAATATTTTTTAAAGAAATTGGTGTTCTTACAGTTGCATCTCAGTTTATTTATAATTGCATAGTTTTTGTGCGTTGCAACATCAACTCTTTTACTAAACACGGTGATGTACACAATTTCAATACTAGAAATAAGAAAAAACTTGTAATGCCACTGTTCAGGTTGCAAAAGGTTCTTGGCTCTTTCTTGGGGCAAGGTATACACTACTATAATAAAATACCTAGTACTGTACAAGGTTTACCTTTAGATAAGTTTAAAAAACATGTAAAATCTTCTTTACTTAAGAAAGGTTATTATACAGTCAAAGAATATTTATATGACAAAACAGCTTGGTTATAATAAAAAATAAAACTACTCTTTATTTTATTTTATTGGGATCAATAATTACTTTAAAAATATCTTAGCGCTGATATGATAGCCTTTATCAGCAATGTCCTACAGTTTACAAATAATATTTATGTTACGTTAAACTTTTCATTAGGTTTTTATTTAGAGTATCTTGAGTGTGTCATGCTCTCTTTAGTGTCTCTGCGGTGGTGGCGTGTGCGTCGGGTCGTTACATTCCCTAAGACATGGTTGAGTGAAGCGATGGCTGATTCATATGTCATACTCGTGAACGGGTGCCGCCTGTGGAGGCTGGTCTGCTCTTGCATACTATTATTTTTATTATTATTAACTATAGTTTAATTTTGTTTTCTTTTTTGTTTTTTTCTTAGACAATTTTTGACCTTTATTAATGCTGTATGACATTGTGAAAATTTTAACTGGTAACTGATGTTTTGCAAATGTAGATATTATTATATCTTCTCTTTTGTTTTTTTTTATATGTGTGATTGTCCTTTATATTTTGTGTTTTTATTTGTGATGGAAAGTGTCCTTTTATGATAGGGCATTTTCCAATATTTTTGACGCTGTAAGGGAGAAAAGAGCTGGACACTTGCTGAGTTTCTTGCCGGTTCTTCTCAGTACAAGATCTCCCGCCCAGAGTAGACTTACGAACCGATGGCATAATGACGTTCATAAGAGCTATTTGTAGCCTAAACTGAATAAATGATTTTGAATTTTGAATTGAATTTTGAATTAGACGAAAATAATGAATGAATTATTTTTATCATCATCATCATCATCATCATCATCATCTTCATCATCATCTCAGCCAAAAAGACGTCCACTGCTGGACAAAGGCCTCCCTCAAGGATAAATCATTTTTATCATCATGGACTAATAATATATGAAACGAAATTTTTGTCATTGGTTTTTTTTTTTGTTTTGTTGTAAATATGGTGTTAATATCGCTGACTAAATATCTGGCTCTATGGCACTTGTTCCATTTTGATTTCTGTACCGATACATGCAGCAGGCACATCGCTCGCAGGACTGATGGCCGCTGCGGCGGAACAGTTTTCGATTGGCAACCGCGTACCGGAAAGCGCAGTGTGGGCCGGCCTCTAACAAGGTGGACCGGCGATCTGGTTAGGGTAGCGGTAAGCCGTTGGATGCGAGCAGCACAAACCCGGTCGTTGTGGAGATCCTTGGGGAAGGCCCTTGTCCAGCAGTGGACGTCTTTTGGCTGAGATGATGACCGATACTTACCATTGACAGCTATAATATCCATCGCGATGTGTTGATCGGTCGGGCCCGGCTCCGTGCTGTGGTACGCGACTAGAGCCGTCGTGTTGTACGCGGCCAAGCAAACTACGGGGCCCGGGAGCGATATCACCTGAAAGGGAATTGTTCAGTTTACTAGGGCGCTTTGGCTTATAGTGAACATTTACCAATATTATCAAAAATTGGTATTTTTAATTCTTTGTATCTAAAAGAAAGTAATTAAAGCAATATAATAGCAGGAAAACGTAATATGTGTATAAATAAGCAAGTTTAATGTTCCTGTTAAATGCTGCAATTATTGCTGAAACAATGTAATTATGATAACAAAATAAATGACTAACCATTGTTTTAATAATGTTTAATATATTATCTTACTTATAATGCTACAATATAAATGAATAAAATATGAAATAAAACAAATAAAAGTTTTGTTTTAATAATTTTATTCTGAATCATCGTAAGTAATTAGGATGTAATCTGCCATCATTCCTGATATGCTCGCTATAATAAGATCGCGCTTGCTTCAATTGATATGTTCCACAGCTAAATAAAATTAATTCACGGTATGTCATTCTTGGGAATGGTACATTATTTATGTTTAGAAAAAGCAGACGAAAAAGTAACATTCACAGTACACGGAGGCAAAGCGAATACTTTTTTTTACAAACGTCATCATCACATCAAGGTTTACAGGCTGATGTTGTCATATAAAAAAAAGAAAGTAAAATCAATACAGGAATAATCGATTTTTTCTAATTGCCATGTAAAACAATTTGTAGTAAAACATAGTGTTTTGGCGGGTTTTAGTTGATTTAAAGGTAAATAATTAAATTAATTTGCGAAAGTTACTTGATCGTATAAGTCTAAGGAGAATCATTATTTTTATAATCGGTAATTAAGTATCGATTTCTTAATAGAAATTAAAGATTTTTATTCCATATTTGTTGTTATAGCAACACAGGAATTAATGGTGTGACTTTTCTTCAAAAAATACTTTTAAAACTAATTAATTTAAATATTTACTTTCCTGCAACAACAGTATCAAAGATATTTTTCTTATATTTATTTATATTTTACTGTAAAAATACATTTTAAGAAATAACTTGTTCAAGAAAAGCCGAAAATGAACAATTGCCTTTAATTCCTATTACATACACAATTTTCAAAAAGTTAATTGTGACATAATTTAATTAACATATTTCCTAGGTCTGTATCAGGTAGCTTGATCGTTAATATTTTAAAAGATACAACTAGGATGTTTAACAGTTTGCATTAAACCCCGTTTTAGCATTAATAACAGCACCATATGTTCAGTAGTAAAAAAGTGATCACCATAATATTAATTAATTTTTATCAATTACTAGTGGCCCGCTCGCGACTTCGTCCGCTTAAGAACACCCGTATCCCATGATGGACCCCTCTAGCAGCGCCACCTACCGGGTCCAATTGTAAATCTAAACCATTCTCGAATCCACTTGAACACACACAGAAAATTTCATCCAAAGCGGTCTAGCCGTTTAGAAGGAGTTCAATAACATATACACGCACAGAAAATTTTTATATATAAAGATTAAATAACAGACTTTATGAAAAACTGATATGCGAACCACATTAAACGTTTCCCTTGGAGTAAACTTAGAAGGGCCCTGTGCAAATGGCTATTTGAAAAATGTTTTTAAGTAAAATTAATAACATATTGTTTTCTAAAGTTTACGCGAACACTACACATTGAAATGAAACAACTTTTACGGATCTACTCGCGTTTATTTTACACATTACTTATTTAGTACAAACTACAAACTGGACTGCGACTGTGGGCTCTCTTACATCGGGCAAACAAAGAGAAGTGTAGGAACCCGTGTTAAAGAACACATAGCCGACGTCAAGCATAGGCGCGAAAATAAGTCTGCAGTATGCGAACATTCCCTAGAGGGGCCCAACCATTACATCAGATTTGATAAACCACAAATACTCGCTAGAGAACAACGATTCATCCCCAGGATGATACGCGAGGCTATTGAAATTAAAAAACATCCTAATTTTAATAGAGAAGATGGTTGGAATCTACCACCAGCCTGGGATCCCATCATACAAAATATTAAATCCCAGCCCCGACACCATACTGCCAGACCAATAGATACTGTAAGCTCTTTCTGCGTAAAACGGAACGCACCTGATTAATTTT